>JAECWM010000037.1:0-1200000 GCA_018150695.1 Drosophila oshimai | reverse complement strand
GCTAATACAGAAACCATTAGGGACTAACTAATGTTTAAGTTGGCTCATCAATTTATTAGTTGTTTTCATTATTATTTCTTTCAAGGCTACTCCAACTTTCGATATCCATTGCTTACTCTCTGTTAAAATAAAATTTTTCGTAAGCAAAATATAAGATATTATACAACAATTCAATAAAAATTAACGACTTGAACGAAAAATTTCCGCTGCGCCCACAAACCAAAGAAAAGGCAACAAAAACCAAAATAAACAAGAAGATATTAAATTAAATATATATGTTTTTAATGAATAGGTACACACAACAACAAAAATTTAATAAATATTATTAAAAGATTTTTTTATGCATAGATCCTACGTCTTAGAGAACGAATGATTTTTGATATGAAAGCAGCAAAAAATGCGGGATTTTTGTATATTTTTGTTGTATTAATAAAACACGTTTAAATTTGTACAATTTGCTTTCCCTATCTTTTGGCCAAGGTGTTTATTTTTAGAAAAGTAGGCGTGTATCCGCCCCCTCCCCAGTCCCACAAAATATTGATATATGGCAGCACTCTAGAAGACCACCAACCAGAGGCAGCTGCTCTTGGAGATTTGCGCACATGACCATCACGAGCCGGCAGGTGGCAAGTGGTGATGCCAAAGAGGTCTCAAGGCTAAAAGGACGACGGAAGCCGGCTCCTTCAGAACACCTATGCCAAGAGGACCGCTTGACAGGCTCGCAAGTCAGGGCTAAAAAGCGAAGAGCGTCCCAGAAGTGAGGCCAATCTAGGTGCACAGTGAGTGACTAAAGTCGACGCCCACGACACCATTTCCATAATTTATTTTAATAGTTCCGCCTTTAAGATTTATTTAATATTCTCAGGTTATATTCTTTTTGTGCAAAATAAATTCGTAAAAATAGCCTTTCGTTTGAGGCGAACAAATTTGTAATTACGCGCAAAAGCAAATGAATGAAAACAAACTGAGCACGACGTGTAAAAAATTCATGTAGCTGACAGTTTTCAAGGTAAGGTCAAGGCAAGTGCCTACGTAAAATCATTTATCAAGCCTCTGGTTGATAAAAAGAAAATGTTGGAAAAATGTTGAAAAATGAATAATGTCCAATTGAGCAGACCCTATAAATAATATCTGAATAGCCGAAGGCAAGGCAATACAGATTGAACCGATGCCTCCACACACAAATTAAGTGGGCCATTTGCTAGGGGTCAGTTTGTGCGAAAGAGGAAGAACTCAATACTTGTGAAAATAAATAAGTTTCCAAAATATTTTGCGGAGGAGGCTGGCGGTTAAACAATTGCCGTTTAATATCTCTCTCATGTGGACTTGTGTCTGTAATATGTGTTCACGGAACACTCAAAACGCTCGTAAATAATTGTAAGTAATGCTAATAATAAAATTTGCATTGCAAGCTGACGTCAACTAAGTTGCGATGAGTGAAATAATCAGAAAAAATTTGGTCTTTTCCTGGGGAAGCGGAAATTAGGAAAGTAAATCAATTGAATGGGATTAGTTAATTGGCTGGTAATTAATTGTCTGTCATTTGATTTGTTTACCCAAAAGGTAAAGCAATAAATTTCCATTTCAGCAGGCAGTCCTCTTTGATTGACAGGCACGCTTTTAATTTGACCTATAAAGAATTGATTAATGTATGGCTTGGCGTCTGATACAGTTTCAGTTTATGGTGCAGGCTTTAATTACAAAATAGTGGATATAATCTCGTCGAATTTTGGTATGTTAATCACACTTTTCATCGCAATTTTCGAAAAGTAATAAGGACATTCTGGAACTAGGTAATAAAAGACATTTCCAGGACCTTAAAGAATTGTTACCATTGGTTGATACTATTCTTGGTATCTTTTGACTTTGTTTTAAAGAATCGTCAGACTTCGTATCGCGATTTTCCCACAACAATTAACGCCTTTGGACATTCGGAAAACAAACAAATTGTCATGCCGTGCACTCAAAAATATATTTTTTTGCTCAATAATATTAAAGAAAAATGCGCCAGAAAAGTGAAAAAAAGTGAAAACAACATTTTCTATACGAACGGGACAATAACACAAACATTTCAAGAGAAAGCTCAATGGCACAATATTCATCACGTGTATCTAGTATAAACAAAAACACCGCGTCTAGACTATATCCGAAAACTGGTTAAAACTGACTTCTTTTGAAGTGTTTTTGAGCCATTGACCAATGGATTGCTTTTGAAATGTTCTCCCATCGTCAAAAAACGATAAGATAGTCTAAGTTTGGAAAAAAAGGATCGAATCATATTCTTTAAAAAGATGCATTAATTAGCGAAATATTATGAATGTTTAATAAAAATGTTAGTCTTATTTTTGGTCACACACACAAGAGCCCAATCTGCGTAGAATAATTCCATTTATATAATAGACATTTATTGGCCCGACCAAATAGACGATTCATGTGATGTTTCACCGGCTAAAACGTAGCAAAAAATTAATAATTTATTAAATACTACACACGTATATCTACAAAAATTAAAATAAAATGCTTTCTTCAGCGTCAGAAAATGAGAGGAAAAGCGTTCACAGTGTATCCCACGCATTTAGCTTAGCTTTTTCTCTTTAAAAAAAAATCACACACAAATTTTATATTTGTTCTCCGTGCGTTTCTTATTGTTTGTTTTTATTGCACTTTGACTTTATTTTTTTTCCTATACTCATCTAGTCAATTAAGGACTCAAGACTATTAAAGAACTTAAGGACTTAAAAATATTCGGTAACTACAATAAAAAGTAAGTACTTTGTCCCATAATTGAAGTGTACTTTGATACAGATGTAAAAATTACACTATTTGATCAAAGTCTTCTCTTCAAAAATAAATGGGAAATGTTAAATAAATGTTTGTTTAATGTATTTTACTCTAGACTTAATTATTTGTATGGTTTCTTTATCAACAAATTAAAATAAATACCAATTTGGGTTGGGCTTGATCATTTTCATTGCCTCGCACTCGAAGGCAGACAATTAAAAAGTAGACCCCACAGCAGACAAATTATATACTTATCAAATCTTTTAATGTGCTCATTATGAGATCTTACAATTTTTAAGTACATATTTTTATTGCGTGTCAATGGCAAAAAGCGCGTCACAAACGCACGAAGCACATAACGCAGAGGCCCGAAACAGTTGGTCGAAAACCTGTGCAGTCCGCCTTTCTCGCACCGACACAGATGGATGTGTCTTTTGCGGAGAATACTTATATATTTTATCTTTGGGTTAGCCATAATATTTCTCACGCCGACAGGCGACGGCACGACCTTGTCCCGCGGCTCAACGCGTAGAAAGCGAAAGAATCAAATCGGAATGAAATTAACCAAACCACTGGGGTTATTCCTCTTGGGTGCATTATAAAAATACATTCTTCAAATAGTAAAAATAACCATTAAATTACCTATTTAAAGAGGCAAACAAAAATAATAATTATAGTTGCAACTGCTTAAGGACCAGACCACCTCATACCTTCTTAAAACGTTCATTTATTAATCGTTAAAAAGTATGGTTAAGAATTGTATTGTATTTAAACTTCCTTTCATTATTGTTTATAGACAAGCTTTTATTGTACATAGTTAAAATGTTGATTATTTAAAAACAAACGAAAAGACATAATATACGATTGTATATTTCTAAAAACCCTATTAAGAAAGTTTCTACATTTACAATCTAATTTCTTTGTGAATATTAAATATATATGTTCGAAAATAATTGTTTGGTATTTTTGTTCATACTCGTATGTTGTTTGCAATTATCTCGAAAGGTTCATTGCACATTTTATTAAATTGAACTAACACTATGAAAAATCCTTTGCCATATTTCGCGAGAATTAATTGCACATTAGCTGATCGGTGTTGAGAAAATACATCTTGAGGGCACTCAAGGAGCTCTTGTCTGTTCCAAAATAGACTAAACACATTACACCAAAGAAGACATCGCGCATACGCAGCGTGTGCCACTATGGCAATTAAAATTCAGAAATCGTAAACAATGTTGAGCCACTATGTCCAAAGTGTGCGTTGCCTGTGGGTATATTTTTTAATAAATTTTTATTATATCTTTTAACAACTCATTTTGCAAACAAAAATTGAATGTTTTCAAATTTGGGACTTCTACATAATTGTGAATTGCGAAATTGCTTTGCCAAGTATTGCATTTGTTTGAAAATCTTTATTTACTTTTTAGTGATAGCTGAATTTATTTAAACGAATGGTATATGCTTATCTTTTACATATTTTATTTAATTGAAATATATTTTTAAAACCTATTTTTTCGGCTCTACCACTTACATTTGACACCCGTCAATAATTTCCACACATTTTTTCAATTAGGGCGCATTAAATATGTGAACGTTTCGCACACTTTGGATTCCCATGTTTTGTTTTGTTATTTTTGAGTGATATTGGAAAATGGTTTCGGAATGAGCAATGTTTGCCATGCGTCTTGATGTGGCCGAGTTCAAATTTCCACCCATATCAAGACAGATATAATACATATTTTTTTTGAACGAGCACGGGCATTCTCCATCTGTAGATTAAATTGTTGAAGGCGGCAATTGGCTTCGCACTTCATTAGTGATGCGGCGTCGGCTGCTTCATTGCCCAACACAACAAAAATACACAACAAAATTACGCATTTAAAAGGGAATATAAATAAACGTGTTTTCGTGTATGTACACAAAAAATAAGTTAGATGGCTCTCGGAAAAATCAGCGGCAATGCAATATTTGGTCAATTTAATTTCCTTTTCTTTTCATCCCAAAACCCTAAAATGCTCAAAATTCAAATCAATCAAAGAATTTTTTCGTTGCTTGGCTGCGTTTAATGACTTCTCCTGTCCGCCTCACAAATATAGTATTTTGTTATTTGGATTTGAATATCACATGTTATACATCGATCGATATGTACTTATTTTGGTTTTTGGCAGACAAATCTATTTTAAATCGATTTCAGTGAAATATTAATTTTGCCTAAGTAGACATTGATTTTCATCAGATTAATTAAAAGAGATTTCTCATCAAATCTGCCAAACAAATTGGTTTAGCCTTAAAGATCTAATTGGCCACTGACGAAAGAGATGAGAGTCCAAATTGATGGGGAAAATAGACCCCCATCGGGATTAGAACGAACATCTAGTCTGCCTTGAAGGCAGCACTACATATTATATGTTCACAGACAGTCCGGCAGTTAGAACACACAAAAACGTACACGTAGTTTATAAACACAATGAGCCATAAAGTTGAGTTAACATTGGAACCAATAGTGGAACAAAAGTTGGAGTACAGATCGCAACACACATATGATCAGGAGGAGCCTCATCTGACGCAAAAGCTGCAGAAGCACTATGACACAGAGGCAGAAGTTCTGGGGCTTCTTGTAGATCTGGAAGCCCGGTATCGGCAGTACTACAATCTAAATCAGTGTGAAATAAAGGCCCAGAAGATACTAATCGAGCGGATATGGCTGCTAACCCAACGCTATTTAATTCTGATCAGTTCGGAGCAAAGTTGTCGGTATCCCGAGGTCTACACTTTGTCGACCGAAGAGGCAATCATCAATGAGTACGAGGAGAAGTTGGAAGCGGTGCGATATTCCAAGTGAGTTGTCATATTTTTAGTAGAACTTAATACTTAAGTCTGTTAATGTAACTTATATTTACTTGTTTCATATCTTACTGTTCCACTGTTTTGTGTATTGATATTTCGAAAACAAATGTTGGGAAAAGGTGCACTCAGTAAAATATATTTTTTTTAAGCAACACCATGAAAAACTCCCTGTTGGAAATAAACCAGCACTGCAAGGCCTTCTATGCCGCTTACGAGCGACTGGACAAGAGCCAGGAGACACCTTTCATCTTGGGCGATATGCATCATCGAAGCATCCAGCACCACAAAATCATGGCCGTCGATATATTCAATTATTTGTATGCCATCGTTCTGAAGCTGAAGTGCTTCATGCATCAGCTGGATCCCGTGAATCTAGAGAGTGTCGAGGAGTACCGCGACTTGATCCAGAACGAAGCGCTGATGGAGGAGTTCGACGAGTATCTCAAGGATCGGTTTGTGTACTGCCAGTGCCTGCAACCGATGCACACGTGTCCCATCTTGAAGCTAAAGTGTTCCCACCAAAACCTCGCAAATTTGAAGTATGTCAGTCGAACCTAATCAATCCAAAACATGTAGTATGACAATAAATGGAAGCCCTCCAACCTAAATAGATTGATTTATTGGCTACACACAAAACTAATCAACATTAATGAGCGACCTATTAACATTTACTTCTGGGGTTCTGTTCCCAAAATGAATTGAGCAATAAAAAGAAGCCCTAAAATGTGTCATTGTTCTCAATAATTGACTACTGGAATATTACTGCCTTAATGCCCTTCGATTTGGTCTAAATTGAAGTAATCTTACTTGGAAAAAGGACAGCGAATTAGCATGCTCTTTGGTAAGGAAAAGGGCTAAGTTTTCCATGTCAGGATGCACTGCATCGCGTGTTCGAACTTGTGCTCTTTGGTGGTCACTGTGGCACTGGTTAAACTTCTTCAGAAAATGATGGCACTGAAAACCGCTCCTTGTGGAAATGAGACTTTGTTCTGCGTGGGTTTGGCTTAGCTTGTATTGAGACTGTTGTGGTTATGGGTAAACAAATATATATCCAGGTAAATGTCAACATCAATAAAAATTTAAAGGTAAATGTCACCTTTATATTTACCTATCGCTTTCCAAAGGTTAAGCTACGCACAAAGTTTTAAACTAAAAACAAAATTAAACAAAACGAGTGCTCAGAGTAAATCAAAATGGATTAAGTTTTAAGTGTCTTTAACAGGGATAAAAAGGTGATTTGATGTGTAGTTCTTTGAAAAATATTTCAATAAAACTAAAAACAAAACCAGACTGATTTTTTGCCGGTGTCTAAGTTTCATAAATCCTATTTTCCTTCTATTTTCTTCTATTGACAAACTGTGAACCTTCTAAAAACTCCAGCGATATAATATTTAAAGCTTATCAATTAAATTTCAACATTTTTAAATGACACTACCTAAAAGTTATGTTAAACTTAAAGTTTGGTGCTACTTTTTAGTTTATTAATTTATTTGAGGAATATTAAGGAACCGAAGAAAGTAAACTCAACACCTTTACCAAAAAGGTGACTTAATTGAATAATATTGAATAAGCCTAAAAGCCAAAAGACGTTGTCGAAGTGACCTTTGCAAAGTCGATACACTTTTGTGCTCAGCATAATGTTGCATTAACATAAAGACAGTGTCGCTGCTGTTATCAATGGTTTTATTCACCCCTGAACTTTAGCAACGTTAGCAAGAAATGTTCTTCGAGCAGCGATTCACATGAGCTCAAGCGTGTTTAATGCGACCAAATACGACCCGCTCATGCACAAGTCACATCCACATTCACATCCACATCCACATCCACATCCCGAGGATGGCATTCAAAAAGGCAAGCCAGTAGACCGCAGGTGGCACTTGTGTATGCAACTGTCGTGTGGGGCTCAGGGTGCTCGTCACAATGAACCCATTGAGGCAGAAGTGGCTGACTCTGGCCCCACCGAGATGGCAATCAAAGCGCATTTGTGGCCGTGGCTAAGCCAAGTTGGGCGCACCCAAAAGGACACTGGAGGATACCAAGGATAGCCGCTGTAACCACCTGGCTAATGACCAGCTACTTTTGCACCCACACATTACTGTGTATGAGTAGAGAAAATCAGAATCTCGTGCGTCATTCGATTATGATTTTAGGGTCTATCCCCCCCGCACGCGTTTAATTTATTTTATACATTTTGGATGAACCAAATTCATAGAATTTTAGCGGGCAGCCCATGTTTATGATAATGACGTCGTTGTCATTTGTCGCTTGGTGTTCTTTTCTCTTTTTTTATTAAGGCTCTGGTGTTGAAAGCAGGTCCATGTAGTATTCATTGGAAGTGGATGTGGATGTGAGTTGATTGCTCCTTGCGAGGCTCTGTGTGCTTCTGGACTTATTTTTAGCCAGGATAATTGAAAAGCAAGCAACTGAGAAAAACAGCAGGATGGAAATGGAAATGAGATGGGCGTTGACTAGGCGACTGACTCCCACATCCAATTTTGGTTTGAAAATAATCTCGGCTGTGTTGTGTGAGCTCTGTGAAAGGATTATTTACATAAATATAGGGTTGGGTCACAGCTGAGCTCGTGTGGAGTTGGCTTTGGGCAAACAAAGGATGATCGGATGGGATGACAGGCAATCAAAGAACAAAATTGTGCAACTGTTTGATAACCATTTGCAAATTGCACCACTCGGACTAGGCAGTTCAAGGAACTGCCCCTGAAACACATGACATTGGGTTGATTGGAATAATTACAGTTCGGAGAAAATAGTCTTTGCAGATGCAGCAGTGAGTTAAAGAAGATTGGCTAACTTGGAAAAATTAGTTTTATTTATTACGAAATATAAAATTAAGATGTCAGTTCAAAGAAAAATTATTAGAAAGATTAAGACCTTATGACATTTTTGGCCGTAGTTATATGTAAACTATGCTTTTTAAGCATTAAGGGCACCGTGAAATAAGTGAAACGATTGCAGATTGTCTGTTTTTTAAAAATCCTAAAGATCGATAGATAATGCCCTAATAAAATTCAGTGCAAAGTCTTTTTTCTTTTGTTGCAAATTTTGAAAATGTTCATGATCCCTATTTGTTTAGAAAAGGAAGACATTATAGTACCGGGTATAAAAATGATATATGTGTGTTTCGTTTGAAAATTATAAATTTAAAAAAACACATAGGGCTTTACTTTTGTAAACTTGTTAAAGTTAGTTTTGTCGTAAAAGCTAAATAACCAGTATGCAATGAATTATTAAATAAAAAACCATAAAAATTTAATATTTATTCTGCTTAAATCGCGATTTTTTCGGGTAAATTAAATGATTTTTTACATGATCGAGGGTTCTCCTCGGATTTTCTTTAAAACTTTTACTCACCGATAGTGCCCATTTTCGGTTTTGATTCCTTGATCATTAATCCAAATTACGACAAGTACTCCTGATTTGTACACTTCAAGCGAACGGTATTGAGTACCGTTATTCACCAATCCAAAAGCTATTCTTCTTGGCCAAACGAAACGTCTAAAAAGCTGCGATCACACTTAGAAAGTCACATTGCAAATAGCAAAATTTGCTGATAATTGACTAGTTTTCGGTAAACAATTTATTTGCCGATATGTTTTTGTTTTGCAAGTTCCAGCGTGAGGTGGAAATTTCAAGGTTGCTTCACAATTAGAAATAAGTTGGCAGAACAAGATGAATGGGATATTGCTGTTGATTTGTTTTTCTGCCTCTATTTTCTTTCTTTTTCGCGAACAGATACTAAGTAGCGGGCAGTATGTCGCAAAGAACAATGGCAACAATAGAAAATTCACAAAACACAAGCAGCGAAAGACGCGACCAAAATCAACGACAGAAACCACGGCACTTTCACGTCCAAACGTCAGGAGTTTTCCGTTATGAATGATTTCCCATTTCCCAGACGCGTCGGTTTTTATATTTGCATGGAAAACCGAAGGCGTTCGTCGTCAGCTTCGGCAAGAGCATCTCTCATTCACTTGCCTTCCTTGGTGTCCGTTTCTCTCTGTGTATTTCGATAGCATTGCTCTCTCTCTCTCCCGTTTTCCATATTGGAGAAAAGCTTCTTTGGCTGGCAGGGAAAAGCTTTTATCTCTAAGTCTCTAGTAGTTTTCATTTGGGCGCCACTGAATGATTTTGCCTTGGGTTCAATGCATCCTGCGAAAGCTTATTTACCTTTTTCCAGGAGCGGATTCCACTATGAACAAGGTAAATTTTTAGTTTATAAAGAATTTCACGTCAAAGTTTGAGATCGATAACGATATGCCACTTTTTAAAAAGTATTGAATTTTGCTACTATTTTCGTTGAAGCCTTTTTGTGAAGACTATTTTGCGATTCGTTTAAACGGTTATTCTGCTTCGATCACTTAGTTTTTTGGTACAACACTCTGTCTACTAAAATTCTGTTACTACAATTAAAATTCAAAGACATTCTGAGAGCTCAAACTTAACAACTTTATAACAAGTGTCTGCGTTTTCACGTATGTACGTCTTGATCTGAAGAATTTGTGGTCTTGTTACGAAATCCTTCTAATTTTTAAAATGTTAACAAATAGCAATTAGCAGTTTTGTTGTTGAACGGTTTGTACATTTTGGATAATAATTCGGAAGTAAAAATCATATATATATTTTAAAATTGCATTTTTAAAGTTTTACAGAGGCTGGGATCCTCAACTGTTTGGTACCGAAGGCGAAATAGGGTGCATATCGAAACGGATGCAGGACCTTAAAGCTAGGAATGCGTTTTATGTGGTACCAATCAAAAAATTGTTACTGGAAGGTCAAAATAGCACGCAAAATTTGTGAAAATCTCCTAAATCCCTATTCTTGTAACTGACTCTTGCAAGCCTGGGTAAAAATGTTCAAAAAATACGTTCATCTTTCAAGTAATTTTCATTGAATAACTTATGTTATTTTGTGTTAAGTTTCAGTTTATCTGCCAAAAATAATTATATTTTTTGACCAAAAAAAAAAGCTACAAAACGTTTAAACCTTTAAACTTGTTTAAGCTACAAATATATTGCTGCTCAAGCGTATCACTTTCTTCTTGTCAAACTCCCTGACCCAAATCTGACAAAATTCTTAACCAGCTCCGCCTCCAAAGTAAATAAACTTAATCTGGCGCATTACCTCGAATTACCAGGCCGTAAGCCCATTCCGAAGAACACCCATCCCCGAGCAAAATTAATTACCGCCCCAGTTACAAGAACAACTGTCTTTCCAAGTAAACCAGCCACGGGAGTCCAAATACCAGGCAATTTTTTAATGCAATGCAAATAAAACAGACAAAGGAGAGGCGGTCTCTTAACTTTGTCGGCACGCAAGGACATTGGAGTTGGGATCCGGATCCTGGCGAAGGTGTTGCCGTGTGCTGGGCGTCCCACTGCCGCAACTCCTGCAAAAACTCGTGCAAAAACCGCTACGAATCAAGTTTTGCGGCTGAATTATCCTTGAACCAGATACCCCGGAAGGAAGGGTGTACTATACGTATAGTATGTAGGTGGCTCAGGCCGGAGCACATGGCACTGACGTAAGGGCCCCGGGTTACCCTTAGCATAACCCAGTAATCGCTCAGGCCCCCGCTCTGATTGTGGTGGCAGTTAACTTGATTATTTTACAAATAATTGAAAAGTTTCCCTTTTCCTCGCCAATGCGAAATTTGCACAAATTGCGCAGACAAGACCGCTCTGTGGCAACCAGCAGCAGTACATCCATCAAGCGGCTGGCCCACCCCACTCCACCGTCCATCTAACAATGCTCAGTCGACTTTTCCGACTTTTCCGGTCCCTGGTTCCGCTTTCCCTGACGTAGGCAACGCTTTGCCCAGTGACGACAACGCCGGCGATGACACCAACACCAAACAACGGCAATGACGACGACACCCACCGCTCCGTGGAACCGGAGAAAACAAACAGGTATCGTGCAAAAACATCATTCACAGCGATTCTCTCCTGCACATGACGAGGGTTTTTCGGCGCTGAGGAGCATATGTTATGTTTTGGGGTCTGGAATTCAACCGAATAACTGGAAGGAGTTTTTCTTTTTATGAAATTAGAAAAATAATACTTAGTCAAGTCCTTTTCTTGGTGGTACATAAATTTAACAAATTTAAATGTTTTTTCTTTTTTAAATGCACTATTACATATTAACATTTTAATAAAACATTTTTTTTACCCCTTAAATTTTGGCGATTAACCTCTATCATATTTCAAACTATGACAGAGAGTCCCTTTTTTATGCTTTTGAAGGTCATTTTTATGTCACCCAACATCGCCAGGTAACCGCCACAAACATCCATTCTCATTCGACCTAACCCAACATGAAAAGTGCAAAAACTATGCTCCGCTATAAACTTCAACACGAATACGGCCCATGCGAAGGTATCTTTTATAAACGTTCTGGTTTCGGATTTCTCTAGTTTGATTTATTAAATTTCTATAAAATTTAAAATTTTGCTTTAGAACTGGTGGAAAATTAAGTTATTGGTGTGAGGAAAAATCAACCTAAACTGGTAAAACCTTAGTATTTAATGAAAACACAGAAATGTCTAGGACTTCAGGAATGTTTTTAAAATCACTGAAGATGTGCTTAGAGCCCCTGATTATATTATATTTCAACTATATATTTTAAGAAGCAAAACTTACATATTTTCATTGAAACCTCCTGAGATTTTCCCAAAAATTCTTAATTTTTATCAAATTTTAAACCCGGAACATGACTTTGAGTGTCTATATGAGTGGGGGAGCACGACCAAAGGCAAAGGCTAAGCCAAGGAAGCAACCAAGTTGAGCATGTACCTATTAATAGAGTCGTTGCCGAAGTGAACTTGTGAACTTATTTCTGGCTCCATGGTTGCCAGGCAGCTCCGCGAATTAACAACCCGTTCACCCAGTGGCCCAGTCAGAGCGGGAAGTGCCAAAGTTCAGTCGGCTGGCGAGGCTTCCGCCATGCAGACGCGTCCGAGCAGTGAACCGCACCGCAGCAAGGAGCAGGTGAGGGATGGGGATCGGGATCGGGATCAGCCCGTGAAGTGCGCCAGTGCCACGCTGGCCAAGAAGCCAACCACCCCGCCCGCTGCACCACCGCCCACACCAGCCAACAGGGAAGTGCCTCCGCTGAGGGTCCCAGTGATTCAGCTAACTCCCGCCCAGAGTGATAGTCCCGTGAAGGTAGCCACTCCCAAGGAGAGCTCCATCCTTCCCGACACCACCACCACCATTAGCAACAAGGAGAACCTGCCAACAAAGGCTGTAGCCCAGAGTAAACCCTTCCCTCAGGGAGCACCCACCAACTACGTGGCCAGGCGCACCTGGATCACCACCGAGCGGATGAACGAGCTGCGGCGGAAGGCCCAGGAGGCGGCCAAGCAGAACAAGATCTTCACCATCCGCGGCTGCTTCAACTCGGTGAGGAACGCCCTGCTGACGCGCGGGTGGGTGGAGAAGCTGGACGTGCACCGAAAGGTGATGCCGGCGGGCCAGATGACCTACGAGGACCTCACCCAGCGGTTACCCAAGCGCAAGGCGGGCGAGACCCGGCGGCAGTACGTGCAGAAGTGCGAGCGGAACATCATGTCCCGCTTCCTGGAGCACATGCCCGTGGACTTTCTGTGGACGAACCGGAAGGAGAAGTGCGACTACATCGACCAGGCCAAGAACCCCGGCATGACCATCAACAAATTCCACCGGGCTCCATTCACCTCCAAGGAGGGTCTGTGCAGCCAGCTGCGCGACTTCCACTGGTTCTTCGAGGAGGGCACCGCCGAGATGTACTTCCCGCGATGCTACAACGTCTGGAGTCCGGAGGAGCTGGGCGAGTTCATTGAGAACTTCAAGCTGACCGCCTGCGTGGCCTTCCTTAGGGTCATGCTCTGCAAATACCACAAGCAGGGCTCCGAGGCCGTCTTCTCCTGCAGCGGCAAGATCCCCTACTCCTCGATCGACTTCGCCTACAAGCGCCTGGTGGAGTTCCTCGACAGCTGCCAGCACAACGACATCGATTTCGAGGACCCGCCCAAGGTATGGGAGCACGACTGGGACGCGTTCCTGTTCCAGCACCAGCAGCTGGTCAACGAGGACGGACGCATACAGCACGATGGCCAGCGACTGGATCCCATGGTCAAGAGCTGCCTTTCGCTGGTGGACAAGATGAAAATCCACTGGCCACAGTACAGCCTCGACGGCTACCAGAATCTGTGGATAGTCAAGCCGGCCAACAAGTGCCGCGGAAGGGGCATCATCCTCATGGACAACCTCAAGAAAATCTTGGGCGTAGTTAACCCGTCGATAGCCTCCAAGAGTCGCTATGTGGTGCAAAAGTACATAGGTGAGTCAATTATTATTATATCTTACACAGAAAAATGATAACAATGCAGAAAAGTAGGTAAATTCTAAATTCACTTTTAGCAAAGGTTAAAATGTCTTTAAAAAATATTCAAATATTTGTAGCGTTTAAAACCCAAAGATTTTATTGTTACTATTTAAATAAATTTATTAATATTTATAAATAATTGTAAATCAAATAATTTATGACTACGGATATGATAAAATTGAGCTCTAAAACCATAAATTTCCCACATTGAGGCATCACAATCCTCCTCCCTGCGTTTGCAATTGTCTTAGCAAAATTTAAATTCATAAAACATATCTTTTTTTTCTTAAAGAAGAGTTACTTTTCTTCTGCACTGTTATTAAACTTAAACATTCTTTGTTTTTTTATTGAATCTGATTTTATAAAGTAAAAGCTGATATCTTCACTGAGACACGCCCACAAAACTTTTCCTTCAACTGGATCCCAAATTTACATTTACTAATCGATACCGAGTAAAGCATCTTAAGTGCAGACCCAAAACATTTCAAGTCCTGCGAGTAAGCGATATAAACAAACACACGGAAACTAGGTCGTAAATCAGGACGGTGCCAAAGTTGTTGTTCGAGCTGCTGTTTTTGGTTCACTATGGTAGACTCCCATTTTTCGGGGGAGCTCGAAACGTCAGTTGTGGTGCCACAGCACATAAGTATCATATGTACATGTATCCAGCTAGACCCTTTGGTCTCCAAGTCTACATACCTACTCACATAACTGCATAAATATTTGGCCTAAAAACGCAGTCATTGCTTTTGGGTTGGTGTCGTTGTCGTGCTGGTTTGCTAGTTTGCTGGCAGCCAATCATAATTTGCCTTACGGCTTCTGTCTGCCTCGTGATTTGCAACAGGTTTGCCGTAGACCGGAGCAGGGCAATTGATTTTTAATCCAAACTGAAATGGCTTTTGTTCAAAAGACTTGAGTTTGTCAATATGGTAATGTAATTTCAAAGGAAATCATGTGAAGAATGGCTATATTCAATTGACTTGTATGTTTTTGGGAAATTCCTTCTTTGTTAAGAATAAGAGTAAAGTTAAATAGTACTTTCCCACTTGCAAACGAGAAGACACGCGAATATATTTTCGAAGCCGTTTTCAATTTGTGAAATTTGTTGTTCATTTGAATTGTCTTTTTTTTGCTGTGAAGTTCAAAGTCCAAATTTTTTCCCATACAAAACAACAATTTATTTACAAATTTATTAAATATCAAAAACATTTATAGACATAAGTGGATTTTGGCACCTTTACGTGGTAATGTGTTACAATAGCATAATGGTTCAAACTGTGTTTTTTTTAATAACAAGAAATAGTTTCATTTACCTGTTTTTTTTTACTGAAGAACATTTATTTACTTTGTATTTGGCACTTAAAATATTATATTTTATCCTTAACACACTGAATTAAAATAATACATAGAAGTTGGTTAAGTAAACGGTTTTTTTTTTTTTTAATAAAAATATAAATATTGTATTTTCACTATAAGGATCTTATTTAATACGCTTGAAAGCCCCGTTTTCCTATACATATTAAAATAATTATGTAATTTTTTAAAAATAATGTATTTCACTAGTTTCAGTTTAATCTCTCAAACCCTGATTACATTAGTTAATTTGTATATTTCTTCTGCTTGCAGAACGACCGTTGATCCTATTCCAAACCAAATTTGATATTCGTCAGTGGTTTCTCATAACCAACACACAGGTAAGTCCAGTTACCACCACTTTAAAAAGTCAATCCCTAGTATGTTTGTTCGTGTCCCAGCCTCTGGTGGTGTGGTTCTACAGAGAGAGCTATCTGCGCTTCAGCTCCCAGGAGTACAGCCTGAGCAACCACCATGAGTCGGTGCACCTGACCAACTATGCGATCCAGAAGAAGTACACGAACGCGAAGCGGGACAAGCGCCTGCCCAGCGAGAACATGTGGGACTGCTACTCGTTCCAGGCGTACCTGCGCCAGATCGGCAAGTACAACATGTGGCTGGAGCGCATCTTTCCCGGAATGCGCAAGGCCATCGTGGGCTGCATGTTGGCCTCCCAGGAGAACATGGACCGGCGGCCCAACACCTTCGAGCTGTTCGGTGCCGACTTCATGATCTGCGAGAACTTTTATCCCTGGCTGATCGAGATCAACTCCAGTCCGGACCTCGGAGCCACCACCAGCGTGACGGCGCGCATGTGTCCACAATGTCTGGAGGATGTTGTCAAGGGTGAGTTTGTTGTGTGAATTGTGTACTCAAAGATTAAACATTTCTGTCCTTGCAGTTGTTATTGATCGTCGCACGGATCCCAAGGCGGATATGGGCAACTTTGAGCTGGCCTACCGCCAGGTGGTGCCACCCACGCCCGCCTACATGGGCCTCAACCTGTTCGTCAAGGGCAAGCAGGTGCTGCAGAAGGCGAACCATGGCGGCGGTCATGGCCACAACCACTACTACTACCAGCAGCAACGCAAGGAGCGCTCACTGGCCACCAGCAGTGTTTACCGCCAGCGGTCGGCCCTCATCCATCCGGCGACGAGTATCTCGCGGATCCACCGCGCCATGCCCACCTTCAATGCCACCGAATACATGGAGAAGTACATGGTGGAGCCGCTCAGCAGCAGTCGGAGCAGTCTCTGCAGCCAGCAGACGCAGAAGTCACCCTCGGTGGCTCCCGTTCTCACAGCTCCGCAGTCGGGTCCCTATCTCCTGAAGCAGGCAGGCCGTTCCATCACCCAGCTCCTGAGTGCCTCCCACAAGCGCAACACGGCGGGATCTCTTCCAGGAGATCCGATCCCGAGCACCGCCCTGCCTCCCAAGCGCCAGCGTAGCTGTGGGCCCCGGCTCAGCTCCACGAACCCGGTGGAGAGCAGCGAAAAAAAGTTTAAGATCCTCATCAAGAACTACTCGGCCGTCGGAAGTGAGTCCATGCAGGAGGCGCGACCAGAAGCAGGGGTCTCCTCCACGGTTCCAGCGATGAGTGAACGCAAGTGGCGTAGCTTACGCAATATTGCGGCCACCACGGGCAGCTCCTCCAACTCCTCGTCCCGGTCCAAAGGAACGCCCTCGGCCGCTCCTACCCTGCCACCACGCAGGTTCATCCGCACCAAATCCGAGATCGAGAGCACGGTCAGCATGCACGCCATCGGCAGGACCTTCGGCCGAAAGTCCAACGGCCCCCGTCTGCCCATCAGCATCTCGGTGCAGGCCCTGCACCGCGGGGAGCCCATCGTGGCGGCTCTGAAGCAGGCCACCAGCGAGCTGCAGCTCTCCCAGGCCCAGATGATGAGTCCGCGGACGGCGCTGGCCAACAAGCTAAACAGTTCCACCCTGACAGTCCCGACACCAGCACTGCCCGTAGGCTAAGAGATCCACAAACACTGCCTCGAATGAGTATTTAGTGGTACAGGGCTAAAGACTCAAAGAAAAATGGGAATGACAGGTATGGTTAGAACCAATTTTGTCGAGTTACTAAATATGTGTACCTAGGCAACCATGTTGAGTACTCTTTGTCTTACCTAGGCCAACAAAAAATGTAATATCCATTACCTGACCTAGGAACGGAATTTCAATAACCCTGTGAATACGGTACACTAGGTATTTAGGCAAAATCATATTTAAAAATGTTATTTTTTTATAGATATATGAAACATATTGATTGCATTAATAATTGGGTCATATTTACTGCACTTTTGAATGATATATAAAAGTATATTGATAGCATGGGTACTCTCAGAAAACCCCTTCTTTGTTCTTGGCATAACTGGCCGCTGAAGACTTTAAAATTGTTTACTTAATCCATTTTTAATTCCTAAGACTTGTTTATGTTAAAAATCGTTATTAATGTTGATGCTGTTCAATAAAGTTAAGTCTTTTTGGGAATTGATGATACTGAACCTAAGTATTACTGATTTGGGCAGTACTTGGGTTTTTGATTATGATAACATCCCAGAATTATTACCGACCAGTTCTGAATAAGTAAATAAGCGACATTATCATGTTAATCAACCTCAATTAGCATTAGAGACCCCATCCGTTGTCTAATCTAGTCAGCAGATCAGATCTCTGTGGGGAGTCTGCGCAATAGGTTCTGCATGCCATAGTTATGAAATAATTACCTGTTCTAGATGCACAACACGAAGGACCTTATTAGTTCTCCGAAATGGTTGACTGGGCCTCTTATATATTGAAAGTGGCCTTCTATTATGGCCACCTGATCGGTGTTAGCAACTTCGAGTTTGACTGGCGGACAGGACGCGTCTTCACGACCAAGAGGACTACCCTTTACGCAATCGCAACTAACGTCCTTATTGTGTGTCTCTATACTTACCACTGGACAGGGCATACCAATGTGATGAATGTGATCTTTGGGAAGGCAAACAAGTTGCACGAATATGTTGTCGTAATCCTAACTGGACTGAGGATAGCCGCAGGTTGCTTTGAGTATTTAATTGCTTTGTTAAGTGTAAATACATTTTTGGTAAATGTCCAGGTCTCTTGACGGTGATAAACAGATGGCGTCAGCGTTGTCAGATGATGCGCCTGACGAAAAACATATTTATGGTTTTTCTGACCAGGCTGCAGGTAATAAGGATGGCCCGGTGGCGAATCCTCACCAAGTTCGCTACTGGATTCTTGACCGATCTCTTTCAAGTGGCTATCACCTTGGATGCAATAAGTCGCGCGGACTCCCAATTCTTTCTGGGAATGGGCCTACAATTCTGGATGTCAGCCATTCTAAACTTCGCCGTATCGCAGCATTACCTGATAATGCTCTTGGTTCGGACGCAATATCAGCTCCTCAACATGGAGCTGCGCCAGGTGATTGAAGAGAGTAAATGGTTGAGTCACTATCCCACGCGAAGGGGGCTTTTATGACTAGGTGCTGCTCCCTGGCGGATCAATTGGACGATATAGCCAAACTTCAAAGCCAGCTGCAGGCTTTGGCGAGCCAGTTAGAGGAGGTCTTCGGCATTCAGGGGCTGATAGTATACGGTGGATACTACCTGTCCTTAGTAGCCACTTCCTACATGACCTACTGTGTCGTGAAACTTGGCTACGAGAATATGCAGATGACCCTGAGGGCTTCAATCATGGCCTTCTCATATTGGCTATTTTACTACATAGACGGCTTGATCAATCTGTTCATCATTATATATGTCCTGGATGAGCACAACAAGATGGCACATCTCTTGGAGGAGCGATCTGTGTTTGCGTCTGGCCTAGATGTTCGACTTGAGGAAGCCGTAAGATATGGTCACCTGAACCACTTAGATTCATACATATATTTTGCATTATAGTTTGAGAACCTACAACTACAGCTACTACGTACTCCTTTTAAAATGAAAATCATGAAACTATTTGACGTCACCCGAGGCTCTACCATGACCATGTTTGGGAATCTTATAACCCATTCAATATTCCTAATTCAATATGACATGGAAAACTTTTAAATAAAGTTGAGTATCAAACAATTGGTACTCTTTCCATTAAAAAAAACCTTTTTTATTATTGTTGTGGGTGATATGAATTAAGTTAAAATTTAACCTTTCTCTCAATTATGTGATTATCAATGATAATTAAGATCTCATTACTTAAATGTTTTATTTTGAAAGGTCTCTATAAAAATTCCGATTCCGTTCAAGTAGTTTGAGCTCATGTTACTCATCAAAGCTACGAAAAGGTCTTCTGTTCTACAGTAACATCAGGTAACCTTTATCCGGATTTATCGTTATCCATGTCATCGCCATTAATTAATTACAATAACAAAGGAAGCAACAGCGAGGACCCTTTCAGTTTGACGAAATATTTGGCTGGGACGGCTTGTGATTCAGGTTATTATTACAGTAACCAGATAAGTGTAAGAAACTTTTATTACAACTGGCGGAGAGGTCGCATTTTTACAGGCAGACTTTGATACATATATAAATAAAGCGCAGCTTTACTTTTTGTTTCAAAAATTAATAAAGCTGAACTAAAAAACACGGAATAGTTTTGAAATATCTTCCCAAAACGTTCCATAATATCCTGGATGCTAACTTACACTTCAGTTGCTAGGTTCTTACATGATAAATGCTAAATGAACAAAGTCTAATTTCACATTTTCTGAAATTAATAGGATAGTATAGAAACAGGAAAAGGTTTAAATCTTATTTTCTTTAAATCTGACAACATAACACTTATACAATTTTATATAAATTAATATTTATATAAGTTTTGGCCCCACCAGGCCCACCCGTTTTTGAAGCCCCTCCTTAATTTGCTCCTCATCTGCCAAAAACTGCTTCTCGGCCAGTCGCACGAGCGTCCGTCGCAGCTGTGACTTCACTTGCGTGACCTTTGTGGAGTTAATGGCCGATATAGGCACAATGTTCTCGAACTTTAGTACCTGCTTCGGACGCAGTTCCTCGGGGCACTGTGCCAGCCCGCTGGTCAGGTCGTTGATGACCGGCTTCACTTTTGTGAGGATCTCATGGGCACCCTCCCTGTCCATTTTGTTTAGCAGCAGGACAGTGGGTTTCTCCAGCAGCGATGGATCGTAAAGCTCCAGCTCCTTGTTCAGTGCAAATATGTTGGCTAGACAGTCGCGATGCGGGTGCCGAGGGCTCAGCTGGAAGCCGAATATATCCACCATGAAGACCAGCAGGCGAGTGCGCTCGATATGCTTGAGGAACTTGTGGCCCATTCCAAAATTAGCGTGGGCTCCCTCAATAAGACCGGGAAGATCGGCCACGGTGATCGAGCGAAGGTCGCTGTACTCGATGGTTCCAATCTGGGGCCGGATGGTGGTAACTAAAACACAAGTTTATTAAGTTGAGTTTTAAATTCACCTGTTTTCAAGCTAATTTAAAAGCAACTCACAGGGATAAGCAGCAATCTTCGGTTTGGCGTTGGAGACCGCCTTGAGCAGGGTGCTCTTGCCAGCATTGGGAAAGCCCACCAGTCCCACGTCCGCGATCAGCTTCAGGTCCAGATTAACTGTGCGACTCTCGCCGGGTCGGCCCAGGAAGTTGGTGCCGGTGCATCCACCCGTTCCTCCGCCTGCCACAATGCAAGTGGCATCGTTCTCGTTGAGATCTGCGATGAGTTTCTGCCGCTCGTCGTAAATCTGCACGCCTACAGGCACCTCGATCTTCTGGTCCACTCCCCGACGGCCGATTATGCTCGCCCTGCTGCTGTCCTCGCCGCTGGAGGCTGCCACCCGCTTGTCCCTCAGTCCTTGGGCCACCTTCCTAAGCGTCAGACCCTCCTTGGCCACGAAGTAGACGCAGCCGCCCTGGCCACCGACTCCTCCGTACTTGGGCAGCCCGTTGCCACCATGTCCTCCTCGAACGGCCAGACGCAGGGTGTCCAGAAAGCTGGGACGAAAGTGGGCACGGGCAGGCTGTGCGGGAATACTAATCAGATTATTTGAACACCTTTAACTGCCATATTTTTACCGCTTTGCTGGATTTTAACAAGAATTTAAACAGTTGCACCATCGTGCGTGAGTGATGAGCCCGTGACTGGTTCACTGTGACCGGGAAGGCTAATATTTCGATATCAAAACACGGAAGTCACGAAAGAAATATTCTTAAAAAAAAAAAATAATTAACTAGCACAGTCCATACTCAAAATATTAAAAAAAATATATTTTTAAAGAATTTCGCGTAGCGTACATACATTTTTTTTGTATTTTAACCTGCACAAAATAGTTTAAAATTTTAGACAAAGATTCTAGAAGTCTGTATTTTTGAAGATTGCCTTTAATATTTTATCAAGCGACAATTAGCTTTTTAAACGCTTTATATAAGTTTCACTTGGCTGGCTGGCTGGCTGGCTGGCTATCTGGCTATCTGGCTGCGTAACTCCACTAAGCTCTTGAAAGCTTTCGCAGCCAAAGATAAATGGCGACAGCAACGTGTGAGTTTCAGCAATGTCCGCTATTGATAACACGACACCACATTTTTAAAATAAACTATTTTAAATATAACTAAAGTTTAAAGATTTAGAAAAAGAACAACTTGTATTTGTTTAAACGCTTTATATTAGTTTCACTTGTGGCTGGCTATCTGGCTGCGTAACACCACTAAGCTCTTGGAAGCTTTCGCAGCCAAAGATAGATGGCGACAGCAACGTGTGTAGTTCCAGCAATGTCCGCTATTGAAAACACGACACCACATTTTTAAAATAAACTATTTGAAATATAACTAAACTTTAAAGATTTAGAAAAGAACAAATTGTATTTTTTATTTTGTTTTAAAAGAACCGTTAATTACTCTCGTTAATACTTTTGTGCATTATAAAGGTAATACATAATAAATAACAAAAAAAATTAAAATAAAATGAATAGTTTAAAAAACTAAAAAAACGCTTTATAGTAAATCCAACCAAAAAGTAAAAAAATAATGTTTAAAATGTTTAACGATAAAGTTGATAGATTCCCTGTCGGAACAACGGGCCGGCAAAGTTGATGGTGTTTAAAGCGTTGGGATGCCAAATGAAGATAATTTCTTGCTACGTGTACTCTAAAATTCAGATTTAGTGCATTGATATAGTACAAATTATAATCCTGCATGTAAATTTAGTGTATCTATATGGTGGAGTTGTATTCAATATAGTGCGAATTATATTCCAGCACGCAGATTTATTGCATCCCAACGCTTTAAACACCATCAACTTTGCCGGCCCGTTGTTCCGACAGGGAATCTATCAACTTTATCGTTAAACATTTTAAACATTATTTTTTACTTTTTGGTTGGATTTACTATAAAGTTTTTAGTTTTTTAAACTATTCATTTTATTATAACATACATATGTACATACATATATCCCAGCAAGCAAAGTTTGGAGCGCTCAAAGAGCCGATCTCAAGAGTCTTTAAAGTAATTACATAAATGCTAACCATGCTGATGGCTCATATAAACTAACAATGCGAGCCAGCCGACTGCTGCCGACCTTTTATACATATCTAATCACGAAAACATATTTTTAAAATTAAAAAAACTATTAGCGCAGTCGAAATGGTAAATAAAAACATATATTTAAAGTATTTCCTTTTTTTTTGTAATTCAAATTAAAGATAGTGTTCTCACTGTAAGAAAAATTAACCTGCTAAAAATAGTTTGACAAATAAATGTATTTAATTTTTTAAAATTTTAGACAAAAAATTTATGCCTACCTTTGACATTGCTGCAGAGAAGTCTGTTATTCAAAAGATTGCCTTTGATGTTGTAGGAAGCATAGTATATGATTTTTATTACAGTGGCATGTGCGCATATATGTCCAAATATATACAGGCCCTAAAATGCTGACCATGCATTTTTATGTAGACGTTTGCTCATATAAACGAACAATTCGAGCCAGCACTCCGCCAGCCTTTTACACACAAACAAATGTCAATATGCAAACGCAAGCATTTCCTCCTATCGGTGCTCGCTCTAAGAATGTACAGTTTTATACAATAAAGTCAGTCTCTGGCATGGGTTCTAAGTGGATAGTTTATTTCGGGAGCCCTCTTACATTTTATCCGCAATAAAACGTTAATTATGTATTAAAATTGCCAAAGTTACATTGAAAAAAACAGTAAAACCAATATAATATTATAAATTTTATAAAACAAATCTTAAGTGCAATTTTACGAACAGGAAATATTTATTGAGAAGGAAATAATTTTTTTTACAAAGTGGAGTGAAAAAGCTTTAAGTGCGTTCTAAATTGTCGAAGAGTACTTAATCTTTAAAATTTACACACACAAGATTTGTTTCAAAACCAAGAAACAAACAGCACCAACAATTTTTGAAAACTTAGTTTATATTTTTAAATGAGTTTTGAATTTAAAAAAAATGAATCGATGACTGGTAAACTATCGATAAGACCGAAGCGGTCTAGGCACGTTCTGACCGCTTGCCCATCAGCTGATTGAAATGAAAACAAAGAAGAAGCAGACGCATACAAGCACGTGCGTTGGTTTGTTGTGAAATGGAGTCCGGAATTTGCTATATAAAACCAGAGTGAGTAAACATAGTTATGCTGTGATATGTTGGTTGCTCAGCTTGATTATTACCTTCCCAAGATTCCTCCTAACTGAAGCCAATGGCAGCAGTGAGGCAGTTACAAGCGAAAACAACGAAACCAACAAGAGAAAGCGGGAGGAAGGCGAAACCGTGGAAGCCGGTGAAGCCGGCGGAAAAAAGAAATGGGACAAAAAGGAGCGAAAACGCGGCCAAAACAAAGCAAGTTCTCATCATTTTAGCACATCTTTACCTATTCCTAACCCCTTTATCCACACAGAATCGTCCGGTGTTCAAGGATGAGCGGTATTCGCATCTGTGTCACTCGCTGATTGATGGAACCGGTGGAGAGGCGTGTTCTCTGGCCAACTGTCGCTATGTGCACGATCTGGATGACTTCCTGGCTGCCAAGGGCGAAGATCTGGGCCCTGAGTGCTACGTCTTCACCACCAAGGGCTACTGTGCCCGCGGTGTCAGCTGTCGCTTTGCGAAGGCTCACACGGATGAGCAGGGCAGGAATATCCGGCGGGAGGACTACGATGAAAAGGCCCCTCCAACCACGTGCAATGGAGTGAGTTCAGGTTAGTAACACTGTGTAAGCAGACTTCATGTTTAATAGGCCCTAGCAAGGTAATACATTAACAAAACATTGGTATGCCCTTGCTCCCTGACCTTTGAAAAAAAATTAACATACATTTTGTTTATGTTGCGAATGCCGTTTATGTTCTGTATTGTTGTCCTCATCATAAAATCATTAAAATATCATGTGTGGTTTCGGAAACGCTTACGCTTACCTTTTTAAAATATTTTGACAACAATCTTTCTTTAAAGTATTTGTAAATTCCCTTTCTTAGAACTCCAGGTGCGATTGCGAAAGCATGGTTACGATTTCAGTCGCAGCAAGGAGGTCATTAAATTGGCCGAGAAGCTACGAGATGCACGAAAGCAAAAGGAGCAACAGGAAAAGGAAAAATTAAAGCAGACTGAGGGGACCATAAACTCAACTACAGAGGAGAAGTTACCAGGCAATGAATCCAGCAAGGAATTGGAGAAGGAGCAACAACCAGAGCAGATAACTCCCACTGGTTGTGCAATAAATGATTCCCTGGCCGGCAGAGATGCTGACCGAAAACCCGCCGTTGATTTCCGCGAGAAACTAGTCCTGTCTCCGCTCACCACACTGGGAAATTTACCCTTCCGACGCATCTGCAAGGAGTTCGGTGCGGATATTACCTGCGGCGAGATGGCTTGTGCTCAGCCGTTGCTTAAAGGATTAGGCCAGGAGTGGGCTCTGACCAAGCGCCACAAGAGCGAAGACGTCTTCGGCGTGCAGCTGTGCGGAAATAATCCAAACATGATCAACCAGGCCGCACAGGTCATTCAAGAGACTGCCCAGGTGGACTATATCGATCTTAACATTGGGTGCCCCATAGATCTGATTTACCAGCAGGGCGGAGGCAGCGCGCTCATGCGGAGGACAAACATCTTGGAGCTAACTGTGCGCAGTTGTGCGGCCTTGTCGGATCGCCTGCCGTTCACCGTAAAGATGCGGACTGGAATCTACGCGGACAAGAGTGTGGCGCACGAGCTGCTGCCGCTGGTCGAGGAGTGGGGTGCTTCAGCTGTAACATTGCACGGGCGATCTAGGGAGCAGCGATACACCAAGCACGCCAACTGGGGCTACATCGAGGAGTGTGCTGCTAAGGCCAAGCAGATGCCTGTGATTGGCAACGGGGACATCCTTAGCTACGAGGACTACGTGGAGCGCAGGACGCTGGCCCCGCACGTCAGCTCCGTCATGATTGGTCGTGGGGCACTCATTAAACCCTGGATCTTCCAGGAAATCAAAGAGAAACAGGCCTGGGCTCCTTCGTCCACGCAACGCTTCGAGCTGTTGCAAAAGTTCTGCAACTACGGACTGGAACACTGGGGCTCGGACACCAAGGGTGTGGAGACCACCAGACGCTTCCTCCTGGAGTGGCAGTCATTCCTGTACCGCTACATACCCGAGGCGCTGCAGCAAAACCCACCGCAAAAGATTAACGAACGGCCACAGAAATATCGTGGTCGCGACGAAATGGAGACCCTCATGAGTTCGGGCAACGCAGCGGACTGGGTGAAACTCAGCGAATCGCTACTGGGTCGGGTACCAGATGGATTCAGCTTTGTGCCGAAGCACAAGGCGAACGCCTTTTAGAAATCTACTTAACGCTTAAAGTATATTAGCAACTAATTAAATTTGTGTCGTTAAACAGACTTTTTATCAGATATTATATCCGTTTTGTTTTCCTTACCCAGACACAAAATATGATATGTACGTAATTTTCTTAAAGAGAGAACCTCGTTTTCTAGCCAGTTCTCGTATTTTAAATCACTGATTTTGGAAATTTTGTATAATGCTTTTATTTTTACTGTTCTACTCTTGTTTTCGTAAATTGTAAATTGTAAATTGTTGTTGGCTGATAATGTACATTTTGGGTCAGTTTAACCTCAGAAAATTCTCATATTGCCTTTATGTTTAAAAATCGTTTGTGTTTGTTCTCACATCGTTATATGATTGTCCGCACAGGAGTCTCGAATGCTCCTGGGGCCGTTCATAGGTTGTTCTAACCGACGAGACTATCGGGAGCTATGCCGTTTCCGCGGCTGAAAGAGTAGTAATAACCGAGGTTGGTTCTGTGACAATAACTGGCTTTATTGGTGTAAATGCTCTTATCTTAAATACTATTTGGATGCTCATTTTTTTTTCACGAACCCTTAAAATAAGGGTATCAAAGATTGAGTTGTTAGGAAATAAGTCTTCAACTTCGTTTGGTTCACTTAACTCAATCCTTTGAGCACATGTCCAAGGTTCAATTAATTCAGGTTCCTCGTTTCTTAATTCGGTAGCCAAAAATTCTTGGGTAGATACCCCAATGGGTAATTTATCAACCACTAGCGAAGACAAGTCTGACGGGGTTTTTTGAGTTGAGGTGATAGTCGGGGCAAACACCCCTCAAAGAAATATTTCAACCTCATCATCAACATCTACATCCATTGCAGCCTCCTGTACATCGTTTTCAAATATCTCAACATCAGAGTCCTCTTCTGGTGCGGGGTTTACTACAACAGCAGCTTCCACATGCACTGGGATACAGGACTCTGTTTTCCTCGATCACACTATCATCTTCAACTATATATAAATGTATGTATATTAATAAATCAGTCAAAATAAGTACTGATTTCTACGCACCATCGGTATCATAAAACACAACAGTTATGTCCATTGCTGCTCCAGGTCTTGTGATGACTTTTTCTTTTGTACTTTTGTTGTTGACGATTTGGTTTGGTTTCGATTTTATCGAATTTAAAAATCAGCCGATGTGTCACCCTTTCCAATAGTAAGAAAGAACTGTTCCTGAACATTTTTTCTAATACCATTTCGACTTTAATTTCATTTTGGGTACCCATATACATATGTATCCAAATCGATTGGCTCTCCAAGATGCAGAGCACAGATTCAGTTGTAATGCAGTTATAAGGCCTATACAAATTTTTTGGTTGGGTGTGAGTGTCTCTCTGCTTATTTAAGGACACATTTTTGGTTTGGTGTGCGTGTGTGTGGTATCTCGATTTTTGATAATTTTGATAAATTTGTTTTGCTTATTATTGCCCTATTCTCATGCACTAGGGTTCTTGTCTGATTGTATGAATCTACAAGAGTTTTTGCATGTTTGTCTACTGTGTCTTTTTGTGTTTGGCTTTTTTGGCTTACACATTTATAAGACTTTTCAAATGTTTCTTTCAATTCTCGGATATGGTGTATTAATTGCAACCATTCCATACTAAAGTTTAATTAGAAATTTTGTTCTTATTTATTTTGTTTTGGTTTTTAATAAAGAACTTTTCTAACTTATCTTCTACTTAATATGGGAACTCAACCTTAGCCAGTGCACTTTGGTTGTTCCCAAAAATTTGTTATGTTCTTCGCCGATTGTAATTCGGGCGCATTCTACTGTATTCAGGACTGCTGCTTTTTCTTTGGGATCGTAACAGCATATAAGTGGTGAAAATTGAAGTTCGTATTCTTCCATGTATTGATTCTCCAATTCGAATATTGTTACTTTACCTTCAAGGATAGTCAATATATTTTTCACACGGTCCTTAAAATCTGGCTGTGACTGGTAAACCAATTCAATTAGCCGTTTAATTCTACCCATGTTTTGGCCTTAGTTTGTTTAAGTAGGTAAATGGGGAAAAAGTTTTGTAAGTATGTGTATGAAATGAATTCTTTTGTTCTTTTTTAATAAAAATTGTTTATGCTTTATTAAAAATTTTTTTTTTTTTTTCAGATTTTATCCAGATCGTTAGCCTGGCTTCTGTTTATTGCCCTTTTTGATACGCACATATTGTGGTTCATGTAGGCTTTGTATAGAATATAAGCGCTCATTATAAAAACAATAATTGATAACAAAATGTTTGTTAAATCGTTATTAATATTTTTTGACTCTATTTTGTTAATTACATTTGCAGTGGAGTCCACTTCTTTTACATCTACTAAACCCATTTTGGGAGGTCCCTCGCAGTCGTTCGGGCACTTCTTCCTTAATTTTGGAATTTCCTTTCTCTGCGGTGGAAGCAATTTTTCATGAGTTTTTAAAATGTTTTTAATGGCAGTGTAGGTGGATGTGCTGGTGTTTGTGGTTAGACTTTTTCTTTTATATACAAATTTTTCAAATTATACACATCCTCTAGCTTGAAGTACTTACTCCAAGAATTTTTTACACGGCCGTCTCCACGCTCGCATCAAATCTGAAACTCAGCTCTCTACTTTCAATATATGTAAATTTGCATTTAGCTTAAATTTACTCAAGAATCCTGTCTGTGTTGCGAGGCACCGCACTGAAAATTTGTGCTTTCATCAAAATTGTGTTCTGCCTTAGCCTTGTCTTCCTTATTTTTATTTTCGATATTAAGCATCTTTTGTAATAGTTTATTATTATTGTTATAGTTGTTTGTTCTCAAACTGCTGTCTGATTGTCCGCGCAGGAGTCTCGAATGCTCCTGGGGCCGTGCAGATGTTGTTTTTAACCGACGAGACGATCGGGAGTTTCTGCCGTTTCCGTTTCTTTTGGTGTTTGCACTAGAAGTGCTAGGAGTGTCGTCGTTTGGCATTAGAGCGGGGTATCTATTTGTACGATTACTGTCGTAATTCTTTGAATTATACTCCGTCCTTTCTGTCCGATTATTTTTATTTTTACGATTGTAGTCCCTGTTCTGGTTATTTTGATACTGATATCAGTTTTGCCTGATCTATTTTGTGGTTTATAAGAACTCGTTTCGGTCCAAAAAATATTTCTTTCCTTTATTGCCATTTCGTAGGCGTCCTCCAGAGTTTCTGACTTCCTAGCGGTTCCCCCAGGCCCGTTATGAATGCTGTTAAAACGGATTGGAAAGCGACCCTCTTTCTCACTCTTATTGCGATTTGCTCTCTTTCTTCTGTTTCTATTAGTCTAAATAGGGCCAATCTAATCTTTGTCACCTAATCGTATAATTTCTGTACCGAATATTGTTTTTGCGGTAAGTTATATAATTCCGCATTTAGTGTATCCACGTTTCTTCTATCCCTGCAATGTAAGATAAGGGCTGCCTTTATTTCATCCCAATTAAGCCCTGCTCCGGATGCTATTACTGCCTCATTAGCCTTCCCTTGGATCTTTTGCCGAATGGCCCTCATTGACGTTTGACCATAGGGTGTTTGATCCGTTCCTCTTATCATTAACATCACTTCCTCAACTTCCTTACAAAATTCAGGTAATATATATGCTTCCCCGAAATACGGATTCATAAAGCGGATAACGTCAGGAATTCTCATAGAATTAAATAACTCCATGGGGTTAGAAATTGCATTTGGCACAGGTGTCGAGGAGCTATTAGTTGAATTCATACCTGGTGAAGGTGTTATTATCGATCGTATTTGGACGATCGTTGTTCTAATTGTAAACAATTGTTGAAGTTGCAACAATTAAGTTTATGGAATCGAAACTAGGGTAGCTCTGGGAGGTTTCGATGGGGGCTCAGCGTGCCGTGCCTGTACGGTAACTCCCGCAACTTTATCAATATTTTAGATAAATTTGATAAATTTGTTTTGTTATTTTGTACATAATTAGTTATGGTTATTCGTCTGATTGTCATCCAAATATTCAGATTAAATGTAATAAACAATTGGTGTGGTTGCTTTGGTTGTTCCAAACGGAATAATCTTTATTGTGGCTTCAGATTCAAATCACACCTCCGCAAAAGAATTTTATGTGTTTACAATTATGTATGTGTGGGTGAGTAAATGCTAACAAAGTATTTTCTAGAGCTCTGCTGAGTGGGTGTCGTTTAGCAACATCCTGCCTTGTGCTGATGTTGCATTTCTTATGTCAATTCTATGTGGGACAACGAACGGCTACTTGCCGGTCGCTGTCCAGTTGAAAGAGGGTAGCACGGGGAGGTTTAGGGGGTGGCGAAGTCGATGGTACCGGTATGGTAACTCGCGTGTTAACTTATATGTGTATATGTCGCTGCAATAAAAACATATACTCCGCTCGCTACACCTCCTCCGTTAAAAAGAATGACGAATATTTATGTAGTCATTCCATAAAAAAAATGGATCATGTTTGGCCAGTAATAAAATTTTTTTATTTTTGAAGGAGTTCGTGTTATGCCGGAATGGCTCCTTTTGGTCGGATCGTCATGGAACTATGATTGAAATGATTTTAGTTTCAAATCATCTTTATTTTTCTATTTTGGTCTCCTTATTTGTAACTCTTTATGAGTAATATTGCCTATGTTTGTTCTCACACTTGACTATGATTGTCCGCACAGGAGTCTGAATGCTCCTGTGGCCTTTCATATGTTGCACTTACCGACGAGAGTGAAGGAATGATCACGACCGAGGTTGAATTCTAAGACGATAACTAAATTTATTGATACAATGGTACTAGCTTATATTTGACGAATTTTATTTGCTTGCATTTTTTGACGTCATTATTGTCAATGACTTTGTAGACCTTGGGCTTTGTTACTGGTTGCTTTTGCAACTGTTCCTTATTTGTTGACTGATCGAGTTTCTTTCGTAATAATGCTCTTGTGGAGACTTTCATTACTTGTCTGTTCATGCCTTTGAGTTCCTCTATTGTTATTCTGGACAGTGCGTCAGGTCTGTATAAATCCAACAATGATTTCCTTATTAGTGGGAGTTGGTAGAGTCCCTGAGTCGGTGTCCCGTTTCCTGGTTCGAGAAGATTTGGGGTTTCCTCTGAATTGCTGCGTTGACAAAAGTTGGTCTAAGGGCAACGACTGGCCCTTTGAAGTTGCAACAATTTAGTTCATCGGTGTCGAAACTAGGGTAGCTCTGGGAGGTTTCGTTGGGGGCTCAGCGTGCCGTGCCTGTACGGTAACTCGTCTGCTACTTGATTGTCCTTCCCCTTGAGATATTCTGCTGTAAAGTCGTATTCCTCTAAGTTTAGCCTCATTTTGATTAATTTCGAACTTGAATCCCTCATTGCAAATAGGTATATTAGCGGTCTATGAGCTGTTTTTACTTTAAAATTTCGTCCATATATTGTTACGTCTAACTATTAGTGCCCAGTCCGAAAGGACATAGGCCGAAGGAGTAGCGACCTAGGTTCGGCACGAAAGACCTGATGCCGGAGTTATGTAATATTCCAGTGCTGAGTTCCTTGGTTGGGTGTATTTCAATAATAAGTGGGATCGTTTTGGATGAAAAGAATAAACTGATTTGCTTGGAACGACAGCCAAGAATTCCCTCCCCAGTAAAATACGTGTGTTATATATATTTTTTTATTTTTGTTTTATTTGATGTTCATTTTTTTTTTTGTTGGACGTTTATTTGGTTAGAAGGAGCCACTGCGCTCCCGTGGCTCATCGTCATCCGACGGTTCCTCGTTCTCCAGGTATCGCCGTCCTCGCCAATAGAATCCCTCGCCGGGGATTCTATTATTGGGAGCGAGGCTATTGCGCCGCCTCGGCCTGTTTACGTTGAAGTTAGCAAGGTGATAAAGCGGTCGAGCCATCTGTGTCAGATGGTGGTACTCCCATTTAAGGATCTCCACCACCCACTGAGTCTCGCTGTTCTCCACCTCGACGTCGTTCCACTCTAGTAAATCGAGCTCCTCCTGCGCCTTGAAATAGGCTTGTTCAGTATTAGACTGAATTCTGTATTGTTCAGCGGCGACCAAGTGACCGCCGCTGCCGAAAGTACATGGGACTTATGTGTAACATATATACTAATACATAAATGTGAATTGGAATTCTCGAGTGCTGCTGCAAACGCTGAGTCGGTGTCCCGTTTCCTGGTTCCATAGGAGTTGGGGCTTCCACCGAATTAGCTGCGTTGTTCTAAATTTAAACAATTGTTGAAGTTGCAACAATTTAGTTTACGACATCGAAACCCAGGGTATCTCTGGGGGGTTTCGAAGGCGGAACAACGTGCCGTGCCTGTACGGTAACTCCGGCATAAGCTTCGTCGTATTTGGGGTGGGTTCTTTGGTAGTGGGATTGCGAAACTGATGAAATTCGCTTGACTTGTGAAATTCTTTTTGGCGATCATGTGGTGCGAGAATATGTGTTTTTGTGTTGTTCGTATCTCTTCACGGTCGCCATGTAATGTTGGAGAATCAATAAGTCATCTTTGATTTGGTTTCTTGTTTGTTTGTTGTGGCTAAACACTAAAATGTTTCTGCACTTAAATTAATGCATAACACTGAGTACAGTGTGCATTCAATATGTGAACATACTACACTGACTTACCCCGCCCCACAGGCGTACGTAACAGGCTCGATGTCGTCGATTTTAGTATAATATGGAACGACTTCGTAAAAAATATCTTCACGTAGGCTGTATCGGCGGGGATTACGTTTTTTTTTTTTTTTTTTTTTGTTTCTTTGCGCCCTACAACGTGTGGCCTCGACCCATACCCTGTGATAACGAGTCTTCAGCTTGTTGCGGTTTGTTGATTTTAAAAGAACTCCATGAGCCAAGAATATATATAGATATATATTATTTTTTCTTTCTTTCTTTTTGTTGCTACTATGCTGCCAGTGCTCCAGTGTTGCTTGCGATCCGGGCGTCCAGTTCCTGCGGTTGACTCGTCAGTCGCCTGAAATCCCTCTTTTCTTTCCTTTGTATAAAGAACTGTGTTTTTATGAAGCTCTTGAACTCGGCTGCCTCCTTTTTCAGTAGAGCCATCCTTCGTTTACAGGCATATCTCTCCTTGATAAGCCTGGCGGCGCTCCGTTTCTGATGGTGCTGAACAATTCCGCTGTACCGGTTGTCCCGCGATTTTTTTAATGGCCGTGCGGTACCAAGTAAACATCTCCATGTACTTGGTCCTTTCCATGGCCAGGGACTCTCGGCATTTTCGGAGACCTTCTCGAAGTACTCCGATGTTTCTCTGAGTAGAGCCCACAATTTTTGTTGCAAAGCTTCCATTTTAATTAGCCCCATTGGTTCCTGTGGAGTGCGTTTTATAGCTGCTCGGGCTCTTTGCCAGAAATAGGACACCTCCAAGTCCAGTCCCGCCGTTGCAATTTTTACTTAGACAGCAAAAATATCTTTCGCGTGGTAAACCCCACTGTTTGTTCTCAACTTGCTATCTGAATGTCCGTGCAGGAGTCTCGATGCTCCTGGGGCCGTGCAGATGTTGTTTTTAACCGAAGAGATGATCGGGAGTTTCTGCCGTTTCCGCGGCTTAACAAGAAGTAACACACGGGTTTGATTCTGCGACAATAACTGACTTTATTGATATAATGGTACAAGCTTATATACTACTTTGTATGCGGAAATATAGTGTATGCTCTTTCCAGCGGTGTTTCCTAGTTCGTAAAGTGCATTGCTTTTCCGTTTTAGTACTACACAGCTAATTCTGTTCGGGCCTAATCTGGCATTATATCCCTTGGCTCGATTACTTTGTTTAAAATGCTTTCGGTAGACTACTTTTCCTACCGAGAACTCCACAGCCCTACTACGGGTGTTATCAGCCTTTTCATGAGCATGATCTAAACCCTGACTTACTTTCTGCCTGATTAAATCCATTTTATCAGGTAAACTGACTTCTTGGTCAGTACCTAGTAAGTCATTAAGCTGAAGCAGGACGGGGTATGCTGTTCCGTGCGTAATCATTCTGGTACCAAACATGGCGTATTTGGTTAAATGCCAATTGATTCATGCCAACCACTCCTTTAAGTACATGCAATTCGGCTTAAATTCATATCCCAGTTCCGCTGTTATTTATCCATCGTTGTTTTCAACTTTTGCAGTATTGCTTTGTGGGCTATAAAACGCAGTTTTGCAGTGTTGAATGTCGAATTTTTAAAGCAGTTCAGTGAACGCTTGGGATACAAATTGTTTTCCGTTATCAGAATGTATGTACTCGGGAACGCCAAACTGGTGAAAAATTTGGTCTTCGAGGAATCGAATGACTTCTGTAGTTACTGCCCTTCGCATTGGTTGTAGCTTGTAACTTGGTAAAATGATCCAGGCATACAAAGATGACTGTGTTGCCATTTCTTGTTCGTGGATATGGGCCCATAAAGTCTATGAATAGCCTCTTTACCGGTCGATGAGTGATCCGTTGATTTCCCATCGGTGGTCGGTTTGTCCTATTGGAGGTCTTGCTGACCTTGCAAATTTCACAATCTTTTACTACCTTCTGGATGTCGATGACCATTGATGGCCAGTAGTAGAACTGTCTCAGTCTTGCAAGAGATTTATGTATGCCTCCATGTCCTGCGGTGGTGGCATGATGTGCCTGCCAAGCTAAATCTGCTCGTAGTTCTGCGGGATTCCAAAATTTCCATGCCTTTTGATGTAAGGATGTATGGTCTAAAGTATTTTATAGCCCAATGGATAGCTGCTAATTCCTGTTCTGTTTTTGATTTATTAGCCTCCCCGTTTGTAAATGAACGAGCCACTGCTAACTGTATTCCTTGATGTTCTTGTGTTAAAACTGCATAACAATATGACTAAGCAAAACAGATTAATCCAACTCGCAGTCTACCCCAGATTCCGCGTCATGGTCCCAAAAGCACTCAGCTTTTAAAACTGGGCTATAGCTTCGATGTATGGAAACTGGGACACGTCGGAAGATGACATCAACTTCGTGATCGAAATGAAGGACGCAGTAAGGAGTTATGTCGAGACGAACTGAACGCAATGGCGGATAGCGTTTACCACGCATAATGAATGATAGATTCAGCTGCTGATGTCCTGGGCCTATGGGCTCAGGCGGTACCGGTGCCGGTCATCGCACAGGTTTTACGTTGTTTTCCCACGAAGGTGTAGGGTTGCTTATTTTTGTCCACTTCCATCGGCGGTGCAAGGGGCGGATTGCCACTCACACGGGTCGTCTTTTATTTTCTTTAAAAATGTTGCTTATTTTTGTCCACTTTTTTTTGTGTTTAAATTATAATAATGCACCTGTCGCATCCTTTTGTGAAATTCAATAATGCTGACCAATGCAATTTGTTTGGGGATTTAAATACAACTTAAAGGGCGGTTTGCCACTCGCACGTTAATTTTGGTTTTGATTATTTAATGTATTTAATGTGACGATTATTGTTAATTTGTTCCCTCGAGGATTCACTTGTGTTTGCTCCATCAGAATTTTTCTTTTTGTTCTTGTTTTTATATGTTTCACTTTTTAGGTTTATTACTTGTCACTTGTCACGGTCGCCATGTAATGATAGACGTCTTCTTGGTGGTTGTATTATTTATTTTAAAGACTGGAGCAGCCGCCATGTAATAATTAAACATCTTTTTAGAGTTTGCAAGGTTATTTATTTAATAAGACTGGAGCAGCATTAGTGCCGCTCCAACGTCCAGTTGATTTCTGTTCTTTACATTCTCTTAGGTTCTACGGAAGCCTAAGTCTCGTAGCTGCGCTGCCCACAGTTGGACGGCAGCGAGACGGCTATGTATACCTATCTTATGTACTATATGTATTTAAATCTGCTCTCTTAAGCTGAAGCGCGAGGGTATTTGAACGGGTTCAGCGGTCTGCGAGTGTAGCAGAATGCTGACACTTGCACTTTCTGCGAGCGCGCTGCATATTACAGGAGCACAATCGATTGGACGGCCAGAAGCTTTTTCTGGAGCTTCAAGAAGTTCCTTTCTTTATTTGTGAAATTCAATTATGCTGATCAATGAAATTTATCTGTGGCTTGGAATGGAAAAGGCGCAGTTGATTGGGCTTCGAATGGAAGCTGTTTTCAACTTTAAGTTTGATTTGTTCATCTCGGCTGGGGTACCAGCAGCGGGCCTCAAAACCAAAGGCAAAACCAAATGCGAAGATCGCTAAGATTGAATTTGGAGATTTTTTATAAATGTCATAAGGGGCCTTTCATGGGTTGGATAACTGGCACGAGGCAACGGGTTTTAAACCCATATTATTACCCGTCCATCTATGTATTTATCAGTTGGGCTGATATTTGGAAACGCGGAAATGCAACACCGCGTCAACCTACTACAAAGGTCGAGGATGTCCCTACGTAGAGCCCTAAAGGGTAAACAGATTTTAGGCTAAGAAGCACAGATAGAAAGGAAGTGATCCCAAACATTATTTTCTCTTTCTGTTAACTTGTGGCTGCTACGGACGGGATGTGTTAGGAAAGATTTTCATCCTTGAATAAAAATAAAATTTCCTTTATTCATAAATTACAGAATTTACAAATATCACTTCAGGTAGCTAAGCGCCTCCTCCACGTCCGCCTTGGAGCCAAGGAATATTGGGCTGCGCTCGTGAATCTTCTGGGGGACAATGTCCAAAATGCTGATCTTACCATCACTGGCCAGCCCACCAGCCTGGATCATCAGATAGGCCATAGGGTTGCACTCGTACAGCAGGCGCAGTTTTCCGTTTGGTGCGGACTTGGTCGCCGGGTAAATGAAGATTCCACCGTATTTGATGGTGCGATGGACATCGGCGACCATAGAGCCCACATACCGTGCTCCGTAGGGCTTTCCCTTGCTGGGATCCTTCTTGGCCGCAATGTAGTTGAACACTCCCGCCTCCCAGTCGCTGGCGTAGCCCTCGTTGATCGAGTAGATCTTGCCCTTCTCGGGCACCCTCATGTTAGGATCGGTCAGGATAAACTCTCCAATGGCAGGGTCATAGGTGAAGCAGTTCACTCCAGAGCCCAGTCCTAGGACAATGGCCGTGGCCGAGCCGTAGAGCGCATATCCTGCGGCCACCAGCTGATTTCCCGGCTGCAATGCGTCCTCAACGGTGGGTGGACCGTCGCTCTTCTTGCGGTATATGGCAAAGATCGAACCGATCGACACCAGGCAGTCTATGTTTGAGGATCCGTCCAGAGGATCAAAACACACAATGTATTTGCCCTGCAAAAGAAAGACATTACAAACTGACCAATTTGGTTCAAACCTTATATGCAAATCCTCAATCCTTACCTGTTTCTCCACTTCCACCTCGATCACTTTCTCGTTCTCCTCGGAAACCATCAGACAAGTGGTGTAGGAGGACTTGAGCATGTTGATAAACAGCTCGTTGGAGAGCACGTCCAGCTTCTTCACTTCCTCGCCCTGGACATTCACGTCGCCGGCGATGCCGTGGAGCTTAGCAATTCCCGCCTTTCTCACAGCCGAGGCAGTTGCCTTGATGGCCGTTTGGATGCAGTTGAGCAGCTGGGACAGATCGCCGGTGGCGTTCCTAAATTTCCGCTGCTCCTGTAACACGAAACGCGTCAGCGTCATCGCATTGGAGTCAAAGGCTGGTCCCTGTTGGCTCATTTTGGCTGTTAAAAAAATTTTTAGAAAATACATTTAATGGGAGAGCGGGAGAACAGGATTAGGATAGGATTTTGGTTGTTAAACTCAACATTAAATTTTTTTGAAAGGTTAGTAATTGTTAAACTTTAATTAAAAAATAAATTTGTTAAAATAAAAAGTAACTCAAAATATTTTTAATAAGAACAGCTGTACCATATGCGCAGAAATAAAAAACTGCTTAAACAAAAATTTGCCCATTCAACTTCGACATAAAACTGTAGGAAGTCATTCTTAAAAAACGTAATAGATACATCGAACTAATAAAACAACAAATAAAAAGTGTAGGCATGGAAATTAAAGAATAACATGTAGAAATCTAAAGTATAAACTTAAAATCCCCTTTATCTGAAGTAAAAATAACAAAATACCTAATCAACTTAAAATTGTTAAATTATAACATTTAAAAATTTAGCTAACTGTTTAATTAAATAAAGTATAATTAATTATTATTCTTAAGTTCGATAACAATTAGTTCATAGTTGCAACACTGCGCGGAAATACAAATAAATTAAGATTAAATTAAGATTTACATATTAAAACAAACAGAACGTCACTAAATTTCGAATAAAATTCTAAAGAATCAACTTTTTTTTTTTAAATAAACGAAAATAAAAACTGCAAACATTTTATATTTAAATAGATTTTTTTATATCCTAATTTTGCTTTGTTTATTATAAACATAACAAAAATAAACTTAAGACAGCAGAAAATAAACTTGTATAACAATCATATTGTTAAACTAAGCATAAATAAATGTACAAACAAAAATATTCCTACCAATAAAAATATAAATTAAAACCATAAAATATGCTAAAACGGAGCAAAAATGTGTTAAAATTTGCAGGTTTGAAATATTTCTGGACGGAGAAACAAGTTTTGGAGCATTGCAAATTAGGGAAAGTGCAGGGTTGAAAGAAAAACAACTTGGAACGGAGGGAATGAGGCAACAGGCAAGGAGCAGAAAGCAGGAGGCACCTCCACTTACAATCACCGTTACTGGCCGCCATTATTGGTTATATGCACGCTCTCTAAATGATGCGGTTCCTGTGGGGATCCATTAAAATAAAAACAATTACCAATTATGTAGTACCCAGTGCCTGTGTTCCTATCTGAAGGTCGAATCAGTGACCCTTCCCTCCCAAGTCTACCGACCACTATCTCCCCTGTTTTTTTTGGGGGGCTTGTTGCATAAAAAATAAAAACTCACTATCAAAAACTTGCCACAATGTTTACTTGTGTGGTTGTGGTGTCTGATTGTTGTTTTGTTTTCGACTAGCTGATAACCTGTTTGTTCTACAAATGTTTCATGGAAAAATGTATAGAACCGGAACCGCAAAATAATATTTCTGCCGGTCGACTTTATACACCGACACGTGCCCCCTTATTTATTTTTGAAACGTATCCGAGGAGCACACGATTAGCTGACTATATACCAACGATTTGAGTATAAGCAAACGCAGTATCTATAGACATGCGAACCTACATCTTTTTCATTTAACTGAACAAAAATACGAAGTAGATTAAATGACTTTCAGACTTGTCCTTAACACTATTGTGACCCCCCACGACATTAGTGGAACTTGAAAGAATTCAATGCACTTTCACTTACAACAACACGGGGGAAGACTGGCAAACAAAGAATCGAACCGCGGTCGACGGCTGAAGTGAAGAGACTGAAGTGAACTGAAGAGACTGCTTGTTGGCTTCAGTCCACGGCCACGACGACAGCGGAAAGCAGCCAGCGAAACGTCACTGATTGCCACGCTTTCCCGGAGGGTACATACAATTGGTCGAGGTCTTTGAAAATGTACTCATATTCGGTTAACATTAATTTGCTAAATAAACTTGAAGATAGAAGAACATATGAAAGTTTCATTGAATACATTAAAAGTTTTATGTAGCAGTTAGTTCGTTTTTTTTTCAAACAGTTTTAGGTACAACGAAAGAAGTCAATGGGATGGAATATTTTTTTTCGACCTCAATCTAAAAAAAATAAAAAACTTTGTAACCATATTTTTTAATACTTAATATTTATTTTCCTTTGTTTATATTATATGCTATGACGAGCTAATAAAGTTGTTGAAACTGCGTTTAAATATCATAAATATTATGGCTTCCGTACAATTAAATCAAACCTTTAGGCTTTAAATTTACAGTTTTGGATTTCAGGTGCGATTTAAAGAGTATTCAAAAATTGGTCTCCGTTTTTTCCCTTATACTTTTTGTTTTGTTTTCGACGACGACGGCAGCTGATAGCATGTAAATAAAATACATACAGAAAATATTATATAGAAGAGAGACTCACTGAAGAAAAGAGAGTGGAGATGGGGAGCATATATTGCAGACAGACGGCTTTAAAAGAATAAGAGGGAGTTAAGAGTGAGATAAAAAGAGTATATCACTTGGGGAGCATACCAATTTTGTGTCTAATGAGATGTATATAAGCAAAAAAAAAAGAAAAAAAAGGCTTCATTTATTTATTTATTTATTTATTTAGCTTCTGGTTACGCAGCAGTTACAAACTGCCACTAACCACTGGTTATTAGCTATAGCTACTAGGCCTTAAGCTAGGTATTACTAATATTTACAACGTGTCTTAATATATATGCATTATGGTGAATGAGGGTTTATTATTTACATTTCTTCTTCAAAAATATTTATAATGGTGTTGGAGTAGTTCGTTTTATATAAGGTTGAATAGGTTTGTTGCCTTAAGGAATTTTAAGGTGGAAAGGATACTGGAAGCTTTTTGGGAAAAGGGGTCAATTGGCAGATTGTTTCTTAGTGTTTCGTACCGCGGACACTCTGGTAGGAAGTGTCGTACGGTAATTCTCGTATTGCAGTGTTCACATTGGGGTGGAGGTTATTTTTATACATGTGTGTATCTTGTGTGTCCAAACCGAAGTCTTAACCACTTACTGAGCTCTACGCGTTTGATATCATCTTGCGGTGAAATGTTGCAGTCTTTTATGGATGTCTTGTTGTGGTTAAGATGCTTGTAGTGTTCAGAGGTATTTTGCCAAATTAACATTTTTCTTTTTGAATAAATTTTTTATCAATATTTGTGTATCTTTGTAGTTGTTGTTGTTTTCGATGATGAGTGGGAAGTTCTGGGCTTCCTTTGCAGCAGAGTCTGCTTTGTCATTCCCAGGTATATTTGTGTGGCCTGGAATCCACAATAGTATTATTTTTGGTTGATGACGGATGAGTATGTCTCGGATGTGGGATGTATAGAACGATTTGTTATTGATATTGGCAATAGAATTAAGGGATGAAAGTGAGTCAGAACAGATAATAAATTTCTGCTTCTGATTTTCTGCATATTTACAGGCAGCGTAAATTGCTGCGATCTCTGCTGTGTATATTGTGCTATGTGTCGGTAATAAAGCTGTTTTGATTGTAGTTGAGTCTGTGGTGAAGCTATAAGATACTCCTTGGGTAGATTTCGAACCGTCAGTATAGATGAATTTATAATTGTTATAGCTTTCTCTCAATGAAAGAAATTTTTGTCGAAAAACTGATGGAGGAGTTGAGGACTTTGTTGTGTGGTGTAAAGATAAGTTTATTGTGGCTTCCGATAGAAACCATGGAGGTGTTTTTTGTTTTCTTGGCTTAAAAGTGGAGATGGATATGCCGTTTTCCACGCAGATTGAGTAAGCTTTTTGTAGGACGGATTTTATTTTAGATTTTCGTTTTGCTTTCTTTATTTTTTGGACAGTGTTTTGTAGCGGTGTGTTTGAAGCAAACACAAATGATTTGCACATCTTTGCCGTAGTCAAACCAAGTCTCAACTCTATTGGCATTAATTGTGCTTCAAAGAGGAGGTTGTTAATTGGAGTTGTACGAAAAGCTCCAAATGCGAGCCTTAAGGCTGAGTGATAGACTGCTTTCAGTTTTTGTAAATATGAAAGGGGACAGTTTCCATAGAATGGTAGACAAAAGTCGATTTTGGACATTATGAGGGCATTGGTTATGTCTATGAGCGACCTAGTATCGCAGTTATACCTTTGGCTAGCCAACCATTTAAGGATATTTAGACGTTTTGCGATTTGAGCTGTCAGTGAGTCGATGTGTTGTTTCCATCTGTATCTCTTGGATATGGTTAAACCAAGAATTTTGAGGTCGTCGCTGGAGCTAAGAGGGTATGCGTTAGAGGTAATTTTGAAATTACATTTTGTTTTACGACAAATATGTAAGTGTTTGCATTTTGAAACGGACAGCTTCGCGCCCGAGTAGCTACACCAGTTGAGGATATCCGTAAAAAGTGGGTTTATGTTTGCCCTGCTAGCTTTTTTGCCAATCGGTTTCACAATTGTGAAATCGTCCGCATAAGAAAAAAAGGTAAATTCTTTGTGGATAGAGATCGTGTGGCACAGTTTGTTGTAATCTATAAGGAAAAGGATAACCGATAAAGGCGAGCCTTGCGGGATGCCATTGTAGAGAGGACTGTTTTCGGAATACACGTTGTTTATTTTGATACTTATTTTTCGGTTGCTGAGAAAATTTGTGACGTATCTGAGTGTTTTAGGTCCAATTCTCCATCTGATCAACTCATCTACTACTGTGTGGATTCCAATCTTATCGTATGCTTTTTCGAAGTCAAGACTTATTACTGACAGGTGATTTCTTGTCGACAGGGCAGCAGTAGTCTGATGGTCTAACAGTGCTAGACACTCGGATACCGACATACCCTTTCGAAAGCCAAGTTGACGACTGTCTAGGAGTTTGTTATTGATAGCAAACCACCACAGTCGGTTGGCAATGATCTTATCCAAGACTTTGGCTATGCATGGGTTTAAGGATATCGGTCGGTATGAATTTAAATTTGCCTTCGGGGCATTTGGTTTATGAATGGGTATAATTGTGCTGTTTTTGAATTGTTGCGGTATGTGGCTGTTTAGAATGTTGTTGTATAGGTTTATGAGTCTGAGTGTTACGGGGTAAGACAGATTCTTGAGGATGGGGTATGATATTCTATCTTTACCTGGGGTTTTGCCTTTTAAACTATTGAGTGAACTTTTAAACTCTATGTAGCTGATGTCCTCTTCTATCAACATTGCCTCTGGGGATGGTTCCAAAATGGGGTTTGATGATCCTAACTGGGCTTTTCTTTGTTGAAAGACTGTGCTAAAATTATGGTCGGATGATGCTTCTGACCAAAAAGATGCGAATGCTTGTGCTATTTCAGATTTGTTAGTTATATTTTGGGATGGGTTGTTGGTGGAGGAGATGCAGTGAATTTCTTGTTTAAGTTTTCTGCCACAGAACGCGTTGATGTTTGACCACATTTTTGTGGGTGTTGAATTCGGGCTTATTTCTGAGGTGAAAGACTGTAGTGCGATTTTCTTGGTTTGTTTCAGCTCTCTTCTAAAAAGCGCCTTCGCTTTTGAAATTTATAACGTTTTCGACATTAATACACCGTTTCAGTTGATTCCAAGCTCTGTTCTTTTTTGTTTTTAGCTCATCAAGCTGTTTGTTCCACCAAGGAACTGTTTGTTTTTTGTTAAACTTGGGATTTGATTGTGGGATAGCTATGTTTGCGCTTTGTCTTATTATTTTGATTATATTTGCTGTTTCTTGGTTTACTTGGGTACTACATGGTCTTTCGTTGTGGTATTTCTCTGTCAGGGTCGCAAAGAGTGGCCACTCGGCCAGATCTAGTTTGAATCTGGGTTGTCTTTTGCATTCTGTATTTACATCTTCATCAAACAGTGATATGTGTATTGGGAAGTGATCACTTCCAAAGAGGTCTTCATCAGTCTTCCATTTTGAATGGGTTATAAGGTTTGGGGTGATGATAGTGAGGTCGACATGCGTCAGTAAAAGGCTTCATTAAAAATTCCCTTATCAAGAAAAAGTGTCTCTTAAAAGTATTTACATACATATTTTTCTAACCATTTAAAGGGCTCGGAAAGTTGAAACTAAGTGATAACTGTGATTGTTTTTAGCAAGGGAGGCTCGTCTCTCGTTTAGATTTCTTATTATCCGTATCAATAATAAGATAAGCTTTGGAGTACTACTTTATATGTATGTTTAACACCAGAGGCTAAGGCGGCAGCGCCTTGTCATTGCTTCGACCTCAGATTGTATTTTATTTTATGGTTATCTCTTGAATTTTTGTTTAAATGCGTCTGATAAGAACGAGTCTTCCAATTAGAACATAAAACAAACCTCGTTCAAAAACTAAGAATGTTTTTCTTTAGGAATGACTCCAACAACTATGTATTAATAAATTAGTAATAAACTTACATTTTAATCAGTGGCATACTGATTTGGGATTAAAATTGCACTTTGCTTCCTCGACGTCAAGAGAATATTTTAGAGTTCGGAATGTTTTTTTAGGTCCATTCTATTAATTAATAAAGTAAGTATTTAATAGTTTTCATTAAACATGTTTAAATTAATATTTACATTAATAGTAAATAAGTGATTGATACAAAACCAGTTTCTTACAAAAATAAAAATAAATATCAAAATATTAAAAAAAAATAAAAAAAACATTCGCCATTTTTAGCCAGAAAGGTTTAAGTTTTTCTGGTTCCACAAATATTTTAAATGCAGGCGGATATTTTTTAACTAACCAATTCTACAGCAACCAATTGTTTTTAAAAAAAAAAAGTATGAAACAGTTTTGAGGTAAACGTAGACGATACGGTTTTGAAAGGTGCAAGCCTTATAAATACTTACTTAAATATGGCAATTTCAAAAACAAATTAGTAATAGTTTAAACTTAACATACATATGCTTCGTATCTGATACATTTGATTATTTTTAAAAATGCAAGTAAAAAAAAAGTGTGTTCAGCAATCACACAGTATGCTCATGAATACTACCGCCAAGTAGTAATTTCTGGGTGAGCATTCCTGTTAACCCATAATTACCAATCAATTTGAAACATTTATTATTCACCTCCCGCACTTAACAATGAGTGTCTCACTAAAATGGCTGGCTGAAAACCCGCAATTATTTTTCCATTGTTAAGTGCGTTTCCATCCACCCCGATTCAATCCAATCTGCCCAGCTTTCCGCCCACCCACTTGGGCACTTGGTCATGCGCAGGGCGTGGCAGTCAGTCGACGTCAACCCCATGCTCAGATGCCTGATGTTTAACCATATTAGTTGCTACTTTATGTTGTCAATTGGATTTGATTGCCCAGCAAGCCCCGCGAAGACAGGGAAATGGGCGGAATTTAATCCCCCTTGGTAACGAAGTAACACTTTTCGGGTTTTCACATGATTCTGCTCTGTTCGTTTATTGCAAGCACTATGTTTTTTGGGTAAGACGACGAGCGGGGCAGGGAACTAAAATATCTTAAAATGGAAGTTCTCGAATACAATCACTAAATTTGATTAGATTTTAGATTTAATACATGACTAGAATGCAGCTCAATTGAGAAATGGTTAGTATTTACAGGGTGTTGGCTTTCAATTTTAAAATAGGGGAAATACAACTGCAAATTATTAGGTAAACGTCTGATCAGTTCTGATTTAATTTTTTGGAAACATTAAGGTATATGTTTTTGTTCAAATATGATACAATCAACAGTTTAACTTTCTGAAGGAACTAACTATCTTTCAATAAGAAGCAGCAGTCAAGAATGTCTTTGAAATTTCCAAACAGATCTTACAGTATTTAGTTTAGGGATAAATATATATTTCTAACCACTCTGAAACCAAATAGTCTATGAACTTAAAGCGTCAAGTATAATTTAAAGGTTGTATTTCCCCAATTAAATTAAGGAAAACTTATTTAAGATCGAGGTGTTGTCCTGATCGAACTATCTATGTTAACTGGTAGAGCTTCGCATCGCCTACAATGTCCACGTCGCTGGAGTTGTCCTCGTCGGCGCTGTCCGCCTCCAAATCGGAGTAGTCATCCGTGGAGTAGCCCTGCTGCATGAGGCACATCTGCAGCTGCTGCTGGTCGCTGGTGGGCTGGGCGGACGGTCCCCCGGATCCGGAGTTCAACTTGGCGTGCTTGGAGTCGGCGGAGGAGGCGGTGGCTTCACCAGGCTGCTTGCTGCTGCCCATTTCGCTGCGTGAGAAGTCAACGGGCTCTGCGGCAGGGGAAGGTCAAAGAAATTTACACAAAATTTAGAACTAATTTGATTTGCGGAGAAACTTGAAGAAAACTTTTCGCAACTCAAGGAGGCAGCTAAAAGCCAGAAGGTCTAATTGAAAGTCCAAAAGTTCCACAAAGAAACTACTCACACTACGTTGTCTGTTCAACTATTTTGAAGTATTCTATATTTTTGAGCTTTGTCAAACGTTTGGAAACCACAGACAACTGCCATTCATAATGATTTCAATTGATTTAACTAAAATTTATTTGTTTTAAAACCTTTCATCGTTCTAAAGCAGGAATTTGACTTGGTTTCTGATTAATAAACTTTAAATCTTTTGCATTTCTAAGCAAAATTATCATAATCTAGATTTTAAATATACTTTAATTTGTAAAATAATCTTAACAAAGAGAAAAGAAATTGAATAGTCGAATGTACAAGTTTAACATTAAAAAAATTTATAACGAAGGCTAATTTTTAAGACGAACCTCTCAAAATATGTACGTTTAAATTTGTTTGGATAGAGGTTAACATTTTTTTATCTGAATTAAATGATTTTAAAGAAAATTGATTTTATTTAAATCTAAAAGTAAGTATATTATTTATTTTTCACTTTTCTATAAATAAGTTCCATAAAAACAAAAAAAATCTTCAAAAAATTGTCTGCAAAATAAAGTCACATCGTAAGCCTTCCATCTTTTAAGTAAACTTTTAATTCTCTATATTTTTTCTGTTAAATAGATGCCATTTTGATTTAAATAGGTGTTTTATACCTGCAACTAATATGGCTAATATGGTAATATCCTATTTCCCTAATTATAATCTTTTAAATTAAATTAAAATATATTTTTATTAAATTTCTTAACACACTTACCATTTGTATTGTCGCGCCTGCGTAGTTGCTTTTTGTGCTTCATGCGCCGGTTCTGGAACCAGGTCTTCACCTGCGTCTCGCTGAGTCCCAGTGCCGTGGCCAGCTCCACTCGCTCTGGAGTCGACAGGTAGCGCTGTCCCTCGAATCGCTTCTCCAGGCCGGAAAGCTGCGGATCGCTGAACACCGTGCGGGCCTTCCTCCGGCGGCAGTGGCGGAGGGCATTCACACCCATCCCAAGTCCGAGGGCCAACTCTGGCACACAGCCAGGCGCACCGAAGAAAGGGGAACCCCCGAAAAGGCTGGCTGGAATAGAAAGGTCGAAAGCCGAAATTGGTTAACTCGGTTATAGTTTGCCAAAAAGAAAACTTTTGGTGTTGATGGTCATTTACACCGACTCGTGATGGTATGCAAGGCCTCCAAAAGACACTATGCATTTGAAACAAAGAGTTAGACCCCTCAAAAGCCTTACTTATTTGGACACCCTTTTGAAAAAGTTTATTAAGAGAGATGAACATAAAAAACTTGCTGACATAAAGAATTAAGGCTAGAGTCAAAAATTATGTGTAGCATACAAAAAAAAAATTATTTTCCTAGTACAATGTAAATACTTCTCATTCGCCATGTGGCCGTCCGGCACCCGTTTTTATTAAAGGATAAAGATAACGTTCGCACTCTTGAAAGCACAAACGAAAATAAACATTGCTCCATAGGGTTACCCCTTGGGTGGTGGTAGCGCAATTGTTAAACGCTATCTTGTGCAAAATTTTTCTAAAAATGGTCCACATACTAAATTCCAGATCCGCAACGGGTTAATAACCCAAAATAAAATATAAAGGGATACGCGGTTCCCGAATTCTGGGTTTTAAAATAAACTGTTTTAAAGTTTGCTATAAAAAAGTAGGGTGTCGTTTTTCGCCATTTATCCAACGGACTTTCTTTTTTAAAATATATTTTTTTTAAAAACCACAATGTTTCTGTTACGTCATCAACTAAAGAACACATACATAAATATATTATTTCCTAATACACCCACCTTGTGATAAAAAATAGGGATCCACCGACTTATAAGTGCCCGACGATGGAGACAGATAGCCAAGGGTCATTTGGAGAAACCCGTGATCGGTGTACGGCGCATTGGGATATAGCACTCCGTTGGATCCGCTAGTCGGAGGAGGCGGTGGCTGTGGCGCTGGAACTGGCGGCGGTGGCGGATGCTGTCCTGCCGCAGATCCCAACTGCTGAGACGTCTGGTCTGCGGTGTAGTGGGAAGCTCCAGAACGTGAATGGTGGCTATTGCTAAAAACGATGAGTTAAAAAAATTATTATTTATTTAAGAAAAAAAAATTGCAGAAATTCAGATGTTCAAAGGATGGACAGACATGGCCAGATAGTGTCAGCTGTCTTTGCTTGTCAAATATGTACATACAGCTGTGTTCAATAAAATAGTCGTGCCACACCTCACCTCTTATAAAAATGTTTTTGAAAAACTTCCAGTCATCCAAATTACACAAGCGATACCTTTTTGGAAAGCCCGAATGTAAGCGTATTAAACTCAAAAAAGTCATGCTAGATTCGAAGCTCTTTTTCTTGTTTTTATGATTTAGTAAAATACCCTTCAAAAGTGCTGTTCATAAAAAATTAGAGTTGGAAGCAGGCTCGTTAAAATGAAGAAAAAACTAAACAAAATTAAATTATAACGACCTATAATAAAAATCTAAAATTATAAAAAGGATTTTAATCTGTCGATCAGCGGTGTGGTCGTGGGATGTCACCTAATTAAACATAATCGAAATACTAAAAGCCCCAGGAAAAATACCTCTTAACGCAAAAGTACATAGTCCTCTAATTGAAGCTTTCTAAAACCATTTTCACTGACCTGTTGAAAAGTATATGTATTTAGGGCCAGATAGGTTAGTTTTTGTGGCCAATCTGTAATTTCTTCCTCTGGATAGCCAAAAATTGAAATTAGGCGCTTTGGTTTTAAAAATTAAACTTTGTAACAGGGACCGAAAATAACTGTTATTCCCTTTTTTTAAAACCAAGAAATTGTTGACACGGCAGATTCCAAGAAAAATGCAACTATACCAATATCATTGTTTGGCACTGCTCTTTTAAAACCCATTAGCTTCTACTATTAATTTCCGATACTCAAAAACGGTATCGTAAATACTGTGAACGTTGCAAATGTCAGTATGTTAGTACGAACGTCGAGATCTCGTGAACTATCAAATCAAAGAACTATCACATAGTTCTATAAACAAATTGCAAATCAAGTTTGTTTTAAAACCTTACCACATCCCTTTTAACGCCCACAAACTTCGCCTATAATTTTAGGTTCGAAAAACCATAAGAACTGGGAAAAGAAACAGCCTACTATCTAAACAATAACTTTCCTTAAGTTCGACATAAAATAATTAAAGGCAATATATTGCCGTGGTCGTAAAATGAGTTTGAGTTTTACTTATGATAGAAATAATAAAGTAGGAGGCACAGGTTGAATTATTTTAATCTAAAGAAATATAAGCGAAATAAAGTCAAAGAATACGTTTTATTTGTCAAGTTTTAAGCAAAACTTATGGAGTAACATTTATTTTGTAAGTTTAATTTAATTTTTGATCATAAAATCAAGATATACAAATTTCCGATTTTCAAAATAACACTTATAACTTTTACGGTCAATAACAACAAACAACATACCATTTTTTTTGAAGATTTAATTTAATTTAATTTTGGTTAATTTAAGCCGAAACTGAAACAATTGTTTTTTTTGTCATTTTTTTTAAATAAAAAAAACTACGACAGGGATTAAGAGGTTGAACGTCATTACCGTGCGTGTTATAATTTAAGTCTGATTATTGTAACGCATAGAAGAAGGCATTTCCGACCCTATAAAATGTATATATTATTGATCCGCGTCACCAGAAAAGTCGATATAGCCATGTCCTTCTGTCTGCTTCAGTAACCTTTTTTTCGCTTAGTATAAGAAGTATCAACTTAAAACTTTCCCAATCGCCATTTTTAAACCAAATCCAAGTCTAGTTTACAAATCTTGACGATCGGTTGACTATATCCGATAGCTGCCATACAAATCGATTTATATTTGTGATTAATTTAACGTTTTTCGCTTAGTGTAATGTCTATCAAAAGAAAATTTTTCATAAATATATATAGGACATCTTTTTTTTGCCGAACATGTGGCTGTTTTCTTTAGCTTATCAAAAACTGACTTTTAAGTTCTCTATCTGCAAGGGTATATTATTTAAGGTTTGAAACAAAAAAAAATCGATATTAGGCCAAAACTATTTGTCAAAAACTGCGTAAAGACAATAGTGATACATATTAAATAGTGTTTTGAGAAAAAAGCGTTCAAAGGTTCGGCATGTGGTAGCAATTACACTGGAAGCACTTTTGGAAAAATCTAAATTTAATTGAATAATCATTTTTAAAATTGCTGGTTTCAAAATGTACAAAGTAATTGACAGCGACACAGATATAACAAAACAATTGTCCAGAAACCTTGACTTGCTCTGCGAAACCGATAAAAAAGTCTTGAGCACACCGTCGCTAAATTCCTGACCCATAACTTTACTACGAAATATCAGGTTGAACATGTTGTTCAAATTTTATCAGTTTTTTTTAAGCCGTGGTTAGTTTGTTTTTTTTTAACCATACATTTAGGACAAATGTGGTAAATGTATTATGTTCTACTTGAGTTTTGATTTGCCTTTCCGTTAATTGTAAGCTTTAATGTTTAAGTTAAGAATGTTGGATTAAGTAACAAGATACTTTAGATAGCATTTTACTTTTAAAGTTTTATAGGGAAATTTTAATGTCTTGTTCAAAAAAGTTGCACTGCGTATTTAAATTATTAACATAGCGGTTCACTTTTATAGTTTTATTAGGATCCTATTGGAATTTTAACCAACCGTTGAGTGTTGTGCAAAGACTTGGGGTAATCCTCGCTGTTATATCCCGACGCTCTCGTAGTTGCCGTCGAGGATGCGGATGCCGCCGGTTGCGACTGAGAATGATGCGACGGATGTTTCTGTGGATTATTGTCATGGGCATAGCTGCTCCTGGCACTTTTCACTGCGTTTTTGCTGCTCTTTTGGCAGTGCACATAATTATTGGAATTACCGGTGATGTTAATGCTGTTATTGCTATTGTTGTTGGTGGCACTATTTAAATTTTGAAACAATATATGCTCGATGGAAAACGGCGTTTTTGTGGTCAGCATTGTGGTGGCACTGGCCATCGAAGCCTTGCTGTGCGTGGGTGTATTGGTTCCATGAGCATGTGCATCCGCGGGACTCAAGCTGGCCTCATTAAGCATTGCCATTTTGCACACAGGATAGGTGGATGTGGATGCAGAGGTGGAGGAGCGGAGCGGAGATCGGATGTCGAATGTCCTTGGGCCGCGCGCTTATGTTGTTTGCTCGTTGACGGTCGCGTTGAGTTTGCGGCAATCACCGCACATCAACCAGCAAATTGCTCTAAACGAGCTGCCAGCAGACATGTGCGAGCGAGTCGAAGCGATGGTGTCCTGGTCTCCTGTCCTGCAACCCTGCAACCCTGCCACCCCCTCTCCAACCTGCCTGCACTCTCATCCACCCCCCTGCTTCAATCCAATGCAGTTGGCTGTTTGCGGTGTCCGCTTAGAGCGGGGTTTTTTCACTCACTGAGATTCGGCTGGGGGGAATTCCCCACTAGAACACACCCCTCGATTTGCATGCGCATACGGTTGTCCCTTTCGCTCCATTTTAGCCCCCATTTTTGCATCCATCTCTCTGCTGGCATCCGCTGGATGTCCCGATTAGCCTCGTCCTGTTATCCGTAATCCTTAGTTTAATTGACCCATGATAACCGCAAATAATTTGCACAACTATGCGTCAACGTCGACGACAACGTCCCAGCTCTGCCGCCATTTTGAGCCCGTCATCCAGCCACCCAAACCCATCCCATCCTCTCCAGGCCCACTCATAATAATTAACGTGTCATGGCCGCCATTGTTGTCTGTCTGGCTGATTGATGTGCATGCATTAAATACCACAATTATTATAATTGAATTAAACAATCGTTTCCGCTACAGGATACTTGGCAACGCAACTGTACCTAATGGATGATGATGATGGGTGGAGTGAGGAGCAAGGTGAGATGTGGCGACATATGTACTATATTCTCCTTTTCGCATCGATATCAACTTTTTTCCCCCGTTGCCTGTAATTGAATAAGAAGAACATAGCAGTACACCACCCACAGCATAGGCCTCCACCACCCACACCCCCACCCATTACCACCCCCTGAAAAGAGGGCGTGAGTTCCATTTCGAAAATGCCACCAATCAGCGAAGCGCTTGCCAAGGGGTTGTTCTGCCACTATATTCGTCCTTCTTTGTCCCATTTCTCGCGGAGAGGTCACAGAGCAACCAGGGGGTGGGGGTCACAGGTCACGGAGCAGGACGGACGACAATCACGGAGAGAGAGAACGAGAATGCTGACGATGCGACCAAAAAGCAAGACTAATTTGCTCGTTTTATTAATAAAATAAGTCACGCAAACTAAGTCGAACATCATTATTAGGTTAAAGCCCTAAAACGGGCGCATTAGGGCGGCATTCATGGAGTGATCGCGGGAGTACAGGGTGCACGGGAGGTGTATGTGCCGCCCCTGGAGTGGAAAATGTCTCTGGTTCTCTAAGGACTTTAAACCACTTATGTTATTTTGAGACTTAATTATTTCCATGTTGGTGTTGTCTTTGGTTTTTATTCCAAAAGTTTGAAATAACGAAGTTTACCAACATTTAAAGTTAATGCATACTTGGAGCATATATAGTTATGTAATATATAATATAATAAATAAATACCTACACATATGTTCATATGTTTAGTCAAAATAAAAATTGTACCAATAAAATGTGTATTTAAAAAAAAATTATAAGAAAAAAACGAAGAAAAAAGTTCAGAAAATTGTAAAACAACAAGTAAAAAAATAAAATCTTAAAATAAGCTACATTTATATAGTTCTTATTTAAAGATCCACTTTAAACAAAAAAATAGAGACCAAAAAATATTCTATAAAATTGAATTGATAAGGAAAACATAAGTAAACATGAATATTTATGTATTTTTGAGTATTTTACACTTAAAAGAAAAATCCCTGCAGATCAACAAAGATTTAACAAATCGGTCTGAAAAATTAAGAACTGGAGAACTGGTCAGATGCTGCCACAACAAAACCCCAAACAGAAAATGGAAATCAGAGTCTATCAGGCGGGGCTTTTACCTACAGAAGGGAAGTCGCCTTAGCTCATCTCACCTGAATGAAAGCACTTAACTTGCTTCTCCTCCGTCACTTCACTTCGTTGTCGTCCATTGTAAGCCCGGTGACATGAACGTGCCAAAGGACGTTTATGAAGAAAAAACATATTTCTTGAAAGTCTGCATGCCTAGCTACTGTGCGGGGTTTATTGATTATTCTCTTAGCCCGTAGTCAACGGATTTGTGCAGAGAGATTCCCATGGCCAAGTCGGAAGACTGATCATATTTTTGAGCCATCATTTAGTCTGCTTAATTTTCCATTGTTGCACGTGTCCCGTCAGTTGGGCTAAGCCTGATTTTTATAATAATAAAAATACGGCCTGTGTCTCGGGCATCGAATTGCCAGCCACTTTGCGGTTGAGACTGGCGGAGGGTGCACTTCCTCAGGGCAATTACAACATTTTGTGTCAGTTTGCCTGACAAATCCTTTTGTTTTGTCGACAGCGACGTCTCCTTACTTTTTTTTGTTAGCATAATTCCCTGAAATCAAAGCTGAAGTGTGTCACCGATCAGGTTACATAAGCCATAGGTCGTGCTCAGCTTCAAAATAGGGGGTGAACTGTTGGCGGTACATCTTCTGTGATCCCTTTTCCGCATTTAAGTTTGATTCTCGGTAAATTAACTTTTGATACAAGCAACACAAACTTTAACATCCTTGCGGGTCCTTTGTCCTTTATAGCAGGTCTCGGAGAAGAAGCTCAAGTGGCTACATCCTCAGAGGGGAGGACCCCAACAGCAAGTGGCATTTCCTTTTCACTGGATCCTTTTATCTTATGAAAAACCATTTTTTAATGATAAATGTCTTCGGGACGAGGGAACCATTTAACATGTAACTTTCCTAAGGTCATCTAATCCTGTTCGTTTTTTGGGTAAAATTACTGCAGACAGCTCCTAAGTTTTTAAATCAATAGTTTAAATTTTAAAATGTTCATAATTTGTATACATAATTTTGATACTTACAACCTTGGGACCAGCTTGGGCTTTTCTACCTATGTTAAAATTAAAACAAAACCATGTTTTCTTAAATCTTTATGCGTGACATTTTAATATTTTTTTATGGCAATCGTTAGTAATACAAAGAACAAAATCTAAAAATTACTGAATAAAACAAGTTAGTTATTAAAAATTAAGTAATGACATTCACTAATAAATGTCCTTTAATAAATTCAGCTAAAATAAAATTCTTAATATAGCGCTTGCAGCCTAAAAAAAATTAAAAATTAAGATGAGCTTTTAAATAATCAACTAATAATAATAAACCATTGTCGAACCGCTCTTTAGAAAATCACCACTATAAACAATTGTAAACCCTCACTTAGCAACTAATTAAATGACTGTTCGGCTGCATTTAAATAATAAATATGTTCGAAAACTGTTACGTTACGCCCACCATAAATGTCATATCCGGGAATTTTTGTGTCGGAACAATCCCTCATTTTGTAGTAGTAAATTTTACGATAATTGCGCGAGATAAATTCAATTAAATAGCACACTACAAAAAAATTGTATCAAAATAACAGCGATGTTTCCAAAAAACACCTCCGTACCCCCTTGCCGTTCTGATAAAATCGAAAAATGCCAGCAAATTACAAACTGCCCTTCGACAAATCATCGTGTGCACATATTTCGATGTAATTTAATATGTGGCACGCGTTCGGGAAACTTTTGCCTTGGTAGCTCGACTTTTTCCACTCCGCACGTATTTTCATTTTTTCTCCTTTCAATTTTTGTTGTTTGTTGGCTGGGAAAGGACTTGGAGGACTTGTGACTCGGAGTCCGGACGCCGGGGTTTATCTACAATTGTTGCCAATGAGAGCAATTGTGTGCCGCAAGGGGTGACGGAATGGTAAAGTGGGGGAGGAGGTGCCTGGATAATTGCATTTGTTAGTGCTCTAATTGTTAGGGCGGACTAATTCGAGGACGAAAAGGTTACTGGGCCTAGGATCACAACAAGAGACTTTTAATAAGCAGCCGACCGCCCCAAAACCAAAGCGTTTAGATATAATAAAAGTAGATTGGGAATTCGAACTCCCTAGAGGAAAAGTGGGTGTTTAAACGATCCTAACTCAGAGATTTCGATTGCGTTTCAGAACCTACAATTAGGAAAATGCTTCGGGATAAATTAAAGAAGCACTTAAATATTTAAAGGCAATAAATGGATGGAAAGTTGAACACTGGCATTTTACATGTACATATTTATTAAATCGTTAGCTTAGTTTGTTAACCACTTACAAAGGAAAATTATTATAAAAGTTCACTTTTCCAAAATATTTTGGAATTTGTAAATGAAAGTTCCAAACTAATTATCAGTTACAAAATACAGCGTAACCAAAATCTAAGTATGTTTAGCCTTTATTACAAATAAAACTTTTACGCATTTGCCCCATTTTCTATCTTCTATTAATTTTTAAAAACTTTTAAAAATACCTTCAGCTTTCAATTACTTTGTGTTTTTTAAATTGTTGTTCATGTGTGAACTAAAAAACAAGTTTTATATTCGGTAAATGGAAATTTGTTTATAAACTACACGAAATGTATTTTACATTTTGTTGTACAGAAAATAGTTGGTTTAGTTTTTCTTGTAACTTTTTGTACATTGAAATATTTTTTTCTTTTAACCCCATGTAAACCACTTAAACATTTTGGTGAAAACTAATAAACTAGACGAATTAAATTTGTTGTTAAATTTATATATTTAATTTAAACTTCGGTCACCGATGAAAAGAATTTATTATCTGCCTGCATCTTTACTATAGAAAACATATTTTGACCGTGCCCAAGAGCGTGAAGCTGAAGAGGAGAAGTCATCTGCTGATTTGGCCCCATGGAGAGGCTTGTTATGTTTATTCTAAAATAATTGCCAGCACGTGCCCTATCAGCGTCAATCAACCCAAACAGACAGCCAGAGGGAAGGAGGGAATGTCAGGCAGAAAGTACACACAATGCAAAACATTAGAGGCGAGGAGGAGGCACATTTCCATGTGCAAAACGTTTTCGCACTTATGCACATCATTTAGTGCGTTCACCGCTGTGAGCCCGCATTGGAGGATGGGCTGTGAGTCCTTTGGTGGTTGCTCAGCATCCGCGTTAAGTAGCCGGCTAACAAAAACAGCGACAAAAACTGATTCTGCGATAAGACATCCCATCGCTGCCCCTCATCCCGCCACACTTCTGACCTGCTGCGCGTTTCTATAGCAATTTAATCAAATTAATTTTCTCACGTGCTCTTTTCTGCTTTCGCACAGCAGGTTCTAAAATGAATGCAAAGGGGCAAATCTCATAGCTAATAAAATTACGAGCTTATGGCCTAACCTTGGGTGGTACAACGCCTTCTGTTTGAACTTGTTTTCTTTTGTCAAAGGAGCAAACAAAAGATGACCGGGACTTTATTAAAATAACAAGAATTTATTCGAATATTAAAAAACTGCTAACCAATCCTATTTATTTAAAATTAAAATGACTAACTACTTAAGCTTTTCCGTAACAAAGAACTAAACCTGATTTCATGTCAATAAAGTTATTATTTTTAAGAACACTTATATTTTACTGTGATAACATGAGAACTACTTGATCTTATTAAAATATGTATTTAACTTTGTTAGAATTTTGTTGACATTACCTTTTTTATTTTTATAATTGTTCCACTTTTATGTTGTTGTTCTAATTACACAGTTAATGACACTCTCCGGTACCAATAAACTTTTACTATAAAAATGCAAAAAAACTTCCCTCCAGGATATAAAACAACAACAGTGTCCTTTTAGAATCGATGGGAAATCCATGAATAATGTTCAAAACCAAAAAGATAACAAGCTGTGATTTTCCAATTCTAAAATATTTCTTATCAGTGAAATGTGTTTATGTACCAATGGGATTATTCCATTTATTAAAATTTAAATTTTAAGTCAGTCTTGCGGAGCTCAAAAGTTAAAAGAAAGATTTTTGAAAATGTTTAAAGGTGTTACCAAACATTTTAAAAATGATGCAGTTCCTTATTGAATTTGAAAATATTCCGAGTATTTTTTTTAGGCCCAATTTGTTTCTAAAATAACAAATAAAAAATAAAAAAACCCATATTTTTTTAATGTCCAGTAATTTTTTTTATCATTATAATTTCCTCCAAAAGACAAAACATCTCAACTGATCTCAAATATATATAGTTTAGGAGGTGAAAATACTTTCATACCGCTTTTGCATACAACATATCAAAATGGTACACCCTTGGACTCTTTATGCATTAGCTAAAATATGAAGAAAACCACAAATCATATAACCACAATGCTAACTGTCTGCGGTCAAATTAAAACGATAATTTACCGATTGCAAAACAACCACATTTTATTTTATGTATGTATATTCTCGTTTTATTTAAATGCATTAAGTAGTATTTTGTTGTTTCATTCATGTCGTATGTAATGGCTTATAAAAATGTTAATGCAAATTGCGGGTTCATCGCATGTTGCTTTATCTTATTTATTTTTCACATTCCATTTCATTTTATTGGTTGATTGATCTTTGCTCTATTTATATAGGTTTTTATTATGTCCAGTTTGTAAGTATGACATACATAAATGATTTTTTGTTTAATGTGTCGTCGCAGGCATTTTTCTCCTCCCTTTTCTGTTTGTTGTCAGTCATTATGAAATACAATTGTATATAACTATGTTGTGGGTTTTTATCAAAATATATCAAATGCTAACTTATGTTTTAAAGCTTTCTATTTAGTTATTGTATTACAATGCTGTTAATCTTCGTCAAGCTTCATGTTTGTAATTTTTGTTCTCGTTCGCTTCGCAACTTTGATAGATTTGAAATATAAAAGTTTTGGCAGCTGCTCTGGAGTAATTTAAAAAATGATTAAATATTCGATTAGTTTCATCAACGAACGTTTTTTTTTTTGTGGTATCAAATTTATCTATTTGTCAAATCTACTAGCCACAAGTAAAATTTGTTTATTTAGTTTAGCATTAGATGTGTTTTTAATTGGTCATAATAGTTGTATATTTTTTATGGTTGCTGTGTACGCGCTTAATTAACCTAATTAGTCAGTTATTTGCCAGAGAAATAAAATCCATAAATATTTAAACCAAATAAAACTGTTATTTGCCCTTGCATTATGCCATTACTATTGTAATAGCCTTGACAAATATCATTCAGCAGATTTCCAGCCATGTACTTATAGATTTGTGGAGTACAATATATCCCAAAATAATTTGAATGAGCCTGGATTCCAATAGGCTTTCTGAAGTGTACAAAAATAATACAATTTCATCAAATAAAACCTATGAAGATAGTTGCGTTCTTGACCTAAGTAATAGATAACCGTTTTGCTTACTGTTTTTCTTATTGAAACTTTTTAATATTCAGTAATTTATTTATAGCGAACTGTTACCAGTTAGTGTATATGTATTAAAGTATATTTATAGACAACCATTTTGTTCGTTATTTAGTTTTACTACTCTCAATTCAAGTGTAGTAATTTTAAGTGAAAATATATTTGGGTTATTTCTTGACATTCTGACAAAGAATCTCCATTTTTCGAAGTTAAATAGGCAATGCATTTTCCTACCGACTTTCCGAAAGTTTTGTATTCAAACGACAGTTCGCTTAAGTCGCGTACACAGACTTTTCAATTGTACTGCATAAAAATCTTTAGTTGTGTTTATAGTTTCCATTAGCAACAGTTTTTAAAAGCAAAGCCAAAGAGTATATACAAGAACTGGTTGAAGAAAGAGTACTTGGGTGACAATGCAGTTAAGTTTATTATGATTTAAAAAATATATATAAATTAATCGTATAATAATTAACTTAGGACAACTTGCTCAAAGTTGTTGCAAACGCTTTAATTTAAAATTAAGAAAATGATCATCTCCGAAACACGCGCGTCACAATTTGGTTGCAAAATCAAGAAAATAAAAACATTCGAGACACAAATCACGCAAAAACAAACCAAAATTGAATTTACCGATTTTTTTAAAGGTTAAACGAATGAAACTTAACACCTACGTAAAGAAAAGCCTTAAATGCAATAACAATTTGCATCGTTTAGGATAAAGGGGTTTTTCGGGGTATATGAGGATGGTCTTTTAGTTTAACTCTCTTCAAGCTTCAAAACAAAATTGAATTTTGCGTATGATTCAAGGCGCAAAGCGTCGTCATTATGATTATCATCAGTATCAAAATAATCGTTGTTGTAATCAAGCACGGCGTTATAAATCTGAATGTCTTTGGAGCCGCTCGCGCCGGTTACGTCAAAAACACGTTCGAGAATTTCAATGCGCTTAGGTGAATGTTTAAAAACTAAATAAAATATATATGCTTTTATATGCATATATACATGTATATAACGCTGCTGCTCCAGTACTGTGATTATATGTAGGTAGCGGTCTCATTATTTCGATGTAATTAGTTGCTAAAGTTGCCTTAGCCTATTGGTTTTGTGAACGAGATTCGAACATCGCTGTCACGTCGCGTATTGAGAATTGTGGTGAGATCTTTTCTCTGTTGCTGCAAAAGAAAACCGATTAATGTGCATTAAAAAAAAGATGGTTGTGAGCTCTTTACTCACTTTGCGCCGGCATTGCTCTCGGCCAACGAGTTCCGCTGCAATCGCTCCCGCGGCATGGGTTGCACACGATCAAACTTATTCGCAGGCGTTTTGCTGGTGCTTCCGTATTTCTGGGCCGCCGACTTGACACTGAGCAGCGAAGTGGCAGTAACACCCCCATTATTGGTATCACAATTTTGATTCTTCTCGTCTGAAATCCGGCGCACGCGCTGCTGTCCCAGTTCCTGTCCGTTGCTTTGGCTCAGGCTCATGTGTAGGGTATTCTCCGATCCCCCGCCAGCAACGCGAGCCAGCTGCTTCAGGTTCATGTCCATGTCTTTTTGCAGGGCATGCATATCGCCACGGGACTTGGACTTAATGCGCAGCGATTCTGCTGCCTGGAAGTTGTCCTCCGCGTTGAGTTCCGTGCGTGATCGAGACTTCAGGGTGTCACCGTAGTACTTCTGCGTCAGCTGCTGTCGCCTTTCCTCTTTAATCTTGTCGATGCGCTCGCGATCCAAGATTACGCCGGTCAGGACGCTCTTGCGGCCCGCGGGAGGCAAGAACTGATTGGCCGCTGTCTGCTGCTCTTTGGGCAGGTTGTTTTGCTGTATAAGCGAGATGCGGTTCTCTGTGGTGGGCGTTATGGGCTCCGGTTCGCCTCCTCGCTTCTGGCATATCTCCTCGGTGATGCTCATTCCGGGCAAACGCTTTGGGGGATTTAGGGTCTTGGGTCGCGTAAAATCGAAGCTCTTGCGGCGACTGTTGACCTCGGATGAAACCTCAGGTAGCTTGCCCGAAACAGAAAGATCTTGCAGCTGCTTTCCACCAAACTCTCGCACAAAAGCGTTTTCATCCAGCGAACGCGTAATCTTCTGGGCACTGCTGTTTAGTTTCTTGAGCGGCACAGGTGCGGGCATGGCTTTGGGCACGCTTAGCTCGTTAGGTTTCTTCATGGAGCCACCGCGCACGGAAAAATCAAAGTTGGGCAGTTGCTCCACCGGTGAGCTTTCAAACTTGTTGGCCAACTCTTTGACACTAAATGAGGGCGACTTGCTGGGCGACTGCTCGTGATCCATGTTGTCCGGTAGGCTGTCTAGGCTGTCGAGTTCGATTCTATCACTGCTGGGTTTCTCTTGCTCTGTGTTGAACTTCATCTCCTCGCCTCGTAGATTTTCGTAAACCGTTTTAGGTTTGCGCAGCTCAATGTTTTCGTAGAGCAGCTGGGATTGCTCCTCGTCTTCCGGATCTTCCTCCTGCTGCTCCTGTTCCAGCTGCAGAAGCTGCTGAGTCATCTCCTCTGCCTTGAAGGCTCCTCCATCTTGATGCTCCTCCTCGGCGATCTGCTTCAGGCTGGATCTCTCGTGAAGCATTTGATTAACTTCGGTCACCGAGTTGCGGAATAGCTTCACCTGCTCATAGACAATGTTCTCGTCGAAGTTAGTCTCAAGCAGAGCCGAAGGCTTCTTCTCCTTCTCCGGCGATTTGTATGTAATGCTGATGGTGGATTTGATCGGGCTGGTGGCCACCAGCTTGACGGGAGTCGCTTCGAAATCCTCGTACACCGGCGAACTATCATCGGTGGCTAGCAGCGAGTGCATGCTTAGCTGTCGCTGCAAATGCTGGTAACCAAACTCGCTGGGCGTCACCGACTGACTAGTGTTGTCCGTGAAGTTGGAGTTGTTGGGGGAGGAGCACATGGCTGCCGCAGCGGCTGCCTGCAATTGCTCCTTAACTGGCAACGTGGCAGCACGATTCGCCGGCTGCGGCAAACGCGGCTGCAGAGGTTGAAGATCCAGAGATAGCTCCCGCTTCAGAGCATTCATATCACGTTGCTCCACATCCTGGAGGTTGTTAAACTGCAAAAGATAATTTTGTTAATTTAGGTTTCTAAGGCATTAATTTTTTTTTCCTGAAATTTCTGGTAAATCGAAGATCAGAACCGAATCAACAAAATTCTCTTCAAATTAATTGATTGGTTGGTTTAATAAAATGTATAAATTGACTTTATTATATACAAATAATAAAAAAAACTAGCTTTTCTTTTAAACGCAGGGCAATTTTGCTCCTAATTCTTCGATTCTTTACCACCAAAGATTAAAGGAACACCTTAAATGGATTCTGGTTTTCTTACGTGCTGTCCGAGACTCTCGTGCGAGCTGCCCAGGTAACTGCTGGCCGCATCCAGACCGAGAAGTAGCTGCTGCTGCATGTTAGATGAAACGCCGGATATTCCGGACATGGCCGAGGTCAGCATGAGGGGCTCCATGTCGTATTGCGGCGTGTTTACAGCCGAACTGTTTTCGGAGCTTTCGGCGTCGCACAACAACAGTGAGTAGCGAGGACTGTGGGCAGGAGTTGTGGGCGTGGGCACACAGAGCTTAGTCTGACAGTCGTCGACAACCTCCACTCGCGGTTTTCGTTGAAGAACGGTGTTGTTCGTACTGCAAGCAGGTAAACATTTTTTTAAATATATATTAATTAGAGCCAGGCGCGGATCCAGGGGGTGGTTTTGGGGGTTCAAACCCCCCCCGAAATATATTTTCTTCATATAAAAACTAGTAAATTGTGCACAAATATTTTGAAAACCCCCCCGAAATGTTTGAAAACCCCCCCCGAAATATTTTTCTGAATCCGCGCCTGATTAGAGCCCGTTATCAATGAACTGTATTTGTGGATAAACAGATCTTCTCAAATATATATTAATTTATACTCACTGCACAGAACGAGGAGCTTGGGGTTCTTGCTTCTGTCCTGGCTGCGTGAAGGTGCCCTGGTAGCTGAACCTCTCCTTCGCAGCCTGCTGCTCTTTTCGCTTGGCCCCCAGCTGCACGGATGGATAGCTGTAGCGGGTCGACGAGGAAGAGGAGCCAGCTGCGGATGTCGAGGGCGAACTTGGAGATTGGGCTGCCCTTGCCGGCTTGGGCGGTGGATGAACTTCCACACTGGCGAACTGCTGCTGGGCAGTAGGCACAGTCTCCGGAGTGCCGCAGTCAATGAACTGGATGTCGCACAACTGATCCTCCAGTTTGTAGCGCTTGCAGCAGTTCTCCGCTCCAGCGGATTCGTGGCCGCACGCAGAAGATGTTGCAGCTGCTGCTGGAGGAGGCGGTGGCGGCATAGTTCTGGCCGAGCTGGGCGAGAGCAAATTGAGACGTGGCTGCTTCTTGGGACTGGGATTAACGCTGTTCGTCTGGCTGGAAAACTCCTCGGGCCTGGCGCGCATTATGCGACGAGTGGCACAGCCGGAGGCAGGTGGCACATTCTCCTTGCCCACGCGTGGCGAACTAACCAACGACTCACTCTCCGAAAAGATGCGCATTTCGGGCTCTTCGCGATCGAAATTTAGACCCAGTTCGGAGAGTTCTCGAGATGGGCAGGTGGTCATATGACCCCGCTGCGGCGATTGCAACAAATCGAAGTAGGAGTCGTGGGAGACGCTACGCGAATGGCCCACCGTGCGTAGGCTGTCAATGGAGTTAGAGCGAATGCACAGGTCCATGGGTTTGGGGTCGCGTTCATGACTGGTGGTCTCTAAAAGCTCAATTGATTTGGGCTTAGTCACGTGCTTCGTGAGCTCCTTGCTAGCATGCGCGTGCGAGGCTTGCACAAAGCTCACCCTGGAAGTCATAGAGTCCTTAGCATCAGTGCTGACTTTGTGGCCAGGATCGGGGTTGCCCTGCCGCTGACTGCGGCTGAATATAGACTTCCAGGAGGGCGTCTTGTCGGGCTTGCGCTTCTGCCAGCTGCGCGGAGCCGAGAGCACTGTGTGGTACTTATCCGGCAAGCTGGATGGACCACCTCCCACTTCAATGTAAGAGCCAATGTTGGTGGCCACCATGCTAATCGGTAGCGACTGCTTAAGATCTCCTCCCTCAACGCGCGAGTGCCGTTCTTGGGCCTCCTCCAAGCTTATCAACTTGGCTCCACCAGTGCTTAGGCTCTTAGGTCGCTCCACCATCCCCAAGGATTGATCTTGCTCGCGCTGCTCTACCAGCAGACTCTCACAGTCGGTCAAAGACTCCAAGCGCAGCTCTCCACACGCATTTGCAGCCGCACTCGCCACCATGCTGTGGCGCGCTGGATGATCTTCTAAAGCATCGAAGATGTTATGGCAGTTGCGTATCAGGTACTCAGTGACCACCGCCTGCACACCCACGCCGCGAAGAGCAGCCACGCCCCCCGACTCGAGGGCGGGCGAGCGCAGCAGATTGGGCGCCCACACAATGGCCAGGTTCTTGTCCGTCATCCCGGTGCGTTCGTGGTGCTGTGACACCTTGTACAGGTGCTCGGCCAAATATTTAAGGGTTCTGTGAGGAAAACAAAATAATGTTAGTATCGAAATGTAATTAAACTCGACTCGAGCAAAAGAAGTGTGTCGTTAGTTAATAGAGTCATGTCTGAGTCGAGCTTAAGTTCTCAAGTTCTTGAATTGTGAATTTAGTTTATCAAAACATGATACAAAAGGTTCTTTGACTGTACCCATGGAGTCTATATACCATTACTCACCGATAGTGTGGCGGCGGCAGCTTAAGCACCGTCTCCTTCATTAGCCGCAACCGCTCGTCCGCCTCATCGGCCTTCACCTGAATGGCCTCCACAAAGTTGTCGTACAGCTGGTAAGTGCACAGCGGATTTGGAAGCTCGCGAAAGTACATCTTCAGCAGAGAACTGACCGCATGGATGTCCTGTTTCATCTCGGGGTTACCCAAATCTGGAACTCTTTCCTCGTCAAAGGCTCGCCTCAACCGCTGGATGTTGGAAGTAATTCCAGAGAGTCTGTATATACCATCGATAACGCCATAGTTTTCGATGAACTCCGCACACGAGCGAAGGACCATGGGAATGTCCTGGCCGCTGTTGAGCAGATGCTCGGACAAGTCGCAGTTGAAGACGCGCTCGCGGTAGATGCCGCTCTGTTTCAAGCGACGACGCGATGGTCGCGAAAGAATAAAGGAACGGAAGAAAGCAATCAATTTGCCGTGCTTGCGAAGCACTGGCTTTGTGGGTGACGCATCCAGGTGGCCGACGAGTGGAGCCGGCATGGGAAAGTTCCGGGGCACCTTGTCGCCAATGGTGGCCACACAGGACTGTGGAAAGAAGCCCACCTCGTAGAGGGACTTCTGTAGGTGCGACTTCTTGCCGCGCCACCATACGGACTCCGCCGGACTGGGCATATCGATCACCGAGATCATGTCGCCCACCTCGATGTTAATCTCGTCGGGAGCTTGGGCCTGGTATCGTCTTACTCCATAGGCGGCACCCACCGCTGGGGTGTTGATTGTCCTTTGAGTCTCCCCATCAGCTAAGGGGAGTCGCCTGCCCTTATTGTCCAACTGCAGCCAGGTGAGTATTGTGCCGCAGGTCAGCGAATCAGAGGCGATCTTGGAGAAGCGCTCCAAGTACTTGGCCACCGCATACTCTACATCCGACTCGCTCGGCAGCTCTGCGGCCAGCTCTGCCATATTGCGCAGTCCGCTAATCTTGCGGTCGTACACGCAACGGTGAAGCATCTCGTCCAGGAGCTGCATGTTCTCGAAGCTGCGCTTGATCAGGAACGGTTCGCAGCGCTGCGGACACACGCGGATGATGAACCAGCAGCTCTCCGGCGAGAAGCTGCGCAGCGAGCTGTGGGGAAGATCGCCACCGATCGACTGTGAGGCAATGCTGCTGCCCAGGTGCTCTGACTTGTCATCCAGCAGCTGCACGGACAGCGGGCCGAGCTGGACCCGTTCGTAGTGGAAGTGGGCACACTCCTCCAGCTTCGGGAAGCGACATGATTTCTAGGGATTGAGAAAGTTTATTTTAAGTATTTAAATTAACAATTTTTAAAGTTGTTATTCTGTAGTTTCCTGCTACTTACGCTGTTAAGCGGCTGCACGGCCATGTGTCGACTGGGTTTTGGAGGTGGCACTGCTCCCTGGATGGGCGGACTGCAGCTGGACTCCGTGGAGGCGTTGGAGATTTGTGATGTGTTCATGGATGCGAACATGTCCTGGTAGCTAAGCCCGGGCAAACTGTCCGCCGGCACGATCTTAAAGTTCAGCTGGGCACTGATCGCCGCCGCCGGTGCATCCATCTCGAACTGGAGTGGTGCATGGGTGTCCTTCTCAGCGCTGGCATGAAAAACTGGTGCAGCACCATTTACTCCACCTTCCGACGTCGCCAGGGCATGGGAATGCAGTTGGGCCGCCAAGGATGTGCTCACCTTGTCCGACATTTTGGGCACTCTATGGCTCTACGCCAGTTGCAACATCTGAAAGAAGCGAAAGAATACATATTTAAGTGAATATGTTGGCAATGCATTTACATTAACTTTATTCTTGGGCCTTCAGCAGTGGAGAACCCACCCACAAATAACAATGCGAAGTCTAAAATGCTTCCCACTGTTTCCTCCATTGTCCATTATTATTCTGTTATTCAGCCTTTCGGTTTCATTTGCCTACGCAGTGCACAGTATATGTTGACTTTTAACGAGTTTAAAAAAAAACTCTAAAATGTTATCATAACTTTATATATTTAAGATACAATTATTTTTAAATAACAATTAGTTACTGATTAAATTTATAAGCAATTTCTCAATCCCCCTCAATCGACAGTAAGTAAACCAGGTATTTAGAACTTATCTAGTTGCTAGATTCCATTAACTAGAATCTCGATGCTCTCATTCTGGAATCTAGCCAATATAGGCAGTAGAATGCGGATCCGCGACAGTATCCAATCTTTCACTTTCGTCTGATCCAATTCCAGAGTAAAAAGTCCCACACCAAATTGAGTGCAATTTAATTCAAAGTAAAAATGGTCAAATTAAACATTCAGACCTCGTTTATAGGCGTTTACTTTCTAATGGCACGCGCGATCTTTTAATCAACCGAGCCCGACCTCCAGTCTCGCCAGGCCAAAATGTTCTACTTTCGGGCAAAAGCTGCACTCTCTCCGGCTCCATTGTGGATTTTCCTGGTCTTGGCTGGGGAACAAATAAGGTCACTGGCTCAGACATGCGGCACAGGATGTGGCACATGTAGGGGTATGGTTCGGCTCCATAAATATATACAATAAATATTTATAAAGTTCAAACCAGTTGAGAGTGGGAACGGGAATGGAAATGAAAATGGGATTCGGATTCGTATTGCGCTTGGGATTCAAAGTGGTTGCAATTGGAGGAGATGTGACTGGATGACGCTGGATGCCTAGCGGTAGTTCTGATTTACAGCGACACGAAATGCAATCGCCGCCACAGGCTGGCTGCAGCATTTAAACTTTCATAAATTAAGCGAACACAGGCACAGGCATCAGGGACAAAGACAGCAGACAACTTTGGCCGTTGGCTGAAGCGAAACCATTAAGCGGTACGAAAACGGGTTTTTCCACTCGTCTAGGAGAGCCTGGTGACTGGAGCTGGAGCTGGAGCTAGAGCTGGAGTGAGGGATGAGGCCGTTCATCACATGCAGGCGAAGCGCAACAAAACTATTAAAAATTGTTAACGCTAACGGGCTCAAAATGCAGCCACATAAAGAAAGACCAAACGACGGATTGACAGAAATGCAAAGTGTGCATATAAAATCGGGTAAAACAAAAAATAAAACCATATGGCAACGACCTGGAAAAGAAACGAATAACAAAAGATCAAATCGATGTCATCAAATTGATCTTGTAATCGGCGGCTACCCAACAATGGATGAATGAATTCGTGAGATAATACTCGACGGAAACCTCAATCTACTGCTTTCACGTCGTATTCTTATGAATTAATTAATGTTCTTATTGTAATATCTGTTGTTCTCCAATCTTCAATAACTAAAGAATGCATTCAAGACAGCACGTTCTCCAGATATAAACCTTATTAATTCAGTTTGTTCTGTTTATATTTTGAAATGCTAATTACTTACGGATGTTTTTTGATTTGCACTCTTAAAAGATTTTTTTTTTTGTAAATAAACGAAAGAAGTAATAAATCTAAGTTCATATAACTATGAAAGATAGTAGGCGATCTTTAAATTTAAATAGAAAAAAAAGTTTTGCTAGGTACGATTAAATTTGTATAACATAGAAGGCAGCAGGGCAAAGGGCAACACACAAAAGATAGAATTTAATTTAAAATCTAACGATATTAATAAGTAAATATAAAAAATAATGTTCATGTGTCCTAAATAACTAATAAAAATTAACATTTATAATTCAGTTAGGTAAAGCGCACAAAATCATCCCAATTATGTATACGAACAACAAAATTGATTTCGGTTTGTTCGGTGTGCATATGAAATTTTCTTGATTGCCCATTGCACTTTGGCCAAAAAAAAAAGAGCCCGATGAAGACATTTTCCCATCGGTTAGGCCAGCTCACTTTCTCCAATCAATTAAACAGCATTGTCTATGTCCGGAGTGTGTGAGAGACCCAGAGGAGCAAACATTTCAATCGGCTTTGCAAGAGGCTAATTTAATGCTATGAAATAACTTAATATTGGACAATAGTTAATGCTTTTTTAATGGCAGGTTTCAGACTCCGTTTTCCTCAATGCCGCTTGGTCTGGTTTTGTTTTTGTGTGTTTGCCCCTCCGGCTTCTTGAGTTTGACCCAATTGACTCGGAGCGAGAAACTGAAAGCTAAACATGACAATGATCTATAAAAACAAGACTGGAATCGTAAGTGCGTGAGTCCGAGCCTAACTAAACGTCTCGGGGCACAGATACATGCACGTATGTATAGTATATAATAAGCGGAATAAAAGTTGCCTGTCTAGGCTGCTGATGTTGTTTGTGCTAATTTATGGCCCAAAAGTGGGTCACTCACTCACTGGTTTCTAGAGCGAACAATTGCAGCGAATGATGTCGGTTGTCGACCATAAAAGACTTACGAGGCTGCAAATGCATGCATAATGTGCTTAAACCTAGTTGCTCAGACTGTCAGTTGCTCCGTCCGTGTGTGTTCGACATTCATTCATTCATTCCGTCAGTCAGTCAGTCACTCACTCATCCAGTAGCTCACTCACTTCAGCCGGCAAGTGCTAAACGATGCTGGTGTGCATCTAAATGAGACGGATACGCTGACGAACAATTAACTGAATCCGCAGTAGTTTATCTTGGGCAATCGCCTGTGGAGCTGGTATCTGGTCGCAGTCACTCATCAAACTTTATGACAGGACATATAGTGCCGGGATTTTTATTGGCCCAAACGGTTTAACCACCAAGATTCCCCCAAGTATCTAACTAGTTTTAAAGAGAACTATGCTTGCAATTTTATGAGAATGGTTCTTCAAATCATTTAAATCACATTAAACCCTAGCATCGCAAAAAAATAACGATTTTAATTTTTATAATTTTAGTTAAAATAATTTTGTTTTGATTGGCTTAAATTGGGGAACACAAAGAATAGTAGAGCAAAATATTTAAATGAATTTCACAATTAAAATGATAGGTCAGTTCGTGTACAAATCAAAAATAACGAGCATTGTTATCATTTTTTATAGTTTTTATAAAAATGTTGTTAAACTATTATTAAATTATTACAAAAAAAATATGCATTTTTGATTAGTAGTTGAACCTCTTCAAGTACTGAACCTCTTCAAGATACTGATTGTATGATTTAGTTAAGATTCAAATCTCATCATTGATTTAAATCTTAACTAACCCTTAACCCTTTGGTGATTGTTTGATGAGTATTTAAAACTGACTCACATAAAACAGTCACAAAATACATATTATCGCTGGCCTTGGCAGATTTGAATTATATAATCTAATGATATATCCAGCCGGGGACCAAGTCAAATGAAAGCAATTTCACCACAGACACATAGACATACAGAGTGACTAATGGGCTAACATGAAGTCATTAAACTGGCCAATTGATGCCAGCGCTCCTATAAACTATGCGATCGCCCCGAACAGCAGCACGAACAAATTGCAGCCCAAGGCTGATCCGGTTGCTATATGCTGCTGGCTGCTGGCTGCCGCCGTTAATCTGTTGAACAGCAGCGTATCAATCTACGCCCCAGTTGACAGCCCGCCGTGGCACTTGTGCTTTTGGAAATCTGATCAGTTCGACTCGCTTGGCTGACTCATAGGGCAGATTTGCTTACATGCCACACACACACACATCTGAACTTGGTTTTTTCGTAGCCCTTTGTGTGGAGGGCTCCTGAATCGATGCGACAGCCCCACCACTCCGACCACTAAACTCCCCGTCTGCCAGCTGACTCATAATAAAAAACGTGGGGCCCCTCAAGTGATAAATGCAATTAGTCTAACCGGCATATTAGTCAATGCTCGTGGTTCGTGGTCCGGACTGCCCCCCAAGTCCGTTTTATTATTTTTACCTGGGCTACGGACAAAACTTTACACTCCCATGGCCGGCTTAATTGTCGAGCTTTCAACTTCCGTTCACACAATTATGGACTGTAGCACACACAAATTCAGAGTACGGATAGCAGGTGCCATAAAAAAGAGAAAACTTATTTGAATGCATGAAATTTGGATACGCTTATTTTACAAATTTATTTAACGAAACATTTGTAAGTAGTAACATACATAAGAATACAAGTAACCAGTTATATATTCTAAGTTTTTATATATTTCCTTTAGATTTTCATTCTAATTGCATTCCACTTAAAAAAAATTAAAACAAAAAAGGTTGCGGTTGTTATTTAACCTTTTAGACACATTTTTGTGCCCAAGTGATTAAATAAAAACATGATTTTTTAGCTGATCAAGACATTTGCTTATGAAACACCATCTTATACATAAAAACCACTTTTTAGTCTCACTTAGTCTCACTCGAAAAAGTGTTTAGTTTTATAGACAAAATGTGGCTAAAAAGTATACACAAAACAGTTACTAATTGGTCATGCACGGTTTCAGTCTCGTTTCGTTATGAATACTTATTATGATGTGATTGCATAATTTCCGAAATGTAACTAGCTCTCGAGCAATCATGAGCAAATTTCTAAAAGTTACTTTACAAACAGCCCATTAAAACCCCATTGTTAGAGCATTCAAAAAAAAACGTTAAATCAGATACAGAAAAAATAGGAAAGCAAAAGGGTAGAAAAGAAAAGCGAAATCGTTCAATTCCATTTCGCTGCCCATGTAAATTTTCTACTTTGACATTTGTGCAGAATTTCGCTGCCGCTCCACCTGCCCCCGACTCATCTGTCCCAGCGAACCATAAAACCTAGGCTAATGTCATTTAACGTGGTCGACAAACAGGTACACATAAACAGACTCACACACACACTCCAACAAGACTTTATATTTTTTTAATGGAAGTGAAAGTTTTGCGCGCATCAAAAAAAATATATACGTATACAAAACTAAAGCCAAACACACGCGGCCTGCCATATCCAAATATTTTTTCTTTAGTCTGTTGTTGTTAGGCTCGTGGCGCCGGCATGCCAAATTTTCAAAAATAAACAAAACTAAAAAAAAGTTGGACAATAAAAATCACATTAACAAATATGCGAAGCAGCTGCTGGAAGAAAGCGCAATCGCCAAATATTTAGAAACAAACGTCAGCCGAGAGTCAGAGACACGGACAGACAGAAGCAATATAATTTAATTATTATTCATTTCTGTCCAAGCGAGAGCGAATGAGTGGCCGTGCATATGAATTGTTGAATAAAGTGTTGAATTTCAATAAGACAAACGGCAATAGCAAACGGGGGCAATTGGCACAAGCGTTGAAATTCATAAACAAATACAACAAAATACACAAAATATCACCCTCCATATGAAACTTGTTCATATTAATAGACGATTGTTCTCTACAAAAATTCCGGGGCATATAAGCTGTTTGCATTGTTAGGGGTTGATCTTCGCTTGGCTGCAAAATCCTTTATAGGAATTTGGTATTTAAGGGAGCTATTCTTAGATACCTATTTGTGTGGTGAAGCGAAACATAGTTTAAATGGACAGCAAAGCGTACGAATTCTTTAGAAGTTTGTGATTCTAAAAATAAGACAAGAATATAACCAGCTCCCTTAAGTACTCTGCTGTTTTTAAGTTTCTGTACAAGAATCTTGTTGTACCGAATGAATACTTTACGATCGTTATTGAAAATATTTTTAACAATGGGTACAAAGCAAAACTGTTTATGGACTGTTAGAGCAATATATCTTGATAATAGCATTTTATACATCTGCGGGGGCGTTTGAAACCAAATTCGTAGCCCCTAGAAGAGTCTGCTCTCCAAGTTTGGAGATTCCTCTTATGGTTCGCGATATAAAGATATAGGTGTGTATGTGCTTATTACAAATCAGTTAAGCTGTCTCCCATGAATTACACATGGTAAATAAAACTATTGGAGCTCCAATTATTCAAATACAGCAACATTCCATACGTTCTAATAGCGCAGGTGAATCATAGATAAATTATATATTTTCAATAAAAGTTCGTTGTCATGTTGATGACTCACAAGAAAAGATTGGACTTTCTCCTTATCTGAGTCCGTAGGTATAGAAATAAAAGATTTTATCTTAAACCAAAAATGGATATAAACTGTTAAGGAACTAAAGCTTTATAAATTATACTCCATAATTCCAGCAGATCATGTAAATAAAATACATAAACTAGTAATCAAATAGACACAATACTTGATATACTATGCAAACTTCGACATGGTTAACACATTCACTATTTGATTAATAATTTGTCACTAACATTGACAAACAATAAATAGATCTTCATAAGCTAGTTAGATCCATGAAATGCTACTTAGCAAAGGAAGTGCATTTTTCATTCGACTGTGAACGCATATAGACTACAATTTCAGTCAGTTTGATGGTTTTTGTTTCATATGACTTAGCACTAACAACCATAACAGCAGCAACAACAAAAGCCTCAGCGACTTGTCAGTTTTAATTGAAATCAATTGAGCTCAATTATTTGATACGCATATGAAACACAGCATTCAGCAGCAGCTACAAAAGCCCGCCAACCCAAAAAAGTTCATGCTCATGTGTGGGTTTGGCATTTTCCGCATGTGGGGGGGCGTGTCAATCGCCAAATATGGAGCGTTTAAAAAGAATTTTTTTACAAGAGGGTAAACAAAAACAAAACGAATATATAAAACGACGGTGGTGGCGTCGACATGAACAGGTGTAAACAGCAATCAGACACAAGGCAATGCAAAAAGTGTAGAACAACAAATATTCTGTTGGCAGTTTCTTTGAGATTTGGTGAGTTTTTTTGTGTAGTAAGCTGTTTACACTAATGAACAAATTGAAATTAAATGAACAGAGAAAATTGCGACTGTTGAGTTTTTTGTTAGGTATTTTGAGAGTCATAAAATAAATAGAAATGTTATCCAATATTCGGTTATTGTTTCAGAAACAAACAATCAAATTTGAAATGTGTTTATTTAGAGCTAATAACTAATGGGTTTTTTTATTCATGTATTTAAGAATTTCGTTAAACACATTTAAGTGTAGTGTAGTGTATTTATCCAAACAGATTTTGTCAACTGAAATGATTTCTCCCCAAGACAAAAAAGGGTTTCCTCGAAGGTATGCCGATAGGGGAAAGAAGAGGGACTGTAAAGAGACCGAGGCGGCAGATGTGGGCAGTGTGCAATGGGTTGGTCTGCTGCGAGGTAAACGTTCCCCCCATCGAATTAGTGGGAGCTCGACTCGCCGTCCGTTTGAGCGGATGTCTGAGTTGAGTGCACAGCTACCGAGGCGCAACGGAATTAATCGAACTCAAAATCGAGCTCTCGCTGGGGGCAGCACACGGTTATGCTCTTGCACATGGCCAGCGCCACTGAAAAGCAGCGAATAAAACATGTAGTGGATGTATTTGGCCAACTTGACACGTTTTCTGCAACAGGCGGTCGCAGCGCAGTCAACTTTGCTCTCGTCACTCGAAATGTGTCATAATCGTGCGCAGTCGCGGCGTGAATCTTTCCCAGAGACGTGAGCCACATAATAACAACAGTAGGAGCTGTACATATGTACGAGGCCCCAGTACATATCCCGTACATACATATCTCGTAATAATAATAACGAGAAAGCTTACCCGCACAAGCCCCCGCACACAATGGCCAAAATGAGTCAACATGAACCCAAAATGCTCTCATAGAATAAAAATTAAATAGAGGATGGATTTAAAAAAGGATGGGGTAGAATGTGATGAATCCCAACTTACTTAAGAAAGATAATTTGTAGTCAAAGTTTTCACACTAAAGTAAACTAATATTTGGTTAAAAAAAAAATTTGGAAACTAAAATTATCTCATAAGACAACTATTACAAAAATCTTTTAGAGAAATATGTACTAAGACCGCAATTGTAAGTTCAACAAAAATTAAACTAATTAAAATTAATTTTAGGAACAAAAGGAAAAATGCATTTCTTTGTTGGTTAGTACGCATTTGTTACACAAGTTATTTTAACTTTTAAGCAATTGTGTTTTTTAAGATTTTTTTGTATTGCAGTTTTATTTTGCAGTGTTAAACTATTAGTTCTCATTAACACCTTAAAATATATGATAAACGATTTTCTCAGGTTCCGTTACACTTTACTCTCCTTTCACAAAAACTTTTGGCTTTGCAAAAGGGTATGAAGAAAAGTAAATGTGGCCGGCAAGCGAAAAAAAATGAAAGGCCAGGAGTTGGCTTTTTTTTGGAAAGTAACAGAGCAACCCGAATATCAGTCAGTGGAAGCAGGGGAGGTGGAAGGGGGTGGGCCAGGAGCTGGAGAGAGCGAGATTTGGAGAGAGACAGACGAGAGTTCAATGTCAACTGTGTGGGCACAGCCACGAAAACTTTTTTACGACCGTTTCCGCCTGAAAAAGTACATACAACTGGATATGTGTAAGCCAGCAACTAAAGCACGACCACACCTAAACATTAAAAACAAGCAAAGAAAAAAACATATTTCCTTTTTTTTGTGTTGACAAAAACAAAACGACAAACAGACCATACAGATGCGGTCAAAATTGTGCATTCGTTTTGTAAAAATAAACAAGACTTTGGTAAAAGTGGTGGACAAGGTTTTCTTAAAAGGGAAAACTTTACGACAAGACGTTAAACATCACCAAAAGGTTTCATTTTAGATGAATTTTTTAAGAGATAAATAAGTTTTTTTTGCTTTCAAAATGTATTTCATGTAAATATTTTTAATTCGGAATTTTGTGCAGAAAATTTATTTAAATGTTTTCGTTCCAATGCACTAGTAATGAAATTTATTTTAAGACTTTATGTCTTATAAATTATTACGGATTTATTAAAGCCTACAATGCAAGAACAAATCGCCCTATTTTCTGGGATTTTAAGAGTCTAAATAGAGTTGACAAATTTTCCTTTTTTCATTAATACCTATTAAACATTACATTCCGAACTGTGTTAGGTATTAAAACAAGGATTTTTTGTAATTTCTGCACATTTTTTGAATGTTTAATAAAGTAAACAAAGCTTCTTAAAATATTAACCAAATATATGAAAAACTTCCGATTTATTTTTTTTTAATTAAAATTATTTACTGCATTGTTTTTTTTAAATTAATCATATGTGTTCAAGGATCGTCGAATCGATAAAGGGTTAAAAATGAACAACACAAACGACTGTAAAGTTTCAAGACGCATTACAAAGGGTTCAAAAACGACGTTTCCCGGCTGGGGTTGAAAGTGGAAGGACAAAAGGAAACAGCTTTGAAGGAATGCTCCTCTTGTCCGTCCATTAGTCTTCGCCCAAAGCCCATTACTATTATTTTGACTGCAGCTGTACGAGGCAGAGGAAAAGGCAGAGAGACACTGCAAATGGGGTGGAATGTGTTAAGGAAAAACGGAAAACAGACACGCAGACAGACATATGGCGGAGTTGTCTCAGGTGAGAGTGTGCGTGTGTGTGTGTGTGACTGACGTAGGGTGACAAAAATCTAGTGTGAAACGGACATATCGCACTTATTCGAGTTGTTGTTTTGTCTTTTACATACCAACTATTCCAATAGCAAGGCGCTGTCATGTCATAGTGCGTGGACAGTGCGTCAGACAGAGAGGGGGATACACCACCCAGCCCAGCTTCCTTTTTTGGCCAAAAACCACAACAACAATTCAGTTCACAATTCGCAATTCGCTGTTATTCGGCACAGAACGCGAACGATGATGGGAAAAATGATAAAACAATGGCATGGCACAATTAAAAGACCCCAAAGAGACGCCAAACGGTTTTTCAGCAGCAGCGGCAGCAGCTATTATTTATTATTTTTGTTGCTCCTCTCAGGCCGCCGCACACAATACACTGACACACATTTTTAAATAGAGAAGAGATACTTTTTTTCAGCATATCTTTTTTTCTTTAGCTCGGCACGCACACGAACATACACACACTCACACTCGCACCCGCAGGCACAGGCACAGACACATGCAGACACAGGGCTATGTAATCCAGCGCGATGCGCAAACTTTTGCATTCGTACACACCTTATTTGTGGAACAGATCACTGGCCGTGCAATCGGTGCAATATTACAGCATTTCTCACAGTTCCCGCTGCACAATTAACTGGGTTTCTTCAGCCTCAGCCGTTTACAACAAAAGTGGCCGTCCGCTGGCTCAACCGAATAGTTCGAAGTCGAAAAATAGTGCGACTGTCCGCTGGCCAGTGTGGCCAACGCTTGAAAAAAAGCTAGAAACAGCCAGAAATTGATAGCTAAAAAATAACAGCTGTTGGTTTAACATAGCTTTCATAGTCATAGAATAATTAAGTACTTAATTTAGTCATAAGTAACTAAGTACTTAATTAAGTAAATTAATTAAAACAGGAACAAAAGCTCGCACTTGCGTTTAACAGTGCCATTTGTAGGGGTTAACATGAAAAAAAGCGGACTTGCGGGTAACATTGGAGTAAACATGAACTTAAACTATCGGAAAAGGTAAAAGCAACAAAAAAGCGATTTCTACTGCTTGCTGGAGGTGGGCAACAATGATGCAGTCGATATTTTATTGTCACCGTTTCTCGTGAGTTAAAATTCACGGAACTTAGCTGTACTGCAGTACAAATTGTAACAGCATTTCTATCGTAAAACTCCTTGCCAGCTTTTCAATATATACATTTTTATTATTTCTTTTTTGCAGTTTATTTATTAGTCCAAAATATTTTAAGTCAGAAAATATTAAAAAAAAAAATTGTCAGTGAAACCTGCACTGCTTGCAACCTATGCACGCATTAGTACCAGCTCCTGCCAAAGGGATGGTATTTTTTACTGAACTTCAAGCAGTCACATTGCCACCAAAACATAAACAAATAAACTAATTTCGAAATGAATCCCTTGACAAATATGAAAAATGTGCTCAAGCTGAGCGAACACGAGCTGCACCATGGCGGCAAGAAGAGCTGGCACGACATGTACCGGGATTCCGCATGGATATTTGTGGCGGGGTTTCCCTACAATCTATCGGAGGGAGATGTAATCTGTGTGTTCTCCCAGTACGGCGAGGTGGTCAACATAAATCTGGTGCGAGATTCCAAAACGGGGAAGTCAAAGGTAAGATACATATTTATAGTTAGGATTATTTCTGGATTACTAACTTACGTTTTGCTTTATCAATTTAGGGATTTTGTTTCCTGTGCTACGAGGACCAGAGGTCCACTGTTCTGGCTGTTGACAATTTAAACGGCATCAAGATTATGGACAGAACCCTGCGGGTGGATCATGTGGCGGACTACAAGCCCCCAAAGGAGAACGAGAAGATGGACGAGGAGACTCTGCGACTTTATATGGAGGGCTGTGCGCCGAAACCCCAACTTCAAGACATTAAGACAGAGAAACCGAAAGGCACAAACAAATTCAGATGATAATAGTACAAAATATAATAAACATTAAGCAAATAATAAGAAAATTTACTCTGGTTTCTTTTAATATAACGTAATTTTTAAAGTTGAAGTAGGTACATTGTACAAAATACATATTTCATTATAGGAACCTAAAATGTGGTTAGCTTCTTAAACTTTTCTGGAGACGTAAATGAATTGTAAATCTCGACTTCATTGACGATCAACTTAAATATTCTTTCGGTAAGATAAGGAGATAACACTTAATAAGTTCTTTTACACTTACATACTATACTTTTTGATACACTTTATTAAACCACATCTCTATTGAATACTTAAATTCAAGGATAATTCATTATCAATTTCTCAAAACGAAAAAATAGTTCAAAACTAAAAAGTTAACCAAAACTTATACTTCTTTTTTTAAAACAACGGCAGCTCTTATTTGTATTCGATTTCTTCTTAACAATCCTACGCCAAACTAAAATGCATGGCTAGTTCAATCTCTTTTTGGTTTTCATGAACATAAAAAATTCAAATTCTCCTGCTAAAACTCACAAAACAGGAGTCAAAATGTAAGAAAGTTATTCAAATAAGCTTACTCTATTGAATGAATTGCTTTCAAAGCCTTCATTCATCTTCAGCGCTGACAAATGATTCATTATCATCATCATCAGCGTCTTTCTCCTTCTGATCCTCCATTTCCTTCAGAATCCGGCGCTTGTAGCGCTCATAGGCACTGCCTCTTTCCCGCTCCGCATTATAGAAGTCCACGTCGTCGACAAACGCGTCTTCCTCAGTGTCAATGGTATGAATATAGGGATCGCGATAGGTGGCATAGTCCTCATCCTCGCTGGAGGTGGCAAACTCATCCTCGTCGTCATCTAAAAGTTAGCAATCATTGGTAACTCAATAGGAAAATAAAGCCTACTACACAGCTTACCGAGCATGAACTTGTTCATTTGACGGCACAATTCATCATCCGATCCCATGGCGCCGGCTTCCTCATCGTCCGGGTAATCATTGGTAAAGTAGTTCTCCTGATTCGAGTCCTCCGAATCGTAGTCCTCATCCTGATCGTTGTAGCAATCCTCTAGCACAATCTCACCCACAGGAATCACCCTGCGAAATAATTAAAAGGTTTATTTTGAAGCTTTGATCGAGAAGCGCTTTTAAAGTGAAACACAGCAAAGTTTGTCAAGTATTTTAGTCGATTTCTTTATTCAGTTTATTTTCGGTTTCGGGCAACGCTAGACCCCAACAAAAATAAATCAAACTAAACTAAAACTATGTACTTAATTAAACTTTAGCACTATTTGTGTTGTTTTTTTCGGAATGGAAAAACTAACGAAAAAGGCAACTGACAACTGGCGGTAAAATAAGTGAAATAAATTCAAACAAAATTGTATTAGATTATGCGTGGTGTGTGCGTGTGTGGACATGTACTAGCAATATAGTAGCTAATTAAATCTAGGAACTTATGTTAATGATACATATGCCTAAAACTCTATCGAAAGAGTACACTAATTGTGCGAGATTAAAGCTACACAGAAAATTACTTATTGAACAAGATGTAAAAAAAGTTTTTGTTTAGAACTCGCATTTATCACGATACTTAAGAATATGAATTATGGTAAAAAGACTTTGGCAAACAGGAAAACAAGTAGTATACCCCAAATTTAGTGAACTTGGCAAGTACATTTTGATTACAACAAATGTAGCAACAATAATTTAAACTCTATAGCATCTAAGAATACAGTGTTTAATTTTTTGTTCCACATCATCATACCGTATTAATCTCATAAAATCAATTTATTCAATCGATAGTGTTTTAGGCATTTATCAGATGCAGATATTTATAAACTACTTGTGATGTGAGTGGCCAGTTGCAGTCCTTTTTTATTGTCGTGGGTGGGGTGTTGGGTGTCATCACACTTCTTTATTGCCTGGGCTTTGTCTCTTTCTCTCCCTTGCTTTTGTCTACTGCCGCTGTGCTTGTTTACCAGTAGCAGTTGTTGTAGTAATTAAACGGATAATACAACCTTATGGAGAACGAATCGTATTATTGAGCTATAATCAATGATTTCAATTATGTCTATATGATAAGGAGTAATAAGCAAATGGAGACTTGGCCCGAGGACTACGAACACAGACACACGCACACCCACACAGATACGCTAGCACCGACACACAGACACCCCGCTTACATATATGCCATATATATGGTGATCAGTTACATATAGTAATTGGTAAGGCTTAACGTTTTCTGTGGCTCAATATGTATGACGAACCTTAGATAGTTGTCGTCCATCATATCGACATAGGCGGCCTGCATCTCATTCTCGGGAACATATAGATCGTAAACATAGCCCACATCGGAGTCTGCGGGCTGTTGCAGATCTTGGGTTCCCTCCACATCCTGTTGCTGATCTTGATTATCTGGATTCTCTGCTCCCGGTCGTTGCTGTTGCTGCGATTCGATGTCCACAATGGTAATGTGACGCTTGCTGGGCTGGGGTTCCAAATCATGGTCTTCTGTGCTTCCCACATCTATAGCTTGATCCTCGAGGGTGCTGCGCAGACAGTTTACCACCCGGAAACGCTGCTCGCGGGCACTCTGCTGTGCCTCCTGACGCTGGCGATCGCGCCTCAGGGCCGTGGCAATGGCTGCATCATTGGACCGCTGCTGTTGCACCAAATCGCGGGCTGTGCTTTTGTTCAGTCTGGCAGCCGCAAATTGTCGGGTGGCACAGTCGTCCTGGATAGATTTATAAAGACAATATTAGGAAACTGGGGATTGGGAAAATCTATATTTCACCAGACTCTTACGGTTTACAGATAAATAAGTTTACTCATGCTTGTTAAGGTTTAGGTTGAATAGATGAGTGCAGTCCGAAGTTATCCAATTTAATCAACTTGAAGTGGCTTCCGACATTGGATTATAATCATATAGCTTCGTGACCAATTGATAGAAGAGCTTTAATTCTGAGGCCCAATTTGTTTCAGATTTTGAAAGCTATGTACATATGTACGTTACAACTGTGTAGAGTTATGTGTACTGCAGTTTGGTCGCAACCACAAAGAGTAATTCTTAGGCAGTCACACGATTATTTAGTGCACAATGTGCATACATATATTCTAAGACTCCTTTTTCCTCTTAAGACTCACCTGCTTCTCCAGCGTGCCGGCAAATTTGAGCACGGTGGTCAGCTCGTCTTTGTCCGATGCCACCGCTCCCGCCACCTCTATCGAATCCTCTAGAGCATTCTCGTCGTTTTGGAGACGCCTCCGCTTGCCATTCAGCACAAAAGCCGTGTGGGGTTCCTCGTCGATGCGTCGCTTTATGCGCACAACCGCTGGCATTTTGATTTAATTTGCAAATACGTTTTAGTTGCAACAATTTCGTTTCGCCCAAATGTGATAGTGCGCGTCAATGTGACCGTTTTAGGCGTGCAGAAAAACCCCTATGTGCGTCTAATTAAACGCGCTTCACATTAAACCTGCCGGACAGATAATATACTATTTAGACTGCCGCTTAAAACCGCAACAGCGCACAGTGGTTGGGTTTGTATGGGAGCCGCGTCCAAAAATACTTCTAGTTGTAATATCGTTACGAAATTTCTACCAAAATTCTAAAAAAATATTAAACGTATATCCTAAAACCTCTATATATATTTTATGAAACAAAAAAATTATTTTGATTCTTTAAATTTAAAATCAATTATGTTTTTCCTCTACAAAAAATGCAGGAAACTAAGCTAAAAGAAAACAAATTTTGTCGAATTATTGTTTTCACTTTATTTTTAACTTAAGAATGCAAATCCAATATGTTATAGTAAAGTTCCAATTACGAATATTTAAACTTCATACAAACTTTCATGTAGATATTTTGTAAATCGGTTGCCCGATTCCAAAACCTATAAGCGATATTTTAGTGTTTGTTGTTGTTTAATTATTGTTTTGAAATCTATAACATAGAGGACAAATTGTATTGATTTTTTAAATTTTAAATATTTTCAATTTATTTTTTAAGCCAAAGAGTAAAAAAAACCCTTTTTTTAACTGTTAACTGTTAATTTACAAAACAGCGCAATTCAAGTGAAAATTATTTCTGTGGTATCCCTGATACACACACTTTTTTTGAGCTGCGAGGGCTTAAAGATTTAGGCTCTGTACAGTTTGAATAATTTGTTATTAGGTCAGTGCTTTTGGTTTTTGTTAAGCTAATATTTACGGTATAAAAAATTAATTACTTGATACAATATAAAAGATAACATAGGCACACGAAGTGCAAAACAGAAGTTTAAACAAAAAAAGGGGCGCGCAATTTAAACTACGCGCCAAACTGCGCAGCCCTGGATCTGTGCGACCCTGTGCAAAACTATCGCACAAACGATTGAATTATCGATCAACATGACATCAACATAGGTCAGCCAGCTGAAATCGACAATGAGGCAAATCACTTGTTTCTGGGCGGTTGCCCAAGGAGGATCGCACCTCGCTCCGTGGTATAATGCGGTACAAATCCATCAATTTTGGGAAAAAAATATTTAATTAATATTTAACTCTTTAAATTCTGGAGTTCTCCATTCTATTTGTTTTCAGTCGAACGGACAGACTGACTCGACGTTAGTACGAACGGACAGACAGACAAAACGTTCACAGTTTGACACCGATGACGTGGCTTGACTCAAACACAAACAAGAAAAAAAACATTCATGCGCAAACACAAGGAGAGCAGCACTCCTGTCAAGATCGAGGTAGCGAGCCTACCTGATACCACGTAGTGCTGCCGTCCTCGTGCTTGCGCACTTTAAATTCAATAAACTTTGTCGACTCAAAAGATTTCGTAAAATGTTTACTGCAACAACGGTGCCCTCTGATGGGTCGATGTCCTAGGGCAGAAGGCACAGAAAATTACATTTCTAACTGGATCACATTCTTGCAAATGTTTGTCCAAGTTGGGTGATCTGACAAGAAATTTTTTGCAAACATTATACCTTAAATCTAAGAAATAATTTACCTCCTCAATGATAGGATTGTTTGCATGTAGGGGTCTAAGTGCTACAATGGAGGAACTTTCTTCTTCAGAATCTGTCTCCCTTCTGCCTGCGGGAGACACATTTTGTATGTTGGTGGATGGAGAACCTTCTTCAGGATCATCCACCAACATACCTGTTCGGGGCCAGCGAGCTGGAAATTCGTAGAAAATATAGGAGGTCAATGAAACACGTCCGTTCGGTTCACTGATTTCTTTATTGGATGACTTTTCATTTTTAATGGCCGCAGCCCAGATAACTTCACAAAAAACGATTACAAGCTAAGGTTACTTCACAAGCCAAGGTAACTTCATATTAAAACTTCATTAATATAATAAAAATACATAGAGTGGGTTTGGAAATTCCGGAACTGGAACATGTTTTGGTTTACAAACGTAAACAATACCAGTTGCGACCCCCGCAGCAGGAGCAGCCCCAAGTTCAATATTAGGGGAGACAGGTTCTTCTTCATTTTCCAAAGAAGAAAGAAATTCTAAATATGCCATGAGAATCCTCATTCTCTCGGCACAGGTTTGCTTCTCCGGCGAACGCACGAAGTGGAGCACAAACGTGTCTACATCGGATTTTACCAACCCGCTGCTCTCATACCGCTCTAAAAATTCGGCAGCAAATTACTAACATTCATCGTGGCCATTTTCGTACACAATGATTGCATTTCTAACTAGCAAAGATAAGTAAAAACTCTGGGTACCTGTGGCAAGTCTAGCTGAAACCACGTAGTTCTGCCGTCCTCGTGTTTGCGCACTTTAAATTTTATTGAATTTGTCGAATGGGTTCTGTGGAGCATATTATGTTCCACCGCCCACTCAAAAGATTTTTTAAAAAGTTCTGTGCAACCATGCGTTGTGAAGGGGTTTTTTGATCTCCTTGGGCAGAATTTACAGTAATACCCATTTTCTTTTGGATCACAATCTCGCAAATGGTAATTTAAGTCGTTTGCTTTGGCATGACAATGTTTGCAAACATTACGCCTTAAACTTTAAACAAACTCTACCTCGTCAATGATAGGATTGCTTGAGTAACTTTCTTCTTCAAAATCTGAAGAATCTGTCTCCCTTCTGCCGCGGGAAACGCATTTTGTATGTTGGCGGATGGAGAACCTTCTTCAGGATCATCCACCAACATACCAGTTGCGACCCCCGCAGCAGGAGCAGCCCCAAGTTCAATATTAGGGGAGACAGGTTCTTCTTCATTTTCCAAAGAAGAAAGAAATTCTAAATATGCCGTGAGAATCCTCATTCTCTCGGCACAGGTTTGCTTCTCCGGCGAACGCACGAAGTGGAGCACAAACGTGTCTACATCGGATTTTGCCAACCCGCTGCTCTCATACCGCTCGAAAAATTCGGCAGCAAATTGCAGCAAATTACCAACATTAATCGTGGCCATTTTCGTACACAATGATTGTTTAGAGGTGTGGGTAACTCAATATTAGGGGTGTGAAAAATATATTAAAATAAAAATATTTCGATATTTTCAGAACCCTACTCAATGGCTGCGTTCTGCAGAACAACTGATGGATTTCCATCGATAGTTGTATTGCATGCGCATGATCAGTGATCAGGGAGCCTAAAAATAGTGCGCTTTCTTTTCTTGATACATGATGGATTGCTATCTATGGTAGAACATCGATAAGAATTAAGAAAAGAACAAGAATGTCAACAAAGGCAAAATAAATAAAAACCACGAATTAAGTTGAATCTTTTGATATTTTGAAAGAATTGTTTAAACTTGATGTGGGCACGGATGTTGTCTGCATTGTTTTTACTACGGCGGCAGACTAATTCGATATAACAAACTTTTTATTTCTGTTTGTAAACACTAGCTCTTAGACCAACTAAATAAACATTTTGGAATGTTTCGTAAAATTTTAAACTAGTACTAACCTTATTTTAGTTAATATTATTATACAAGGTTTTTTATGTTTTCTTATTAACCAAATTTAAAAAATCTTTTGCGTAATGATTTTAATTTAAGCGACCTTATAACGTCTTAGAATTTTGTTTTTAAGCGGTAGAGTGTAAATTACTACTATATTTAAATAATTTTTAACAAATTTGTTGCTTGAATTATTTGTTTCTTTGCCTGGGTCATAACGATACCAAAAGGTCCCAAGCCGATTTGCAAAAATACATTATAAGCGTTCAGCAGGACAATCATGATTGCTGATCCCTGATCCACCGTTATGAATCCGTCAAAGAAATAAATCACTTAAACAACAATTTTTTTAAATTGTTTAAATATAGTAGTATTTTACACTCTTCCGCTTTCAAAACTAATTGGTATAACCATATTTAGGTCGCTTAAAATAAAATCATTACGCAAAAGATTTGTAAACTTGCTAAAAAAAAAGGATAAAAAAAAATGTTATAATAATATTAATTGAAATAAGGTTGATACTAGTTACAAAATTTTACGAAACAACACTTAGTGTTCATTAAATCGGTCTAAGAACTAGTTTTCAACGTTATTTTATATTAAATGTTGTAAAGTATGTGGGGGTTCCATTTCTTAAATATACAGTTTGTTATATCGATAAAAATCCATCATTGATCATGTTGTTCTGCTGAACGCAGTCATTATTTTATTCAGATATCAAATATTTTTTTAAGTGCGATAAGCAAGCAACTGTTTTTTGTTATTGCGATTTTTGCCGCCTTTCTTTTGTGCTTTGTTTGTCAACCGCAGTGTTGTGTGTTGTTGGTATTGTTTGTCTTTGCATTACCTGCCTTACGCCGCCGCTTTCGCTCTTTCTGTCTTCCTACATAATTGAAACTTTAAACATGCAGTTATCTGCGCTCTTGCGGTTCTTTTAGCAGCTCGTTCTCAAATTTCAATTTTTCTTTGACTTGGTACAGTGGTACGCATTAGGAAAATTATGGATAACATTTTTGTCTGCAGTTTTAAAGTATGCATTCAGGGAAGGCATGTTGACGCCCACAAACCGCGAAGTGGCCTTAAATAATGTTGTTTGTATTGAAAACATCTACACAAAAAATCTGACCAATTTCAAGAAATTGTGTACACAAGTGCGTTAAAAATTGATTGCGCTTGAAAAGCAAGCTACACTTTTTTTTTAAAGGGGCAATGCTTAACGAAAATCTGATAGTCTTAAAAAATCCGACTTTAGCGTCCTTTCTTGTTTAGATCTATCTAATTTTTAGAGTTTTTGTTTTAGTTTTAGAGAAGCATGCATTCGTTTTTTAAAAAATTTTCCTTAAATTGCAATGTTATTGGAGACATATTTCTTGCTTTAAGGTTTAACTTTTTTTATGAATGTATTCCCGATTAAGATGTAATTTGTTTTAGTTTATAAATTTAAATTAAATTATATAATTAATATTTTTTTAGTTTTATTATTATTTTATAATACATTATATTATTATTATTATATACTTTTTTTATGTTGTTATATATAAGTATTAATTTTTCGCAGAAAAACGGGGACCCACAGATCACCCCCGCCCTTTCCGTGGCCCCGGTCACATTTCTTATCTTTAAAGCTGCGATCACCGTTCAAGTGCGAAAGTTGTTAGGAAATGGAATGGTATATCTAGAACCTTTAAATTGTGAATTGTTTCTTAGCTGCCAAAAATCAACTAAATGGCCAATCAAAAAACAACAATGGCGTGTGCGTCAACCATTTTGTAAAATTACACAAGTCAACAAAATCTTTTTTTCTTTTTGGCCCAAGAACAAAAGGAAGTTTTTTATACGTTGTTGAGCGGAAGACATATTTTTGTGCCACTTCTTTTGAGTTGTTATACATTAAAAACTAATGTTCCAAAAGAATTGAAATTTTAAACCAATATATAAAAAAAAATTATATTTTTAATATAGAAAACTAATTTTTATTTTATGGTTAGGACAAGAAAAATGTTTAAAACGATTAATTGTTTCTGTTGTTGACGAGTTATTTTTTTGTATAAAATCAACTTTTACTAGTAGGTTTATGATTTTTATTTCAAAAAAGGTACTATTTGCCATACCTGCTTTTGGAAAAGATATACACAAAACTAGTTTAAGGTCTAAAAACGTACAAAAATATGGTATGCGCCATACTGTTTTAAGACCCATCCTTTTTTAGGTCGTTCCAAAAGAAGTGATACCACCACCTAAAACTACAAATATCTTTTTTGGACATTTATACTAATAATTAAGGGATTAAAACAATGTATTTTTATCGGGGGTGCCATAGAAATCGTTCCTCCCGAAGCCCGCCCAAATTCCAACCCAACGCAAAACCGACGGTGCCACAGAAAACTCTATAATTTCCCCCATGTTTTAAACGACAGTTTTATAAAATAAGCATATTTGCACCTTTTTATAAATAATCAAAACTTTTTTTAAGCATCGTTAATGAATTGTATGTGCTATCTGCATACAAGATTTTTTGTGTTTTGATCTTGTTAAATTTTAAGTTAATCATCCGGCCAAATTCCACCACAACAACCAAAATGCCAACTTGCTCCAAATAGAAAATACCAAATTTCGGAGTAACTTTCTTATTCAAAATTTAATTGTTATGGTTCCAAAACCTGTAAGCGATAATTTAATGAAACTTTGTTGTTGTTTAATTATTATTCTTATTCTTCTTATTATTCTCTTATTTTTCAACTGTTAGTTTACAAAACAGCGTGAAAATTATTTCTGTGGAATCCCTGATACACACACTTTTTTTGAGCTGCGAGGGCTTAAAGATTTAGGCTCTGTACAGTTCGATTAATTTGTTATTAGGTCAGTGCTTTTGGTTTTTGTTAAGTTAATATTTACGATATAAAAAATGTATTACTTGATACAATATAAAAGTTAACATCGGCACATGAAGTGCAAAACAGAAGTTTAAACAGAAAAAGGGGCGCGAAATTTAAACTACGCGCGCTAAACGGCGCAGCCCTGGATCTGTGCGACCCTGTGCAAAACTATCGCAGAAATGACTGAATTATCGATCAACATGACACCAACATAGGTCAGCCAGCTGAAATCGACAATTGGGCAAATCACTTGTTTCTGGGCGGTTGCCCGAGGAGGTTCGCACCTCGCTGCGTAACACAAAATAAATACGGTACAAAATTATAAATTTAGGGAAAAAAATAATTAATTAATATTTAACTCTTTAAATTCTGGAGTTCTTCATTCTTTCAATCAAAGTCCACCGCGGGATACCATGTTCTTTAACTGTGAACTTTCTAAAACGGCCGCGTTTATTTACCCCTTTACAGGTATTTCGTAAAGCCCATTCAAATGATTTTTATAAATAAAATAAATAATTTAAAATAGTATCAATATACTAATAAATAAATTCTTATAAAATGATTGTTAATAAAAAAAATCATTAAAAATTTTAAAATTAAATAATAATTAAATATACAAATATAAAAAAATATATTATTACAAATTCACAAACAAGAAAAGAACCGGATTGAAACTGCGATTTGCTGTCAATTTTTTAAGCTGTCCGAGAACAGCGGGTTGGCCAAAAAGGATATAGATCATGTCTTGCTCCACTTCGTGGGAAGGCCGGAGAGGCAGACCTATGCCATCTTTAGGCATATTTAGAATGTAGGATGAAGGAACTTTCTTCTAAAGATTTTTTAAAAAGCTCTGTACAACCATGCGTTGTGAAGGGCCTGTTTGATCTCCTTGGGCAGAATGGATCACAATCTCGCAAATGGAAATTTAAGTCGTTTGCTCTGGCATGACAATATTTGCAAACATTACGTTTTAAACTTAATACAACTCTACCTCGTCAATGATAGGATTGCTTGAGTAACTTTCTTCTTCAAAATCTGAAGAATCTGTCTCCCTTAAGATAGAACTTGGGGCTGCTTCTGCTGCGGGAGACACTGCCTGTCCTTAAAATTGACGCGGCATCTTCCCTTACGCCAGTACCAGCAACATCACAAACGCCATTCCAAATCGTCCCGTACTTCCGTTAAGGAAGAGGGGGGAGGAACAGCGTCGGAATCATGCGATTCATCATTGACGCGGTATCTTTCCTTACGCCAGCACCTCTTCCGTTAAGGAAGAGGGGGGAGAAACAGCGTCGGAATCAGTTTTCCAGTTTTAGATGTTAGTACGAACGGACAGACGGACTCGACGTTAGTACGAACGGACAGACAGACTCGACGTTAGTACGAACGGACAGACAGACAAAACGTTCACAGTTTGACACCGATGACGTGGCTTGACTCAAACACAAACAAGAAAAAAAACATTCATGCGCAAACACAAGGAGAGCAGCACTCCTGTCAAGATCGAGGTAGCGAGCCTACCTTATACCACGTAGTGCTGCCGTCCTCGTGCTTGCGCACTTTAAATTCAATAAACTTTGTCGACTGGGGTCGGACCCTATTTTGTTCTTTTGCCCACTCAAAAGATTTCGTAAAATGTTTACTGCAACTACGGTGCCCTCTGATGGGTCGATGTCCTAGGGCAGAAGGCACAGAAAATTACATTTCTAACTGGATCACATTCTTGCAAATGTTTGTCCAAGTTGGGTGATCTGACAAGAAATTTTTTGCAAACATTATACCTTAAATCTAAGAAATAATTTACCTCCTCAATGATAGGATTGTTTGCATGTAGGGGTCTAAGTGCTACAATGGAGGAACTTTCTTCTTCAGAATCTGAAGAATCTGTCTCCCTTCTGCCTGCGGGAGACACATTTTGTATGTTGGTGGATGGAGAACCTTCTTCAGGATCATCCACCAACATACCTGTTCGGGGCCAGCGAGTTGGAAATTCGTAGAAAATATAGGAGGTCAATGAAACACGTCCGTTCGGTTCACTTCTGATTTCTTTATTGGATGACTTTTCATTTTTAATGGCCGCAGCCCAGATAACTTCACAAAAAACGATTACAAGCTAAGGTTACTTCACAAGCCAAGGTAACTTCATATTAAAACTTCATTAATATAATAAAAATACATAGAGTGGGTTTGGAAATTCCGGAACTGGAACATGTTTTGGTTTACAACGTTTACAAACGTATTATATGTGTGCCGGTACGAAATGGTAAATGGCCAATTGGCGGGACTTAAAACTGGAGGCGGCAGCACATACATATATATATATATGTAGAAATGAGTTGGTATTTTGGAGACTTAAATTTCAAAATGACAGCCTCCTCGAGAATGACTCCGAATAATTTGCATGTATGTATGTGTGTGTGGGCAAAATTACGGAAGTGTAGATGCGGACTTGGACAATACGGACTACGAAGTATAAATGGATAATATTGGTTCAGTACTTAGCTCTTGTGTTGACCCAGGGAAACTTGACTTCACTTCGCTGGTTTGCTATCCTGGTATCCTGGTAGGGCGATCCGGTTCGAAGGACCAAAATGTTCGGGGCCAGCGAGTTGGAAATTCGTAGAAAATATAGGAGGTCAATGAAACACGTCCGTTCGGTTCACTTCTGATTTCTTTATTGGATGACTTTTCATTTTTAATGGCCGCAGCCCAGATAACTTCACAAAAAACGATTACAAGCTAAGGTTACTTCACAAGCCAAGGTAACTTCATATTAAAACTTCATTAATATAATAAAAATACATAGAGTGGGCTTGGAAATTCCGGAACTGGAACATGTTTTGGTTTACAAACGTGAGCAATACCAGTTGCGACCCCCGCAGCAGGAGCAGCCCCAAGTTCAATATTAGGGGAGACAGGTTCTTCTTCATTTTCCAAAGAAGAAAGAAATTCTAAATATGCCGTGAGAATCCTCATTCTCTCGGCACAGGTTTGCTTCTCCGGCGAACGCACGAAGTGGAGCACAAACGTGTCTACATCGGATTTTGCCAACCCGCTGCTCTCATACCGCTCAAAAAATTCGGCAGCAAATCGCAGCAAATTACTAACATTCATCGTGGCCATTTTCGTACACAATGATTGTTTAGTGGTGTGGTTAACTCAATATTAGGGGTGTGAAAAATATATTAAAATAAAAATATTTCGATATTTTCAGAACCCTACTCAATGGCTGCGTTCCGCAGAGCAACTGATGGATGCGCATGCGCATGATCACTGATCAGGGAGCGTAAAAATAGTGCGGTCTCTTTTCTTGATATGTACATGATGGATTGCTATCTATGGTAGAACATCGATAAGAATTAACAAAAGAACAAGAATGTCAACAGAGGCAAAAAAAATAAAAACCACGAATTAAGTTGAATCTTTTGATATTTTGAAAGAATTGTTTAAATTTGATGTGGGCACGGATGTTGTCTGCATTGTTTTTACTACGGCGGCAGACTAATTCGATTTAACAAACTTTTTATTTCTGTTTGTAAACACTAGCTCTTAGACCAACTAAATAAACATTTTGAAATGTTTCGTAAAATTTTTAAGCTAGTACTAACCTTATTTTAGTTAATATTATTATACAAGGTTTTTTTATGTTTTCTTATTAACCAAATTTAAAAAGTCTTTTGCGTAATGATTTTAATTTAAGCGACCTTATAACGTCTTAGAATTTTGTTTTTAAGCGGAAGAGTGTAAATTACTACTATATTTAAATAGTTTTTAACAAATTTGTTGCTTGAATTATTTGTTTCTTTGCCTGGGTCATAACGATACCAAAAGGTCCCAAGCCGATTTGCAAAAATACATTATAAGCGTTCAGCAGGACAATCATGATTGCTGATCCCTGATCCACCGTTATGAATCCGTCAAAGAAATAAATCACTTAAACAACAATTTTTTTAAATTGTTTAAATATAGTAGTATTTTACACTCTTCCGCTTTCACAACTAATTGGAATAACCATATTTAGGTCGCTTAAAATAAAATCATTACGCAAAAGATTTGTTAAACTTGCTAAAAAAGAAAGAATAAAAAAAAATGTTAAAATAATATTAATTGAAATAAGGTTGATACTAGTTACAAAATTTTACGAAACAACACTTAGTGTTCATTAAATCGGTCTAAGAACTAGTTTTCAACGTTATTTTATATTAAATGTTGTAAAGTATGTGGGGGTTCCATTTCTTAAATATACAGTTTGTTATATCGATAAAAATCCATCATTGATCATGTTGTTCTGCTGAACGCAGTCATTATTTTATTCAGATATCAAATATTTTTTTAAGTGCGATAAGCAAGCAACTGTTTTTTGTTATTGCGATTTTTGCCGCCTTTCTTTTGTGCTTTGTTGTTTGTGTGTTGTTTGTCTTTGCATTACCTGCCTAACGCCCCCGCTTTCGCTCTTTCTGTCTTCCTACATAATTGAAACTTTAAACATGCAGTTTTCTGCGCTCTTGCGGTTCTTTTAGCAGCTCGTTCTCAAATTTCAATTTTTCTTTGACTTGGTACAGTGGTACGCATTAGGAAAATTATGGATAACATTTTTGTCTGCAGTTTTAAAATATGCATTCAGGGAAGGCATGTTGACGCCCACAAACCGCGAAGTGGCCTTAAATAATGTTGTTTGTATTGAAAACATCTACATAAAAAATCTGGCCAATTTCAAGAAATTGTGTACACAAGTGCGTTAAAAATTGATTGCGCTTGAAAAGCAAGCTACACTTTTTTTTAAAGGGCAATGCTTAACGAAAATCGGATAGTCTTAAAAAATCCGACTTTAGCGTCCTTTCTTGTTTAGATCTATCTAATTTTTAGAGTTTTTGTTTTAGTTTTAGAGAAGCATGCATTCGTTTTTTAAAAAATTTTCCTTAAATTGCAATGTTATTGGAGACATATTTCTTGCTTTAAGGTTTAACTTTTTTATGAATGTATTCCCGATTAAGATGTAATTTGTTTTAGTTTATAAATTTAAATGTACTAATAAATTATATAATTAATATTTTTTTAGTTTTATTATTATTTTATAATACATTATATTATTATTATTATATACTTTTTTTATGTTGTTATATATAAGTATTAATTTTTCGCAGAAAAACGGGGACTCACATTTCTTATCTTTTAAGCTGCGATCACCGTTCAAGTGCGAAAGTTGTTAGGAAATGGAATGGTATATGTAGAACCTTTAAATTGTGAATTGTTTCTTAGCTGCCAAAAATCAACTAAATGGCCAATCAAAAAACAACAATGGCGTGTGCGTCAACCATTTTGTAAAATTACACAAGTCAACAAAATCTTTTTTCTCTTTTGGCCCAAGAACAAAAGGAAGTTTTTTTATACGTTTTTGAGCGGAAGACATATTTTTGTGCCACTTCTTTTGAGTTGTTATACATTAAAAACTAATGTTCCAAAAGAATTGAAATTTTAAACCAATATAAATTGACATATCTCATTGACATGATCTTATTTAAAAAAAAAATAATATTTTTAATATAGAAAACTAATTTTTATTTTATGGTTAGGACAAGAAAAATGTTTAAAACGATTAATTGTTTTCTGTTGTTGACGAGTTATTTTTTTGTATAAAATCAACTTTTTCTAGTAGGTTTATGATTTTCATTTCAAAAAAGGTACTATTTGCCATACCTGCTTTTGGAAAAGATATACACAAAACTAGTTTAAGGTCTAAAAACGTACAAAAATATGGTATGCGCCATACTGTTTTAAGACCCATCCTTTTTAGGTCGTTCCAAAAGAAGTGATACCACCACCTAAAACTACAAATATCACTTTTGGACATTTATACTAATAATTAAGGGATTAAAACAATGTATTTTTATCGGGGGTGCCATAGAAATCGTTTCTCCCGAAACGCGTCAAAATTTCAAGTGAAAATAAGTTGTACTTCTTGTGAAATTAATAATTCAAATCGTGCATTGCAATAAAGTGTGACAAAAAATACCGGCTTGGGTTTTTAACGACGAAGAAGAAGACAATTTGTATAAAAATGTAAGTGAATTCAACAAATTTTTAATATAATTGACTAAATGTTGCTTAGTTCTAGGGTAAAGCATAGGAAAACAAAGCGAGCCACCGTGCTCTTAATTTTTTTCGCTTTGAGGGACTGGTTTCATTTAGCTGCCTCTCGTAGGAAGCCATCTAGTTCAGGGGTGGCTTCTGTTGTTTGGTTTTGCGGTCAATTTAAAATGTTGAACTATTTGTTTTGTTACGTTTTATGTACGGGGTGTTTTTTAGTTATTTGTATTGTCTTGCAAAAAAAATGGAAGTTTGTCTTGAATTTATTGATAATTAGAAAATAAATGCTAAATAAAAATAGCAAGTCAACCCTGTCATTTTCCGAATCGTTAGTCCGAACAACAAGTTCGAGACGGTTTCTGTAGCACCGACGGTTTTTTCCGAATTTCCGAAAAAACCGTCCCCAAAACCGTGGCCGGTTTCTGTGGCACCCCGGTATAAGAATTATAATTTTGAAATACAAAAATACTAGTTTTCTAGTGTATTTGTGGTATTATTTATCAACTTTTTTTAAAGAAGGGCATTACATATTTGACCATTTTGGAAAGCTTAATAAAAGTCCTATTGCGTAGTATTTAACCTTTTTTGATTTTTGGACTAGTTTGCCTGCATTTTTTTACCAGGTAAAATATATATATTATAGTCAAGTTTCAATTACGAATATTTAAACTTCATATAAACTTTCTTTTAGATAAAAAAAGGTGGTAAACATGACCTTTAAAGTGGTTTTTCTCAAACTGCATTTTGTAAATTGGTTGCCCGATTCCAAAACCTGTAAGCGATAATTTAATGAAACTTTGTTGTTGTTTAATTATTATTCTTATTCTTCTTATTATTCTCTTCAACTGTTAATTTACAAAACAGCGCAATTCAAGTGAAAATTATTGCTGTGGAATCCCTGATACACGCACTTTTTTTGAGCTGCGAGGGCTTAAAGATTTAGGCTCTGTACAGTTTGATTAATTTGTTATTAGGTCAGTGCTTTTGGTTTTTGTTAAGTTAAGGGGAGGTTCTAGTCACAAGCGACCAAAAAAAAAATTTTTTTTTTATTGCTTTATTTTCATCTTTATGGTCCTAAAAATGTGTAGGCAAAAGGATATTTCCCTATCTAATTGATTTTACGAGTTATAGCCTATAGACGAGAGAGCGCGTCGGCCGAAAAACAGGTCTTTGTCAAACTTTAAACGCGTTTCTCTCGAAACACCTTTTTTTTGCGCGCGGGGCGTGATTCCGCTTCAACGGCTAAACCGATTTCGACGTTTGGCGGCTCTAATTAAAGCTTATTCAATTTAGGGGGCCTTCTCGAAGCGTTTTTTTTTTTTTTAATTTGTTAGTATTTTTTTTTTAGCGTGAAAACAAAAAAAACGAGGCAAAAAAAGTTGTTTTTTCTAAAAAAAATCACCATTTTTTTGAAGTGAAACTTCTTTAGGCGCATTGGGGGTAAAATTTGTACAAATGAAACGTCAAGAAACGAATGTAACGAAAAAGTCGAAAAGAGAGGGAGCGATCGAGAGTGATTGAGAGAGAGTAAGACAGGGCGCACGCAGCATAAAGCAACTAGCGATGGAGTGAGAGTAGCGATGAGAGAGCGATTGTCGTATCACGCACTGTCCCTCTCTCTCCGCTGACAAACGTTCTCTCTGTCCTTTTCTTTCCTCTCTTCGCTCTGAGCGCGCTCGCACATGGTGCGAATATACAAGGTGGTCTCGTCCGCTTTGCTGAGGACGTTAAATATGTTTACCTCTCCGTCTCTCTCAATCGGTAGAATGAGGTAGCTAGATAGAGACTGGCACAAATAACGTCCTCAAAAGAGAGCAGCTGTCTCGTTGAGACCACCTTACACATATAGTTGCACCATGCGCTCGCACAAAGTTGAGAGAGTAAAATCTAAAAATAGAATGAGCTTGCTTGTATGAGAATACGATTTTAAGCTGAAATCATTTCTGTGACACCAGTTAAGCACAATGCCAAAAATTGTGGTGCGAGAATGTGAAACAATTAAAAATAAAATATCTGTTAGACGGCCAGTTAAAACATCAACACAACGTGTACGTGAATTCAGAGAGCGAAAAAGGCTTTAAAGCTGCATTAGCCAAGAGTTAAATATCTCATCGTTCATCATTACAAAAACTAAACCAAAAACTCGAGCAGAGTATAGTCGTGACTACAGAGCTCGAATAAGACAAAAATATGAAGAAAATCCTCAACCTTCGTCTTCGACTTTACCAATTGAAAAAAATTAAACTTCAACAGAACGTGTTCGTGAGTTTAGAGCAAGAAAAAATTATTGACAAACCTTTCAGAAAACATTATTGAAGATTTTCAAACATCATCAAATATTATTAATGCTAATAATAATAATAACAACAAAAACAATAATGGTGATAATAATAACAATAATACAATAATGGTGATAATAATAACAATAATAACAATATTGGTGATAATAATAACAATAATTGTCATAATAATAACAATAATGGTGATAATAATAGTATTAATAATAACAATATCGAAGATGAAACCAGATTGTCAATAATAGAAATAATACGAGAAGTATTCAAGATGATGATTTACATATAATTAGTTTCTTGCATCAAAAACTACTTCCATACAGCCACGGAGGTGCTGCTATTCTTGGTAATGAGAATAATAAAATAACACTTGTTTTGGGTGGTGACTTTAACACTAATTTTGCAGTTGATAATTCCAAACCATTAATTAACTTTCTAGAAGAAAACTTTAGTCTTCAGCTGAATAATAATCCAAACACACCAACTACAAATTCAGGAACGACAATAGGTGCTACTTTTACAAGATATTTACATAATGTTAAAACACTAACTTATATTGCATATTTTACGTATCATAATGCTTTAGTTACAACAATACCTATAGAAATCGCGTCAAACAATGTAAATATTGAAGAAATAAATTAATAAAAACTAAATTTATAATTTATATTAATTTTCAACACTTTAATTTTTCCCCTTCCTTTAAGTCTCGGAAATCTAAAGTTTTAGATTTGTATAAATATAGACAAGACTGATAAATAAGTTCGCCAAAGAAGTTTCACTTCTGACATGTGTACTTTGTACGCACGCACTTTTTTTTTTAAAAGGGTTTTTTAAAAATCGGAAACCGAGAAGGCCCCCCAAATTTTATCTACTTTAAGATTTTTTTTGGTTTTTTCGTTTCCGATCACTTGGCAGGGCTGTAGAGCGCCCCGCGCACACTGTCCACCGCCGCACACGACCGCCGTCATTGAGGGCTGGAGCCGCCATTTTGTTTTTTTTTTACTATAAAAAATTTTTTATAATCTTTTTAAAGTATAGACAAAAAAATGCCACAAACGTTTTTTTAAAAAAATACGTGTGTACTATCTAAAAAAAATCATGAAATTACGCACATTTTCGGGCCTCTGGACTAGAACCTCCCCTTAATATTTACGATATAAAAAATTTATTACTTGATACAATATAAAAGTTAACATCGGCACATGAAGTGCAAAACAGAAGTTTAAACTGAAAAAGGGGCGCGCAATTTAAACTACGCGCCAAACGGCGCAGCCCTGGATCTGTGCGACCCTGTGCAAAACTATCGCACAAACGATTGAATTATCGATCAACATGACATCAACATAGGTCAGCCAGCTGAAATCGACAATGAGGCAAATCACTTGTTTCTGGGCGGTTGCCCGAGGAGGTTCGCACCTCGCTGCGTAACACAAAATAAATGCGGTACAAATCCATAAATTTTGGGAAAAAAATTTTTAATTAATATTTAACTCTTTAAATTCTGGAGTTCTCCATTCTATTTGTTTTCAATCGAACGGACAGACGGACTCGACGTTAGTACGAACGGACAGACAGACAAAACGTTCACAGTTTGACACCGATGACGTGGCTTGACTCAAACACAAACAAGAAAAAAAACATTCATGCGCAAATACAAGGAGAGCAGCACTCCTGTCAAGGTCGAGGTAGCGAGCCTACCTGATACCACGTAGTGCTGCCGTCCTCGTGCTTGCGCACTTTAAATTCAATAAACTTTGTCGACTCAAAAGATTTCGTAAAATGTTTACTGCAACTACGGTGCCCTCTGATGGGTCGATGTCCTAGGGCAGAAGGCACAGAAAATTACATTTCTAACTGGATCACATTCTTGCAAATGTTTGTCCAAGTTGGGTGATCTGACAAGAAATTTTTTGCAAACATTATACCTTAAATCTAAGAAATAATTTACCTCCTCAATGATAGGATTGTTTGCATGTAGGGGTCTAAGTGCTACAATGGAGGAACTTTCTTCTTCAGAATCTGTCTCCCTTCTGCCTGCGGGAGACACATTTTGTATGTTGGTGGATGGAGAACCTTCTTCAGGATCATCCACCAACATACCTGTTCGGGGCCAGCGAGCTGGAAATTCGTAGAAAATACAGGAGGTCAATGAAACACGTCCGTTCGGTTCACTGATTTCTTTATTGGATGACTTTTCATTTTTAATGGCCGCAGCCCAGATAACTTCACAAAAAACGATTACAAGCTAAGGTTACTTCACAAGCCAAGGTAACTTCATATTAAAACTTCATTAATATAATAAAAATACATAGAGTGGGTTTGGAAATTCCGGAACTGGAACATGTTTTGGTTTACAAACGTAAACAATACCAGTTGCGACCCCCGCAGCAGGAGCAGCCCCAAGTTCAATATTAGGGGAGACAGGTTCTTCTTCATTTTCCAAAGAAGAAAGAAATTCTAAATATGCCATGAGAATCCTCATTCTCTCGGCACAGGTTTGCTTCTCCGGCGAACGCACGAAGTGGAGCACAAACGTGTCTACATCGGATTTTGCCAACCCGCTGCTCTCATACCGCTCGAAAAATTCGGCAGCAAATCGCAGCAAATTACTAACATTAATCGTGGCCATTTTCGTACACAATGATTGTTTAGAGGTGTGGGTAACTCAATATTAGGGGTGTGAAAAATATATTAAAATAAAAATATTTCGATATTTTCAGAACCCTACTCAATGGCTGCGTTCTGCAGAACAACTGATGGATTTCCATCGATAGTTGTATTGCATGCGCATGATCAGTGATCAGGGAGCCTAAAAATAGTGCGCTTTCTTTTCTTGATACATGATGGATTGCTATCTATGGTAGAACATCGATAAGAATTAAGAAAAGAACAAGAATGTCAACAAAGGCAAAATAAATAAAAACCACGAATTAAGTTGAATCTTTTGATATTTTGAAAGAATTGTTTAAACTTGATGTGGGCACGGATGTTGTCTGCATTGTTTTTACTACGGCGGCAGACTAATTCGATATAACAAACTTTTTATTTCTGTTTGTAAACACTAGCTCTTAGACCAACTAAATAAACATTTTGGAATGTTTCGTAAAATTTTTAAACTAGTACTAACCTTATTTTAGTTAATATTATTATACAAGGTTTTTTATGTTTTCTTATTAACCAAATTTAAAAAATCTTTTGCGTAATGATTTTAATTTAAGCGACCTTATAACGTCTTAGAATTTTGTTTTTAAGCGGTAGAGTGTAAATTACTACTATATTTAATTAATTTTTAACAAATTTGTTGCTTGAATTATTTGTTTCTTTGCCTGGGTCATAACGATACCAAAAGGTCCCAAGCCGATTTGCAAAAATACATTATAAGCGTTCAGCAGGACAATCATGATTGCTGATCCCTGATCCACCGTTATGAATCCGTCAAAGAAATAAATCACTTAAACAACAATTTTTTTAAATTGTTTAAATATAGTAGTATTTTACACTCTTCCGCTTTCAAAACTAATTGGTATAACCATATTTAGGTCGCTTAAAATAAAATCATTACGCAAAAGATTTGTAAACTTGCTAAAAAAAAGGGGATAAAAAAAATGTTATAATAATATTAATTGAAATAAGGTTGATACTAGTTACAAAATTTTACGAAACAACACTTAGTGTTCATTAAATCGGTCTAAGAACTAGTTTTCAACGTTATTTTATATTAAATGTTGTAAAGTATGTGGGGGTTCCATTTCTTAAATATACAGTTTGTTATATCGATAAAAATCCATCATTGATCATGTTGTTCTGCTGAACGCAGTCATTATTTTATTCAGATATCAAATATTTTTTTAAGTGCGATAAGCAAGCAACTGTTTTTTGTTATTGCGATTTTTGCCGCCTTTCTTTTGTGCTTTGTTTGTCAACCGCAGTGTTGTGTGTTGTTGGTGTTGTTTGTCTTTGCATTACCTGCCTAACGCCCCCGCTTTCGCTCTTTCTGTCTTCCTACATAATTGAAACTTTAAACATGCAGTTATCTGCGCTCTTGCGGTTCTTTTAGCAGCTCGTTCTCAAATTTCAATTTTTCTTTGACTTGGTACAGTGGTACGCATTAGGAAAATTATGGATAACATTTTTGTCTGCAGTTTTAAAGTATGCATTCAGGGAAGGCATGTTGACGCCCACAAACCGCGAAGTGGCCTTAAATAATGTTGTTTGTATTGAAAACATCTACACAAAAAATCTGACCAATTTCAAGAAATTGTGTACACAAGTGCGTTAAAAATTGATTGCGCTTGAAAAGCAAGCTACACTTTTTTTTTAAAGGGGCAATGCTTAACGAAAATCTGATAGTCTTAAAAAATCCGACTTTAGCGTCCTTTCTTGTTTAGATCTATCTAATTTTTAGAGTTTTTGTTTTAGTTTTAGAGAAGCATGCATTCGTTTTTTAAAAAATGTTCCTTAAATTGCAATGTTATTGGAGACATATTTCTTGCTTTAAGGTTTAACTTTTTTTATGAATGTATTCCCGATTAAGATGTAATTTGTTTTAGTTTATGAATTTAAATGTACTAATAATTTATATAATTAATATTTTTTTAGTTTTATTATTATTTTATAATATATTATATTATTATAATTATATACTTTTTTTATGTTGTTATATATAAGTATTAATTTTTCGCAGAAAAACGGGGACCCACAGATCACCCCCGCCCTTTCCGTGGCCCTGGTCACATTTCTTATCTTTAAAGCTGCGATCACCGTTCAAGTGCGAAAGTTGTTAGGAAATGGAATGGTATATCTAGAACCTTTAAATTGTGAATTGTTTCTTAGCTGCCAAAAATCAACTAAATGGCCAATCAAAAAACAACAATGGCGTGTGCGTCAACCATTTTGTAAAATTACACAAGTCAACAAAATCTTTTTTTCTTTTTGGCCCAAGAACAAAAGGAAGTTTTTTTATACGTTGTTGAGCGGAAGACATACTTTTGTGCCACTTCTTTTGAGTTGTTATACATTAAAAACTAATGTTCCAAAAGAATTGAAATTTTAAACCAATATATAAAAAAAATTATATTTTTAATATAGAAAACTAATTTTTATTTTATGGTTAGGACAAGAAAAATGTTTAAAACGATTAATTGTTTCTGTTGTTGACGAGTTATTTTTTTGTATAAAATCAACTTTTACTAGTAAGTTTATGATTTTTATTTCAAAAAAGGTACTATTTGCCATACCTGCTTTTGGAAAAGATATACACAAAACTAGTTTAAGGTCTAAAAACGTACAAAAATATGGTATGCGCCATACTGTTTTAAGACCCATCCTTTTTTAGGTCGTTCCAAAAGAAGTGATACCACCACCTAAAACTACAAATATCTTTTTTGGACATTTATACTAATAATTAAGGGATTAAAACAATGTATTTTTATCGGGGGTGCCATAGAAATCGTTCCTCCCGAAGCCCGCCCAAATTCCAACCCAACGCAAAACCGACGGTGCCACAGAAAACTCTATAATTTCCCCCATGTTTTAAACGACAGTTTTATAAAATAAGCATATTTGCACCTTTTTATAAATAATCAAAACTTTTTTTAAGCATCGTTAATGAATTGTATGTGCTATCTGCATACAAGATTTTTTGTGTTTTGATCTTGTTAAATTTTAAGTTAATCATCCGGCCAAATTCCACCACAACAACAAAAATGCCAACTTGCTCCAAATAGAAAATACCAAATTACGGAGTAACTTTCTTATTCAAAATTTAATTGTTATGGTACCCTATACTATTGTTTATAACTATAACTATAGCGCGTCAAAATTTCAAGTGAAAATAAGTTGTTCTTCTTGTGAAATTAATAATTCAAATCGTGCATTGCAATAAAGTGTGACAAAAAATACCGGCTTGGGTTTTTAACGACGAAGAAGAAGACAATTTGTATAAAAATGTAAGTGAATTCAACAAATTTTTAATATAATTGACTAAATGTTGCTTAGTTCTAGGGTAAAGCATAGGAAAACAAAGCGAGCCACCGTGCTCTGATTTCATTTAGCAGCCTCTCGTAGGAAGCCATAGGGGTGGCTTCCGTTGTTTAGTTTGGCGGTCATTTTAAAATGTTGAACTATTTTGTTTGTTACGTTTTATTTACGGGGCTTTGTTTAGTTATTTTTATTGTCTTGTTAAAAAAAGAGAAGCTTGTCTTGAATTTATTGATAAATAGAAAATAAAAGCTAAATAAAAATAGCAAGTCAGCCCTGTCATTTTCCGAATCGTTAGTCCGAACAACAAGTTCGAGACGGTTTCTGTAGCACCGACGGTTTTTTCCGAATTTCCGAAAAAACCGTCCCCAAAACCGTGGCCGGTTTCTGTGGCACCCCGGTATAAGAATTATAATTTTGAAATACAAAAATACTAGTTTTCTAGTGTATTTGTGGTATTATTTATCCACTTTATATAAAGAAGGGCATTACATATTTGACCATTTTGGAAAGCTTAATAAAAGTCCTATTGCGTAGTATTTAACCTTTTTTGATTTTTGGACCAGTTTGCCTGCATTTTTTTACCAGGTAAAATATATATATTATAGTCAAGTTTCAATTACGAATATTTAAACTTCATATAAACTTTCTTTTAGATAAAAAAAGGTGGTAAACATGACCTTTAAAGTGGTTTTTCTCAAACTGCATTTTGTAAATTGGTTGCCCGATTCCAAAACCTGTAAGCGATAATTTAATGAAACTTTGTTGTTGTTTAATTATTATTCTTATTCTTCTTATTATTCTCTTATTTTTCAACTGTTAATTTACAAAACAGCGCAATTCAAGTGAAAATTATTTCTGTGGAATCCCTGATACACACACTTTTTTTGAGCTGCGAGGGCTTAAAGATTTAGGCTCTGTACAGTTTGATTAATTTGTTATTAGGTCAGTGCTTTTGGTTTTTGTTAAGTTAATATTTACGATATAAAAAATGTATTACTTGATACAATATAAAAGTTAACATCGGCACATGAAGTGCAAAACAGAAGTTTAAACAGAAAAAGGGGCGCGAAATTTAAACTACGTTAGTACGAATGGACAGACAGACAAAACGGTCACAGTTTGACACCGATAACGTAGCTTGACTCAAACACAAACAAGAAAACTGCGATTTGCTGTCAAATTTTTTAAGCTGTCCGAGAACAGCGGGTTGGCCAAACTGCCCCACTCGCAAGATTTCATAAAAAGTTTACTGCAACGACGGTGCCCTCTGAAGGGACTTTGTGATGTCCTAGGGCAGAAGGCACAGAAAATTACATTTCTAACTGGATTACATTCTTGCAAATGTTTGTCCAAGTTGGGTGATCTGACAAGACATTTTTTGCAAATATTATGCCTTAAATCTTAGAAATAATTTACCTCCTCAATGAAAGAATTGGAGAAACTTTCTACTTCAGAATCTAAAGAATCTGTCTCCCTTAACATAGAACTTGGGGCTGCTTCTGCTGCGGGAGACGCATTTTGTATGTTGGCGGATGGAGAACCTTCTTCAGGATCATCCACCAACATACCAGTTGCGACCCCCGCAGCAGGAGCACCCCAAGAACAATATTAGGGGAGACAGGTTCTTCTTCATTTTCCAAAGAAGAAAGAAATTTTAATTATGCCGTGAAAATCCTCATTCTCGCGGCATAGGCTTGCTTCTCCGGCATATCCACGAAGTAGGCCAAGAAACAAATTACAACCGTTTTCGCCAACCCGTTGTCCTCGTATAGCTTAAAAAATTCGCCAGCAAATCGCAGCAAACAAACATTCATGGTGGCCATTTTCGTACACAATGATTGCTTAGTGGTGTGGGTAACTCAATATTAGGGGTGTGAAAAATATATTAAAATAAAAATATTTCAATATTTTCACAGCCCTACTCAGTGGCTGCGTTCCGCAGAGCAACTGATGGATGCGCATGCGCATGATCACTGATCAGGGAGCGTAAAAATAGTGCGGTCTCTTTTCTTGATATGTACATGATGGATTGCTATCTATGGTAGAACATCGATAAGAATTAACAAAAGAACAAGAATGTCAACAGAGGCAAAAAAAATAAAAACCACGAACTAAGTTGAATCTTTTGATATTTTGAAAGAATTGTTTAAATTTGATGTGGGCACGGATGTTGTCTGCATTGTTTTTACTACGGCGGCAGACTAATTCGATATAACAAACTTTTTATAACTGTTTATAATCACTAGCTCTTAGACCAACTTAATAAACATTTTGCAATGTTTCGTAAAATTTTTAAATTTGCATCAACCTTATTTTAGTTAATATTATTATATAATAATAATAAAATCATTACGCAAAAGATTTGTTAAACTTGCTAAAAAAGAAAGAATAAAAAAAAATGTTATAATAATATTAATTGAAATAAGGTTGATACTAGTTACAAAATTTTACGAAACATTACTTAGTGTTCATTAAATCGGTCTAAGAGCTAGTTTTCAACGTTATTTTATATTAAATGTTGTAAATTATGTGGGGGTTCCATTTCTTAAATATACAGTTTGTTATATCGATAAAAATCCATCATTGATCATGTTGTTCTGCTGAACGCAGTCATTATTTTATTCAGATATCAAATATTTTTTTAAGTGCGATAAGCAAGCAACTGTTTTTTGTTATTGCGATTTTTGCCGCCTTTCTTTTGTGCTTTGTTTGTCAACCGCAGTGTTGTGTGTTGTTGGTATTGTTTGTCTTTGCATTACCTGCCTTACGCCGCCGCTTTCGCTCTTTCTGTCTTCCTACATAATTGAAACTTTAAACATGCAGTTATCTGCGGTCTTGCGGTTCTTTTAGCAGCTCGTTTTCAAATTTCAATTTTTCTTTGACTTGGTACAGTGGTACGCATTAGGAAAATTATGGATAACATTTTTGTCTGCAGTTTTAAAATATGCATTCAGGGAAGGCATGTTGACGCCCACAAACCGCGAAGTGGCCTTAAATAATGTTGTTTGTATTGAAAACATCTACATAAAAAATCTGACCAATTTCAAGAAATTGTGTACACAAGTGCGTTAAAAATTGATTGCGCTTGAAAAGCAAGCTACACTTTTTTTTTAAAGGGGCAATGCTTAACGAAAATCTGATAGTCTTAAAAAATCCGACTTTAGCGTCCTTTCTTGTTTAGATCTATCTAATTTTTAGAGTTTTTGTTTTAGTTTTAGAGAAGCATGCATTGGTTTTTTAAAAAATTTTCCTTAAATTGCAATGTTATTGGAGACATATTTCTTGCTTTAAGGTTTAACTTTTTTTATGAATGTATTCCCGATTAAGATGTAATTTGTTTTAGTTTATAAATTTAAATTAAATTATATAATTAATATTTTTTTAGTTTTATTATTATTTTATAATACATTATATTATTATTATTATATACTTTTTTTATGTTGTTATATATAAGTATTAATTTTTCGCAGAAAAACGGGGACCCACAGATCACCCCCGCCCTTTCCGTGGCCCCGGTCACATTTCTTATCTTTAAAGCTGCGATCACCGTTCAAGTGCGAAAGTTGTTAGGAAATGGAATGGTATATCTAGAACCTTTAAATTGTGAATTGTTTCTTAGCTGCCAAAAATCAACTAAATGGCCAATCAAAAAACAACAATGGCGTGTGCGTCAACCATTTTGTAAAATTACACAAGTCAACAAAATATTTTTTTCTTTTTGGCCCAAGAACAAAAGGAAGTTTTTTTATACGTTTTTGAGCGGAAGACATATTTTTGTGCCACTTCTTTTGAGTTGTTATACATTAAAAACTAATGTTCCAAAAGAATTGAAATTTTAAACCAATATATAAAAAAAAATTATATTTTTAATATAGAAAACTAATTTTTATTTTATGGTTAGGACAAGAAAAATGTTTAAAACGATTAATTGTTTCTGTTGTTGACGAGTTATTTTTTTGTATAAAATCAACTTTTACTAGTAGGTTTATGATTTTTATTTCAAAAAAGGTACTATTTGCCATACCTGCTTTTGGAAAAGATATACACAAAACTAGTTTAAGGTCTAAAAACGTACAAAAATATGGTATGCGCCATACTGTTTTAAGACCCATCCTTTTTTAGGTCGTTCCAAAAGAAGTGATACCACCACCTAAAACTACAAATATCTTTTTTGGACATTTATACTAATAATTAAGGGATTAAAACAATGTATTTTTATCGGGGGTGCCATAGAAATCGTTCCTCCCGAAGCCCGCCCAAATTCCAACCCAACGCAAAACCGACGGTGCCACAGAAAACTCTATAATTTCCCCCATGTTTTAAACGACAGTTTTATAAAATAAGCATATTTGCACCTTTTTATAAATAATCAAAACTTTTTTAAGCATCGTTAATGAATTGTATGTGCTATCTGCATACAAGATTTTTTGTGTTTTGATCTTGTTAAATTTTAAGTTAATCATCCGGCCAAATTCCACCACAACAACCAAAATGCCAACTTGCTCCAAATAGAAAATACCAAATTTCGGAGTAACTTTCTTATTCAAAATTTAATTGTTATGGTTCCAAAACCTGTAAGCGATAATTTAATGAAACTTTGTTGTTGTTTAATTATTATTCTTATTCTTCTTATTATTCTCTTATTTTTCAACTGTTAGTTTACAAAACAGCGTGAAAATTATTTCTGTGGAATCCCTGATACACACACTTTTTTTGAGCTGCGAGGGCTTAAAGATTTAGGCTCTGTACAGTTCGATTAATTTGTTATTAGGGCAGTGCTTTTGGTTTTTGTTAAGTTAATATTTACGATATAAAAAATGTATTACTTGATACAATATAAAAGTTAACATCGGCACATGAAGTGCAAAACAGAAGTTTAAACAGAAAAAGGGGCGCGAAATTTAAACTACGCGCGCTAAACGGCGCAGCCCTGGATCTGTGCGACCCTGTGCAAAACTATCGCAGAAATGACTGAATTATCGATCAACATGACACCAACATAGGTCAGCCCATGATACAATTACACATGTGTAATTGTATCATGGGTCAGCCAGCTGAAATCGACAATTGGGCAAATCACTTGTTTCTGGGCGGTTGCCCGAGGAGGTTCGCACCTCGCTGCGTAACACAAAATAAATACGGTACAAAATTATAAATTTAGGGAAAAAAATAATTAATTAATATTTAACTCTTTAAATTCTGGAGTTCTTCATTCTTTCAATCAAAGTCCACCGCGGGATACCATGTTCTTTAACTGTGAACTTTCTAAAACGGCCGCGTTTATTTACCCCTTTACAGGTATTTCGTAAAGCCCATTCAAATGATTTTTATAAATAAAATAAATAATTTAAAATAGTATCAATATACTAATAAATAAATTCTTATAAAATGATTGTTAATAAAAAAAATCATTAAAAATTTTAAAATTAAATAATAATTAAATATACAAATATAAAAAAATATATTATTACAAATTCACAAACAAGAAAAGAACCGGATTGAAACTGCGATTTGCTGTCAATTTTTTAAGCTGTCCGAGAACAGCGGGTTGGCCAAAAAGGATATAGATCATGTCTTGCTCCACTTCGTGGGAAGGCCGGAGAGGCAGACCTATGCCATCTTTAGGCATATTTAGAATGTAGGATGAAGGAACTTTCTTCTAAAGATTTTTTAAAAAGCTCTGTACAACCATGCGTTGTGAAGGGCCTGTTTGATCTCCTTGGGCAGAATGGATCACAATCTCGCAAATGGAAATTTAAGTCGTTTGCTCTGGCATGACAATATTTGCAAACATTACGTTTTAAACTTAATACAACTCTACCTCGTCAATGATAGGATTGCTTGAGTAACTTTCTTCTTCAAAATCTGAAGAATCTGTCTCCCTTAAGATAGAACTTGGGGGCTGCTTCTGCTGCGGGAGACACTGCCTGTCCTTAAAATTGACGCGGCATCTTCCCTTACGCCAGTACCAGCAACATCACAAACGCCATTCCAAATCGTCCCGTACTTCCGTTAAGGAAGAGGGGGAGGAACAGCGTCGGAATCATGCGATTCATCATTGACGCGGTATCTTTCCTTACGCCAGCACCTCTTCCGTTAAGGAAGAGGGGGGAGAAACAGCGTCGGAATCAGTTTTCCAGTTTTAGATGTTAGTACGAACGGACAGACGGACTCGACGTTAGTACGAACGGACAGACAGACTCGACGTTAGTACGAACGGACAGACAGACAAAACGTTCACAGTTTGACACCGATGACGTGGCTTGACTCAAACACAAACAAGAAAAAAAACATTCATGCGCAAACACAAGGAGAGCAGCACTCCTGTCAAGATCGAGGTAGCGAGCCTACCTGATACCACGTAGTGCTGCCGTCCTCGTGCTTGCGCACTTTAAATTCAATAAACTTTGTCGACTGGGGTCGGACCCTATTTTGTTCTTTTGCCCACTCAAAAGATTTCGTAAAATGTTTACTGCAACTACGGTGCCCTCTGATGGGTCGATGTCCTAGGGCAGAAGGCACAGAAAATTACATTTCTAACTGGATCACATTCTTGCAAATGTTTGTCCAAGTTGGGTGATCTGACAAGAAATTTTTTGCAAACATTATACCTTAAATCTAAGAAATAATTTACCTCCTCAATGATAGGATTGTTTGCATGTAGGGGTCTAAGTGCTACAATGGAGGAACTTTCTTCTTCAGAATCTGAAGAATCTGTCTCCCTTCTGCCTGCGGGAGACACATTTTGTATGTTGGTGGATGGAGAACCTTCTTCAGGATCATCCACCAACATACCTGTTCGGGGCCAGCGAGTTGGAAATTCGTAGAAAATATAGGAGGTCAATGAAACACGTCCGTTCGGTTCACTTCTGATTTCTTTATTGGATGACTTTTCATTTTTAATGGCCGCAGCCCAGATAACTTCACAAAAAACGATTACAAGCTAAGGTTACTTCACAAGCCAAGGTAACTTCATATTAAAACTTCATTAATATAATAAAAATACATAGAGTGGGTTTGGAAATTCCGGAACTGGAACATGTTTTGGTTTACAACGTTTACAAACGTATTATATGTGTGCCGGTACGAAATGGTAGATGGCCAATTGGCGGGACTTAAAACTGGAGGCGGCAGCACATACATATATATATATATGTAGAAATGAGTTGGTATTTTGGAGATTTAATTTTCAAAATGGCAGCCTCCTCGAGAATGACTCCGAATAATTTGCATGTATGTATGTGTGTGTGGGCAAAATTACGGAAGTGTAGATGCGGACTTGGACAATACGGACTTCGAAGTATAAATGGATAATATTGGTTCAGTACTTAGCTCTTGTGTTGACCCGGGGAAACTTGACTTCACTTCGCTGGTTTGCTATCCTGGTATCCTGGTAGGGCGATCCGGTTCGATGGATCAAAATGTTCGGGGCCAGCGAGTCGGAAATTCGTAGAAGATATAGGAGTTCAATGAAACACGTCCGTTCGGTTCACTTCTGATTTCTTTTATTGCATGACTTTTCATTTTTAATGGCCGCAGCCAAGATAACTTCACAAAAAAGGATTACAAGCTAAGGTTACTTCACAAGCCAAGGTAACTTCATATTAAAACTTCATTAATATAATAAAAATACATAGAGTGGGCTTGGAAATTCCGGAACTGGAACATGTTTTGGTTTACAAACGTGAGCAATACCAGTTGCGACCCCCGCAGCAGGAGCAGCCCCAAGTTCAATATTAGGGGAGACAGGTTCTTCTTCATTTTCCAAAGAAGAAAGAAATTCTAAATATGCCGTGAGAATCCTCATTCTCTCGGCACAGGTTTGCTTCTCCGGCGAACGCACGAAGTGGAGCACAAACGTGTCTACATCGGATTTTGCCAACCCGCTGCTCTCATACCGCTCGAAAAATTCGGCAGCAAATCGCAGCAAATTACCAACATTAATCGTGGCCATTTTCGTACACAATGATTGTTTAGTGGTGTGGGTAACTCAATATTAAAACTTCATTAATATAATAAAAATACATAGAGTGGGTTTGGAAATTCCGGAACTGGAACATGTTTTGGTTTACAAACGTAAACAATACCAGTTGCGACCCCCGCAGCAGGAGCAGCCCCAAGTTCAATATTAGGGGAGACAGGTTCTTCTTCATTTTCCAAAGAAGAAAGAAATTCTAAATATGCCGTGAGAATCCTCATTCTCTCGGCACAGGTTTGCTTCTCCGGCGAACGCACGAAGTGGAGCACAAACGTGTCTACATCGGATTTTGCCAACCCGCTGCTCTCATACCGCTCAAAAAATTCGGCAGCAAATCGCAGCAAATTACTAACATTCATCGTGGCCATTTTCGTACACAATGATTGTTTAGTGGTGTGGTTAACTCAATATTAGGGGTGTGAAAAATATATTAAAATAAAAATATTTCGATATTTTCAGAACCCTACTCAATGGCTGCGTTCCGCAGAGCAACTGATGGATGCGCATGCGCATGATCACTGATCAGGGAGCGTAAAAATAGTGCGGTCTCTTTTCTTGATATGTACATGATGGATTGCTATCTATGGTAGAACATCGATAAGAATTAACAAAAGAACAAGAATGTCAACAGAGGCAAAAAAAATAAAAACCACGAATTAAGTTGAATCTTTTGATATTTTGAAAGAATTGTTTAAATTTGATGTGGGCACGGATGTTGTCTGCATTGTTTTTACTACGGCGGCAGACTAATTCGATTTAACAAACTTTTTATTTCTGTTTGTAAACACTAGCTCTTAGACCAACTAAATAAACATTTTGAAATGTTTCGTAAAATTTTTAAGCTAGTACTAACCTTATTTTAGTTAATATTATTATACAAGGTTTTTTTATGTTTTCTTATTAACCAAATTTAAAAAATCTTTTGCGTAATGATTTTAATTTAAGCGACCTTATAACGTCTTAGAATTTTGTTTTTAAGCGGAAGAGTGTAAATTACTACTATATTTAAATAGTTTTTAACAAATTTGTTGCTTGAATTATTTGTTTCTTTGCCTGGGTCATAACGATACCAAAAGGTCCCAAGCCGATTTGCAAAAATACATTATAAGCGTTCAGCAGGACAATCATGATTGCTGATCCCTGATCCACCGTTATGAATCCGTCAAAGAAATAAATCACTTAAACAACAATTTTTTTAAATTGTTTAAATATAGTAGTATTTTACACTCTTCCGCTTTCACAACTAATTGGAATAACCATATTTAGGTCGCTTAAAATAAAATCATTACGCAAAAGATTTGTTAAACTTGCTAAAAAAGAAAGAATAAAAAAAAATGTTAAAATAATATTAATTGAAATAAGGTTGATACTAGTTACAAAATTTTACGAAACATTACTTAGTGTTCATTAAATCGGTCTAAGAGCTAGTTTTTAACGATATTTTATATTAAATGTTGTAAATTATGTGAGGGTTCCATTTCTTAAATATACAGTTTGTTATATCGATAAAAATCCATCATTGATCATGTTGTTCTGCTGGACGCAGTCATTATTTTATTCAGATATCAAATATTTTTTTAAGTGCGATAAGCAAGCAACTGTTTTTTGTTATTGCGATTTTTGCCGCCTTTCTTTTGTGCTTTGTTTGTCAACCGCAGTGTTGTGTGTTGTTGGTATTGTTTGTCTTTGCATTACCTGCCTAACGCCCCCGCTTTCGCTCTTTCTGTCTTCCTACATAATTGAAACTTTAAACATGCAGTTATCTGCGGTCTTGCGGTTCTTTTAGCAGCTCGTTTTCAAATTTCAATTTTTCTTTGACTTGGTACAGTGGTACGCATTAGGAAAATTATGGATAACATTTTTGTCTGCAGTTTTAAAATATGCATTCAGGGAAGGCATGTTGACGCCCACAAACCGCGAAGTGGCCTTAAATAATGTTGTTTGTATTGAAAACATCTACATAAAAAATCTGACCAATTTCAAGAAATTGTGTACACAAGTGCGTTAAAAATCGATTGCGCTTGAAAAGCAAGCTACACTTTTTTTTTAAAGGGGCAATGCTTAACGAAAATCTGATAGTCTTAAAAAATCCGACTTTAGCGTCCTTTCTTGTTTAGATCTATCTAATTTTTAGAGTTTTTGTTTTAGTTTTAAAGAAGCATGCATTCGTTTTTTAAAAAATTTTCCTTAAATTGCTATGTTATTGGAGACATATTTCTTGCATTAAGGTTTAACTTTTTTTATGAATGTATTCCCGATTAAGATGTAATTTGTTTTAGTTTATAAATTTAAATGTACTAATAAATTATATAATTAATATTTTTTTAGTTTTATTATTATTTTATAATACATTATATTATTATTATTATATACTTTTTTTATGTTGTTATATATAAGTATTAATTTTTCGCAGAAAAACGGGGACTCACATTTCTTATCTTTTAAGCTGCGATCACCGTTCAAGTGCGAAAGTTGTTAGGAAATGGAATGGTATATGTAGAACCTTTAAATTGTGAATTGTTTCTTAGCTGCCAAAAATCAACTAAATGGCCAATCAAAAAACAACAATGGCGTGTGCGTCAACCATTTTGTAAAATTACACAAGTCAACAAAATCTTTTTTTCTTTTTGGCCCAAGAACAAAAGGAAGTTTTTTTATACGTTGTTGAGCGGAAGACATATTTTTGTGCCACTTCTTTTGAGTTGTTATACATTAAAAACTAATGTTCCAAAAGAATTGAAATTTTAAACCAATATAAATTGACATATCTCATTGACATGATCTTATTTAAAAAAAAATAATATTTTTAATATAGAAAACTAATTTTTATTTTATGGTTAGGACAAGAAAAATGTTTAAAACGTTTAATTGTTTTCTGTTGTTGACGAGTTATTTTTTTGTATGAGATCAACTTTTTCTAGTAGGTTTATGATTTTCATTTCAAAAAAGGTACAATTTGCCAAACCTGCTTTTGGAAAAGATATACACAAAACTAGTTTAAGGTCTAAAAACGTACAAAAATATGGTATGCGCCATACTGTTTTAAGACCCACCCTTTTTTAGGTCGTTCCAAAAGAAGTGATACCACCACCTAAAATTACAAATATCACTTTTGGACATTTATACTAATAATTAAGGGACTAAAACAATGTATTTTTATCGGGGGTGCCATAGAAATCGTTCCTCCCGAAGTCCGCCCAAATTCCAACCCAACGCAAAACCGACGGTGCCACAGAAAACTCTATAATTTCCCCCTTTAAACGACAGTTTTATAAAATAAGCATACTTGCACCTTTTTATAAATAATCAAAACTTTTTTTAAGCATCGTTAATGAATTGTATGTGCTATCTGCATACAAGATTTTTTGTGTTTTGATCTTGTTAAATTTTAAGTTAATCATCCGGCCAAATTCCACCACAACAACCAAAATGCCAACTTGCTCCAAATAAAAAATACCAAATTTCGGAGTAACTTTCTTATTCAAAATTTAATTGTTATGGTATTGTTTATAACTATAACTATAGCGCGTCAAAATTTCAAGTGAAAATAAGTTGTACTTCTTGTGAAATTAATAATTCAAATTGCAATAAAGTGTGACAAAAAATACCGGCTTGGGTTTTTAACGACGAAGAAGAAGACAATTTGTATAAAAATGTAAGTGAATTCAACAAATTTTTAATATAATTGACTAAATGTTGCTTAGTTCTAGGGTAAAGCATAGGAAAACAAAGCGAGCCACCGTGCTCTTAATTTTTTTCGCTTTGGGGGACTGATTTCATTTAGCTGCCTCTCGTAGGAAGCCATCTAGTTCAGGGGTGGCTTCTGTTGTTTGGTTTGGCGGTCAATTTAAAATGTTGAACTATTTTGTTTGTTACGTTTTATGTACGGGTCGTTTTTTAGTTATTTGTATTGTCTTGCAAAAAAAATGGAAGTTTGTCTTGAATTTATTGATAAATAGAAAATAAATGCTAAATAAAAATAGCAAGTCAGTCCTGTCATTTTCCGAATCGTTAGTCCGAACAACAAGTTCGAGACGGTTTCTGTAGCACCGACGGTTTTTTCCGAATTTCCGAAAAAACCGTCCCCAAAACCGTGGCCGGTTTCTGTGGCACCCCGGTATAAGAATTATAATTTTGAAATACAAAAATACTAGTTTTCTAGTGTATTTGTGGTATTATTTATCCACTTTATATAAAGAAGGGCATTACATATTTGACCATTTTGGAAAGCTTAATAAAAGTCCTATTGCGTAGTATTTAACCTTTTTTGATTTTTGGACCAGTTTGCCTGCATTTTTTTACCAGGTAAAATATATATATTATAGTAAAGTTTCAATTACGAATATTTAAACTTCATATAAACTTTCATTTAGATAAAAAAAGGTGGTAAACATGACCTTTAAAGTTGTTTTTCTCAAACTGCATTTTGTAAATTGGTTGCCCGATTCCAAAACCTGTAAGCGATAATTTAATGAAACTTTGTTGTTGTTTAATTATTATTCTTATTCTTCTTATTATTCTCTTATTTTTCAACTGTTAGTTTACAAAACAGCGTGAAAATTATTTCTGTGGAATCCCTGATACACACACTTTTTTTGAGCTGCGAGGGCTTAAAGATTTAGGCTCTGTACAGTTCGATTAATTTGTTATTAGGTCAGTGCTTTTGGTTTTTGTTAAGTTAATATTTACGATATAAAAAATGTATTACTTGATACAATATAAAAGTTAACATCGGCACATGAAGTGCAAAACAGAAGTTTAAACAGAAAAAGGGGCGCGAAATTTAAACTACGCGCGCTAAACGGCGCAGCCCTGGATCTGTGCGACCCTGTGCAAAACTATCGCAGAAATGACTGAATTATCGATCAACATGACACCAACATAGGTCAGCCAGCTGAAATCGACAATTGGGCAAATCACTTGTTTCTGGGCGGTTGCCCGAGGAGGTTCGCACCTCGCTGCGTAACACAAAATAAATACGGTACAAAATTATAAATTTAGGGAAAAAAATAATTAATTAATATTTAACTCTTTAAATTCTGGAGTTCTTCATTCTTTCAATCAAAGTCCACCGCGGGATACCATGTTCTTTAACTGTGAACTTTCTAAAACGGCCGCGTTTATTTACCCCTTTACAGGTATTTCGTAAAGCCCATTCAAATGATTTTTATAAATAAAATAAATAATTTAAAATAGTATCAATATACTAATAAATAAATTCTTATAAAATGATTGTTAATAAAAAAATCATTAAAAATTTTAAAATTAAATAATAATTAAATATACAAATATAAAAAAATATATTATTACAAATTCACAAACAAGAAAAGAACCGGATTGAAACTGCGATTTGCTGTCAATTTTTTAAGCTGTCCGAGAACAGCGGGTTGGCCAAAAAGGATATAGATCATGTCTTGCTCCACTTCGTGGGAAGGCCGGAGAGGCAGACCTATGCCATCTTTAGGCATATTTAGAATGTAGGATGAAGGAACTTTCTTCTAAAGATTTTTTAAAAAGCTCTGTACAACCATGCGTTGTGAAGGGCCTGTTTGATCTCCTTGGGCAGAATGGATCACAATCTCGCAAATGGAAATTTAAGTCGTTTGCTCTGGCATGACAATATTTGCAAACATTACGTTTTAAACTTAATACAACTCTACCTCGTCAATGATAGGATTGCTTGAGTAACTTTCTTCTTCAAAATCTGAAGAATCTGTCTCCCTTAAGATAGAACTTGGGGCTGCTTCTGCTGCGGGAGACACTGCCTGTCCTTAAAATTGACGCGGCATCTTCCCTTACGCCAGTACCAGCAACATCACAAACGCCACTCCAAATCGTCCCGTACTTCCGTTAAGGAAGAGGGGGGAGGAACAGCGTCGGAATCATGCGATTCATCATTGACGCGGTATCTTTCCTTACGCCAGCACCTCTTCCGTTAAGGAAGAGGGGGGAGAAACAGCGTCGGAATCAGTTTTCCAGTTTTAGATGTTAGTACGAACGGACAGACGGACTCGACGTTAGTACGAACGGACAGACAGACTCGACGTTAGTACGAACGGACAGACAGACAAAACGTTCACAGTTTGACACCGATGACGTGGCTTGACTCAAACACAAACAAGAAAAAAAACATTCATGCGCAAACACAAGGAGAGCAGCACTCCTGTCAAGATCGAGGTAGCGAGCCTACCTGATACCACGTAGTGCTGCCGTCCTCGTGCTTGCGCACTTTAAATTCAATAAACTTTGTCGACTCAAAAGATTTCGTAAAATGTTTACTGCAACTACGGTGCCCTCTGATGGGTCGATGTCCTAGGGCAGAAGGCACAGAAAATTACATTTCTAACTGGATCACATTCTTGCAAATGTTTGTCCAAGTTGGGTGATCTGACAAGAAATTTTTTGCAAACATTATACCTTAAATCTAAGAAATAATTTACCTCCTCAATGATAGGATTGTTTGCATGTAGGGGTCTAAGTGCTACAATGGAGGAACTTTCTTCTTCAGAATCTGTCTCCCTTCTGCCTGCGTGAGACAAATTTTGTATGTTGGTGGATGGAGAACCTTCTTCAGGATCATCCACCAACATACCAGTTGCGACCCCCGCAACAGGAGCAGCCCCAAGTTCAATATTAGGGGAGACAGGTTCTTCTTCATTTTCCAAAGAAGAAAGAAATTCTAAATGTGCCGTGAGAATCCTCATTCTCTCGGCACAGGTTTGCTTCTCCGGCGAACGCACGAAGTGGAGCACAAACGTGTCTACATCGGATTTTGCCAACCCGCTGCTCTCATACCGCTCAAAAAATTCGGCAGCAAATCGCAGCAAATTACCAACATTCATCGTGGCCATTTTCGTACACAATGATTGCTAAGTGGTGTGGGTAACTCAATATTAGGGGTGTGAAAAATATATTAAAATAAAAATATTTCGATGTTTTCAGAATCTGAAGAAGATTCTGTCTCCGTGTGTTACCTGAAAAAGCATTAGGTCATGTATTTTCAGCGGCAACTGAGGCAGCAGATGTCTTCTTTGCTTTAGCTCGCAAATTTAAAATCTTGTTATACAACACCCCTCCTGCTTTCTTTCCAGGGCGACGAATGAAATGTGTTTCATTAAAACAAATATTAAATTAATAACGAGAAGACAGGCTAACTTTGGCAAGCCGAAGTTAATACACCCTTGCAGACAGACTGTTTTTGCTAAGCCAAAGTGATCAGCCACACTTTTGGAAAAAAATACATTTTACCCTGCAAGGGTATAAACATATTAAGTTTGGAAGTCAGTTATTTAAATACCTTGATTTCTGTGTCGAATTGCACCTGAATATCGTCGGTTATTGCGGCTAGAAGTTCTTGCTTCGGCGTTACATTGTTGGTAACAAAGAACTCAGCTATTATGCTGGTCAGTGTCTTCCTACGTTCGTTTGACAACGTCTTGTGTGTGTTATAGTGCTCAATAACATCCGCTGCGCGGTCGCTGTGTGCCAAAATAGTTGACAAATCAATCTAAGTAATACAATTTTAAATTACATAAGAAGCTGAACCGAAAATGCAAAGCATCCTTACCTCACTGCCACTTGCTTCAGCTGCGCTGCTCTCGCTATCTCGCTATTTATAATTAAAAAACAAATTATTATAAAAAATGATACAACAAAAGATTATAAGAAAAAAAAAAAAAACATTTTTGAAGGCCTGTACTTTCAGATTGTTCTCATAATTCAAACAAACACAACCACAATATAAATTTTTTTTGGTTTTCAAGAAGAAATATAACGAAATGTTCCCTATTATTAGTTAAAAAAAAAGTGCGTGCGTACAAAGTACACATGTCAGAAGTGAAACTTCTTTGGGAACTTATTTATCAGTCTTGTCTATATTTATACAAATCTAAAACTTTAGATTTCCGAGACTTAAAGGAAGGAAAAAAATAAAAGTGTTGAAAATTAATATAAATTATAAATTTAGTTTTTATTAATTTATTTCTTCAATATTTACATTGTTTGACGCGATTTCTATAGGTATTGTTGTGACTAAAGCATTATGATACGTAAAATATGCAATATAAGTTAGTGTTTTAACATTATGTAAATATCTTGTAAAAGTAGCACCTATTGTCGTTCCTGAATTTGTAGTTGGTGTGTTTGGATTATTATTCAGCTGTAGACTAAAGTTTTCTTCTAGAAAGTTAATTAATGGTTTGGAATTATCAACTGCAAAATTAGTGTTAAAGTCACCACCCAAAACAAGTGTTATTTTATTATTCTCATTACCAAGAATAGCAGCACCTCCGTGGCTGTATGGAAGTAGTTTTTGATGCAAGAAACTAATTATATCTTCTACACGTAAATCATCATCTTGAATACTTCTCGTGTTATTTCTATTATTGACAATCTGGTTTCATCTTCGATATTGTTATTATTAATATTATTATTATGACAATTATTGTTATTATTATCACCAATATTGTTATTATTGTTATTATTATCACCATTATTGTATTATTGTTATTATTATCACCATTATTGTTTTTGTTGTTATTATTATTATTATTAGCATTAATAATATTTGATGATGTTTGAAAATCTTCAATAATGTTTTCTGAAAGGTTTGTCAATAATTTTTTCTTGCTCTAAACTCACGAACACGTTCTGTTGAAGTTTAATTTTTTCAATTGGTAAAGTCGAAGACGAAGGTTGAGGATTTTCTTCATATTTTTGTCTTATTCGAGCTCTGTAGTCACGACTATACTCTGCTCGAGTTTTTGGTTTAGTTTTTGTAATGATGGACGATGAGATATTTAACTCTTGGCTAATGCAGCTTTAAAGCCTTTTTCGCTCTCTGAATTTACGTACACGTTGTGTTGATGTTTTAACTGGCCGTCTAACAGATATTTTATTTTTAATTGTTTCACATTCTCGCACCACAATTTTTGGCATTGTGCTTAACTGGTGTCACAGAAATGATTTCAGCTTAAAATCGTATTCTCATACAAGCAAGCTCATTCTATTTTTAGATTTTACTCTCAACTTTGTGCGAGCGCATGGTGCAACTATATGTGTAAGGTGGTCTCAACGAGACAGCTGCTCTCTTTGAGGACGTTATTTGTGCCAGCCTCTATCTAGCTACCTCATTCTACCGATTGAGAGAGACGGAGAGGTAAACATATTTAACGTCCTCAGCAAAGCGGACGAGACCACCTTGTATATTCGCACCATGTGCGAGCGCGCTCAGAGCGAAGAGAGGAAAGAAGAGGACAGAGAGAACGTTTGTCAGCGGAGAGAGAGGGACAGTGCGTGATACGACAATCGCTCTCTCATCGCTATTCTCACTCCATCGCTAGTTGCTTTATGCTGCGTTCGCCCTGTCTTACTCTCTCTCAATCACTCTCGATCGCTCCCTCTCTTTTCGACTTTTTCGTTACATTCGTTTCTTGTCGTTTCATTTGTACAAATTTTACCCCCAATGCGCCTAAAGAAGTTTCACTTCAAAAAAATTGAATTATAAATATTTATGTAAATAATTTTTCAAGAGTTTAAGAAACTCACTGCGAGTTCACGTTCATTTTCAATGGACCATGAAATTAAAATAAAATAGTTTGAAGCGTTATTGACTTTAGTTTAATACACCCAGCGCCACAAAAAAAGCCGCAGTCTAAATATTCACATACTTGAATATTTTTTTGCTTGGGGTTTCTATAAATGTTTTTCGAATTCCCCAATTATTTTTTTTATTGATTAATGGATTATTTTTAAATAAAAGTGCATTGCAATTTTTATTTTATGAATGTTAGTTTTTTAGAAAAAGGTTTTTTTCCAGACCCTTATCAATTTTGGTGACTTTTCATTATTATGACTAGTTTAAGAAAAAAATTTTTATAATTATAATAGTGCATATACTCAACAAATAATGATTTTTTTCCAAAAGTTTACTTAATTTTCTATAATCTTATATATGTATATTTTGTATCAAAATAATGTTAATTTTTTTTTTTAATTTAAATTAGTGCTTTGTAGTACGCCATTTTTATTTAATTACACATTTAACCCTATTGGGCATCGAATTGTACAAAGCGCTAAAATATTCCTTAGTGATATCGTCGGACCATTCATTTCTCTATCACATCCTCCAATTCTATCATGGTTTAAGGCTTCGTTTGTTTTGTTTTCACTGCCGTAAGGGCCCAGACATTCTCTATTGGGTTGAGGTCAGGACTGTTTCCGGTTCAATTTAGGGACTTAATGTCAAATTCTTTCTTTGATTTTGATTTCTTCGTTAAAAAGAAGGTCATCCTTTTTTTGAATGTTCCCACGCTGGAAGAGCTGCGCGTTATGTAAGTATACTCAAGAACTAGTTTATTTTTGTGTTTATTTTATACTTTGTTTATTTTCAGGACTCTAAAACTACCAAAAGGAATAAATTAACATGGTTTATTTCAAAGAACATTTTTTTATATTGTTTACTTTTACACTTAACAATTATGAGATTAAACTAAAATTATAAAAGAAGCTGATAACTTTACAGATGTTTTTCAATTGCAAATGTATCTTGTATTTAAAATATTCCTCTATTCTATTAAATAAAAATAACAAAAATCAAGTCCAGGTCGTTTTCAACGCAAAAAGTTAACAATTTCCGCGTTCGAAACAGCTGAGAATGGCATATTAATTTTAATTGTGCTCGATTCGTGGGTTAGTTTGGTTGAGTTTATGACTGACTGAAGCTCATGGAGCGCGCTCTTTCCTGCGGTTGGGGCGGTTGCTGGTGGCCGCGTCCTGCCGCTATATTCTCCCACTCGGCGTACAGGTCCAGGCGGACCTGGTCCGGGTAGTAACGCTCCGGGCCCTTGCAATAACGAGTGTGGCCTCCTGTTAAGGTTCCCGCAGCCCGGAAGGGGCAGTAGCTGCATCGAAACAATTTTGGGTCCAAACGGCAGTCCCTGTGATTCAACCAACCGGACGCGGTGTTGAGTTTAGCCCAGCACCATGGGCACTGGTACTTTCGGGTGGTAAATCGTCTGGGCCTGGCCGCTCCAGGTCCTTCGGTGTGCGTTTGAGGCTCCCAGTCCGGCGACGCTGGCCGGGCGCGGCGACGGCGACGCCGAGGAGGCTCTGGAGAGGAATCAGACTCAGACTCAGACTCAGACACCAGACGCTGGTAACGGCGACGGCGTTGAACCGGGCGGTGGGGTGTTGCCGACCTTGGTGGTGGTGTTGGTGGTTTCCCTGAACCAGGTGGTGGTGCCCACCCTGGCGCTGGAGCCCACCCTGGGGGAATTGCCCACCCTGGCGGTGGGGGCGGTTGTGATCCCGAATTTGGTGCTGTTGGTGCCCACCCTGGCGGTGGAGGCGGTGGTGGAGCCTGCTGGTATTGGGTTGGGGCTGGGATTAGGATTGTGTTGGGAGGGGGAGGGGGGAAAATGGACCAGTCAGGCCGCTAAAAAAAAGAAAAACAATTAGGTTAGGGTTAAGTCTTTACTCTTAAAATTCTGGAGTTCTTCATTCTTTCAATCAAAGTCCACCGCGGGATACCATGTTCTTTAACTGTGAACTTTCTAAAACGGCCGCGTTTATTTACCCCTTTACAGGTATTTCGGATAGCCCATTCAAATGATTTTTATAAATAAAATAAATAATTTAAAATAGTATCAATATACTAATAAATAAATTCTTATAAAGTGATTGTTAATAAAAAAATCATTAAAAGTTTTAAAGCTGTCCTCGTACAGTTTAAAAAATTCGCCAGCAAATCGCAGCAAACAAACATTCATGGTGGCCATTTTCGTACACAATGATTGCTTAGTGGTGTGGGTAGCTCAATATTAGGGGTGTGAAAAATACATTAAAATAAAAATATTTCGATATTTTCAGAATCTGAAGAAGATTCTGTCTCCCTGTGTTACCTGAAAAAGCATTAGGTCATGTATTTTCAGCGGCAACTGAGGCAGCAGAAATCTTCTTTGCTTTAGCTCTCAAATTTAAGATCTTGTTATACAACACCCCTCCTGCTTTCTTTCCAGGGCGACGAATGAAATATGTTTCCTTAAAACAAATAATAAATTAATAACGAGAAGACAGGCTAACTTTGGCAAGCCGAAGTTAATACACCCTTGCAGACAGACTGTTTTTGCTAAGCCAAAGTGATCAGCCACACTTTTGGAAAAAAATACATTTTACCCTGCAAGGGTATAAACATATTAAGTTTGGAAGTCAGTTATTTAAATACCTTGATTTCTGTGTCGAATTGCACCTGAATATCGTCGGTTATTGCGGCTAGAAGTTCTTGCTTCGGCGTTACATTGTTGGTAACAAAGAACTCAGCTATTATGCTGGTCAGTGTCTTCCTACGTTCGTTTGACAACGTCTTGTGTGTGTTATAGTGCTCAATAACATCCGCTGCGCGGTCGCTGTGTGCCAAAATAGTTGACAAATCAATCTAAGTAATACAATTTTAAATTACATAAGAAGCTGAACCGAAAATGCAAAGCATCCTTACCTCACTGCCACTTGCTTCAGCTGCGCTGCTCTCGCTATCTCGCTACTTATAATTAAAAAATGATACAACAAAAGATTACAAGAAATAAAAAAGAAAACATTTTTGAAGGCCTGTACTTTCAGATTGTTCTCATAATTTGAATAAACACAACCACACTATTCAACTTTTTGGTTATCAAGAAGAAATGTAACAAAATTTTCCCTATTATTTATTAAAAAAAAATATATTTAATTATAAATATTTATGTAAAAAATTTTTCAAGAGTTTAAGAAACTCACTGCGAGTTCTCATTTATTTTCAATGGACCATGAAATTAAAATAAAATAGTTTGAAGCGTTATTGATTTTAGTTTAATATTAAAAATGTTAAAATTTTTTTGTTGCACAAAAATTTTTTAAATTTGTAAAATGTACACATTTGGGTATACATGATATTTTTTTCTATTTTTCTCGTAAATTAAGTTCGACGCGCGGACATCAGAGATAGTAGAGAGAGTGAGTGATGGTGATGGCCAGCGCTCACGATGATTACGATTCTTACGGTGCACTATGGGCCAGAAATTTCACATTTTGGCCAAAAATACGTATTTTTTTTTAAAGAATTTTAATAAAACTAGTATGAGATCTTGTTTAGAATACTTCAAGCTATTTTATGCCAACTTTTCAAACAAATTGATGTGTACGTTTTTTTATGGCATATTTTTAAAGTTAAAACTTCGTAAAATATTGCACAATTTTTTGAAAATTGCAGCCAAAATGTCGTTGCCTACAGCAATACGAAACATTTACAAAAGTTTCACACATAACTTATTTAGCAAATAAAAAAGTGCGTGCGTACAAAGTACACATGTCAGAAGTGAAACTTCTTTGGCGAACTTATTTATCAGTCTTGTCTATATTTATACAAATCTAAAACTTTAGATTTCCGAGACTTAAAGGAAGGGAAAAAATAAAAGTGTTGAAAATTAATATAAATTATAAATTTAGTTTTTATTAATTTATTTCTTCAATATTTACATTGTTTGACGCGATTTCTATAGGTATTGTTGTGACTAAAGCATTATGATACGTAAAATATGCAATATAAGTTAGTGTTTTAACATTATGTAAATATCTTGTAAAAGTAGCACTTATTGTCGTTCCTGAATTTGTAGTTGGTGTGTTTGGATTATTATTCAGCTGTAGACTAAAGTTTTCTTCTAGAAAGTTAATTAATGGTTTGGAATTATCAACTGCAAAATTAGTGTTAAAGTCACCACCCAAAACAAGTGTTATTTTATTATTCTCATTACCAAGAATAGCAGCACCTCCGTGGCTGTATGGAAGTAGTTTTTGATGCAAGAAACTAATTATATCTTCTACACGTAAATCATCATCTTGAATACTTCTCGTGTTATTTCTATTATTGACAATCTGGTTTCATCTTCGATATTGTTATTATTAATATTATTATTATCACCATTATTGTTATTATTATGACAATTATTGTTATTATTATCACCAATATTGTTATTATTGTTATTATTATCACCATTATTGTATTATTGTTATTATTATCACCATTATTGTTTTTGTTGTTATTATTATTATTATTAGCATTAATAATATTTGATGATGTTTGAAAATCTTCAATAATGTTTTCTGAAAGGTTTGTCAATAATTTTTTCTTGCTCTAAACTCACGAACACGTTCTGTTGAAGTTTAATTTTTTTCAATTGGTAAAGTCGAAGACGAAGGTTGAGGATTTTCTTCATATTTTTGTCTTATTCGAGCTCTGTAGTCACGACTATACTCTGCTCGAGTTTTTGGTTTAGTTTTTGTAATGATGGACGATGAGATATTTAACTCTTGGCTAATGCAGCTTTAAAGCCTTTTTCGCTCTCTGAATTTACGTACACGTTGTGTTGATGTTTTAACTGGCCGTCTACAGGATATTTTATTTTTAATTGTTTCACATTCTCGCACCACAATTTTTGGCATTGTGCTTAACTGGTGTCACAGAAATGATTTCAGCTTAAAATCGTATTCTCATACAAGCAAGCTCATTCTATTTTTAGATTTTACTCTCTCAACTTTGTGCGAGCGCATGGTGCAACTATATGTGTAAGGTGGTCTCAACGAGACAGCTGCTCTCTTTTGAGGACGTTATTTGTGCCAGCCTCTATCTAGCTACCTCATTCTACCGATTGAGAGAGACGGAGAGGTAAACATATTTAACGTCCTCAGCAAAGCGGACGAGACCACCTTGTATATTCGCACCATGTGCGAGCGCGCTCAGAGCGAAGAGAGGAAAGAAGAGGACAGAGAGAACGTTTGTCAGCGGAGAGAGAGGGACAGTGCGTGATACGACAATCGCTCTCTCATCGCTATTCTCACTCCATCGCTAGTTGCTTTATGCTGCGTTCGCCCTGTCTTACTCTCTCTCAATCACTCTCGATCGCTCCCTCTCTTTTCGACTTTTTCGTTACATTCGTTTCTTGTCGTTTCATTTGTACAAATTTTACCCCCAATGCGCCTAAAGAAGTTTCACTTCAAAAAACATAACATCGAAATTATTTCAAACACAAATTTTAAAAATTGAAAAAATCTATAGGTTTAGCTGTTTTTGAAGTGAAACTTCTTTAGGCGCATTGGGGGTAAAATTTGTACAAATGAAACGACAAGAAACGAATGTAACGAAAAAGTCGAAAAGAGAGGGAGCGATCGAGAGTGATTGAGAGAGAGTAAGACAGGGCGAACGCAGCATAAAGCAACTAGCGATGGAGTGAGAATAGCGATGAGAGAGCGATTGTCGTATCACGCACTGTCCCTCTCTCCGCTGACAAACGTTCTCTTGTCCTCTTTTTCCTCTCTTCGCTCTGAGCGCGCTCGCACATGGTGCGAATATACAAGGTGGTCTCGTCCGCTTTGCTGAGGACGTTAAATATGTTTACCTCTCCGTCTCTCTCAATCGGTAGAATGAGGTAGCTAGATAGAGGCTGGCACAAATAACGTCCTCAAAAGAGAGCAGCTGTCTCGTTGAGACCACCTTACACATATAGTTGCACCATGCGCTCGCACAAAGTTGAGAGAGTAAAATCTAAAAATAGAATGAGCTTGCTTGTATGAGAATACGATTTTAAGCTGAAATCATTTCTGTGACACCAGTTAAGCACAATGCCAAAAATTGTGGTGCGAGAATGTGAAACAATTAAAAATAAAATATCTGTTAGACGGCCAGTTAAAACATCAACACAACGTGTACGTAAATTCAGAGAGCGAAAAAGGCTTTAAAGCTGCATTAGCCAAGAGTTAAATATCTCATCGTCCATCATTACAAAAACTAAACCAAAAACTCGAGCAGAGTATAGTCGTGACTACAGAGCTCGAATAAGACAAAAATATGAAGAAAATCCTCAACCTTCGTCTTCGACTTTACCAATTGAAAAAATTAAACTTCAACAGAACGTGTTCGTGAGTTTAGAGCAAGAAAAAAATTATTGACAAACCTTTCAGAAAACATTATTGAAGATTTTCAAACATCATCAAATATTATTAATGCTAATAATAATAATAATAACAACAAAAACAATAATGGTGATAATAATAACAATAATACAATAATGGTGATAATAATAACAATAATAACAATATTGGTGATAATAATAACAATAATTGTCATAATAATAACAATAATGGTGATAATAATAATATTAATAATAACAATATCGAAGATGAAACCAGATTGTCAATAATAGAAATATCACGAGAAGTATTCAAGATGATGATTTACGTGTAGAAGATATAATTAGTTTCTTGCATCAAAAACTACTTCCATACAGCCACGGAGGTGCTGCTATTCTTGGTAATGAGAATAATAAAATAACACTTGTTTTGGGTGGTGACTTTAACACTAATTTTGCAGTTGATAATTCCAAACCATTAATTAACTTTCTAGAAGAAAACTTTAGTCTACAGCTGAATAATAATCCAAACACACCAACTACAAATTCAGGAACGACAATAGGTGCTACTTTTACAAGATATTTACATAATGTTAAAACACTAACTTATATTGCATATTTTACGTATCATAATGCTTTAGTCACAACAATACCTATAGAAATCGCGTCAAACAATGTAAATATTGAAGAAATAAATTAATAAAAACTAAATTTATAATTTATATTAATTTTCAACACTTTTATTTTTTCCCTTCCTTTAAGTCTCGGAAATCTAAAGTTTTAGATTTGTATAAATATAGACAAGACTGATAAATAAGTTCGCCAAAGAAGTTTCACTTCTGACATGTGTACTTTGTACGCACGCACTTTTTTATTTTTATAAAAATGTACTTTGCTTTATTTGTGCAAAAAGTACCTTTCGCGATTTGAGTAAAACTTTTTTAATAAATAGTTTAATCAGTTGTCAAGTCGCCCGGGGGCGCGGGTTTTGTGCGCCTCTCTTAGTTTTTTTTATGAATTTTTAAAGTTAGGCGTTGAGCATGCTCAAAAGCAAAAAAAACTGTCAAAGTCCATTTTTGGAAATTGTGCACATGTTAAAAGTATCCAAAACTCTTGGAATTTTCTTGTTTGGTAACTAAAATACATTATTTAAAAAAAATTTCGTACTTTTGAAGTCTTTTAAAAAAGTTGATTTTAATAGCTAAAAAATTAAAAATTAAATTAAATTAAAAATTTTTTTTTTAATTTTTAATGATGTTAAAATGTTAACTAAGCTAAGCCCGTGCTTAAAAAATTGTTTTGGTTTCGATTTTTTCATAAACCTAAACGTAGTTCCCACGCAAAGTTGGCATATTTAAAGGTTGATAAATATTTAACCACTTAATATTTTTTTAAGGATATATTTTTTTTAGTTGCGATCTTTTGTTGAAAATTTTGTGTTAAATTGGGTTGAATCCCTGCAGTAGTTTTTTTTTATAAATAAAAAACTAAAAAATAGGAAATATTTTTCAACTTTGGCTTAGATTATCTAAATCTTAAAAAAATAGTACAAAATTTAAATTTTGTTTTTCCAAAAGTTTAATCTTTTAAGAACATAATGGCCAAATTTCAGCTTCCTAGCTACGCCGTGGAAGAAATGCCAGATTTTTGGCCAAAATATGAACTTTCTGGCCCACTGTGCGGTGGCAAAAATGCCACCTCGAGATACGATGATTAGTATTGCCAATTGTATTTCCAATATATTGTTTAGGATTTTTTGAATCAGGAATATTTTGTATGGAAGAAAGAAAAATGAGCCGCCTTTTCTGCCTTTTTATACAAAATTTTTGATATTCAAAAAATTATAAAAAATATAAAGGAAAGCAATAGACTACCGGTTATTTAAATATAAATATAACAAAATAAATCCAGAAAAATATACTTTTTTTTTGCGTACCATGACAACAATTTCGTTCGGAATCAGGGGCGGTGAATTAGGAAAAATGCTGAAGATAAGAATCGAACCGATTATGAGGTGCAGCCACAAAGTAATTTTAAAAAAGTCAATATGTTATTGTTATTTTTTAGAAAATCTGCAAAAGTCGTGGCAGCCAGGACATGTTTTTATTGTTTAATATTTTTTTTTAAATTTCTTCTAAAACTTCAGCTCATTTCGAAGATAAAGAGAAAAAGCCGATTCCTTTGCATATTTTTCGTAGAGTTCATACGTGCAGCAGCCGCCGCAGTTAGCAGAAGCAACAACAAACAGCGGAGAACTTTCAATTCCAATTTGAAATGGTGCAGAACGTCAAACGAGATAGTTTTTAATGAGCGAAAAGAGAGAAAACAAAAGCAACTTTTCATACAAACCGCGTAAATTAGAGAGAGAGATAAAACATCACTTAAGGCGTTATTTCCCAAGTTTCAAACCTCTGAGTTAAGCAAGTTGGCAGTTTGGGCTGACACTTAGAGCGCGAAATGCTAAATTGAAAATTTGCGGTTTAATAGCTATTTCTTAAAATGCTTATTTTATTATTATTTTTTTTTTAATTTTTTAAATGCTTTATGAAAAAATAAGGTTTGCTATGTTTTTGGTCTTTTGTAGTTTTAATTAACCAAATTGTGTAAAAATCTAATTTAAATCATTTTTTTAATTGTTGAAGACAAATTTTTGGTTATAAAAATAAATTTTTTTTTCAATCATTAAAATTTTTAAAATCAAACATATATATTTGTTTTTGCAGAAAAAAGTCATTGTTATTGAATTTAACTTTTTTATTTGAGATAAGCTGTATTTTTTCCGCCAATTGTTAACCCCAGCAAATCTCCATATATCATATGAAATAAAAAATTTATTTAGATTTAGAAATATAAAGTAAACTACAAAAAATAAACAATGAAATAATTTTTTCTCCTTCGATTTTCAAATCAAAACTAAAATTGTTGTTTCCAATTAAAATGTTCTCTTTACTTGAACTTTAAGAATGCGAATGCAATATATTATGGTAAAGTTCCAATTAAGAATATTTAAAATTTCATGTACAAAAAAAAAGTGGTAAACATGACCTTGAAATTAGTTTTTTTTAGACAGCATTTTTTTAACCGGTGTAAATGCCAACCGAGCTGTGTACTAAAAATAAAGAGAAAAATAAAAAAAAAACTATTAAAAAAATATCCCATGCCAGCTGAAAATAATATTTATATCTTTGATATCTCTAAAATCAGTTTTTATGTTTATGCTGCGCGTTTTTTGCTGCTCATTTATTTGTTTTTGTTTAGTGCTTACTACTTCATCAATTTTAATTACATTTTACTCGTAACTTGTACAATATATACTATATGTAATGTATATATATATATTTTTATATGCATTTCATTTGTTGTCCAATTTCTGTCGTATAGGCATATATTTTAGGTATATATAGTGTTGTATTGTTTCTGATTTATAGTACATTATTGTTTCTATTTAGTATTGTTACTGTTTGTTTGTTGCTTTTATTATTTACGTTAATTGGGGCGTTCCAAGCGTTTTATCCAGCTTCTCCTGTTAACTTCTTCTCATATTTCGCTGCGTTTAGGAAACATTTTCATTTAATTTCTGTTAATTACTAAGGTTAATGTGTCTGGGTGTCAGTGAGAGAGTGTGGGGGTGGTGAAGGGAGAAAGTTATTTCTATTCTCACGTTATGCACTACGCAACTTACAAATAAACTATTTCGTTTGTTTAAATATTGCAACACAAGTGAATTACTTCCTCTGGGTCGTACCTAAAATTGCCTTTCGCATACTACACATACATATCCGCTATATATTAGTTAATAATCGTACAATAATATATATCTCTACATGCATTTATAAACTGCGCTCTATACACATCACCAAAAATCCAAAAACACCGAAAACTAACACGGATAGCCAACTACATAATTATAGATGTATGATAGTGGGTGCGACTTCAAAAATCATGAATTTTCAGTGTGTTGAAGCAAAATACTTGCACTTGTTGAACGTGTCAATGAGTTGTTGATTTTGTTTTACAATTTTCAATTGTTCCCTGCATTCTTAGTGTATTTAAAACTTTCACTTCGCTGCTAATATTTGTGAATAAATAATGTTAAGTTAAATAAAACCAAGTCGTGTCTTTTAATGATCAAACAAATAGTTGTACATTTTTCGTTTATTTGTGTACAGTTACAGTTTGTTTATTTAAATTAAAATTGTATTTTTAGCATTTAATTACTGAAAATTAAACGTTAAAATGTTGCATTTAAAAGGAAGCATAATGTGTGAGTGTGTGTCTGTCCGTATGTCTGTTTGTGTACCGTGTTTCCTCATTAAATTATTAAACGTTGACTTGTGTTTATTATGTTGATATTTTTTAAGATTTTAAGTTTTATTTTTTTGTAAAATTTAAAGCAGATATGTTGTTGCTTGTGGCGCTTGGGGCGTTCTTGTTAATTGTTTCGCTTTCTTTTATTACTTTACGGCTTTAACTTGTTCTTGATGTTTGTTGTTTTCAACGTAAGCACAGTTAAGGGTTATAATTAATTTTAGAGTTGTGCCTAGTCGTATATATATATGTATGGGTTGTTGTTGTTTGTTAACTTTAATAGTGGGGTAATAACTTGTTGTTATAGGTTTAGTATTCATATATCATAATCGTAATTTTAATTGTAATCATAATGATTGGGCACGCCCAACTAAAAACTACTTTCTCGCCCATCCGCAACTTATTTTCTCTTCTTAGACGCGATCCTTTTTCTCAGTTATTACTTTTAGTAGTTCAACTAACATTAAATATAATAATTTTTTGTTTAATCCCTTTTCATTATCTCGTTAGTTGTGGCTGCTGTTATGCTGCTTCTTTTTTCTGCTGTGATCTAATAATATATATCGCCCGATCAATACGCTTTTCTCATATTCATCAGGACCCCACTTTCGGGCCCTGATATTCTAAACTGGGTTAATATACGTGAAAGTGTACGCGTCGTTATCAATGATCCTCCTTGGAAAATGCAAAAATAATACAATTGTGATAATAATTTTCGTTAGATTTCCAAGGGTCTGGTTGCGTGTTATTTACAAACTATAAAGTATATATAATCGTATGCCTATGCATATCTGCATATGTTTATGTAAGATGAGGATGCTTTCTATGAATGTCGCTCCGTATGGATATAATCATAACTTAGTCAAAACACAATTAAAATACAAGATGATGCGCTTTCGCTGGTTACCGCCACGAATACCCCTTCTGTAAGTGTCTTGCAAGAAGAGTGGGTGGGTTGAATAGTCTTTTTGGTCCGATTGGAGCACTGAGCGCAGCTAAGTGACAATCAGACACCACAAAACCTATCGATCGACCCACCGAACACCACGCGCCGCCTGGCACACATTTCAGAAATGTTGAAGAACACGTGAATAAAATTAGACGCTAAGCGCCTAAGCATTAAAGATACACAAAGAGAGAGAACAAACTATGAGATGATTCGTATTGCACGTTAAAGCTGGCGGCGGCAGACTAGTAGAGGAGTGTTGAGTTTGTTTGCGATTGGGAAATGAGGAAGATATTGCATCTGGTAATACAGAGCACAATCTGTATTGACCTTTCTAGGGTGTTTCGATTTTTACGGCGCAGCACAAACGCCTACAAATGGCAGACTCGATAGTTAAACTTTCACAGAATTTTTTTTTTGCTATTTCCTTACATCAAGTTTGATTACAAATTTCAAAGTGCCACAGATGTCTCTCAAAAATCAGATAAACATCACTAATTATAAAGTACTATGATTTACTTTAAGATGTCAAGATTTCAGACAAATATTTTTGTTGGAAAATAAAATAAATTTTAAAGTAAATTATAATCACAATAAGTTGACGGAATACATTATAATTTGTATAGCGCACCCTGAATTAAAAATTTTACATTTAAAAAAATTGTGGTCAAAAGTGATATTGCACTGCAGTTCTAAACCAATAAAAATCGACACACCCTAGAGAACCTCTGCGTACTACGTTTTTATCTGGGGCCACAGATCAGCGTAACCAGCGCGCTGCTAAAACTATTGTACATATAACTAGCTGCTTATATGGGGTGTGCTTGTTATGGTGTGTGTCCTATATAGAGATGTTACGTCAGCTCGGCTCACTAGCTCTCTAGCTCACTGGTTCACCACGCTGTGGCCGCTGTGGTGGCGATGGAAGTGCTGGTCGTGCTGCTGGAGTGGGCTGTGATGGGAGTGTAGCCGTGCAGGAGGGGCTACTGTTAGTAAACAACCGGGTGCTGCTCCACGTTCGCCGGCAGATGCTGCAGCTGCATGGCTGCGCGTGCCAACACACTCGGATCGCTGATCAGGGCAATGGGCCCCTGTGGTGGTGGCTGCTGTTGTTGTTGCGGCGGTGGGGCCTGTGGATGCTGCTGCTGCTGGTGGTGCTGCTGCTGTTGTTGTTGCTGCTGCTGATGTTGCTGCTGCTGCTGCTGACGATGCTGCTCCTGCTGATGATGATGCGCCGCCTGCTGGATGGACAACTGCAGCAGTTGCTGCTGCTGCTGCAACTGCTGTTGCTGCTGCTGATGAGCGGCCACTGCCGCCTGCTGCTGATGCTGGGCGGCCACCTGCTGCTGGTGCTGCTGATGGGCCACAGCCGCCTGTTGCTGGGCCGCTTGCTGCTGAGCTGCGGCTGCTGCAGCCGCTTGTTGCTGGGCAGCAGCGGCAGCGGCTGCTTGCTGCTTCTGCGACTGCTGCTGGGCGGCCGCATTGTGCGAGATGAGCGTGGAGGTTACCAGGGGCACCAGTCCAGGAGTCAGTTGCACCGCACCTGCTCCGCCTGCTGCTCCCGCGGTGATCTGCTGGATCGTGTGCATCGTAGTGGTCGCCGAGTGGTGGGGAACTGAAACGGTAGGAAGACCGGATGAGTTGGGCGACTTGGGCACGGGGAGAAGACTCGCTTGCGCTAGCGCAGTCGTGTTTGCCGACTCACTTATGATCGGTTTCACTTCCTGCTTGACTTGCGTCAGCACACCAGCCGGTATTTGCGGATGCGGATGCACAGGTGGTGGCGGCATCATAGCATCCGGGTGATTCATCTTCATGTGGCGCTTCAAATTGCCGCGCTCGACGAACGCCTTGCTGCACAGAGTGCACGCGTGCGGTTTCTCGCCCGAATGGGAGCGCATGTGCGAGACCAAGTGACCTGCGAAACGGACAATGGAAGCGACATGAAGATCTGATCGGCGGGGATCTCGAATTTCGAAAGCGGCTCGGGTAGGTTTAGGGGGCTCGCTCTCACAGACGCGGTCCCTACTTAAATTAGCCTTAGTGGGTTACGTTTTGTCAGGTTTTAAATTACAAGAAAAAAAAATGTTTTATACAGACTAAAAATCGTCTTTTAAATTTAGTAATATATACCTAAGGTGTTTAACTTATCTTAAAATTACTGAAAATCACTGTAATTATTAAGGTGTTAAATTGGAAAACGTTTTTGATACTTTTAAAGTGTGATAATAACTATATAAAGAAATCAAGCATAAATTTCGTGTTTAAACTTGATATTAGATGTAGGAGCACATAATATAATTTTAAAACAATTAAAACATCCGATTTTATACCTATACATTCTTCTTAATAAAATCATACTAGTTAAGGGTCTAAAATATAATACAGATCTGCTTTGGATTTCATTTTCGTATATAGGAATTTGAAAAGGATATTTTTGTTTACTAGTAAAACAATCTGCGTTAACCGCATTAGACATATTTTTAACATAAACAGAACAAGAACATTGTTTTACAAGTTTCTGACTTGACGCAACCCCTAAAAACGACGCTAAAAACTGTGAGAGCAATCCCCACGACAGCAACTGGAGGGCAGGACGGGATCGGGATAGATTGTGACTGTAGCTGGGACACTATGCTGACGCCACGCCACGCGTGCCTCCACTGGATGCATGCAACGCAGAGCAGCAATCATAGAGAGCACAACACTCACCTTTGCAAATGAAGTTCTTAGGGCACTTCTCACAGGCAAAGGGACGCTCCATCTCCTGGCCCTTGGTGTGGCTGCGCTGGTGGAAGAGCAGGTTGCCCTTGAGCGGGAACGACTTGCCGCAGGTCTCGCAGGTGAAGGGCCGGTCGCCGGTGTGGCATCGCGACATGTGATTGATCAGGTGCTCCTTGCGCGTGAACGGCTTGTTGCAGACGTTGCAGCAGTGCGGATTGTCGCTCGAGTGCTGGCGCATGTGGTTGTTGAGGTGCTCCTTCCGTGTGAACGTCTTCTGGCAGTACTCGCACTTGTGCGGCGAGTCGCCCGTGTGCAGGCGCACATGGTTCGTCAGGTGCTCCTTGCGTGTAAAGGTCTTCTTGCAGTAGGAGCAGCGGTGCGGGGAGTCGCCCGTGTGCTGGCGCACATGGTTCGTCAGGTGCTCCTTGCGCGTAAACGTCTTGGTGCAGTACGTGCACTTGTGCGGCGACTCGCCTGTATGTTGCCGTACATGATTAACCATGTGATCTTTGCGCGTGAACGCTTTCGTGCAGTACGTGCACTTGAACGGTGTCTCACCCGTGTGCTGGCGTATGTGGTTGACCAGGTGCTCCTTGCGCGTGAACGTCTTCATGCAGTAGGAGCAGCGGTGAGGCGACTCTCCCGTGTGCTGGCGCACGTGGTTAAGCAAGTGCTCCTTGCGCGTAAACGTCTTGGAGCAGAAGTCGCACCGGTGCGGCGTCTCGCCTGCTTGCGTGGCAAATATGGGACAAGAAAACGTTTAGAGATTAGTAATCATCGCCACGGAACAGGAGGAGCGCTCATGAAAGTATGGAATAGGCTATCTGGATGTGAGTTACTAGACACCTGACGTGGCTTTCTGGTGCATCTTCTCTAGACTCTGAAGGAGAAGCGTTGCGATCGATATTTGTTACAGAAACTTTAACAAACAAAAAGATTTACTAGTTGTACGAGATATCTTAATCCCTATAACTTTCTATGATCTAAGAAATGTAATACTTTTTCTTTATCACTTTGTACATAACCCAAGAAAAATATAATCATAATCAATTAAAATATATGAGATACATTCTCATACTATCTGAAATTATTTATACTAAATCGACCGTTAAAGGCATGACAAATTAAGATCTTTTCTACAAATATTTTAAAACTGAATTACCTGATTTACAACTAACAACCCCAACTTACTAACACTTGATTTTAAGCTAAAAGTTAAAGTTAAATACAATTTATTTCCCTGTCGAAGGTGCTTACAACGGACCCATTTAGTTATTCCAAAAGATGCCACCTAATCGAATAAAAAGGCTAAGCAAGATACAATTTTTTAAATATGATGTTGATCCCAAAGGGACAAAGGGACTTGCAATCTAGCTTTTTTATCCCAATCCTAGCGAGAGTTCGTTATCGCTGCCGCCAAGTGTCTGTGTTCATGCGGTATTTCATGTGTTATGGACTGTAGCTGGAGAAGGATTAGCCATTAGCTGAGTGTGTGGACAGGATCGGGTTCGATCATGGGTTTTAGGGATCGGGCTTACGATTTGTTTTGTCTCTTTACCTGTATGCCAGAGTATGTGATTGGTGAAGTGCTCCTTGCGGCTAAAGCTCTTGCCGCAGATCTCACAACGGAACGGCGTCTCGTTGGTGTGGGAGCGCATATGGTTGGCTAGGTGCTCCTTGCGCGTGTATTTCTTGCCGCAGACATCGCACTGGTGCGGCGTTTGACCTGGATTGTTTGGGAGAGGGGGATAGCAGAACAGAACGGAATTGTTGTATAGAGGGAATGGCGTTTGATCTCGTTCGACAAGACAAAATCGCATTCGTTAGCGCAAGCATTTTCTTTTTTCTCGTTATACTCTTGGTATCTGCAACTATTTCTCTAAAGGATCGTTTCAGATGCCTTTAGAGCGAATAATGGCAAATCAAAGAAAAAACAAAATTTCAGATCTCCCTACCCATCCCCGCGCGCCGCTCAAGTGTCTTATATATTTTGTGGTTTTGGTAGTTGGGTGGCTGCGTGGGTGGGTGGGTTTTTATTAATTTAAATCTTTCTTTTTTTTTCTGTTTCTGTTTGGTGTGAAACTGGCCGTGGCTTGCGTTGTTGTGGTTTCGAACGAACGAAGCGAACGGAGGCTGCTGGCTCGGGCATATGGACGTGGGCGTGGTGGTGGTGGTGTCAGATGTGATGTGGATTGTATGTGATGTGGATGTTCATTGGATGTGTATGGTGTTTTTTGTGTGTGCCTGTCAACTCTGCTGCTTCTCAATGCTGATCTTCAGGATGCTGTTTTCTTTTTTAATTTTGTATCTGTTCTGTTTTTCGAGTGGAACGTGCAGTCCCGCCAAAGAGCTAAGGTTTAAGATATATCCCTACATAGCAGATATTTATGTGAGAGAGCTGGGATATGAGTGTGTCTTGTGTTGTGTTGTGTGTGTGTTCCAATTGCTTTTTGTGTGATTGAGTGTGTTAATGTCGCAGTTACACAGAGACGTTGGCAATCGACAAGCAGCAACAACGAACTTTCTTTACATTATTGATCTTTGCTTTGGGCACCCTTTTCGACAGCAGAGAGAGAGCGTAGACAAAGTGACACAGGCATTATATATCGAATCGGGAGTGAAGGATTGGAATTGGACCAGGACCAGGAGTTGGTTGGTTGAGTGGAGTGGAACGAGCACTGGATGATGTGTTTGCATGTGGTGCATGTGAGCATGGTTTAGACTGGTTGGTGAAGCTGGGGATGTGTGATGTAGAGATCATGGTGGGGGGGAAATGGAGCGGTATGAGCGAGTGAGCGTGTTTTCTTTTTTGATTTTGTGGCAGGATTAGGCGCGGAGCGCTCTCCAAATCTCTGGAGATTCGCTCGCTTCAAGCGTTAGTTAGCACAGAGAAAAAACCAGAACAATATCTTATCAGGGATCTTGGGATTTCAAAAAAATAACTATGGTTCAGTTAAGTATGCAATGAATTATCACAGCTAAATCCCCTTGCTAAAGCTTTTGAATGTTTTTATACAATAAAAATAAACCTACAAAATGTCTGTTTTGGTCAGAAATGCTATTAATACCGCAATAAATATTTGATATCTTACACTTCCGTTCTTAAGAAAGTTGCCATGGCAACAAAAAAAAAGTTTTCTAAATGTTCAAACCATTTCTTAAAATTATATATTACTTGCAATTTGATATAGTATGAAAATAATGTTTGAAGCTAAGAAATTTCAATGTTTACAACGGAATGAAAGTAGATTGATATGAAAAGTAAATTTTTTTTAACCGGTTAAAAACAATGATAACATTTGAAATAAAGTCTGGAGATGCCAGGCAAAGGAACTATGACCAATTTTTGGGTTATATTTTTTCTCTCTGTGTGAGTACAGTGGGCGGGACTGTGGGAGTTGGCGGGTAGAAGAAGCACAAGCGATGAGCGAGATAGAAGAGTTATGAGAGAGTGGGAGGAAGAAGACGTAGGACGCACGATGAAGTTTATATAGATATATTTTTTAGCGGTGCTTTTGTCAATTCTTTTGGTTGGTTTGGTTGGTTGGTTGATTTTGATTTGGTTCTTGGTTGGTTGGTGTGATGTGGTGATGGCTGTTGTAGTAGTTGTTCTTGTACTCTATGGATAGAATTTGGTCTGACTGGAGTTTGGTTTTTGGTATTGATATTGATTTTTTGATATTGAGAGAATCTGATCTGTCTTTTTAGATTTTTGTGGCGCTCGCCGCTCGCATTGTCCGCCCCCACCAATCAATCACACTCACCAGTGTGCCACATGTAGTGGTTAACATAGTGTTCCTTGCGCGTAAAGGACTTCTTACAAATATCGCAACGATGTGGCGTCTCACCCGTGTGTTTGCGCACATGGTTGACCATGTGCTCCTTGCGCGTGAACGTCTTGGCGCAGTACTGGCAACGGAAGGGCGTTTCGCCCGTATGCGACCGAAAGTGATTGTCCAGATGCTCTTTGCGGGCAAAGGTCTTTTGGCAAATGGTGCAGGCGAACGGTTTGTCCGTCGAGTGACGTTTCATGTGCCGCTCCAGGCTCGTATTGTTTGCGAACACATTGAAGCACACGATGCAGGTGAACATGGGCCCGCCAATGTGGATCTTTCCATGACGTGTCAAGTCCTGCGACGTGGTGAACCCCTGGCCGCACACCTGGCACATGAACGGCTTCCGTTCGCTGTGGTATCGCCTATGGACGATTAGCTGGTACCGGAACTGAAACATCTTGCCGCAAATGTCGCAGACGTGCGTCCCCGTTGCAATGGGCGTACCGTCCGGCGCCAGCGCCACGTTCTGCCCGCCGCCGCCTCCTCCATTGCCGCCTCCATTGCCGTCCACGCCATGTATGCCGCCCTCCATTTTAGGCATAAGCAACTCACCCGCCGTGGTCGTGGTGCCCCCACTGGTGGTGCTCCCGCCGCCGCTGCTTGTCGAGCTGCTGGTTGTCGTCACCGTCACCTGCTGGCCCCCATTGCCACTGGTTGCGGGCGGAAGACCGACTCCTCCCCCCGCCGCTGAAGCAGCCGCTGCTGCTGCCGCCGCTGCATTCGCAGAGGCCATTACCGCTGCCACCGCAGCATTATTGGTGGATGCAGCTGCTGCTGCGGCCGCTGCACTCGCCGCATGACTGGTGGTAACCTGCGACGGAGGCAGGGGCGGTGGTGGTGGCAACTGACCTCCATGAGCCGCTGCTAGTTGATGATTGACCACATCGCCGTGGATCTTGCCAAAAACCTCGTGGTAGGTGAAGAGCTGGGAGATATCCTCAATGTTCACCTTGTACATTTCGATGCCGTGCGGCGGCTTGCCATCCTCTTTGTGCTCCGATTTGGGTAAATGTGGTGGACCGCCCAAGGTGATCGTCGTTCCACCAGTGGTCACAACAGGGGCTACAACTGATGGCACCGAGCTAGCAGCGCTCACGTGCTGCATTCTTGTTTCCAAATCCTGGCAATGGTTGTTGCGCTGCTCGTTCCCTGATCACTATAATATTAATATTGTTGTGTTTTTGGGAGTTATTGATTTGTTGTTCTTGATGTTGTTGTTGTTGGGGGGATTCTTGTTGTTGTTGTTGTTGTTGTTGCTGCTGTTCTTGTGTTGTTGCTGTGGAGCGCCTACATATTGCTGTTGTTGCTGCTGTCGACTGCTTTCGCTGAGCGTGGCTACAACAAACAAAAAATGCAAGTGGAAGGTGGAGGTGGTGTCACTTAATCTCTGGCTGCTCAGTTAGATTTATTGGTTGTTTTTTTTTTTTTTTGCGTTGCTGACGGGGGACAATTACCATGAAATTGATGCTGTTGCTGCTGCCGCGGGAGGTGTTATTGCTACTGCCACAATTGATCCGTGTGTGTGTGGGTGTTTTGGCGCACAGCCAATTTCTATCGTTCACCTGAAAATGGATAAAGTTGATTGAAATTAAATCTATTTATTTAGAGATTAAACTATTTTTTCGCTTCCTTAAAAAGGCTCAAATTGCGCAAGTTGCATTCATTACTACACTGCACACGATAAGATATATAATTTTTTTTAGAAAATCTAAAGTTTACGTGAAAATATTTTATTTTCTGACACTAAACATTATTAAATAAACCTCGGTTTTTATTACCTCACTGTTTAAATAAAGTCTTTCGTGTTGACAAACATTAAACGTGAGTAAGTCAATCTAGGGTTAACTCTTCCTGATGACCACTCACTTTGGGGGTGGTGGGTGGTGGTGTTAGGATTCTTCCGCTGAAGGACATAACGGACTTGCAGTGCAATGCACGACCATTAACCCTTCAACAACAATGCAAATGTCAGTTGCATGTGTGCGCTGCTGCACATACATTATTCAAGTACAGTTGAGCTTTAACACACAGACAGTTGCAGCAGCAAACAACAATCATCACCCAGGACGATTTTATGTAAAAAGATGTGTTGGGCAGCTCGGCGTTTTATTGATTTTGCTGCTGGGCATTAAAAGTGATATAAATTGCCCATTAGCGGACCGCAGCTCCCCAAACTCAAACACACACACCCTTCCCCTTCCCTCACCAACACACACACACACCCATTTCGCTGCTATGTCTTCATCAGCAGAAGTAAAAGAAGAGAAAGAGGAAAAGTAAGCACAATGAAATAACTTTATATAAATTGTAAATGGCAAAGGCACCACACACCAAAACGAATGACAAGGGACACGAAAAAAGGGAGTGGAGCTGGGATTTGAAGCTGAGCAACTGAGGGAGGGGCAGGATCCAGGATTTAGATATCCAATCAGAGTATGCAGTCCTTTGATAGAAATGCTCAGAGCTCAGAGAGAGCGAAACGAGAGAGTGGGGTGGTGTTGGGGAGCTGATGTAAATATCAAGAAGTACAAATCGATTAAAGACAACGCGTAAGTGTGTGAGTGTGTAAGAAAAACTGAGCTGCGAATTAAAGATGGAGATGATGGGGCAGGCGGCAAAGAGAGTGAGATAGGAAGGGCAGCAAACTGCAGAGAGAAAGGGAGATCGCGCGCATGAGCGGGAGAGGAGGGGAGTGTTTGCATAGGTCCTGGTTTTGTCCCTTTGCCTAAGCGCTTTACAGTTACAGCTTACAGCTTTTACAGGCTAAGCAACGGGGCGGAAGAGAGGGCCCTTATCTCTCTCTCTCACCCTCTCTTGTTTTTCTGGAGCAAATAATTTTGCAAACAACGAGAAGAGAGCAGAGCGGGGGAAAAGGACACCAAAAAGGGCGCCACTTTTAATGTGGTGAGGTAGGAATAAACATGTATGGGCAAATACATATACTATCTGCTGCACGCACATGGGTGCCAGTGTGAGTGGATTGCCCAGCCCGGGCAAAAAGACAAAAAAGGGGGCGGGATTGGGGCATGTAAAACGCTGATGAAGCCAAGCACAAAACACAAGACAAATGGCCCAATCTGCAAACAGGGTGAACTCTTCCCTCCCCCTCTATTTATTAAGTAACTGTAATTCAAGCATAGCCATAAAACGCTTTAATCGAGTACAAACCGCAAACTTGGGTCAAAAACCTTAGTATTGCGATAAGTGAATTTATCAATTGGAACTTACTTTAACATGAAAATTAAGTATCTAAATTAAGTATCTTCAACGATCAACATTTTTTAAAAGAAAATATTGTGGGTTTTGATACCTTTAACATTTTTTATGGTGTCCTTCCTCCCCAATAAAAGATTCATTTTAAAAAGGGAAATCTTACTTTACTACGTAAAAATAATTAGAAGGTATTAAAATACCTGTTTTTCATTAAAGTATCTTTCAGAGTTGGATATCGAGTCAACAAAAAAGTATTAAAACATATTTGGTCTAATGTCTTTTTAGAGAAGAGAATTTCCAATAATCCAATAAATTATTAATCATAGAACTGTTATTTTAGAACCTTTACCGATTTTAAAGGTTTACAAAACTATTAAACAAAACTATCACTAAGTCTAAGCCCAAAAACAAGTAGGTACGTTATTTATTGTTTTTTTTGAACAAGTTTAAATATGTTTTGTAGTTCAACCTACATAATAATTTATATAATATAAGATACCCTTCCAACAACAAAGAGCATATTTAAGATCTTATTGGCAAACAATATGCCATATGGCACAATAAAATATTTCGTAATAAATGGGGTTGAATAACCCCTTTGGGTGGCAAACGGTCAAGTCACCCTGTATTAGATGTGAACGCAATCGAAATCACTTACCTCATGTAGTTCTCTATTTTTGGCCCGATTTAGCCAGGAGCAGAATTAAAAATATATATTTAGATGGATTTAGACGGTCCTGGAGGCCACCTGCAAGCAAAAACGGAGACATGGCAACAATAATAACCAGTGAGCAACAGTTTGTTTGCGGTGTTTATGTTTACGCGAAATACTCAAACGGACCGCGGTACAGTCTTCCCCTTTTCCCTTTCCTTTCCATCCACTTCCACACACAAACACACACTCACATGCATATGGGTAGGAACGGACAGGGGGCGAAAGCAAATCAAGCGAAAATTTATTTGCAGCCAATATATGCAAAAGTCACACACACACATACACATAAACTAAAGCTGCGTCTGCGTCGAAAGCAGAGCAAAAATATTCTAAGTCTAATTGGAAAGGGAATTGGAAAGTGGGAGGGGGGTTTTTGCAAATTTTACATTCCCAACTATTCCCCGGTCGGAGCGGTGCTAACAAATCAAATTAATTGTATCTATATCTAGAAGAGCTGTATGTGCGTGCATCGCTGTCTTCTAGAATCTAGACGGGGGGCTCTTTTGCTGTTCCTGCTCTTCTCCTCTCTTTGCTTTTGGCTGCCAGGCAGGGAAAAAAAAAAAGTTGTATCTTTCTTGCTTTCCCACTCTGTGGCTTGCCTCCTCCTCTTTGTTCCCTTCCCCACTGCTTTTCGTGCACTTTTGTACACGGTTTTGCTTTTTTTGTTGTTCTCGTTTCGCTCTCTCGCTCTCTTTTTGCCTTACATTGTCTCTCATTATTCATTGAACGACAACGCCGTGCCCCAACCCACCCCCTACCCCTCTCCCTCTCCGGACAACGTTTTGCACGAACGACGCTACGTACAATTCCCAGCCGCCTAAAGCGGAAAACCAATAAAAACGAATTGAATCGCAAAGCGTAAGTACAAAATAAAGCGAAGCGAGACAAAAAAAAATGAAAGCTGAGAGAGCCGCGAAGAGCGGGAGAGAGAGAGGAAAGAAGCGAGTACAGGCGGCGCGTCGATACAAGTTTTGCTTTTTGGCTCACATTCTATATGCCGAGATCCGAAAACTCGAGTTATAGTTATAATTATTGCTGCCGCCGCCGCTGCTGCTGGTTTGGCTTTTTTATTTTTAATTTTGTTTGGTTGTCGCTCAAATTTCGAGCGAGCGAGAGAGGCAGAGATGAAAAGGAGATCGAGATGGAAGGAGATAGAGCAGAGGAGAGTCACATTTTCATTACAGCCAATTAGTGTGCATTTCATAATTGTTTGACAAAACATACACACACCGCAGTTAACAATTGGAAAAGCCAAAGAAAAAAGTCCAATCCGGCATATTCGGTTCTAACATATGGCGGCGAAAAGTGCCAATTTGCGGAACGTTAGTGGGTTTGCAGCGATTCCAATTCCGATCAGATCTCTCGCTCAGTGTGGTAATGTAATAAATTTCAGAAAAATGCAACCCTGCGTCTCCCTGCCTCCGCCTTGCAAGACAAGAATGACACGATGATGACGTTAATGGGAACTCTGTGGCTGTGGATGTGGATGTGCGCAGCTCGCACAGACACACACACACAGGCACTCTGCCGACGCGCTCGCACTCACTCACTCTCACAGCAGACCAACACACTGGCAGCAAAGTCGACCGCAAAGTCATTTGATTAATATTTCTCGCAATTCTTTTTGCCTGCGAATTTCACAAATAAACACAATTGTTTCCAATCAGACCCCCCACCCCCGCACCGTACACATCTCGCGCACTGCAGTTTTTATAAGCGCTAAAAGTATGGTTCTTATGACGCCAGTATATGAAAATTACTTGATATTGCTGTTGGTGGTGGTGTTGTAGCGGGCACACTCTCCGCCCGTACGTGAGAGCGTGCAGTAGTAGTGGAAAATCAGAATTGAAACGCCGCGCGGGTGAGAGGCGGTGGTGAACGGCGAACAGCGCAAAGCAAAATGAAAATTGTATGAGACGCGGAGGCAGCAGAAGGCAAAAGCAAAAGCGAGCGATGTAAAAGTTCTTCGTGCTCCGCGTTCGGGCAGCCGAAAGCACACAAGTTTGGTGGGAGGGGAGCCAGTGCAGCCGGTTTGGCGGGCCCCAGCGAGAGGAGCTAACTATATTTTGACTTGCTTTTAAGTTTTTTAGTTGTTTTATTATTTTTTTAAATGATCTCTCTGGATTTTCTTATTAACTTCCTGTTTTTTTTATTACCCATAGCTATCCTTTCTTTCTTCTCTGACCCACGCAGCACTGGCAAGAGGTGTGGAGCTAGAGAGAGCGAGAACGAGAGGCACCGCAAGATACAGATACAATGCGTGCTAGCGCTGTGTGTGTGTGTCTGTGTGATTGCGTTGTTCTTATTAACGACTCGCTGCCTTCTCTTTTCCACTCTGCCTCCTCCTCTTTTGCTGCTGCTTTTTCGGGGCTTGGGCACAAAAAGGCGGCAAAATGGTTAAGCACAGATACGGCCGGGTCCAACTGGCCAATTTGAATGCAGGATTCGCTAATCCCAATTGTACTCACCAGCGGCTAAATTCGTTTTTATCCACAGGCCATCAGCAGCTACCACTCCTTTTTCTTGTTGCAGCAGCGTCCCTCGTCGACGGCCAGACGCCGTTTTTGAATTATTCAATTTCGGTTGCACGGCGGTCTCCCGATTTCAGATATCACACCCAACTAGTCACTATTATCATTGCGCGCACTGTTCACAAATAGTTGGTTAATTAATTAGTGCGGTGTCTCTACTTTCTTTTAAATTTAACGCGGATCCAGTTTGTAGTTTTAGTTGCGGGGCGGAAGAGCGAGAGGAGCGGTCACACTGCACACGGCTGGCGAAAATATACTTATTGGTTTAACGAAATACCAAAAATGCAGAAACTAGAGATGCACACTCGACTGTTGTTTTGAAAATATTTATCGTTTTATTTTAATTTCAGTTCCTAAATCGATCACTAAGTTTTAAACTTGGATACTAAGCAAAAACTTTTTTTCGAGAGAAAAAACAGAATATTTATTAAATAAAAATTTGTTTCATAAAAATTGATGAGATTATAGATAACATTTTCCTCGAATACAGAAATTCAATTCAATAATTAAATTTTGGGTTTTGAAATAACAAACAATAGTAAATGTGTTATAAAGTATGACTGTTTATGTTTTTTCAAATCAAAAAGTTAAATCTTAGTGCCTAAAAATGATTAATGGTTTTTTGATGGTTTTTTTTGTATTACCAATGTTTATTTTTAAAGATATTGTCAATATATTTGAAATGTGAATAAGTAAATATTTACGATATCACTTTTTTAGAAAACTTTCCAATGAAAACTTTAGAAAACTTTCTCTAGTAATTGGTCAAGGATAAATTTTGTTTTCTAAAGGTTAAAAAATTAAACCAGTTCCTCTTTTATTGGTTATCAAAAATATCCGGCTTATGTTGTTTTAATTAACCAAATGATTTACCAAAATTTGAAACAAGAGGCAACCACTTTATCTTTGATTTGCTTTTATTTAGCTTTATCGTAAAATAAATTACAAAATAAAATACATTTTGCATATAATTCGTATCCTTATATGTCTAGTACATTAATTTACTCACAAATCTTTTGGGTTAATATTGCGCTGTGCTCTTTCATACTCTTGCTCATCGTTTGTTTGTTTTCTAATGCTAAAAACCAAAAAAACAAATCAACTTGCCGCCGGCCGCGCCCCTTTCCTTTGTGCCTTAAGCCTGATGCGGGGAAGCCGAATATCGTTCATCGTATAAAGCTAAATGGAAACTATAAGAATCACACGAAATCATATTAAGATATTAAGAAAATGGGGCAACGTAAACAAATTAAATTCGTAACAAATGTACAGGGAAAATGTTCTGGGCGCGGACGCTAAGTAAATGACGATTTCTTTTAGCCGAGGCCAACCGTTGAGATTAAATTGATTAGACAGACGAGTCATTTACAATATTTAAGCCTTTTTACAAACAATTTTCTACTGTTTCTGTGATTTATCGTTTGGCAATTGGTTACGCGTTGCTGTAGTACTTCTGTATCTCCTATTAAAATCATCCAAATCCTTGACTGCATCGGTAGTTTCGCTTACAAGAATATACACTGTTCGCATGTATATGTAAAAAGTGGTCCTTAATTCGAGACGTGTGGTTAAAACGTTTTGTGTGTATATATAAGAGTGTGATTCTGCACGTATTTAGGTGTGGGCATGGTTGTGTTCCTTTAGTGTGCTGGCTAAAAACCTTCCCACAAAGTTTATCCAAACGGGGGGGCCTACGAAACGAATCAGAGGAGAGCTGGGGGATTCTCAAGTTACGATCGATCGGACTACGGACTACAGAATACAGATTTCTTGACTCATTGCTGCCGATGGATGTTGTGTTTAGTAAGCTAATATAAATCACGATAGTATGGCCACGCTGCGCCGCGGCCCGCCCTGACTGATGTTGTCCATGGAGGACCATTTCTTGATCCCGTTCTTCAGCGCCTCGGCGGTGACCTTGTCCTGCATCACCCGCGACATGGCCTCCAGCTTCTGGGCCCGCTCCTTGGACAGCGGCTCTGTGGGGAAGTTGAGCTCGTTGGCCTCGGCGAGCGTCCGCAGGTCGAAGTAGTATTTGGCGTACACCGAGGACGGCACGTTGATGTTGAATTGCAGCAGCTCGAGGAACTGGCGCTCCAGCTCGTTCATGTCCTCCACGGTGATATCTTTGAGTATCTGGCAGTAATCCACGTTCCAAACGGCCTGATCGTCCCACACTTTTGAGGCGAGCAGAATGGCACCTGGGGAAAAACCGTCATAGCAGGTTATTTAAGGGGAACCTCCGTATGTTTATTGGTTTAATTTAAGTAAAACCAAATAAAAAAAACCCTACTCACCCAACACCATGCGCTTCCAGTTGCAGGGGCCCACGTCCAGCTCGGCGTAGGTGAGTAGCCGCTCCAGGTAGACTAGCGTAATGATCGCACACTCGGCCGTCAGCTGGGCGGCGTTGAAGAGCGTGCGCACGAACTTGTAGATCTGCCGGTGCTCCGGATTGTGCGTGTCGTAGTTCTCCGGCACCTGATCGTGGGTCAGCGGATGCAGCTTCTCATCGAAGATGTCTAGCCTCCGATCCGACTGCCTGTTCTTGATGTGATAGTAAATGGCCAGCGATACGCACTTGACCGTATTCTTCAGATTCGGCTGCGACACGGTGCTGTCATCCAGATAGATCGTTGAGCAGGAGGAGCTCTTCTTCATGCCGCCGCCTCCACCGCAGCTGTTTCCACCGGGAGTGCTGCCGCCTCCACCGCTGCCCGCCTGCTGGGCAATCTGCTGCTGCGAACGCTTGCGCGTCATGCCGCCGTTCTCTACTTTGGAACGCTCCAGGAACATGGTGGCCGCCGTGGGATCCACCGAGGGATCCTCCTCGCCCTCCAGCGCCTCCCTTTCAGAGATGTGCTGCAGATTCGCCTGGTTCTCGAAGTTGTCGCCGCTGCCATGCTGATTTTGCTGCTGATGGTGGCCATGATGATGGTGCAGGTGCACCGCCGATGTGGATCCATGGTGACCATCGAGCTGGTGCTGCGACGTGTGCGGCGGATGACTTAGCTGGTGGCGCTCCTCGAACACCGGGGGCATGTCCTTGGACTTGCGGTCCGACTGCGGACTGGAGTACGCACAGCACGAGTTCTTGTTGCCCATTTCGCCGAGATTGGGTAGCTTGGGGCTCGCTCGAAACTAAATGCAACTGGGCTTGGCACTCGCTCTCTTGACTAGCGGTTGGACTCCGGACCCGGATTCTGCTCCTGGCAGTCGCTCACGCTCGGTTCTCGCTTTTGGCACTTGGTCGCGGTGCGTCTATGTCTATGGGCATGGCGCTGGCGTTTCTATCGCTCCACAATTACCGCTGCCGAGCGAGCGTTCACTGCAAAGAACAGATAACGATTAGCGGCGGATTCAATTCGATCTTATCTGCAAATCTCCACTCATCCCATAACTCATTATTATTAATTTGCTTGCCCTTTGCAGACGGTATTATCATTTTCAAGGTATGTTCTCTACCTCTTTATCATATCAACTTTATATTATTTTTTGCTTAGACAATTTTGGGGCCTATCATTTTAATATCACTATAAATATTCTAAAGTTATTACTATATCATATCATATGATTGTCTCAAAAATGAGTGGTTGATATGGTTATTCAATTGTTCAAGATGATAACAGCCTTAAACTCAACACACGACCATTTAATATGATTTTTAATCAGCCACGGAAACATATCATATCTCTTATAAAGAATGCTAGCGATTGATCTGATATTTTGAAATGGTTTATTAGGGATTCAACTGAAAACTTTGACATGTGGTACCAATTAATTGATTCTAGATTCTAGATATTTTAGTAATCGGATTACTATATCATCTTAATTGCCACTAAAATGAGTGGTTTATAAGAGAACAATACTTTAAACTATGATAAGTCATTTAAAAGATCGAAAAAGAAGGGATATAAGAAGGTCTTAAGGATATAAGAAGGTCTCAAGGACATCTAATTGTATGAGATGACAACTGAAGTTCACTTGGCTTTTGTAACTTCACATGATGTACAATATTTCGTGTATCGAATAAGAAATGGCAGTCGTTGATACGATCGTTTCAAGTGATAATAATTTTGTTGTTTTTAAAGATAGTGGAACAACAGTCATCACATGACAGTTGAATAATATTCCAGCCAAGTTGAAAAATATGTTTTAGCTAGGGTAATCCGGTATTCTGCCTGGGAATCTGTACACCTTTATCTATCTATCTACTCCGCTTATTTGCTCTGTTTATAGGCGGAATCGTTTGGCTTAGAGGCCGGCCAGATTGTTGTGCAAAAAATTAATTAACCCCAGGCACGACAGTGGGCTGCAAGTTGCCTAATTTGGCCAGGCGAGGTCTTTGTTTTGTTTTGCTTTGCTTTTTTTTTTTTTTTTGTGTGCTCCCGTTTAGACATATTTTTTTATTTGGGAGGGGCGGGGCGGCAGCAAAGCTTGTGACTCCGTGTTTACGGCGGTTAAGGCGATGAGTGTTGGGTGGGTGGTGGACTTGGTATTGTCAACCGAGAACTGATGGCCCAGTTACAGATTGGCATATCACTGTCAAACGGTGGAGCGTTTTGCCCCGCACACATATTAATCACGGACGGCGGATGGCCAAGTGGACTGAATGAATGAATGGAGCGCTGGCGTCGCTGTCGTCGCGGGCAGCGCTGCTTGGCCTCTGCCCGGAGCAACACCCACGACTGGCCACCAAAGGCCAGTAACTCCCCTTGGACAACTCCATCACTTATTACCCCGATCGGCTGATGTCTGCCGAATGGTTGCTCACTTAATCCGCCACTTTTCACACATTTTAATGGTTTTTCTCGCGTTTTTAGTGTAATTAATTTACCTGCTCGAGAATGAAATGTATCGTATTTTATAAATATCGATAAATTACCACGACCAGTGTGGCCGCCGCTGGTAAGATGGAATATACCATCCGGCTGAAAAATACACACTGCAAAATGTACAATTAAAATTACCAAAAAATATACCATACTGAAAAAGCAGACTGAAAGGCCACGAAAACTTAGCAATTTCAAAATATATCAAACGATAAACGAAAGAGCCATATCCCTCCAGGAGGATGTGAGGAAAAAGAAGGATATTGCTCCCATAAAATGTAGAAATCGGGGTTAACTTCTGGTACTTTCAAATTATCCTGGATACAATAAATGTCGAACAAAATTTATTTTTCCTCTTTGTAAACTTTTAACGCACTAGTGGCTCTGCTAAAAAACTTTAAAAACATATCAAACATGCTACAAATATGTAGGTATACATGAGATGCTTTACCCCTTTAATGAAAATATTTGAATGTTTTTTTTTATTATTGTAAATGAATGTAATTAAAAATTTTTAAAAATTACAACCGTTTCCCAATGATGTATTTTTTGGGATTTCCTCATTACCTTTACAGTGGGCACACTTTTACATGTTTAAACTGTAAATTGCATTAAAAAAAAAATACACACGCTGTTTAAGTTTTCTGAAGAAAATAATCTTCTTTGAGATGGAGCAACTCATAAATGCATTTGAAAACATTTTTACACCAGCTGAAATTGAGGCCAACGAATCCGAGAAAGACCCGAAAATCATAGAGATGGAAATACAGCAAAGCCATCGCGAGATTTGCGAACAGTGGAAAGGAAAGTTCAGTGATGAGGTTATCCAGCGCGAGGTACGCTTTCTGGAAAAACATGGTCCTCATCTCCGGGAACTACGGCGGGAGTTCAACGAACTTGTTGAAAACAGTGGCGAATCCAGAAACGATGTATACCAGAAAGTCAAAGTTCTGGTCGATGAGATGTGGGACGCGAAGCTAGAAAAGGAGCGCCAGGCCACGCTGCTCGACGAGAAAAAGGGTGGCGAAGGATAAACCTGTAACCTGTAAACTCCTTTGTACATACCTACTAAATAAATTGAATTAAAAAATCAAAACTAAAAAATTGGATCGTATTCATTTTTAAATATGGTTAGAAACTTTGAGCCATTTAGTTTTTACATCACTGAGGTGTTGTTCTTTCAGCTTATTTGTGTTTTATACCGGTCAAAACCAGTAAGAAAACCATGGAGAAAAATAAGCCATTGACATCTATGATGGAGCCCGAAGCCCCGGGCGTTTTGGACCCGGATTCATGGCATATAATGAACCTTTTGATAACAACGCAAAACAGCTACACAAGCACTTGGTTTTATTTATTTTCTACATTAATTTACAAGACAATTTACAAATTACGCGACTCGAAAATGCTGTTGGCGTAGGGATTGCAAATGGACGGAGGGAGTTTCGTGACTTTCCTACTCTTACGACAAATCATCCGAAGATCGGGTGGAGTGGGCCACCGGTTGGCCTATAATAGCAGCTCTTCAAAAAATCATGGCATTCCGCTGCCGCCTCCACATTGAGTGTCCTGTTCTGGTTGGAAATGCGCGGCGAAGTGCTGGCCAAGTTAAAGAGGCGCCTGGCCTGGCATAGGGAATACTATAGTTATTTACACACATATATAAATTAGATTATCCAACTCACATCGTTTCCCGCCTCAGAATCTTTTCGACGACCTCCAGCTGTCTGAGAAGGACATCCACACGAGGAGCTGGACGAGTAGTTGACCGCCTGCTTGACCCGAAACAGCTCCGACTTCAGAGGCGAGTGGTCCCGGTAAAGGCAGCAGTAATCCTCGGCCAGTGTTCGGTTCTCCTCCAGAAGCATGCTGATGTGCTCCTCGGCCCGTGTGACGCACTGTCGCATCGCCTCGTCTGCTCTAACGTGGGCATCCTTCCATCTGCGAGAGGACACGTTGATCTGCTCCTGCTGCTGATTGGCCTCGGCCTGCTGCCTGCACAGAAGGGGAGAGATGACAGCTGCTCTTAGATGGATGCATTCCATCCCGGACGGATTACCTACTTCAGTCGCATCTGCATCTGCTGGCACTCTGCGCCGGTGGCTCGCATCTGCTCCGCCACGCTTTCGTTGGCCTCCTTCAGTATGCGGACGCTGTCCAGGTGCTGGGAGATCTCAAGCTGCAGGTGGACCTGCAAATCATGAAACGACGCATCTTCTCCACCTCCAGGTGACCTCTTTTCTGCTGATCGCAAGGGCCCGCTCGAGTCCCGCTGAAACGGCATTCTTCTCCTTCACGGCGATCACCTCCTCCTGCTGAAATTTTGCACTGAAATGCATAGCTTTTTTAAAGCTTTTTACATTAATGTTTTAAAAGTAGAACCACCTACCACTGTTCTCAGCTCATCCTGCAGCTGCTCCACCTGGTCCAGTCGCGTCTGCGGGCTCTGCACCCTTTGTTTGTCCCCCTTAAGCTCCTGGCACTTATTTTATATTTTATTAGGGGTGCTACGGCAAACCATTCAGCTCACATTCAGCTTGATTTCAATTCCTGGGTGCTACGGAGCTTCAATTCAGCTGTGTTTAGCTGTTTTAAAACAGCTAGCAAATGTGTCAGCTATTTGGGTAAATACAGCTAAAATAAAGGGTTTTCATTAACAAGCCATATATCACAGAAAAGCTGGTTCAATTTCTGATAATTCTGCATCAAAATAATTACATTTTGCAAGCAATTATTATTTTTAATAATGTTTTTAGCAAATTGCTTAGAAACTGGCTTGTAAAAATTGTCAAACATAGCGAAATAGCATTTCACTGGTGCCACCTAGTTAAGTTCGAAAAGCGAAAACATATTTTATGATGGTAAAACACAGATGAGTGTGTTTAAAAGCAGTAACAAAGTATAACAAATAAGTTGTCATTCTTAATTTGTTAGTCAAGCGCGTTTTTCCTATTTATTTTGTTTTAAATACTATTTTTCCTAGTGTGGCAACGATTGAAAATGTCAGCTGATGAATAGGAAGGGGAAGAAAAAAAACAGAAATTAGCTAAATTACATACATAAATGACCATAAACAATACCAAAAACAATACCAAAAACAATACCAAAAACAACAACAAAATCAAACGTTTCGTCCGATTTGGAAAATGGGTCCAAAGAGTCTCTTAAGCGTCTTCGCTCTATGGTTTCCTTTATCGCCTGTTGCCTGCGCAGCTCATCTAGTGCAAGAAGTCTTGTACAAGGCATTTTGTTTAATTTGTTTAAAATTTGTTAGCTATTTAGTACCCGTTCGGGTCCAGTTCGAAATGGTTTGTGAGTTAGCTAAAAATATGAAATCGCTCGAAGTTCCGTGGCACCCAGGAAATTTTTCAGCGATTTGACAAAAAGCTGAATTCAAAATCGCCCCAGTTTGCCGTAGCACCCCTGTATAATTTATTTTATCGCCGCTGGTAAGATGGAATGTACCATCCGGCTAAAAAATAAACACTACAAAATGTACACTTAAAAATACCAAAAAATATACCATACTGAAAATGCAGTTAATGCAAAGAAAGTGAAATGTTTTATTAAAAGCCTTCAAAGACTTAAAGGCCACGAAAACTAAGCAATTTCTAATAGTTGTCGAAAAAAAATATCAAAATATACCAACACGACATTTTTAAAAAATATATAGAATACACTTTTGGAGAGTATTTTAATGAATAAACTTTAGCTATCGATAACACTGCAATCGACTTTCGTGAAATCGATTTACTGTATTTTGACTATGTGGCAACACTAAAACACTTTAAGTTCAAATTTCAAATCAAAAAATATAAATATCCAAAAACGATGAAATGTTAAAGTGTATACTTCACAACGTATTGGCTTGTAAAAACACCACCCCCAGATAGGTTTAATAAGAATTTTTATTAGTATATTAAAAGTCATATGGTGTTATTATAATTTACTTGAAAGTATTTCGTAATAAGCATAACATCTCAGCCATATTCCTTTTTTTTGTCAAATATTTTGTTTTGTTGACCATCGCCTTTAGTTTATGCATATTAAATGTTGAGTTTAACGTAGTAGGAAAATTAAAAACGTTTCATAAGTAGGCGTTTGTTTTGCGAAAACTTGTAAAGTACACAATTAGTTTTGCTTATTTGATATATAAATAACAGGGCAAGAAATGAACAGATGAAACAAAGTTATTTACAGATATATAGTTAGTTATATGCGACATTGGTTTTGGTTGGGATGGAATTTATTTTGGGTGGTGTGGGCTGTCTATTTTATTACCTTTTTAGTTAGAGTGCATTTTGCTAATTTTCTATATTTTTTTTTGCATCCTGTGCAAGTTGTATTTACACAAAATGTAATTCTTTGTAGCTTTATTAGGTGTTTATATTTAAATATTTTATATTATTTAAATGTAATGATTGCTTTCAACTTATATACTTTATGCGTGTGTGTGTATTCCATATTGTTCCATCATCAGCTAAGGGAGAGTTAAGGATTTAGCATCCCAAAGTTTGGATTTTATGTGTGTGTTTATGATACTACTTGACTACCTTTTGCTAATAACATTGAATCGTAAACCTCATATATGTATATCCATATTCGATTAGTATTTCTGTAATTTGCTTATTTTTCAACAGATTTAAATAACAACTTTGCTTTGATTTCGGTTGAAAGGTCTGCACCCTGTGTTACAGCAACTAACGCTAAGTTAATCAGGACTTTGTACAGATTTGTTAAAGAGAGAGGTCGCCATATATATACGATATATATGCGCATCGCTTTGAGCGTTCAAGTTTGATATACATTAACACACATGTTTTGTTTAATAATATTTACTTTCACATAATAGATATTCTGGCGCTATATTTATCTGTTATCCGTTAATCCGTTAATGGTTAGGAGTTGATTAATCTGCTGTGTACGTTTGTTCTGTTTGTGTTTGTTTTTAATTTGTGGCTACTAGTAGACATCGCTATACACATCTGCACCACTTGTTCGTACATTTATCGACTACCTTAATAAAGCTATGATCCCAATTTCAGCTGATAATTTGGTACCTTACTGCTAAGCACTTTTACCACTGCCCTTTGACGCTATCCTTTGCAATTTCCCCATCATTTTCCTGCTTCTCCTCTTGCTGGTTTTGGTGGTGGTGGTAAAGAGCAGTGGTAAATCTTAAAAGAATGGTCCCGCTATCAGACATTTTGAAAAACGTTTGAAAACATTTCAAGTTGTTTAAAGAAAGGAAAACCGAAACGAAAGGAAATCAAAACCTCATGCGACTCAAGCCCCACTCGTCGTCGTCGTCGTCCTCCAAACTTTTGTCCCTCACGCTCGCGTATAAAAATAAATATGTTTGTAGAAACGTGACTATTATATCCTTAACAATACATATTAAATATCCTTTCGTATAGGTAGCTATGTGCATTTGTAGAGTGGAAAGTTTTAGAAATCCTTTGCCTTCGTCTTGGTTTTTAGGGGAAAGTCTGTTAGGGGTTAGTGGAGAGAGTATATACAAGTCGTACCGCTAGTTTTCAGGTAATTTTTGGTTTAGTTTTTTAGTTAGGTACTTAATATCTATCATCGCCAAAAACCACTCCTTCAATTGAGCAATTCGAATGCTTCGTAAATGCAAAACACAGAAATAATATCCGAAAAAAACTAATAAATAAATAAAAACGTTTAGAAAAATATATGTATTTAATTAGAACGAAATTGCATACATCGAACTTATAGAAATCATATAATAAATTCCACATTTGACTAAAACTAATGAAAGACAAGTACAACTCAAGTCTAAGTATAAATGCTCGCAACCTACCAACAATTTCACAACAAATTTCAGTTGCTATTTACATCTACTCGTTTGTGCTTGGCCCTAAAATTTCCACAAGGTTTTCATTTGTTTTCCGCTTGCAACAACAAAGTATACAGTATTTATACATATATATCGATATTAATGCCTATAAAGATGATGTTGTATGTTAGTCTAACTCTACCACAATTCACATAGAGAGCGCGCATTTGAAGCGGTTTGTTATTAATATTCTAGGCTGCTTAGTAAACATTATTATGTCCGTCCACCCATCTTTTCTTTCAGTGTTTTCTGTCCGTGTTCTTTCCCAATTCCTCCATCTGTACCATTTTAGGTGGCACCGCCATCTGCCGCCTCAGTTTGTTCGCCATCGGCCGCTTCCGTTTCAGCCGCTTCCGGTTTGCTCTCCTCTTCTTCCGCCGCTGCGGCTGCTGCTGCGGCTGCCGCTTCCTCTGCTGCAGTAGCCAGAGCTCGGGCCTCAGCATCTGCAACACAGGAATTTATTTCAGAATTTTTACTGACTTTTAATGAAGAAAAAATCTTGTGCAACACAGAAAATATTTCAAAACATTTAACACTTTAAATTATATTAATAGAATATGAAAATATTATTTAATACAAATACAAACTATTGGGGACCTGAAAATTTATCCAGTAATTTATTGTTTTAATGGGACAAGTGAAACTTTTAAAAACAAAGTAGTGATATCGACTTAAATTCTTATTTAGTCTTAACTTATTTCCAATTTCCATTCAAAAATTTTTAAAAGCTTATTCAAAACTAAACTTAACTCAACTTTACTTGTGAAGAAAAAATCTTTACAGGATTTGGATACGCAAATCCCTTTCGAAATTTCGTTTATAGAATATGAGAAATTTAAAAACCAAAGTCTACTTTCGAGTTCAGAGGGTTTTTTAATAAAAAATTTATGAAAAGGAAAAAAGAGTGTATTGAACCCTAGGTGTTCAATTTGTACGCGTTTTTTAATATTTTGCCACATTGTTGCAAAAAAAAATTTCTTGTCTGAAAATTTAACTAACATTTCAAATTCAATCTACAACAATTTGAGCAAATTTGGTTTTTGATAGTATTGGAATTGTGTTTGAATTGGAAATTGCAAGGAATAATCAGCAAACTCTTTGAAGTATCAACACATCACGTCAGCAGTTTCGTTTATGACTTACTTTAGTTTTTAATAGGATTTGGTTTGTCTTGGAATTGGAAGGGAGTCTTGATTCTTGGTTCACCTAATGACCGCTCTTTCGGCGCCGGTCCATGAGCTCTGCGTAAGAAGGTTTATGCATGAATAATTAACGCCCATCGGCAGACGAGAGATCAAAGCGAAGGGCAGGTCAAACTTAATTAGCGCAGGTAATGTGACTACAAAAAGCGCCTCGAGTGGACAGGCAATTAATATGTTGATGAAATAAGGACAACACCCAAAATAACTTAAATAGTAAATTATTTTTTGAACAATAATTATAAGATCTAGATACTTCCTTTTTTCTTTAGGTTAAAACCTTTTTGTCAGCACAAATTTTTTTTTTTCAATTTCTAGTCAGCTTTAAGATTTTTATTTAAACGATAACTAACTGACTTTAAAGTAAGAAAGAACAAGTCCTTTTCCAATGATCAAAATGTCATATCCCCAAATAATTGTATTCTTTGTTTTTGAAGAACACTTTTTTTTTGTTATCGAAAATGTTGGCTTTGTATACAAAAATTAACATCAATTATGAAATTATTTCCTACTTTAAAACAGATTCTTTGAACTTCCGTATTCGTAAAAACGTAAAATTATTCTTATATTATTAAGCCATTGCAGTAATTTATAAGTCTCTAAACTTAAAGCATTCTAAAGACATCAATGAATACCCTACTGTTCCTAAAGCAAACATTTTGTTTCCTAACTAAAAGATATTCGACTTACTTAAAATGAAAATTAATTTAAGGTTTATTTTTCAAGTATGTAAAACCCACCTTTGACGGCCTGCTCCTTCCATATCCGCTTGTTCTCGACCAGACAGGTGAGCCAGGGCTTGGGTATGTTGAACTTGGATCCGGTGCTGACAACGACGCTCTTGCGGGCGAGGCACTCGCTTGGGGTTGCCTTGGCGTCCATGCTCGGAGTCAGTCCAGTGGGTGGGGGCGGGCTCGCGCTGGACGGCTCGTGCTCGACCAGCGTCGAGGGCTTGCCCTTGTTCATTGGGGCAATCGGAGCGAGGATTAGCTCCAGCATATCCGACATCACACCCATGCTGGGCTCCACGATGAAGTCGATGAAGCAGATCTGCGACTCGGCCACCAAAGTGTTATTGCGATCGCACAGCGGACTGAAGGGCAGGCCCAGCTCCTTCTCGAGATCGCCCTGGCGGAAGAACTCCTCCAGGAGCAGCATTGTCCAGCGGTGGTGGACGCCCCACTGCTTCGCAGGATGCGAGATATCACAGCAGTGGAGGACCAAGGACAGCACCTTCTGCTTGTCGATCGTCGCCTCCTGGAGCGTGAGCAACTGCCTCATGGCCTTCATCTGCTGGAAGTGATTGGTCATGTCCGTGCCCAGTACCATCTCGATGACGAGGCCACGCAGCTCGCGGAACTCCTCGCGTGACAAATGCGACAGGATGTTGTACTCATCCTCGCGGAGCAGCCGGAAACTAGCACTCGCATGATGGTTCTCCAGAACAGCCCGATCGTTATAGAGCAGGGCCGTCTCCGATCCGGACATCACATGGAAATTGTTGGTGGTGCCCGTGTGCTCGTAGTCGTGCAACAAGGCAGCCAGGAGCGAGGCAAAGATCTCGAGGTCCGTCAGCCAGTTCATCAGCCCGGTGTTGCACAGGCAGTAGTGGATCGTCTGCATCACGTCCACAGCGTGCAGGTTGTTGTGATAGGGATTGCGGTACCTACAGTAGCCCTCCTCCACCCGGTGCAGGAACGCCTCCAGTGTCCCAGGCGCTATCTTGAACTTGTGGATCGACCCGTAGCGATTGAACAGCTCGTAGGCCACGTACTTCACCACCTGTCCGCTGGCCGCCTCCGTCAGCGCAAACACGTCGAAAGTCCAGTCGTCCAGGTTCTGGAGGGGATGAAAATATGGTTTGGTTAGATTCGCACAGAAAATAGGAGAATTTATATTTATATATATTTATATTTATATTTGAATGCTATTTCTCACAAGTTTTTGGCTAAATTTTTCTTTAAATCTTTCAGAAGAAATTAAGATCTATTAATTTCAAGCATTTCGGAAATTTAAATAAACTTTTTTTTATCAGGCTTGTTTAAAAAAATATAAAACTCATTAAGTAGGTAATTAAATGTGCTATCCATTTTTTTATCAGCTAATACTTTACTTTCTGCTAATTTTATAACATATACAGACAACTTACTTTCCCCCAAAAAAATTAAAAAATTCGTTGTTTTTAATTTAAAATTATTTGATATGAAATTTTAACATATTTACAAGCCCCCAAAAAATTCTATAAAAGAAACTCGTTAATTGGAAAACCCAATTTTAATATCTTTAAACTCTTATAGCTTATTCTTGAACCGCAGTGTGTCTTTTTTGTACAGATTTTAAGTTCACCAAATTTGGATAGATTTAATATTTATTTTAGATTTAGATTTTTTGCTTCAAGAGTTTTTGTTACATCTCACTCATCACTTAAAAGGACTAAAATACATTTATGAACATTTTTAGAGCCTTAAGAGTTCTTAAATATTTTCAAAAATTTTAACTTATAAATTTTAGTTTTTATTCTTCAATTAATAGTGTTTTTCCCACTCACCTTGAGCAGCCTGACCACATCCGGTGGGAAGGCCGTGAGGGCCGAGCTGGAGACACGGCGGTACATGCGGTCCACAAAGATGCCGGCCCTGATTGCGTGGGCCACCGATCGGAACTTGGGCTTCTCGTCGCTTTTGCGCCGGCTGGTGGCCATTTGGCGGGTGAAAGTCGAGGCCAGCCACTCGCGCACTTCCGGAGGCACTGCATCCGGTTGCACCTCCGACAGCTCATCGTCCTCGTCCGCCAGGCGCCTAAAGTTGGTGGGTAAAGACCATTCATTAGTTCAATTGCATTTAAATTACATTTCCGGGTTAATCAATTACCAAAACAATATTCAATAAATATACAAAATTAAACCGAATCTTTAATTGCTGGTTATCTGCTTTTGAGTTCGGTAAGCTAAAGTTAATTTCAACTCAAAAGAAAGCCAAGTTAAAAACAAACAAAAAGATAAGTTTTTGTGTGGAAACAGGAAATTTTTTATATTGGGGTAGAAACAAAGGATTAGTTTTTGTATAAAAGTTTAATTAGTGAGCGGGGAAAATAAGTAGGATTTTGGTTAAAGTAACATAGAGATACAGATAGGTAAACATATATATTTATTTGCATTAGCTAGTTAACATCTCAAAAAGTTTGGAGAAAGGATGGGAGGTGGGTGGTTGTTGTTGTGTATGGAAAGGGGGTGGTGGGTGCAAAAGTTGCTACTATGCAAAAAGCTGACAAAGGCAGGCAGAGTGCAGCATGCTTCAAGGGGCATGTGGGTGTTACTCGTGCATGTGTGTGTTTTTATGGGCGCGGCTTCTCAATTGCATGCCAAGTATCTGTGCATATTATATGTGCAACATCTAAAACGAGTACAGCAACAGCCAACAGACTTCGTGCTGGAGGGGCAACTTTCACTTGCCAAAGTCGTCAACTTGTTTTCAAAAGGATCCTAGACTTCCTAATTGGCTCTCGCCCCTCTCGCACTCACATATGTGTTTACAAACCCACACACAGTCGGTAAAGTCAGCCATAATTGGCCTATTAGGTGAATTGTCCCTCTGTTTGTTAGACACCCAATCAATGCGTTCCCATGACAACATCGTCTGTCCCCTTTCTATTTTTGTTTGACCCATCTCAAGTTCCCTAAAATTCTATAACCTGCACACTTGTGTTTATAGTTATTAGCTGTACACAACTTAGTGACCATTTTTGCAAACTTTTCTTGGTTCTTTGGGAATTGACTCCTTGATTTAGACTCCCTAATTTTTAAATTAATTTTGAAATACTCTATAGTTTTCAAATATAATGTACACCTTTTTAAAAATGTGATGTATTAGTATATGAATGTGATAAACTGGTATAATATTCCTATATTGTATTTAAGTTTAAAGTTTTTTTCCAGCTTTAAGGTTTCATTAAAAATACAACACAGTCTTAAACCCCCTTAAGATAGGTTTGTTGTTCAAATACTTTTAACATTAGGTATATATCACTTTTTTATCATTTTTTTTTTTTTTTTTCCTCTTTTAAATAAATATATCACTTCCTGTATTTTTTCCCAATATTGAATCACTTGTTATAATTTTTAGCGAAATTGATTTGACAATTATTTTTTATCCAAGTTTTCAATATGCCTCACTTTTTTATTAGCCATTATTTTAACGCTAGAGCAATTAGTTGACCTAAAAATGTGAATATAAAATTCCTGTTAAAATTTCAAACGAAATTGACATTTTTCCGGGAAAACATTTTCCTCGTATTCCTTGACATTTTCTTCTTCCTCATGACTGCAAAGCACTTTAGCGCTCTTTAGAAACTGAAAGTCTCAGATAGACAGGGAGACAGGGAGGGGGAGGCAGATAGGAAGACTGTCTGAAACGCTTTTGACTTAAGCAAATTAGCGAGAGATTCAATTATGGTTAATTAGGCAAACTTCAGAGCTCAGTCCGTGGCTTCATCTCCATCCCCATCCTCATCCCCTCCTCTTTCCACAACTAATCAATGGTGTCTGTACACGATTCCAGGCGAAGATTGAAGAGTAGCTCTTGACTGTTAGTGGGTTGACATGAGATGATACAACCCATCGTGGAGGGCTATGTAAACCTCAACATTTATGCTTAACCAAAGAATTTGCGGTGGGATTAAGAAGGACAAGATTTTCGAGAAGAAGTCAGTTTAAGTAGCAACGAAGGATTTGATGTGTACTTTGATTTTAAAACAATTTCTAAATCACTTAATTTAATTTAAAAATTAAAGAAAGTTTAATGCATTTTAACATTACTTTTATATGGCGGAGAATTATTTACTAACAAATTTTAATGTGAAGTTATTTATAATTTCTTACGAGATTTTAAAACTCAACCAAAATTATTTGCACTGTGGTTGCAAATTTAAAAAATCTGAATAGCAGAGAAATATGTGAACTGTGTTTAACAACTTTTATTCTTAAGTTCTTGACGTAAGAAAAATGTTGTTTAACAAAATTTTTATAATGCTTTTTAAATACCCACAAATTTGTATTTCTTTTAAAAGTGTGAAAAAATTCGTTCACCAATGAATTTATTTCCTAGCACACATTTTTATAGTCTTCACTTTATCTTTTCCCCCTTCCTGGTTCCAAAATTTTCATTATGAAATTCCCAAAAAATGGGTCACCTCCCCGCCATCATTGTTCTTGCATAACACTCCCTATAAACTGTGGTGGCAACAGTTTGTCATGTGAATTTATTTTCTGTGCACTTCCTAACCAAGTGTTGCGGTTGGGATGTTTATTTTGCAGCAAGATATGTCACCGAGCTTGGCTTTGTGTTGGTTTGGGTTTTTAGCAGTAGAGAGTTATTCCGTAGTTAATACCATTCGGCCAGCATGGCATGTTCCGCTTCAGAGACACAAAACATGCTGGAAATGCTTTCTTTGTTGATTTGATATGGGAACACACTTTGAAGTTTAAAGTTAAAGTTAGACTAGGGCTGTGGCAGATCGCACCTTTTCTTCTTATCCTGCGTCTCCTGGGCGCGATACTGAATTATGAACTGTATCAGCTCGACGGTGATGACGCTTTGTCGGCTGCTTTCACGCCTCAGACGACTCATGGTAATGACGGTGGTCAGCCGGCTGGAGCGGCTCACCGACAGCGGCTCCTCAGGTACAGGCACTCCTGCTGGCTCAGAAACACACACAAGCCCGGTTCCAACATGGAATCCAAGTGGAAATTGACTTTGTGGCAATGTCGTGCCCGGTTCACTTGTCACTTGAAATTAATACATCATTTTGGGGCCTTGAATTTGGGTCTAGCTGGCTAGCTTTTTAGGGTAAACCCCTTCCACACTTCACTTTCGTAATTAGCTGGCAAAACAAAATGCGCTTTTAATGACGGGACAACAACCAATATTTGTGCAGCACTTTTTTTTTCTTTATTTTTTTTTTTTTTGTGGTCTACGGAACGGAAATTCTTTCTTGTCGCCGTTGCTCGTTGCTCGAAATTTTGTGTACTTGGCCCGCCGCGAGTTAAGTTTAAACTGAATTGCTTTGGCGGCCTGGAGAGCGGCTAGCGAAATTTTGCCAGAAGAAGCCGCCATTCCAGCCAGCTCCACTTGCGTGTATACAAAGCCTGGAGAGTCCTACAAGTCCTGGGCCCCAGCAGGATTGCGTGTACATAGCCCGGCACACGCTAACTGCAGGACGAACCAAATTAAAGGCCGGGAGAAAACGGACAAAAAAAATGGAGAACTTGGAGCAAACTGTGCTAGGTGGCCCATATCAATTATGTCAGCAGAAAGACATCGCCGAGTCATGCCAAGCCCAAACTATTATGTACCAAAAGGCCAGGCACTGACAGAATGGCCAAATAATTGTGTCACTCATTGCTAAAGGATTATGGGATCCCTTTTTGTACTCCGGGATCTGCAAAAGCTCGGGTGCCTTGGATAACGCTCGAGAATTCGCTTTAGGTTGGTTTTAAAATCACTTGAAGAATTACAGAATCTCTAGTTATTAAGTTGATTTATTAAGTAAATTTTCTTTGAGTAAAGAAACTATTTTATAATTGCTTTTATTTTATCTTAGGGAGTTTTATTTTACTTGTTGACTTGTCTTTACTTTGGTTTTAAAAAAACCTCTTTACCTAAATTTTTTTGCAATTTTTTTTGGGAAAAGTTTGAATATAAACAAAAGCCCTATGTCTTTGCAATGTTTGATTTATAACATCTGACCAAAGTTAGATAGGTCCCCATTTTTATGAATACTTTGAAATTTGAAATTTTCTTTAAATTTTCCCATCTTTTTCGATACTTTTCCTGCAGTGTATTCCCAAGCTGGAGCGCGTCCACTCGCGCACATACAAACTTATTACATATATATTTTTACTATTTCCCACAAAACAATTACACAAAATGCTAAAAGGCATCCTGAAAACAATACCAACAGAGTCGTAGTATCATGAAGAAGAACAGCTTTGGCGGTAATAACCAGCAAAAGTAGGAAAAGTATATATACTATAGACGGAATAAACCCGGAGCCTGATAAACACGACAACGTCACGAATTCATTCGTAGCAACCAGCAAAAGTATCTGTATCTGAAAGTAACTTCCTACTGGGGCCTTGGCGTTTGCCTTTTGTTTAATGACTTGCCACGACCCCCTTTCTTTCTTTCCTTTTTTTTGGGGGGGAGGCTCTTGGGTAGTGAAGGGTTCAAGGTGGTTTGGGTGGGTATAAAAGTCGGTCCAATTTCCCCCTCACATTTACCCACAATTGCATTCCATTCGTGCGCGATTCTCTTATTTTCTTTTGATTCAATTTTCATTTCTTGAGCGTGCGGGATATTGCGTGTTGCGGCGTTTGTTGAAATAAATTGCATCAGTTATTGGCACATTTGCATGATTTCTCTATAAGCATTCCCCCGACTTTCTGCCCTGCTTCCCTTATGATATGCAGTTGGCCAGCACGCGAGCTTTAATATTGCGAAAATGGCTTAAAGCCTGCAACAGGTTGCACTTGGAGTTGAATAAGTGAACCTTGAAAATGCTCTGAAAGTGCTTGTAAAGTCAAGTGTTTGAATAATTAATTGTTTTTGTGCAACATTGTGACAAAAGAGATGCATCTTAATTAATTTGACACAGCGGTTTAAGGTGAGAATTTTTTTAAGCCTTTAAATATTGATACAAGAAACAAGGAAGGATACGAGATAATTTTATAAAGTACGTTGTTTATCAAAAGGTAACTTTCTTAAAGTAAATAAATAAATTAAAACCCCTTAAATTAAAGAATATGGACAGTTTTTGGAAATATGTATGTGTACATAATTTACTGTCGAAAACGACCTTTAGGTGTAGAGCTAAAAACATTAACTCAGCTTGTATAATGTTCCTCAACTTTCTTAAAAATACAATTTTTAAGACAGCTTTCATAGTTTTCTTGAAAGTTTCTGAAAAACGTTCTTTGATGTTGCTTGATTTTAGGGGTCATTTGACGGCAGCAACTGGGGCAAAAATTATGCCACTATTGCCCCATAAAGGACCAATGATAATGCGTTCTTCTAAAACTTTCCCTGCTTTCCTTTTCCCTTGCCCCTTCCCCTTCCCCGTCCCTTCACCCATTTTCCCCGGGAAGCATGCTACTTAATAGTTATGCGTGCAATTTCCTGTACTTGTGCCCCAAGCGTTTTGTCGTTGCTCCCATGATATTTTTGTTGCCATGGTTGTTTGTGCGGCATTCCTGGTTGTCATCGCCATTGACTGAAGGCACACGGGAAATTGCTGGCAAATTGACAGCTTTGTTTTGTGCCAATGATTTTGTGTTGTCGGCGGCTTTTTGAAACGTCACACACGAAATCGGCTCACATGTCCCATTACCCTCTCTTGCCCACTCCTCGTGGGATTGGGTGTGGATTGGGTGGAGATGGCACAAGGACGTAGGACAACACAAAAGCCAAGAGGACACAAGACGCACTGACAACCTGGGAGGTCTATTGCGAAGGTTGCTTTGGGAATTTATGTGTTTAAAATTGAACAGGTAAAACAATCTACGATAAAAACTTTTGAATAATGGTTTTTCAAAATAGGTTATTGTTATTTATACTTCTATTATATTAATTGTAAAATTCGTTTTTTAATTTAATAAAATAACATTCATTAAAAACCATAATTTTCTTTAATGAAATTTAATTCTGTATTTAGTCAGAGTGTCAAATAAATCAGTTAAGTGACAGCTTTTGTATATAGACTTTATAGATAAGACCTTTTCTTATGTTTCCATTAGGTGTAAGTACTTAATATTCCTCAAAACTTCCTCAATCAACCCTCGCATATCAACTTACGCCCACGGCTTTGTGCGATTAAAGTGCGTATTCGCTTTGAATTACCAGTAAAGCGGAAGACAGGACAGGACCTAATAGCAGGACAACGGCAGGGCCGCCCGAAGGTCCTTCCATTTGATGCGACTATTTTGGATACATTTCCCCACTCACTGGCCCATTCCACGGCCCTGTAAGTTGCCTATGTGGCAGAAATTGGCAGTTAACATCATTTGCTATTGATTTTCGCATTGGGTAATATCAGCTGTGTTGGTGCTTCGCCTTCAAGGTGGGGTATACGTATTGTCCTGGGTTATTTGCTGCTTTTTTTTTTTTTTTTTGGGTCATCCCCATTGTACTCGACGAAAGATGATTGATGAGAGAGTCGTCGACTGACTGTGTGTATTTGGTAACCTTCAACTTGGGACTTGTGGGATGGGTTAGTGTGGACTGCTGACCCAATTTCAGTGCGGTCGATGGGGGTTCGCTTCTGACTCATTTGAATATAGTTCGCAATTTTAATTGGTTTCTGCTCCTGCAGCTGCAGGTATGCCATCCATCCATGCTAACCCATTAATTATAATGCACATACATCACTTAACCAGAACTGACACAATCCGCCACTCGTCCAATCAGAGTTAATGACTATTAATGATACCGTGTTCCAATTACTTGCTTGCCACGCCCTCACGCCGCTGACGCCTCTTCTGCGGCATAATTGTGATTTATTGAATAATTTTTATTTTATTTATTTATTTTGCTGCACCGAACTTTTTCCACATAATTTTTGCAACCGATTTCGCCCGATCAGCGCGATGTGTGTGTTGTGTGCAGAGTCCGAAACCGAAAACACATTAAATTTATTTCCACCTTATCGGCATGAATGAAGCCGCAAATGGCATTTAATTTGTGAATTTTCAACAATAGATATCTGCCCGCCGATGATTACGACATTCACATTCACGCATACCTATATTTACCTCAAATTTTACAGAAAATGTGATTTCTGCAGTGCCCCCCATATATCTTTTTTTAAAGTTTTATTATTATTTGTTTTTATCATAATTAAACAAAGCTAAAATTGCGTCAGAGACGGCGGCACTGATAAGAAACTTTGGGTATTGTGTGTTCTATTATTGGTATTCCAGCAGTATATTGTAAGCAGTAATGCAAATTTATGAGGGAACTTTAACATGTAGAGAAAAATGTTTTAAAATATTGTTAAAATTTTTTTTGTTCCTTACTTTAATGCATTTAATCATTAAATATAAGTACAATCACTTTCTATTTAGCTAGCTTAAGGTAATAAAGCTCTGGTTATTTTAAACGTTCCCTCTTACTATAAAGAAAATAAGTTCCTTTGGTTCTCTGATTTTTTGTCATCTTAGTAATTTGCTAGCTTGAGCTTTAAAATCTTTAGTACACTCGTTGTGTTCGACGATTTGTCTTAATAAATCGAAAGTGGGTGGCTCTCTGCACCGCCTCCCTTTTAAGGGCTTAAAACCAAAGCCTGGGGATTTGTTCGGCTTGATTTGGGGGGCTTTTAGTGGGGACAGTTCCCCGCAGACTGACTAAAACCGACTGACTTGTGAGCTTTGCACAAAACTGACACGCTAAACTAATTTCGGTGTCGGCGGCACATGTAAACCGAATTAAAGTGACAGCCTCTTGGCAGACGCACAGCCTCCATATTCGTCCTCACCAGCGGCGCTTGGCTTGATTAATTTTTGGCCCGACAAGTGGAAGACGCAAATCATCATTTGTGTGGGGGTTCCAGTGGTGCTGGAGTGCTGGGTGCGGGTAATTGCGTATTTTGCGAGTGAACACACAAAAAGACAGCAGAAGCAATCACACAAATGCACTCGGAAAAAAACCTACACAGAAAGTCAAGGTTTTTTAAAAGAAATTGTAAAAAAAGAAAATGAATTTTTTTATTTAAATGAAATACCTTTTCTTTAATTTGACACATTTTTGTTTAAAAATAATGAAAGAAAATCATAAAGACTGTAAAATGAAATTTCTAAAATTTAAATTATTTGTTTACAGTCTTTAAGAGTTTAATAAAACGAAAAATTAAATTAAATATTCATTTAATTTTGGCTGCAAAAGAATTGAATTTTTTTTTTTTATAAATTTTAGTAGCGTTTTGTTCCGAGTGCAGAAACATCAAAACATACAGACAGTGATGGTGGAGGAGGATGATGGTAGGACAAACCGCAAGCGGATGATTCGTCGTTTATTGGAGTTGTCGCCGTAGTCGTTCTCGTGGATGTGACTGTGGCGACGGGCGTAGCTGAGGACGTGCGTGGAGCTGGTGTCCGAGGAGCGTGCCGAGTTGCATCTGGGACAGACAAACGAGTACAAATGACACACATAATGCAGCGGAAGGAGGAGCATGTCTCCTCCAAACAATGGAACAGTCGCCCCCGCTGGCTTCAATTTTCAATTTAATTTATGGCAACACAACCCGATCAACCCACGAACAAAAAACTAGAACAATGGCTCTGGATTAGCCTGACTTTGCGTGTCAAGGCTAAAACCCTCGACGAGTTCTGGGAATTACTCTTCGACAACTTAATGCCGAGGCCAAGTTGTTTTGAGCCAACTTCAGCTAATTACTCAGGGCCAACAAATGGAGTGGAACCGAGTGGCCCCTGAGAAGAAAGAAGTGCGGTCAACGAACGGCGGACAAAGGAGGATGCAAAACCCAATCAGCCAAGAACGATGTGAGTACATAAATAAAATACAGATACTGTGTGATCTGGGATACCCTGTAAGGAATTTTCTTTATAACTAATATTTTTGATGTAATAATGTACCATTAAAACAGTTTATTTTTTGAAAGGATATCAAATCATTAAGAAAAAAATTTAGCTAAAATATTTTGATTACAAATTATTGCCCTATACATTTATAGCACAATTTGTTTTCTACATCATCTGTACCATTGAAATAGATTAGCAAATTCGGGGAAAAATAAAAAAAAGTACTAAAACAGAAGTACAGCTAAACCTTTCTCATACATTTCGGTTTATGTTTGCGTCGCAGATAAAAGTCCAGAATAACATGCTCCAAATGTAGACCCATCATCATAATGGAACTAGCTATTTTCATACATTTCCATTACCTACACCCAGAATGTCATGATAGAAATGAATCCCCATCCAACTGGGCTGCACTTTCATCAGGCCAAAGTGTTCAATAAAAATTCAGCGAGGGTATGGAAAATCATTGTGGGACGTTGCTCGCTTAATCAGTCTGCTGGGAGCTGTTATGGCTGCCTGGGATTGCTGTCCGCCGCTTGGTTACTCACTCATCCCGATTCCCGGACTCCCGTTGGCAGTTTCAATTTCGTCGCGTTTATTCCCCACATTCCGTTCCGACCCGGGCAACAGTAGCAGATTGGAGCTCGTTGCCAGTGCAGCAATGCATATAAATGACGTAGCAATTGGAAACCATTTGTTATGCGAAGCTTTGCTTTGTTCCACAATTAGAATTGCCAACTGGGGACAGTGTCAGGCAACTTAAAGACACTTACATGGCTTAAAGGGTAGCTGTTTGGTTTGTGTTTAACTTGATGCTACATCTTTAAGCGATGAATTTGTAATTACGGAAAATGTGTGTACATACTAACAGAACTCAACTAGTTTTGACAACTATTAATTGGATCAAATACACGACTGGCTTGTACATAACTTTATATTTAATCTTTAAGGCTTTCGTTACAAACAGAAGTAAATTCTACTCGACACCTTGTTATTAATTATATTAATAGGAGTTGTTTTAGACATCGTGACAATTTATATTATTAAGCATTTTAATTCTATCTTAATTGTAACCAACTAAGAACTAAGTGAGGGAAATGCAGTAAGTTTTGGCCACGAGAGATTTGGTGTGTGGTTAAGCGATGTTGTTCCATCAGATGGCAGCCGCCTGTCTGCGATTCCAGCGCCACACGGTGGCGTCATCGCACACGTAGACCAGGACGCTGGCATCCCGGGAGAAGGCGATCTGTCGCACGGTGGCCACGCTGCGCGGATTGTGCAAGGTGGTCATGTGGGCGCCCTCCGGATCGCTGGGATCCAGCTCCCACACATACACCTTGCCCTGCTGGTTGCCCAGGGCGATCACCTTCTGCCAGGGATTGAAGCCGAACCGCACAAACCAGATCTCACACTCTTCGTACTCGAATTCTGCGATGATCGTGCAGGAGGAGTCACTCGGCTTGACCTGCTCGAAGCTCTGATGAAGTTGTCCCGGCTTCCAGCAAACTATGGCATTCTCGCAGGACTTTGAGAGCACAAAGTTGCCAAACCACTGCACGCAGTCCACATAGTTTCTGTGTATATCACGCGTGGAAAAGTCGGGAAAGTGCTTGGTCACCGTAGGAAATGGCTGTGTGGATTTCTCCTGATTGAAAGTGTTTGACAATTCGATCTTGTGATGAAACTCGGGCGTATTCAGACACCACAGCTTCAGCGAGTGATCCATGCCGCTGGACACGATGCGATCTCCGCGCATATTAAAGTCTATGGATAGCACCTCGTCGCGATGTCCTTCTACGCCGCCCAAGATGGCAATGCACACGTGGCTCTGGATGTTCCACAACCTTATCGCGTGGTCCTTGCTGCCCGACAGCAATAGCTGCAGCTTGTGCGGATGAAACTTGAGCTCGTTGATGGCCTGGCCATGGCCTATGTAGTTGCCCACCGCCTCGTTTTGCTCGATGTCAATCACTCTGATGACTCCGCGGTATCCAGCCGCAGCCAAAAGTGGTGCAGAGGATTTTAGGTCGTACGACCAGGCGCAGGTGTAAAATACCTCATCGGGCTGGGGAGTAAATTCAGGGGTTTTCAATCTGTTTGGAGTTTTTTGGTTTCCTTTTCTTGACCTTATTTTTTCAGTTGCTTTAGGAATTTAAAGTTCAAATTTAGGTTTACTTGAGTTTAACTTAAAAATGATTAATTTTTTCGAAGACTTCTAATGTTTTTAAAATTCAGTCGAAAACTGGGCTTATAAAAACTATGTTTTTAACCCATACATTCTTGTTGCATTAGGAAAACCAAAGTTCAACTTTGAGGTTTAAGAATATAAAAAATTTTGTTTCAACGCAGATGGTAGTTTTTTTAAGGGTAAAAACAGCAGTCAGTTAACAGACTAAAAACAAAGCACTGTTTATAATCAAAAATAACAGATAGGGGGATGTTTTTCTATACAAATTAAAGAAAAACTCGAAGTTATAATTTTGGCCAAATCCATTAAAAAGACTGAACTATAGAACGTGATAGACGCCACTTTAAAACAACTAACCCAAACCAACTAAGCATAGAGGCCGTAAAAGTGGGCCTATGGCCAGGAGACTCACATCCGGGTCGGCATAGCAGTGGAGCAGCTGCATTCCTCCTTGTCGCGGGCACTCGTAAACAGTGACGCGGTTGCTGCCCGCTGTGGCAAACACCTGGGGCTCCTCCTTGCCCAGCAGCGTGTTGAAGGCCACACCAAAAATGTTGGCTCCATGGTTCTCCTTAACGTGGGTGCTTCAGTGGGGGCAATACGGAACGGGGAAATCAGTGGACTTGCTCCTTAATTGGTTTTCCAAAAACTCACTCGTATTTGTAGGCCGCGCGGCTCTTTGGCTTCGATTTGGTGCTCCGACGTCCGCGCCGCTTGCTCCGCGTGCTGGACGACGGCGATTTGCTGCGCGATGTGGTGCTATTAGTTGTATAGCTGGCCGACTCATCCTGCCACCATTCGGAGCCCCAAAAATATCCATTAATTCTCATTTTCCACATCCATTTGTCATTCGCTACTTACGCCACATGATTCCTCCGACTCTTCGGCCTCGTTGCCGTTTTTCACTTTATCACTGCTCATTTCGTAAGCGCTGCACGTTTGCACCGTTAGCTGAACTTCAAATCACGCCCCCACTCGCAATAAACTATTAGTTTATGTTGCTTAAAATGTTTAAAAAGGGACAAGAATTGTTTTCTGTATTTTTTGGCGGCAATAGTGTGACCCCAGCCACAGATCGCGATAAATACAAAGCCAATACGGTCCTATTATTGCGGAGAGTGGCCACCTGGTCAAGATCGGCTCGCCAGTGTTGGCTAACTATTAATCGACACAACGATAGCTGACAACACTCAGGCGCAAAATTCAAACTTTGAAATGACAAATCACATGCGCAAGCTAGTTTTATTAATAAAAGAAACAAGTAAAAATAGTAGGACAAGTAACATGCCATGGATTCATGTGTGGTTTACAAAACTTTTACATGTATGTACAAAATTACACTGGTCGACAGAAACAAGTTTTTTTCTTGCCTCAAGTAAATGCTGGAAGTTTAAATGGTTACAAATTTATTTACAATTTTCTAACTTTGCTTTAAGTTATTAAGTATTTAATGTTTGTCTTCTAGTTGAAGTTAGTATGAACTCATTGAGATATTTTCATGTTAACTAAAAAAAATATTTTATTTAACAAATATATATTTTAATTTTCTGTTTTTTTATTTATTATAAATATTTTGCTTGTAACATTTTTATAAAGATGCTGTTGAAGTACATATGTTTATATCAATAAGGAAGATATATAATAACGTAAACTTTAACTATTTAAATTAACTGAAACTTTAATTTAAAGTGGGATAATTAAATTATTTTTTTAATAAAGATCGTACTACCTAAACTTCCAGTTTTTACGTTTGTGGCAAAATTTTCTTTGTTAGTGTTATATTAAACTGTGTTAAGTTTATTTTTTGTACAAAAGTCGCGTCAAGGAACATTTACAATTACGCTTAGATAGCGCGGGTGGGGAACAAAACAAGTGTTGTATTTTTTTTTATTATTTAGTTAGTCTATATTAAATAGTTATTTACAACAGAAGCGAGCAAAAGAATTGGGGGAACAGAGGGGACAGAGGCTAGACAGAAGAGTACAGCAGTGAGAATCGCAGACAGAGGTCGGCAGACAGAAAGTTGGATAGTGGAGAGATAGAGAGTCAGAGTTATAGAGAGTAAGTACATAGTTCATTCTGGAGTTGGAGCTGTGTTTTGGTTTTGGTTAACAACGCAAACGTCAAACGAAAAAGGCAAATCGAACGAACTGAAGAGGCGAATAAACTGTTAGCTTAGGAATCTTCAAGTAGAAAATATTCAAGTACGTTTTGTTCGTCGACATGGACCTGGCCCAGGTGGGTGTCCGCAGGCGTCGCTGCCGGTGCACGGTCGCTGGGTTACTGCCACTGCTACTGCTGCCGCTCACACTTGTCACGCTCTCCGCCGCCGCCTTGGCACTCGACCCCTCTTTGACCTCTGGCCCCTTGGCGGGGCTCTCCTCCAGCACAGATTCCCTGACAGTTTCCAGGGCTGGCTGCAGTTTGGTGGGTGGGATGGTGGGGGAACTCGACTCTGGTGGCCCAGTGGGTCCACTGTGGGTCTGCGGTGCCTGGGAAACGCCCTTGGTCCTGCTCTCTATGCTGTCCTGGTTGTCACCCGTTGATGTGGCTCCTGACCCAGCAGCACCAGCCACATCCTGCTCCCCCTCCGTCTTCTGCAGGCTGCAGCTGCTGTTGGAGTTATTGTTGTCCTGCTGCTGATGATCATCCCTTCCGTGGCTATGGCGACTGCAGCTCAGGTTCTTGCAGTTGCCATTGCAGCCCTCCCTGCAGGATGCGCAGGATGTGTCCAGGACACCATTTTGGAAACCCAAGGCAGGCGGTTTTGTGTTTCGGCGCCCAGCAGTTGGCAGTGAGTAATAGCGAACCGGTGCAAAGGGCAATTTTTTTGGTTGCGAGACACCACGTCGTTGTTGCATTGCATTCGGTTTGTTTTGGTATTGTGTGAGAGTTTTTTATTTAGTTTTCATGTGTTTTTTTTATAGGTAAATAGTTTTGGCAATAGAAAGAAAAAATATATAAATAGAACATCAGTTGAAAGTTTGTGGTAAAGCTCTAAGGTTTAGTAGGGGTAGAGGATTCGACATTTCCCACGAAGAAGGCTAAAAAAGAGTCTCACTTTCCACAAAATATCTCTAAGTTAGCACATTGTTTTTAAGTTCGCCCTGAATTAACTTTAGCTTTGCCCTAAATAAAATTATAAGACTTTTACCTGTAAGGCTTTAAAATTAAATAAATAAAAATTACAATACTATTTTGCTTTCGAAAGAACTAAAAATTTAAAAAAATATATAATAATATAAAATATATAATAAGTGGTATTTAAAGTTCCTAACCAACTAGAATTTAAACACTTTTCAAAAAGTGAAAATTGTAAAGCACAAAGAATGTATTTTAATATTTTAGTTTACCTTTGTGGGTTTGTAGGAAAAAAGGAATAAAAAATGGGGTAGAAGGAGAAGCAACTTTAAAAACCCAACCCACTTGGCTATGTAAATCGAAGAATGGTGTCATGAACGTAGAAAAACGTTAATAATTCAGGTGGCCCAGCACCTGAATTCTGTGGATACCGTGTGTTCCATACAAATGCAGATGACATTCGGGAGGAAGTCGTTGGGGGATTTAATTGAATGTGGGTAAATAATAAAAACGCACTGATGCATTGGTCTGGTTTTTGCAGAGAGTCGCCTTCTGCGGCTGGAAAGCGAACCAAAATCGGCCTGGGAAATGAAAAGCTTTTTGGAACACAGTTGAATTGTTTTCGAAACCAAAATAATTGTTTGTTCACTAAAGTGAATATTCCAAAATATATTAATAGTAGTCAACCAAAGTATGTTTTCTAAATTAAAGATTTTAAATTTAAATATATCAAAAAACTATAACTGCCTTTGAACTATTTTATTCTAAGCTAAAAATAATACATATATTTTAAAAGAAACTTTAAAATGTGAAAAAAAATTGTTCGTAAAACTGCTTTGCATTTCCATTTTCAAAATGCAACCCTTTAAAAATATTCAGCACCAACAGTTGAAGTTTCATAGCGAAAAGCTTTTCAGAGGCAAAGTTTGAGGAAATGGAGAATTCGATTCAGATTCAAGAGATACAAACAGATAATTCCATCTGGCGAACTGACATACGAACGGAGTTGAAATAATGCAGATACACCGAGAGAAATGGCGAGCACAAAAGAAGGACACCGAGAATTAAAAGGCAGACAAGAGAGTTGAGTTCAGTAAGAGACAGTTGTTCAATTAAATACGGTGCTGCGTTACGTTAGGGGACGGTGTTTGGGGTCTTAACCTTAACTTAGTAACTCTCAGGAACCGAAGTATATAAGTACACAGTTATACGTTACGTAAGGCTAGGCTAGGGCTAAGTAGTACGCGATCTCTGCAAACGTTATATGATAATGTGTTCAATGAGAGATAGAAGACAGAATAGATACGATAGATAATGATGATGATGGCTAGAATTTATTTTTTTTTACTAGCAGAGCAAGGCAAAAATAGATTTCGATTTCTGAAATACATGAACTCAAGAGAGCACTACAAAGTATGAGGATAGAAATAGACGGTAACAGAGTTAGAAAGAAGTTGGAAGAAGAAATAGGTGAGAGAGGTGAATAATAGTAGTTATTGTGGGTCTTGGGTTTGATGTGGGCGCGAGTTCGGTTATGGTTTTGTTATAGAAAAGATGTTAGAGTTAAAAATCAACAGAGTTAACGACAAAACCAAAGCGACAAGTTTGATTCGATGGCAGGACTTACTCTTCGCTTTCAACGGATGAGGACGCAATCTGCCCCAACTTTGTTTTACCTGTTGTGGGGCTTCTGCTCAATAACACAGACACACACACAGTAACAGTAACAGAACGGATATAAAAAGAAAAATATTCAGATATACAAATGGATACATATAATAGGTATAAAAGGCCTCAAATAAAATTCAGTTTATATTAAAAGTGGCGCAGTTGGATGATTTAATGGGTAAATGGTCTTTGTTATCGGCTGAGGGAAAGCTTGCCTTGGGTGCAAATCCAACAATTTTAAACTACGCAGCATTAGTCGGATGGATCCTACTCAAAATGGGTTATACAAAGCCTAAACCAATTCGATGGGAGGCCCCAAGAAGCCCAAGCTGAAGCAGAGTTGTCCAAGTATCAGTTCGATTCGATTCGTTTTCCTCTTGGTTAGGTTAGCCCGCCAAGAAGCTTGCAAAATTTGATTTTTTTTTTGGGGATATCTAAGGCTGTAAGACTACCACTTTCACCTACCTTGATTCGTCAATGAAGACGGCCTCGAGTACACGAGCCGCATAGTGCAGATTGCGCTGCATATCCTCGTAGGCAACGGTCTCATGATCCATGCGGCGCAGCAGACTGCGTATTCTGAAAAGAAATTAAACAACAATCAGTTTAAAGTTTTAAGGCATTATTTTTAAATATTAATATTACTATTATTATAAATAGGGTTTTTAAATTCAGTGCTTTTTAACCATACATTTCTTAATAGACATGGTCTTACGCAGGGGCGGATCCAGAAAAATATTTCGGGTTTCCCGACTATAAGATTTGCGATACTCATTGCCATCTTAAAAAAAAAAACTAAACAAGAAAAAACGGTAGAGTCGCTTGCCTTCTTAAAAAAGTGAACCCTGCTTTCAAGCGTAATAAATTTTTAACGCACTTGTATACCCAACTTCTTGAAACTAGCCAGACTTCCAAAATTTTTGAATATCTGTGTAGATAATTTCAATAAAAGCCACTTTTCTCTAGCATTAAAATTTGGGCACCACAAAGTTTCGCGATTTGTGGGCGTAAAAAGGGGCGTGATCGGGGTATATAGTAATCTGTGTGCAAAATTTGGAGGCTCTAGCTCGTATGGTTCCCGAGACCTCGACGTTCGTACGGAGGGACAAACGGATAGACAGACGTTTTCAAGGTTTACAATATTTGCTTACTCTTCGAGTATCGCAAATAAAAATTACGATAAATCGCTTTAACTGGTGTATATAAAAACAAAACTGGTAAGGACGACCAGGTCTTGCCAAAACTGTCAAACTTTTTAGCCATGCGTTGCCTGACATTGATCGCCCTCTGCATTCTTGCTCTTTCATTTCATAACCCTGAAATAATTTAGGTAAATTAACATTCTTTCCATGAAAAAGGAAATTTATTTTACTTTAACAAGTGGAAAATAATGATTAATCGCTTTAAAAGATTTCTGCTGAACGAACTGGTCTATATTAAAGTGAAATGGGTAAGGACTAACCAGTCTTAACAAAACAGTCAAACACAGAAGCCATGCGTTGCCTGCCTTTGATCTCTTTCTGCATTTTTGCTCTTCTGGCCATGACTGCAGCCCAGCCTTTTAAGTGCCAATGTAGTATATTAAACATTTATCCTGTTTGCGGATCGGACGGAAGAACTTACAACAACGTGTGCTTTTTCAATTGCGCAAACGCCAAAAAAGGCAATAAATTTACTGTGGAAAAGAAGGGAACGTGCCGCGATGGCGAAGAAATATAACACTTTTAATAGCTACCGTAAACAAATAAATTACTGATTTTTTAGGCTCATTTCATAATCCTAAAAAATTGGTATAATTTAAAAATGAAGTCCATGAATAATGAAAACTAATTGACTTTAACAAGTGTAAGAATTACGATTTACTGCTAAACATACTGGCTTATATAAAAAGGAAATCAGTAAGGAAGCAACCAGTCTTGTCAAACACTTTAGCCATGCGTTGCCTGTCTTTGATCGCCCTCTGCATTTTTGCTCTTCTGGCCATGACTGCAGCCCATCCTCTTAATTGCAAATGTAATATGCTATATGATCCTCTTTGCGGATCGGACGGAAAAACGTACAACACCCCGTGCGATTTAAGATGCGAAAGCGCCAAAACTGGCACGACAATTACTATGGCCAAAAAGGGAAAGTGCTAGTTACCGGAATCCGGAAAACTAAGTGGTTATAAGCAAGATATGTACGGTTGAATGAAAACAATTAAAAATAATAAATTTTCATAACCAAGAACAACAAGGATTTTGACTACATTTTTATATTAGTGAATGTAAAAAGTGCAAAATATGCAATAGTGTGATACTTTTTCTTTCACGGCAAAAGAGTTTTAAATACAATACTTTTAATTTCTACCGTAAATAAATAAGTTACTGATTTTGTAGGCTTAATTCATAATCGTAAAAAATTAAATTAATTAAAAATGATGTCCATGAATAATGGATATTTATTGGTTATAAAAGTGTAAGAACTACGATTAACCGCTAAACATACTGGCTTATGTAAAAGGGAAATGTGTAAAAAAACAACCAGTCTTGTCAAACACTTAAGCTATGCGTTGCCTGTCTTTAATCGCCCTCTGCATTTTTGCACTTTTGGCCATGACTGCAGCTCGAACCGTAAGGGAGTGTAGATGTGAAAATTGGGTTCCTTTTCTGGATCATCCCCAACCGTGTCAAGAGGTATGCACAGACGTCCAAGTCCCTGATTTCGTTTTCTGGCACTGAAGAAAGATTGCCGATATCTAAGTTTTTGAAATCTATCTGGTTATAAAGAAGATACAAACATAAAAAAAGCAAAAAACTCACTTGATATAGTCTCAATTTTCTTTTGTTTCAAATAATTTGGGATATATTTGAATGGCAAGGGTCAAGCCATTGCTGATGGCATTTGGCATGAGTGACACCTGCACTGCAAAGGTATTGTCAAAAAATATATATTTATGCATGTTTAAAATGCAATGTTATAAAAAATAGTACCACTTTTTACATTTTCTCTCCCGTAAACAGATAAAATATGACCATTTTAATTGCTTACGTTGAAATATAAGTTGTAGATTTCTTAGGGCAATTGTGTAGTCATAAAAAATTCAAATAAGTTTAAAATTTAGTCCATGAATAATGGAAATTAATTGGCTTTAACAAGTGTAAGAATAACGATTTACCGCTAAACAAACTGGCTTATATAAAAGGGAAATGTGTAAGGAAGCAACCAGTCTTGTTAAAAACTTTAGCCATGCGTTGCCTGTCTTTGATCGCTCTCTGCATTTTTGCTCTTTTGGCCATGACTAGAGCCAAACCCCCTAAGGCTTGTGCATGTTTGAAGATATATGATCCTGTTTGCGGATCGGACGGAAGAACGCACAGCAGCAGCCAATGCCTTAGGGATTGCGCATCTGGAGTTTGGGAGCTCAGAAAGGGAGAGTGCTAGTTACCGGAATCTGGAAAACTAACTGGCTATAAGCAAGATGTGTACGGTTTAATGTAAATATTTAAAAACAATAAATTGTCATAACCAGGAACTTCAAGGATTTTGTGTAAATTTGTATATTTGTGTATGTAAATAATGCAAAAGATGCAATGGTGTGATACATTTTCTTTCACGATTAAGGAGTATTAAATATAATACTTTTAATTGCTACCGTAAACATATAAATTATTGATTTTTTAGGCTAATTTCATAATTGTACAAAATTTAAGAAAATTAAAAATGATGTCCATGAATAATGGAAATTAATTGGCTTTAACAAGTGTAAGAATTTCGATTTACCGCTAAACAAACTGGCTTATATAAAGGGGAAATGTGTAAGGAAGCAACCAGTCTTGTCAAACACTTTAGCCATGCGTTTCCTGTCTTTGATCGCCCTCTGCATTTTTGCAATTTTGGCCATGACTCCATCCTCTAAGGGTTGTGGATGTATTCTATTGGGTGCTCCTGTTTGCGGATCGGACGGAAGAACGTACGGCAACAGCGATTGCCTTGAGAAGTGCGCACCTGGAGTTAGAGAAGTCAGAAAGGGAAACTGCTAGTTACCGGAATCTGGAAAACTAACTGGCTATAAGCAAGATTTGTACGATTTAACAACAAATTGTCATACATTTCCTTAAGTCTAAAAAAACTTGGAACAACTGACTTGTCACCAAGAACTGCAAGGATTTTGTCTAATTTTAGGCCAATTTCATAGTCCTTAAAAATAGAAGTAGACTTCAATTTTGTTCATGAAAAATTAAATTTGTTTCACTTAAAGTGTAAAAATTAAAGTTTATAGTTTTTAAAAGTTTGCTGCGAACTGGCTTGTTTAAAAATGAAATTACTAAGAAGAACCCAATCTTGACAAAACTGTCAAACATTCAGACTTGCATTGCCTGCCTTTGATCGCTTTCTGCATTCTTCTGGCCATGAATGACAAATACTGTGAACGTTGAAAATGTCTGTCTGCCAAGATCTTGGGAACTACAAAAGCTAGGGCCATCAAATGTTGCACACAGACTTCTATGTACCCCACGCAGGTCAAGTTTGTTTGTTGTTCAAAACTCGACCACACCCCTTTTAACGCCCACAAACCGCGAAACTCTGTGGTGCCCACATTTTTAATGCAAGAGAAAAGTGGCTTTAATAAATATTGTTTGTATTGAAAATGTCTACGCAGATATCTAAAAATTTAAAAAAATCTGGCCATTTTTAAGAAATTGTGTGTAAAAGTGAGTTAAACATTTATTGCGCTTAAAAGCAGAGTGCACTTTTTTGTGGAGAGGGCTTGCGACTCTAGCGATTTTTTTTTTTCTTTTAAGAGGGCATTGAGTATCGCAAATCTCATTGTTGGAAAACACGAATATAAAGTCGTTTCTTGTTTTAATTGCTATAGCAACGGTATACCGTTAAAAAAAAAGTTATAGATTTCTAAAGGAAGTTGCATAATCGTAAAAAATTGAAGAAAATTAAGAATTAGGTCCATAAATAATGGAAATAAATTGGCTTCAACAAGAGTAAGAACTACGATTTACCGCTAAACAAACTAGCTTATATAAAAAAGAAATGTGTAAGGAAGCAACCAGTCTTGTCAAAAACTTAAGCCATGCGTTGCCTGTCTTTGATCGCCCTCTGCATTTTTGCTCTTTTGGCCATGACTGCAGCCATGACAATCAATTTCTGTTATTGTGAAATGGAGAAATATGCTCCTCTCTGCGGATCGGACGGGAAGACGTACGACAACCCGTGCCTTTTGAAATGCCAAAACAACAAACACTTACTGCCTATAGGCGTTACAATTACTGAGGTCAAAAAGGGAAAGTGCCGGAAAGGGAAAGACCGGAGTCCGGAAAACTAAGTGGTTATAAGCAAGATATTTACGGTTTAATGTAAACATTTAAAAACAATAAATTGTCATAACCAAGAACTGCAAAGATTTTATTAAATTTGTATATTTGTGGGTGTAAATAGTAACAAAAGACGCACTAATGTGATAAATTTTTTTCACGGTAAAAGATTCTAAAATATAGTACTTTTAATAGCTACCGTAAACAAATAATTTACTAATTTTTAAGGCTTATTTTGTAGTCCTAAAAATTGAAATAAATCAAAAATTATGTCCACGAATAATGGACATTAATTGGCTTTAACAAGTGTAAAAATTACGATCTAAACTGGCTTATATAAAAAAGAAATGTGTAAGGAAGCAACCAGTCTTGTTATACACTCAAGCCATGCGTTGCCTGTTTTTGATCGCCTTCTGCATTTTTGCTCTTTTGGCCATGACTGCAGCCAAACCACCCAAGGAGTGTTTTTGTTCAAGGGAAATATCTCATGTTTGCGGATCGGACGGAAAAACGTACGTCAACCCGTGCGATTTGAGATGCGAAAATGCCAAAAAAGGCACTAAAGTTACTGAGGCCAAAAAGGGAAAATGCTAGTGACCAGAATCTGGAAAACTAACTGGTTATAAGCAAGATATGTACGGTTTAATGTAAACAATTAAAAATAATAAATTGTCATAACCAGGAACTGCAAGGATTTTGACTAATTTTGTATATTTGTGGATTTGTGGATAAATAGTACAAAAGATGCAATAGTGTGATACATTTTCTTTCAAGGTAAAAGAGTTTTAAATATAATACTTTGAATTGCTACCGTAAACATATAAATTACTGATTGTTTAGGCTAATTTCATAATCCTAAAAAATTTTTGTAGTTAGTGTAAATCCATGAATAATGGAAATTAATTGGCTTTAACAGACGTAAAAATTACGATTTACCGCTAAACTGGCGAAATATAAAAAAGAAATGTGTAAGAAAGCAACCAGTCTTGTCAAACACTTTAGCCATGCGTTGCCTGTCTTTGATCGCCCTCTGCATTTTTGCTCTTTTGGCCATGACTGCAGCTCGAACCAAACATAAGTGTAGATGTAGTTCAGCTGGACCTATAAGTTATAGGTGCCAGTTAATTTGCAATAGAGTCACTTGATACAGTCTCAATTTTCTTTCCTTTAAAATACTTTGGGATAAATTTGAATGGGAAAGGCTAAGCCATTGCTGATGGCATTTGTGATGAGTGACACCTGTACTGTTTAGAGTACAGTATTACATTTTCTCTCACCGTAACAGATTAAAAAGGATAATTATTTGCGATACTCGAAGAGTAAGAGTAATAGTAAGTGAACGCTGCAAATGTCTGTCTGTCCGTCGGTTCGTCGCTCCGTACGAACGACAAGATCTGGGGAACCACAAAAGCTAGAGCCACCAAATTTTGCACACAGACTTCTATGTACCCCACGCAGATCAAGTTTGTTTCAAAACCCGACCACACCCCTATTAACGCCCACAAACCGTAAAACTCTGTGGTGTCCACATTTTTAATGCAAGAGAAAAGTGGCTTTAATAAATATTGTTTGTATTGAAAATATCTACGCAGATATCTAAAAATTTAAAAAAATCTGGCCATTTATAAGAAATTGTGTGTAAAAGTGAGTTAAAAATTTATTGCGCTTAAAACCTGGCTACACTTTTTTGTGGAGAGGGCTAGAGACTTTAGCGTTTTTTCTTGTTTTGTTTTTTTTTTTTAAAGAGGGCAATGAGTATCGCAAATCGGATAGTCGTAAAACACGACTATAGAGTCCTTTCTTTTTTTAATTGCTATAGGAACGGTGTACCCTTAAAAAATAAATTATAAATTTCTAAGGGTATTTGCATAATCGTAAAAAATGTAAGTAAATTAAAAATTATGTCCATGAATAATAGAAACTAATTGGCTTTAACAAGTGTAAGAATTATAATTAACCGCTAAACTAACTGGCTTACATAAAAAGGAAATGGGTAGGAAAGCCACCAGTCTTGTCAAACACTTTAGCCATGCGTTGCCTGTCTTTGATCGCCCTCTGCATTTTTGCTCTTTTGGCCATGACTGGAGCCCAAGTCCCCAATGAGTGTATATGTACTAGGGAACTTGCTCCTGTTTGCGGATCGGACGGAAAAAGGTACGCCAACCCGTGCAAATTGAGATGCGAAAACGCCAAAAAAGGCACTAAAATTACTGAGGCCAAAAAGGGAGAGTGCTAGTTACCGGAATCCGGAAAACTAAGTGGTTATAAGCAAGATATGTACGGTTTAATGTAAACATTTAAAAATAACATATTGTCATAACCAAGACCTGCAAGGATTTTGACAAATTTTTTATATTTGTGGATGTAAATATTACAAAAGATGCAATAGTGTGATACACTTTCTTTCACTGCAAATGAGTTTTAAATACAGTAATTTTATTTGCTACCGTAAACAAATAAGTTACTGATTTTTAGGCTAATTTCATAATCGTAAAAAATTGAATTTGTTAAAAATTATGTCCATGAGTAATGGATATTTATTGGTTATAAAAGTGTAAAAACTACGATTTACCGCCAAACAAACTGGCTTATATAAAAGGGAAATGGGTAAGAACGCCACCAGTCTTGTTAAAAACTTTAGCCATGCGTTGTCTGTCTTTGATCGCTTTCTGCATTTTTGCTCTTTTGGCCACGACTGCAGCTGAAACCATACGGGAGTGCAGATGTGACCCGCGGATTTATCTTCCGTTTCATCGCCCACCGTGCCGTATGAAATGCAAAAACGTCCCAGCCCCAGTCCCAAAAGGCGCTTAAATTACAAAGGCCAGAAAGGGAAGGTGCTGATGCCTAGATTTTTTAGATCTAAGTGGTTATTAACAAGATATGTACGGTGCACAGTGGGCCAGAAAGTTCACAATTTGGCCAAAATCTGACATTTCTTCCTCCAAGTAGCTAGGAAGCTGAAATTTGGCCACTTTGTTCTTAACAAATTAAACTTTTAAAAAACTAAAAATTCTTTTTTAAGTTTTTTATTTAAGACATAGATACTCTGAGCCAAAATTGAAAAATATTTCCAATTTGTCATTTCTTTTTGCATAAAGAAAAACCTACTTCAGAGCTTTAACCCATTTTAACATAAACTTGACAATCAAAGAGAACAAATAAAAAAAAAATGTTGCCTTAAAAAAATACTAAGGTGTTAATGATTAATAAACCTCTCAATATGGTAACTTTCGGAGGGGACTACGTAAAAGTTTATAAAAAATCGACGCCAAAAAAAATTTGTAAAACTTCTACTTAGCTTAGGTAACATTTTTACAACATAAAAATAAAAAAGAAATGTTGAAATAAATCGATTTTTGTGTGCATACCAAAAATAGAGTTTGACAGTTTTAACTGGCTCAAGTCCTAATTTCGACCCGCTGGCTCAATGTGCAGTGCAATGTTAACATACAAAAAGCAATAAATAAAACTTGGTAGTCTCAAATTTTGATTAGTTTAAATTTTTTTGGGATCAATTTGAACGGTAACGGTCAAGCCATTGCTAAACCCCCTAACAAGCTTTAACAAGCGTAAGAATTACGATTTATCTCTAAACAAACTGGCTTATAAAAAAAGAAAATGTAAAAGGAAACGCCAGTCTTGTTAACAACTTTAGCCATGCGTTGCCTGTCTTTGATCGCCCTCTGCATTTTTGCACTTTTGGCCATGACTGCAGCTCGAACCGTAAGGGAGTGTAGATGTGAAAATTGGGTTCCTTTGCTGAAACCCCAACGGTGTCAAGAGGTATGCACAGACGTCCAAAAACCTGATCTCTGGGGAGGAAGATAGGTTGCTGATATCTAAGTTTTTGTAATCTATCTGGTTATAAACAAGATACAAAAATAAAAAAAGCAATCACAGCGACTTGATATAGTCTCAATTTTCTTTTCTTTAAAATACTTTGGGATAAATTTGAATGGGAAAGGTTAAGCCATTGCTGATGGCATTTGTCATGACTGACACCTGTGCTGTTTAGAGTTCAGTATCACATTTTCTTTCACCTTAAACAGATTAAATAGGATAATTATTTGCGATACTCGAAGAGTAAGCAAATACTGTGAACGTTACAAATGTCCGTCTGTCCGTCAGTCCCTCCGTACGATCGCAAAGATCTCAGGAATTACAAAGCCACGAGTGCGTTAAAAATTTATTTTTTTTGAGAGGACTAGCGACTTGAGCGGTTTTCTTGTTATGTTTTCTTTTAAAGCATCGCAAATCTGAGAGTCGGGAAACTCGACATTAGAGTCCTTTATTGTTATAATACAAGTTCTAGATTTCTTAGGGCAATTGCATAATAGCAAAAAATTTAAGAAAATTAAAAATTAAGTCCATAAATAATGGAAATTAATTGGCTTTAACAAGTGTAAGAATAACGATTTACCGCTAAACAAACTGGCTTATATAAAGGGGAAATGTGTAAGGAAGCAACAAGTCTTGTTAAACACTTAAGCCATGCGTTGCCTGTCTTTGATCGCCCTCTGCATTTTTGCTCTTTTGGCCATGACTGGAGCCAAACCACCCCAGGAGTGTTTATGTACTAGGGAATTGGCTCCTCTTTGCGGATCGGACGGAAAAACGTACGGCAACCCGTGCGATTTAAGATGCGAAAATGCCAAAAAAGGCACTAAAGTTACTGAGGCCAAAAAGGGAAGGTGCTAGTTACCGGAATCCGGAAAACTAACTGGTTATAAGCAAAATATGTACGGTTTAATGTAAACATTTTAAAACAATAAATTGTTATAACCAGGAACTGCAAGGATTTTGACTAATTTTGTATATTTGTGGATGTAAATAGTACAAAAGATGCAATAGTGTGATACATTTTCTTTCACTGCAAATGAGTTTTAAATACAATACTTTTAATTTCTACCGTAAATAAATAAGTTAATGATTATTTAGGCGTATTTCATAATCGTAAAAAATTGAATTAATTAAAAATTATGTCCATGAATAATGGATATTTATTGGTTATAAAAGTGTAAGAACTACGATTTACCGCTAAACAAACTGGCTTATATAAAAGGGAAATGTGTAAGGAAGCAACCAGTCTTGTTAAACACTTAAGCCATGCGTTGTCTGTCTTTGATCGCATTCTGCATTTTTGCTCTTTTGGCCATGACTGGAGCCCAAATCCCCGATGCATGTAAATGTTTACTAACTACTCAGGAAGTGGCTCCTCTTTGCGGATCGGACGGAAAAACGTACAACAACCCGTGCGCATTAGGATGCGAAAACGCCAAAAAAGGCACTAAAATTACTGAGGCCAAAAAGGGAAAGTGCTAGTTACCAGAATCTGGAAAGCTTACTTGATATAAACAGAAAATGTACAAAAATATGTAAAAAACATAAAAAACTTTTTAATTTCCAGCAGCTATTAAAGCTATTTTAAAATTTGTTTTGACTTTAACTATTTATGACTTAAAGAAAAGGGGTTACAATTCCTAGCCAACAAAATATTATTAAATCCCAATATAAAACCACTTTTGTGGGTAATTGTCTATCCTGTTAAAAGTTTTCTCGATCGAATAAGGTATATAGATAATTTTGTTTGCTTGTTTTTAGATAAAGGGATCAACTTACCTGCCGGCCGCTTTATTAAGGGCATCTGGCGTGTCGACTGGCGGCAGACTCTCCGTGTCCCATTGCCCGGCAGCGAACGAGATATTCGAGGGGGTTTCGAACGAGGGTCGCGAGTCCGGCGGAATGTCGGTGTCCCCTCGGAGGAACGAGTTGTTGCCGGCCACGTTTATCGAGTGAGTGGTGGTATAGTCCGTCGATTCGCGGGCCGCGAGCATTTCGGTCTGCGACATGTTGGCCGACGAGTTCTGAATGTTGTCGGCCAAGTAGTTGGTGGCATTCGGCGATGACGGCTGCATTTTGGCAGCGCTTCCGGATCCGGATACAGAGTTGGAGCCCTGATTGCACGATCGGCTGTCGCCGGCGGACGCTGATCCGTTGCTACCAGAACGGAAGCTGAGGCGCTCCGCAAGTGGTTCACTGAGCGGCGTCTGGGCGAAGCTGATCCCCGGGATGGTGGCGCTGGAGGAGGCGGTGGCTGAGGGCGATGACAGTTGGCCGTCGAGTTGGTTGAAGTTCCGGCTGTTTGTGCGTCGGATAATCGTCAGTGAGCCGTGTCCTGCAAAAAGCGGGGGGAAAAAAAGGGAAACTGATTTAGTTGCCGGCTGATTATTTAGTTATATAACTCTCACTGTTGACACATTGATTAGGGCCCTACTGAGATCTAATCAAGCACACAGGGGCCCCAAAGGAAAGGGTTTGTGGGAAAGGGTACAGTGGATAAAGGGTACAGAAATATTGATGAAAAAATACAAATATAAAGTCAAAGCACTTTTATTTTAATATTATACAGAAATTAGAGTAACGTTGCCCACAATTTTTAAACATTCAGTTTTTCGGAATTTTTTTTTCTTACTTTAAAAAAGGTTGCGGCAGGCTTTTTTCTAATTTTCAAAATTTATAAGAGGGAAAACAGATAAAATTTGTATATTTAGTAACTTACTTTCAAGTACACAATTTTACATATTTTTTTACATTTTAGAAATAATTTATCCTGATTATGGCAGTGAACACAGTTCTAATTTGACCGATTATTTTTATGAAATTAAAAAAAAAAAAAAATCGTAATATAAGAACATAGTATGAACCCCATACAATAAAAATAACTTTAATTATAATGACAATAAATTTAATTTGTTTCGTAATTATACAAACATTTTTGTTCGGTTTCTTCTTAGTTCTGTTCCACTGTACGCTTTCTACTACGGTCAAAAATCGTTTGTTGCAATCGACAAGAAATCAATAATTTATTCCCATCATTTGGGGCCATTGTAGCGTTGAGTTCTTTATGTAGTTTAACCCCAAGCAAAGGGAAAATGCTTAACGAGCAGCGAACAATGGCCCCTGGAGAAGTTGCTCCTGCGAGGCATGTCCCGCCTCCCACTTTCACCACCCTCCTCGTGCTGGCTGAGTGGCATCATCCTAAGTTGGCCCTAAGTTGCCTTTCCGGGCGTGTCGGAAAAGTGCAAAGGATTTATCTGTGTGTGTGTGTGTGCGTTTGTTTGTCAAGTGCTGAGGAGGACTCATGGAGCTTGGAGCTATCTATCTGTGAATTCCCTCGTCTGCTGGCTGCGAGAATCTTAACTGCATTCCATTTATTTTGACAGTGCATGAACCTCCTCGAGAGTAAGGTGATGGGGCAGTCATAAAATCCGCTTTATGCTGCACTTAAATTTATGTTACACCCGAGATTCCTCCGCTTAACTGCTAGATACGCGGGCTCTTTATCGACGCCAGTTTTGGGATGAAATGTTTTATGCTCCTTTTACTGGGCGACTCTTCGCGTCCTAAATGACTTTCAACGCTTCATTTTACCCCACAATGTAGGAGGAAACCCGGGAAAATGGGGCTGAGCTGAAACCACCTGGCATCAGCTTACGGCTAAAGCCCAATTCCGGTTGTCTTGACCCATGTGAGTGGGTGGTGGTGCTGGAAATTGCTGGCAATTAAATGGCCTGATGGCCATGGCCGCATAAAGTGCGTTTAGCAACTGGTAACATGATCGATGGCTTCCCATCAATCTTTTTTTGAGAAGGTAAGACAGTTCAACAATTTAGTTTGCTACCGATTGATCTTAATAAGATAATGGAATATCTTTAGGAACTAAGTACATAAGTGTTTCACGGGGAAAAAAGATACCACGGGGAAGGGTTGATAAATTTGTAATAATTCTTATATTAAAATTCAACTAACATATTTAATTGCGTTCCACCATTAATTTAGTGTGATGTGATATCTGTCATTTTATAGCTTTTGCTAATTTAAATGGTTTTATAATTATATTTTAAACCTACCATTTGATTTATTTTGTCTTCTAAAATAAATAACTTTATTAAATGGCTTTTGAAATTTATTTCTCATATGTATGCGTTTTGTTTTCTGAAAAATCAACCATAAATTCAAAATCTAATTAGGCCAACTGCTCTGCAATGCGATTTCAATTAGCCATTTTAGTTCTCAACCCCAACTACCACGAAGTACTATCCCTTCTAAATTCCCGCAATTTCCGAGCGATGTCAAACCGACTTACCCGCCGCAATCTCCGCATCTGGTGCAGGATGGATTATGCAGGCAGGCGGGTGCACAAGTTCTGCGGTGTCCTGTCCGCTCCGCAAAATGGAAATTTTAATAAGACCCTCCCACAGTCCCCACCAGGATCAAATAATGAAATATGCAAAAATAACCTAAACAACAACAGTGAGGGCTTGGAGGCAAAATGCCCTGAGCTGTTCTTTACTTACTTGCCACTTGACCATTTATTGTCGCATTTGTGCCACTGCCACCGAGCTCAGAGACTGTGGGACTTCCAGCTTCTTGTCCAGGCGTACTAACGCCACCTGCACCTGCTCCGCCGGCTCCAGTGCCAGATCCAGCTGGCCCACTCGCTGCACCGCTCGCTGCACCACTGCTGTTCCCCGATGCCAATCCCGCACCGCTGCTGCCTCCGCCGGTGGTGCCCGCCCCACCAATCGCCTCGTCCCGCTTGCTGGGCAAACTCTCCGGCGTGCTGGCAACTGAAAATGAGATGCGAAACATTCTAGGGTTAGTGGATTTTGTCATCGTATCTGTGCACTTAGGAAAAGGTATGTGATTTGAATTTAAATTATGTCTTTATCATATTCTATAATATAATATAATATAATATAATATTTGTGTTGTTTTTAAATACATAATATAACATGTAAATAAATATTTAAAGATTCCCAAAAAAAGAGTTATCATTTATTTTAATTTATACCAAGTACTTAAAAAAAAAAAAGTCAAGTGTTTTTTGTGTAAAATTAATTCCCAAAAAATATGAAAAAAATATGAGTGTACATTTTGAATTAAAAATCGACATTACAATTTTTAGTGTAATGAAAATACAGTAGGTACTTAATAAATGTTTAAGAAACGTGAATTTTTAACAATTACTTTAACTATTAAATGTGTTTGAATATTAAGACGATTAAAAACAAAACTCATCTTTTCTTAATGTGTACCTATCTACTTAGTTAAACCTTTCACTGCTCCAACAGGTCTCTGTGTGGCAATCAGTATTCAAACTATCTGTGCTTGTGCACACATCTATTTGAGCCCTAAATCCTTTTGTTGTCTTTCACTTGCTAGAAATCCCTCCTTTCTAATGCTGTTGGGCTTAGCCAAAGTGTGTTTGTGTTGTGTATTGTGTTTTCTACTTGGCCCAACTTTTTTGTACCTTTCAATGTATAAGAGGGCGTATCTTTTACTCTTAGTGGATCAAGTTTAAAATGAACAGAAAATTCTTGAATTCAATAACTCCAAAAACATATATTTTGCATTTCAGCTTGCCTTTGGGGTCCTTAATTTTTTTAAGTACCTATAATAAAAGCCACAAAACAATATTTCAAAATGCAATACTCAAAGGAAAGAGCATTCCACAAACACCATGACGACAACCAGTTTCCTTGCCCATAACGCTTTTCTTCTGGCTCATCTTGTGTTATCCTCTCCTTTGATTAGACCAGGCTTAGCCGTCTGCTTTGGCACTACAAGATTAGGTTGAAATTGCTTTTGGGCGTCGAAAGGATTTTATTAGGCCAAGCTAATACCGTTTTTTGCGCAGGTTGCCAAGGCCAACAGCTGCGCGCTACAAATGTTTAGCTATGCATATAAAGGTTCTATGTTTACCTAGTTGATTTGGAATATTGCGTATACGCTACGTGTTCACAAAAACAATAGTGAACCCCCGCTTAGCAAGAAAGTACGGATTGTGTGATTTATTTGGCTGTGTAAACTACTGTAAATGATTAACAAATAATAAATCGTTTGTTTAATATTTTTCGCTTACTTTTGTAATAGATGACGTTGTAAATTGGACAAGTAAACAAAACGTTTTTCTTACAAAAAAGTGCATGCTAATTCCTTTGTACTCTTCAAGTGTTAAAAGTCTCGAATGAGGTCTTAAAACTACGATTTATCGCTTTCAATGCTTAAATTTTCCAGAGAACAGCGGCTTGCTAAGGGTGCTGGTTCTGGCTTATCTATAAATGGGTGCCGATCGGCTGTTGAAGCCTCAGTCTTGTCTAACCAGTCTGACATTAAAGCCATGCGTTTCCTCGCTCTGATCGCACTCTGCCTGTTCGCTCTTTTGGCCCTCACTTCGGCCGAGGAAGCTGCCGCCTTCTGCCCATGTCCTCGCAACTTTGATCCTGTCTGCGGATCGGACTCCAAGACCTACAGCAACCAGTGCGATTTGGACTGCTCAGCCAAGCGTCAAGGACGCACAATTACTGTGACCAAACCGGGAATGTGCTAATCACCGGAGTACGAAAATTTAACTGGCTATAACCGATATATTGTAAATACGAGTATGATGAAATATGAAAAATAAATTCGTGTCAGTGGTGAACTAAATTTGTATATATTTGTGAATATTATGTGGTTATCTTATTGGCCAACATTTATAGAGTTTAAAAATGTTTAGATAATTGTAGTGTTACTTGTTAATTGTAATCACCCTTTTAATACATTGTTGAAGGTTACAAAAGTTACAGCTTATTTTTAGATCAGCGTAAAGCTCCAGTCAAGTATAACAAGTTTAAGAATTCTAATTTTCAGTTGGGTATCAGAAAATATTTAAAATTTAAATTGTCATAATTTTCTATATTCAGCTACAAAATTGGTTAAAAGTTTTGTATCTTCCAAAACATCTAAATCATAACAAACTTAATAATTGCTCAAGTGTTAAAATAGTGTAAATATTATCAAAACGAAAAATATGAAAAATAAATAACTGAGAACAGTGAACTTGGACTATTTGCGAACTTTTGCGCTTTTGTTATTGACCCAATTTTTTTATAACAATCTTGTTGGCTTGGATTCTATTTAGACAAATGTTGGCAGCATTTTACCTAACAAATAAAAAATCCATACCAGGGCTGAGTATTGAAAGTGGGTTTTAAAGGTGTTGTGATACAAAAACGTGATTTTACTGAAAATAAAAATGTATCTTTAAGAAGGTCAGTCATATCTCCGTGTCAACACGGATTTATGAAAAGAAGATCAACAACTACTAACCTTTTGGAGCTCACCTCATTCGTGATAAAGGGCTTTAAAAGTAGCTTTCAAACAGATGTCATTTACACTGACTTTAGTAAAGCATTTGACTCTGTAAATCACTCACTTTTAGTTCGGAAACTTGACTTGTTAGGGTTTCCAATTGATCTTCTTAGATGGATTTTAAGTTATCTGAATGGCAGACACAAAGAGTCCTTTTTAAAAATTCCCTTTCTGGTCTTCTCCGAGTTACTTCCGGCGTCCCACAAGGTAGTCACCTTGGTCCGCTTCTTTTACTTTATTTATTAACGACCTTCCATTAATTATAAATCATTCTCGCGTACTTATGTACGCAGATGATGTTAAGTTATGCCTGCAGTACAAGGATATTTCCAGCCATTCTGACTTACAATCCGATCTAAACAATTTTCAAAACTGGTGCCGTGATAATTTACTAAATTTAAACGGGTCTAAGTGCAAGTTGATGACTTTTGCCGAGTCAATCCAAAACTTGCAACTTACTCACTAAGTGGGAAACCTTGGATAGAATAACTATGGTTGACGATCTTGGCGTCCTTTTGGACCCAAAACTTAAGTTTACTGATCACATTTCGTCCATGGTTAATAAAGCCAGAGGAGTGCTTGGTTTTATTAAAAGATGGTCGAAGGAATTTGACGATCCCTACGTCACTAAGACCTTATTTACTTCGCTAGTCCGTCCGATTCTAGAGTATGGGTCTCCCGTCTGGAGTCCCCAATACGGAGTACATATAGATCGCATTGAATCTGTTCAAAAAAACTTTTTAATTTTTGCTTTACGGCGCCTCAACTGGGATGCAAACCTTAACTTACCTTCTTATTCTAGCAGATTACTTTTAATTAATTTACCCTCCCTAGCTAACCGTAGAACGATGCTTGGTACTATTTTTATTTATAATCTTATTCGTGGTGATATTGACAGTGCCGACTTGGTTGGTCGGCTTAACTTTTCTGTGCCAAGTAGATTAACTAGAAATTATATACCCTTAACATTAAACCACTGTAGATCTAACTATGACTTGCATGAGCCTTTCAGAGTATTATGTTCTGACTATAATAGACTTTATCCTATAATCTCAAATTCTGACTCTGCCGCTCTTAAAACGACTTATACTAACTTCGTTAGCACAAAATTAGATCCTACTTTTTCCTCGGACTTTGCCTATACTTTCATAACTCGCGTCTATCTTCTCGCGAATCGTGCCGTACGATACACGGCTGCGCCCCCGGTCGGTTGGGCGGGTAAGAGGGCCGTGGGACTACGCGCGAATTTATAAAAGAAAAAAAGAAAAAAAGAAAAGTAATTAAATTTTTTCTAAAATTTTACTATTTTTAAGAAAACTTAATTTATTTAAAAACTTTTCCAATTGTTGATATCTGGCTCAAGGTCTGGACCCATGTAATAAAACACAGGTTGTTTTTATTATCCCAAACTTTTCTAAAAAAGCTCAGAGTACAATAGCTAATTACGCTTCCTCACAATTATTTAAATACTTAAAATTCTATATTAAGTAGGCAAGATAATGAAAGACAGAATCTGACTCATAGAAGATGATATGGGTTATCTTCCACAGTCAGTCTTTTGTTGAGACTAATAAACTCGCAAATCACTGCAAGTTTCTCCCAGTGTCGCGTTATTTATGATTCGCATTTGCGATAAGGTGTTGAAACGCTATCAATTGCAATGCCAAATCAGCTCTCTGATAAGCTTATTTATTTCAATATATTTCACGATGATGATTAATACAATTCACTGGGTTTCTTTGATTTTATTTAATTTTCTTTATGTTTCTTTGGTGTATTTAAGTGGTTTTTTTTTTTCGGGGTAGTTAGCAGGTGCCGGATCTCAGTACTCCCATGCTGCGTCCTTGGCGCTCCACATCACGACGCACGCAGTCGAATTCGCAGCGATTGGGGTAGGTGATCCTGTTGGTGCCGCACACAGGATCGTAGTTCCTGGGACAGGGACAGAAGGGCTTTCGCTCCTTGACGTCGTTTTCAGCGTCATCGCTGCGAATTGGCGATATGGCCAGGGCCAGGAAAAGGCACAGGGCCAGCAAAATGCTCAGGAATTTCATGGTGTCGAGGTTAATCCAGGTGATAGACTGATTCGATACTGCCGTTCGACTTCTTTTTTCAGTCAATGGAGCTTTGGTTGGTTCCGATTAGGTCTCTTATCTTATCAGTTTTTCTGGTGCTTTGGAGTTGTGGGTATTATTATTTGTTTGACTGTAAAAATACGTGCTCAATTAGCCAACTGCAGTTCGTAGAGTTAACCTGGCTAAATATATGCAATGCAAATTATTTGAATAATTTATGGGCTCTGGCACTACCAGTTTAATTACTTATTTAGCCTATCGCGGAACCAAACAACACGCAATTGTTTATAGCTGTTAAAAGCTCCCGGAAAAAGCTATACATTACTCACTTTTTTCAAGAGCTTTTCCCTCTTTTCTCTCTGCCTTCTTATCAGCGATCAGGTGGCAAATGTAATTTAGGGAATTTCCTCCACCTACAAAAATTTACATACACATTACAACGCTTTTTTTATGAGCTCCCCCCGTAATTAATGAAACGCCAGTCTTTTTGTCAGGCAATTCACACAACGCTGGCTTTTCAATTTCAATTTCGCCATTCAATTTCAATTAATTTAGCTGCTCAGCTGCCCCTGGGGAAATTTCATAAAGTTGAATCCACAGTTCTGGAGTATCTGCCGCCATGCGAGGTTTATTTCTGGAGCTGGTGATGCTCTTGGTTTTCGCCGTACTAATGGCGGGGGCTCTCAACTGCCAGCCGTGCAAATTACTGGAAGCCCGCAAGACACATGCAAATGAAACCCACACGACGCAGCCCAAGTGAGCAGAAAAAAAGGGGGAGGTAGCGGGCGCAGGCGGGCTGAAGGTCGCAAGAGAGCAGTGCAAAATAATCAGCAGCTTGTTTGGCTAATTAGCAAAAATCTACGCACACATGGAGGTACCAACTTATACTTGTACTCGGAGCAATTGAATCTCAGTCTTTGTTGAACACTCGCAGCGAAAAGACGACGACCAATTCCTCATAAAAATCTTATTCAGTTAGCAGATATGCAGTGCCTGGCATTTTTGGTTCTCCTGGCCCTTTTGGTCACCCTCTTTGTGGGTTTCTCGGAGGGCAGCTATTGTCCCTGCGACCTCAAGACCCAAAGGACAGAGGTCTGCGGCTCCAATGGTGTCACCTACAAAAATCGCTGCGAGTTCGAGTGCACGCAGCGGGATTACAAGAAACTTGGACGGACCCTAAACATCCGAAATACGGGACAATGTGAATAGCATAAATAACTAAATTTAAAATATCTGTATTTTAAAAAATTAATTCATGCTAAAGTGATTTGTCAAGTGACGATGCAGGCTTCTATACTCTCCAACAAATTCTGTGTGATAATATAATAAAAAAATATATTTCATTTCGTATCAAATTAAAAATTAATGTTGTTTTCAATTTCTTATCAGTAAAGTGTTTTATAACAAAACTATACTAAATAAAATAAAGCAAACTAAATGTGCATTAGTTAAGTATAAATATATTTCAAACTTTGAACGAACTTTAGTATCAATTGAACACCCGTCGCAATTCTCTGAAGAATTCCCCCATAAATCTCGTTCAACAAGCTTAACAGAAAGAGATATGAAGTACCTGACTTTGGTAGCTCTTTTTGCCCTTTTGATTTCATTATTAACTGAGTTTACGGAAGCCATCTTTTGTCCCTGCAACCAAATTAAAAATGAGGTTTGCGGCTCCAATGGCGTTACATACACAAATCACTGCCTATTTGAGTGCACACAGCGGGAATACAAGAAGATCGGACGAGTCCTAAACATCCGAAAACAGGGGTCTTGTTAAAATTAATCTATTTGTTCTTTCGTAAATAATATTAAAACAATTAGCACCTGGCTAACAATGACTTGTTTCTTTGAACAACATTTGAACTCAATTGTTAAAATTAAATACTTAAAGACGCAATGTTTTATTGTAAACAAGGTCTAACTGGTGTTTTTCTTTTTACTCTTACAGCTAACAGAAAATTTATTTTGGTAAATTTTTACATTTTTACATTTTTAATTTTGGTAATACGGTACTTGACAATAAGTTAATGTTATTTAAAAATAAAAATTGAGAAAAAACCATTTAACATTGTAATTTCTAGCCATTATACTTTTAACTCTTAGTTTGCATTTAATTTTCTTAAATTTGTAAAGTGTATTCCTCAAGTCGTGGTTCTAAAAAAAGATCGCACTTTTGATTTAAAATCTGTTTTTCGACGAGGCGCATCGGACTGTGTTATTTGTATTGTTATATGTATTATACAACCTTACTTATTCAAATAACACCATTCAATGCTAATTAAAAGCAGCGACGAGTGCGTCATCACCTCAGTAAATCAATCGGTGGCTGTCGGGGGGCGTAGCTCGATTTCATTGACACTTTGGGTGGGATTGTGTCTCCAAGTCGATTTTGGCACCGTTTAAACAGTCGCCTCACGCACATCAATCAAATTTATGCATAATTAATCGTCCGACAGCAGCGATTCGCTTCCCCCGGGGAATTGCTGATGATGGCTGGGATGTGATTTATTAACTCTGCACAGCGACTTGACTAATTGAATCTCAATACGTGCGACACAAACGTCGGAATTGGGTGCAAACAAACCCAAACCCAAATCCACTCCCACTCCCCAAGACTAATACAATAGGCCAAGTAATAACAAGACCAACCATTCTAATAAAGCTAATGGGCCACATTCATGAGGTGAGGTTAGTGAGTGGCTTCTGTGTTGGTTTTATGACAGGAAGCTGACAGCTGCAGCCAGAATTCGGCTCGCCAGAACGTTATTAAAAAGATAAAAATAATAAACTGGTTAAATCACAGCAGTAAATGGTTTTATCTCGGGCTAGGGGAAGAGAAGTCTCGCAGTCTTGTCCAAATTAAAGATTATATCACTCCATGAGATAAACAGGATGTGTCATTGTAAACAGAAAATTGGATAAATAATGGTAGTTAGGAGATTTAATTTTAATTTACTTTTTCCAACATAGTGAAATCAAATAAACTTAACTTATGCAAAAGCTTGTTAAATGGTACTAATAAGTACCGGAAAAATATGGTAAATATTATTCCTATTTCAATCTTAAAAGAGCTCAATTTAAAGAGTAAACATTTTGTTTCACTGGATTCAATTTGTTTACTCTTTGTTTGAAAAATTAATGTGCTCGTTGAAAAATTTAATTGAACAGTGAAACTTTGTTTAGAGCTCTTTGTAAGTATCAAATGCTTACATAAATATTTAAAATAACAAATAAAACTTTGTTAAAGTTTTGTTTAATTTCTAAAAAAAAGCACTTTATTGTTTTTATTTTCAAGCAATCAATGTTGTTTACTTAACCGTTTGGGACAAACTCCAATTAGATACAAATGCGAGCTAATACCGACAGTGTTTTATCAGTCAGTGACTTGACTGTCGGCTTATCTAACAGAGTCTAAGCAGATAATACGATAATATTCTGTCAAAAGAGGATTGCCCCGCCCACAGCCATAACAATAACAGCCAGATACTAAAGGTCGGATGGGCTGCAAACGAAAAACTGGCAAGTACACTGGGGCATAGATATTCGGAAATTTACATACGGAACCAACTTATGACAGCGACAATCTCTACAAACTGCTGTTGTTGTAATCGATTTGTGATAACAAGTATTTAATAAGCGTAAACGTATTGACAACATCAAATGGTGGCCCAAAAAAAAAAGCAAAGAGAGAACCCGCCCAATTCAAATTTGTTGACGCTCAAGGGTTGTCAAAGAACAGCGCACACACACACAGATATATACTACATATAGATATGAAAAATGGATAAGCCGGAAAAGAGGAAAATGTGACCGAGCGAAAAGCAAAGCATATGTTTAGGCGCGTGTGTTAAATTCGTAAATATCTGGGGCTACCGGATTAGTGGGAGCTGATTTTTAATATACCCAGCTGGAGCTGGAGCGCCCCAAAATTTTTTGATATGATTAAATATTTACATAATAAAAAATGTAGGTCGTGTATTTATTTATTCGAGCACGGGAAGCCCAAATTCCAAATTGAAAAGTGCTTCGAAAAAAAGAAAAATTTCGCTCGCACCCACTCCAGAAATTCTAACACAAAGGGCTCCTGCCGCCCCTGAAACTCGCAATTCAATCAGCGTCGCGACATGAAAGGTAAACCCTGTTGTCCTGCGTGGAGGAACCCACAGACAGGTGAGACAGGTGAGTGAGAGCTGCTGGCACAGTTTGGGTAGACAGCCGGGGGATTAGCCGGTGCGGTGCTTTTACCTAAAACATTTCGCTTTAACTTTTCACTTTTCACTCACCCGCCCATTTCCCATTTCCCCGGGGGTGCGGCCTCAAAATTACTGCGAATTTTCTTCGCTTTGATTTCGTTGGCGAAGGCAAGGCAAAGGCAAAGGAATCTCAATATAAGCAGCCACGCCCCGTGTCAAACCCTTTTCATGTCGCGGTGAAAGGCGGCCAAAATTATGCCGAGTCTGGTGAGCTGAACACGTGAAGATTTCTGCACATATTTGTGCGAGAATTTCCAATAAACTTGCAGGCACTTGTAGCATCCAAGGAACATGGACAAACAATGGCAGCCATTTGCTTATCCTGCTTTGCCGCCGGTAAAATGTTTAATTAAGCCGCCAGATTCAGCGTGGTGTCAATTTTAAGGGGGTTTGGATTAAGACCGGTTAAATAAAGTTTCATTTGGCCATTTGAAAGGCTCAATTTTCGTGGCCTCATCGATTCATTACCTCACTATTACTCATATCAATATGTTTTATAAATATATAGCTCTACTTCCGTCCTTACCTTCCGTTTAGCTTAACTTTTCCGTTGTTTCTATTTAAAAGGTTAGTACTTTTCCCCTGTTTGATCAACTGGCCAGTGTAACAAAAAAGTGTACATGTTTAATTCCAATTTAAACAATTTTCAAAGTGACACAGCATGTGGGCAAATATTTAAGCGATCAAATCGCCAAGCCAAATAAACAAAAGCGGAATTGAAAAGCCGGCAACAGTATAAAAAGCCGTCAAACTGGAAATGATAACAGAAAACTTGTTTGTTCGTTGACCGAGATGGGTGTAGTAAAAGTCATAGCTTTCGCATTGAGTGTGGGTCTAGTTGGAGTCCTGGCCCACAATCATCAGTCGAAGGAGCAGGACGCGAAATACAATTGGTGGCAGCACGAGGTGTTCTACCAGATATATCCAAGATCCTTTCAGGACAGCAACAACGATGGAATAGGAGATCTTCAGGGTATTACATCTAGGTTGCAGTACTTAAAGGATACTGGTATTACGGCCATGTGGCTGAGTCCTATCTATGAGTCACCCATGGTGGACTTTGGCTACGATATCTCCAATTATACGAATATCCAGCCGGACTACGGAACCCTCGACGACTTTGACGCCTTGATAGCCAAGGCTAACGAGCTGGGTGTCAAAGTCATTTTGGACTTTGTGCCCAATCACAGCTCGAATAAGCATCCCTGGTTCATTAAGTCAGCTGCCAGAGAGCCTGGATACGAGGACTTCTATGTGTGGGAGGACGGTACTCTTTTGGAGAACGGCACTCGTGTTCCGCCCAACAATTGGCTGTCGGTCTTCTCCGGATCCGCATGGATGTGGAACGATGAGAGGCAACAGTACTATCTGAGACAGTTCACATACGGACAGCCCGATCTGAACTACCGCAATCCCGCTGTAATCCAAGCCATGGACGATGTCATGCTCTTCTGGTTGAACAAGGGAATCGCAGGCTTTCGCATCGATGCCATTATCTACATTTACGAGGATGCACAACTGAGGGATGAGCCTCCAAGTGGCACCACCGACGACACAAACGTTGAATATTACCTGGAACACATCTATACCAGAAATCAACCAGAAGACTACGGTCTCCTTCAGCACTGGCGTCAACTCCTGGATAATTACACAGCCATCCACGGAGGACCCATGAGGATAATGATGACCGAGGGTTACGCATCGGTGGCCCAGCTAATGGACTATTATGAAGATGCTAAGGGAGTTCAGGGTCCCGAGTTCCCCTTCAACTTTGACTTCATCATCGAGCTAAATGCTAATTCAACAGCTGCGGACTTTGTCTTCTATATCTCCAGGTGGCTAATCTATATGCCACATGGTCATGTGGCCAATTGGGTCATGGGTAATCACGATAATCCGCGAGTGGCCTCACGATTCGGTGAGAAAACGGTAGACGCCATGAATATGTTGCTGATGACACTGCCTGGTATTGCTATAACTTACAATGTGGGTAAAGGAATTCCTTAATTTCTGGTATAATATTTTGGATTTTTATATTTCAGGGCGAAGAGTTAGGTATGACGGACTACAGGGACATCAGCTGGAGCGAAACTGTCGATCAGCCCGCCTGCGAAGCTGGACTCGATAACTACAAGTGGGTCTCTCGAGATCCGGAGCGTACTCCCATGCAATGGAGTGACGATCTCAATGCAGGTTTTTCTTTGGCCAATCAAACTTGGTTGCCTGTCAATCCCAACTACAAGGAGTTGAATCTGCGCATTCAGCAGCAGGCATGGCGAAGTCACTACAAGACCTATAAGACCCTGCTGAAACTAAGACAACTGTCAGTGCTTAAAAGTGGATCCTTTGTTCCAGAGGTTGTGAATCGCAGGGTTTTCGCTTTCAAGCGGTGAGTAGTGTGGATCTTTTTGTTGTAGTTTGTAATGAACCTTTTTTTTCATGCTTTTTTTTGTGGTTTTTTAAGATTTTTGAAATGACAATGCTATTTGCTTCACTTCAAGTGTACCATATACTTTGTGGTTTTTATTTCAAATCTGTTAGCAATGATCGTGACCAGATTTAATGAATAACTAACAAAGTTTATGGGAACCTATTACTTTGTCAATTTTTTTAAACATAATGAAAAATAATTCCATTTTATGTTTTCAAATTCCTAACCCCAGAGAACTGAAGGGCGAGTACACTCTGCTGACCATCGTGAACGTTAAGAACAATACTGAAGTGGTGGACATCAGCGACTTCATCGATCAGCCCAACCGGTTGCATGTCCTTGTGGCGGGTGTGGATTCGCAGTACCGAGAGGGTGACCGGCTCAAGGCCGAGGCCATTGAGTTGGCCCCCTATGAGGGCCTGGTCATTCAGCTGAACAAGCGAAAGTAATCCAGCAACTACTTGGTATTCAACATTAAAGTGCTAGAAAACTTTCCATTGGCCACAAATGCAGCTCTTCTATTTTTGCTTTTGAGTGTATATGGGACGGGCTATCTAATTCGGGTTTCCATTTCATTTGACAGCAAAACACATTTCCATTTACATTAGCGCATCGCAAACATTTTAATTGAATTGAAAGCACTTGCTGACAGACCTTTCAGCACTTTCTCTACTGCTTACTCATCTCGACCTGAATAAAAAGTCGTTATTCATAATTGACGCCAGGTTTTTGGCCCTTTTTTGGGTTTAGGGCAGCTGATTAATGGCCACCAAATTTAATGAAATTCCCCTTACAGAGATGGCATAAATAAATGCGACTGCTAATGGCAACAACTTTGTTTTGATTTTTGTTTTTATTTCAATTACATTTCTAATCGGCTGTTATGAAGTAGATGAGCAAAGTGATTGGAACGGTAATAATCATAGGTGTGATTAAATTATTTTTGTTTTTTATTATGTTTGCAAAGCGAAGTTAAGTTTTGTATAATTTATGGCTGTTATTTTAATTTTTGTAATTATAGCTGTCAAAAATTAAAATTTCTAGCCCACCGAACCTAATTGTTAATACCTATTAAATGCTAAATTAAGTAGCACAGTCGTAGTTTGTAACTAGATTTAATGACCATAGTGATTTATAAATCATCACTCAACCTTAAATAAATAACTAAGGGGTTTACTAACAAAAAGAATATAATTACACATGTTGTGTTAAAAAAAATTGCATTTTAGCAAGCTGCAACCACTGTTTTATATATTTAAAATAAATTCGACATAGTTTATATTTACTAGAACATAATTCTACCTTTTAGAGTCTTTGAGTGTCCACCCTAAAGCTCTGTACATTGCGATCTGTGGACCAAAAGCTCTTGATCAGCTGGGGGCAATTAGTTCCACAAAAGCTTTTAGTTGATCAACAGCAGCTGCTAAAAACGCTTTGAAAAGTGTGAAATAAAATTGTGTGTTTAGTTTAGTCTCCTTTCTTTGAGGTGAGCCAAGTGACTTTCGTCTAGATCGGCCAACGACAGTTTCTATAAAAAGCCCTAAGTTTTTTTCCCCCATCACCCGGTATAATATACATTGGGTTGTCAAGTGCAGCGTGCCGTTAAATTGGGAGAAACAATTTTGTTTACTCATTTAATTTGCACCGCAATTTGTTTTGATTCGAGCTGATAAAAATCTCCCAATTAACTATAGAATTAATGCGACCGCTGATAATTAGACAAAGACTAATGCAAAAATTATTTTAATTATACGGTTTGAATAGCTTTAAAAGTGATTGCCAAACCGGCAACTGTCGAACACAACGAATCGAAAACTTGGCCGAAATGCTCGCTCCACTCATCCAAATCCTTCTTTTTAGTCAGCTGTATCCCGGATCTATAATGGCCGGACTGGTGAAGAGCGACATGGAGGAGGACTTCGTGGACTGGTGGCAGCACACGGTCTTCTATCAGATCTATCCAAGGTCCTTCAAGGACAGCAAAGGCGATGGGATCGGAGATTTAAAGGGAATCACCTCAAAGTTACCCTACTTGGCGGAGACTGGGATAACGGCCACTTGGTTGAGTCCCATTTTCCAGTCGCCCATGGTCGACTTTGGCTACGATATATCGGACTACAAGGAGATCCAGCCAGAGTATGGCACTATGCAGGACTTCGAGGAGCTCATCGACACCGCCTATGGGTTGGGCATCAAGGTTGTCCTGGACTTTGTGCCGAATCACAGCTCCGATCAGCATGAGTGGTTCAAGAAATCAGCGGCCAAGGAGCCTGGCTTTGAGGACTTCTATGTGTGGGAAGATGGAATCCTGCAGGAGAACGGTACTCGAGTCCCTCCCAACAACTGGCCATCTGTTTTCTATGGATCTGCCTGGGAGTGGCATGAGGGTCGACAGCAATACTATCTACATCAGTTCACCAAGGAGCAGCCGGATTTGAATTATCGGAATCCCAAAGTGGTTCAGGCCATGGATGATGTGATTCTTTTCTGGCTGGAGAAGGGCGTGGCTGGCTTTCGCATTGATGCAGTGAATCATTTGTTTGAGGATGAATCCCTTAAAGACGAACCATTGAGTGGCAAGACCAAGGACCCGCTTTCTTATAACTACACCGAGCATATTTACAGCAGGGATCTGCCGGAGGTCTTGGAAATGATTCAGCATTGGAGGAAACTGCTGGATGACTTCAGTTCTAAGCACCCGGAGAGACCCACACGCATAATGATGACGGAGGCGTACGCTGGACTCACCCAACTGGCCGACTACTACGAGGATTCCAAGGGGGTTCGGGGCTCGCATCTGCCCTTCAACTTCCACTTTATCACGGATGTCAGAGGGGACTCGGATGCGCGTGATTTTGTCTACAACGTGGAGAAGTGGCTGATCTACATGCCGCGCGGGCACGCGGCCAACTGGGTCATGGGCAACCACGACAACCCCCGGGCGGCCTCCCGGTTTGGTCCCCCCAGCGTGGACGCCATGAACATGCTGCTGCTCACTCTGCCCGGCGTCGCTGTCACCTATAATGTGAGTTTCTGGTCCTGAACGGGCTTTGTTATTCCCCTTGCTGTTCCAGGGCGAGGAGCTCGGCATGGAGGATTACCGCGAATTAAGCTGGCAGGACACGGTGGATCCGCCGGCCAGGAATGTGGGCGAGGAGCACTACAAGGAGGTCTCCAGAGACCCAGTCCGCACCCCTTTCCAGTGGAGTAACGAACAGCATGCAGGTGAGTTAATAATAACATTATAAAGTTATTTTTTAATTGAGAGTTTTGTTTTCCAACAATTTCCTATATATTTTCCTGAGAAGATTTAAATTGCTGAATAAAATATTATTTTATTCTTCTTCCTTTTGCTTTGAGCAGGCTTTTCCAGTGCCTCCAAGACCTGGCTGCCCGTTCACCCCAACTATCTCGAGCTCAATCTGAAGGCCCAGAAGGCAGCCAACAGAAGCCACTACCAGGTCTACAAGGACTTAATTGAGCTCCGCAAATCGGCCATTATGCGGTTGGGTCGCTTCAACATCGAACCCATTTCGCGTTGGGTCTTTGCCTTCAAGCGGTAAAAGAGCAAACCAAACCTCAACCACAAAATGATAAGTTTGAAATAATTGTGCAGCTCCTACCCCAACTTTGAGTCGATAATTACAATCATTAATGTGAGCGACAAAGAACAGTTGGTAAATCTCACAGAGTTCCTCAACAGACCAAAGAAACTAGTTGTGCAAGTTTCCGGAGTGGATTCCAAGTATCAAGCAGGGTATGTAACTTTGAATTTTCCTTCCCTTCGATTACTGGTCAATCATTTCCTGCTTTACACCAAGAAAAAAACATTTTCATAGATAAAGTGCATAACATTTATTTAAACCTGATTTGGTATTTATTTAAAAAAAAAAAAATCCAAAAAATTTAATCAATCATTCAGAGATTAAAGAAAAATCCTGTACGTTTAATTTAAAATTTTTTTGACCCTCAATTCATTTTCTTTCTGTATTCCCGCTGCAGTCAATCCCTCGCCGCAAGTGCATTGTCCCTGGCTCCCCGCGAAGGTCTCGTCTGCCGGCTCGTCTAGCCGGAACGGGATTAGAGGAATTACCAGCTGATGGCGGAAAACTTTGCTCTTTAATTGCATTTCCAGTGCAGAATGTCACGCGATTGAATACAAAATGTGGGAAAATTAATGACCCCAAGGCTGGCTAGCGTATGTAGTATGTGTGTTTTTTCTTCAAGCGGTGTAGATTGAATTAAACGCTATCCAGTGCTAATGAAGGAAAGGGGGGGAATGTGTCAAGGACCAGGTCCGGCTGCTGACCGGAAAAAGTGGCCACATCGTCGCCTGTTCCTGGCAGCATGCCCAGAACTTGGACATTGTCGATGTTTGTGTTTCAGTCTCGTTTAAAGAACACCAACACCCACGGACCAAACAAGATTTATGAAGCATATTCCTTCCCCCATTTTGGAAATGTCGCCAAGCTGGGCATATAAAATATCACATGGGAAAGTTTTTAAATGTCCTTTAATAACTGAATTAAATGTTTGTGAATGGCAACTATCGCAAACTTGTTCAAAACTTTTGATTGCCCAATGCTTACACAAACATTTCCCCAACAAATGGCAGTTGTTTGGATAAGAAGTTAATAGTTCATACTTTTCGGAAAAAAGATGGAAATTTTCTAAAAAAAAACCTATGAAAATATAATGCAATTTAAAAGAAGTTTTTATTTGACTTCTCTAAATGTGTAAGTTCTTCAGTAGCTCGAGAAAATTAAATTTGTCCTGTACAAAATGAAAGTTTAAAGCAATCGAGAAATAAATTGCAATAAAACATTAATCTGATGAGAAATTAAAAATTGAAACATTTAATATTTTTAAAGGATTTAAATTCCTCGAAATTAAAAAGAAAAGCTGATGAGCTCTCTACAAAGTTTTAAAGTCTGTTTTATACATTTCATAGTAAATATTTTTTCTTTCCCAGTTCAAAACAAGCACATTAAAAACTGTTTGTGGCTTAACCGATCAAACAAGTTGAAAAATTTCATTGCCAATACGCCACGTTGAACACAGGCTCTCATCGGATTAAAAGTATATACATTGCAAGCCCGCAGCGTTTCATTTCGCTTTCCTTTTTCACTGCCCGCTCTGAAATCGAGAAACGTATTAAATATAAACTATTTAAATAATTCAGCGACAGCATTCTGTCCGAGGCCTTCAGACTTCATCTGCCCCCTGGAGGCGGAATTGTTTTAAGCGAGCACAGCGCATTGGTAATGAGGTGAGTTCCGCCCAAGGATGGCTGTTTTAGACAACTCTTTCGTCCAGTAATAATGATTTTATTACCGATTTCAGCGAGCAGCGTCGCACCTTGGTTAAGCAGCTTATCAAGTCGGCCAATGTGGTTTTGGTCGGACTGTTGGTCTACAACTTGTGGCGCCACAAATGGACCAAAGTGAATTTCAATCAGCATCGGTTTTGATTGATTTTCGCCTTTCCCGGACTGTGTGTGTGTGTGTGATGTGTGCTTGCTGATTGATTGATTGATTAATTAATTAATAAAACGAACATCAGCTTAAATGTCATTAACAGTTGGCCGGGACTAACGACTCCTGAATGTGGCCGATGGGATTTGCAAATTTAATTTCCTTTACCAGTGAATCTGTCAAGTGGCGAGAAAATTGCGGGGGCACCGGTGATAGATGGGTTTTCCCCATTGAGACGGACCATGATGGGGAATTGATTTCCAAGTGGTTGCAGTGCTTTCGATTATACTTGGATTGTTAATATGTACGAAGAGTACAACTAAGAGGATAAACGAGTCAATTAATTTTTACAAATTAATATTTGAATTAAATGTAATTAAATTTTATTTTTTTGTTTATTAACTTAACTGCAGGAAAGCATTAAAATTTACGGGCTTTGATATTATGGCGCTATAATAACATTGTTTGCATTTATAATAATTGCAATAAGTGTCTTTAAACCATTACGATGCAGTGTTTTAAAGAAGGTTAAAGATTTTCTAGACACCATCGTAGAAATCTACTAGAGCTATTCATTTGTTTAATATCAAAATATTAATTTAAAATAAGGAATTTTATTTTTTGCTATGCTTTATAATCTCGAACTAGCTAAAAAGCCGTTTTGTGAAGTAAAGATGTTCTACATTTTATTTACTAGGCAGGTAAGCTATTTTAACAAAAGCTAATAACATTTCCAAACTGTTTTCAAAACAAATTCTCATAAAATAACTTGGTTAAAAAGCAAGCAATATTTATACACCATGATCCTCCCCTTCATTTGTCTTGCTCTGCTCATGCTGCTGCCCTACTTACTTGATAATCCAGATTTCCCCGTTTCAATGTAAATCCACTTATCTTCCTGCTAAGCGCTTGACACTGTGCGATGGCAAATGGCAAATAAATGTAAGTGTTATCCTGCGACAGAAACTGCATCCTTCTATATCTATTTACAAATCCGTACTCAGTCCGGAGGAGGAAGGGTTTTTTGTTTTCAGCTGCACTTGATAAATTATCTCCGCTTGAGAAATTGTGAAGTGAGTGAGTTCAGCAGTGAATGGGGAAAGTGTCAACAATCGTTCTTATTCAATTTGTTTGCCGCTTTCAAATGGTTTCGCGATTTGCAAGGACGGCAGCAGTTGGCAGCCGTCGCTGGAAATTTAACGCACTGATGCCCCCGAACAGGAGACATCCTCCGAGGCTGACTAGTTGGGCCAATGATTGCCGTTTGGCGGCTCCCATCCTTGGAAACAGTAACAGCAACCGGATATGCCAATGAAATTACACCAAAGCGCCTGCAAATTAACCAGAGTGGAAAACTGGCAAGGACAACAAGGACAACTATGAGCAAACAGTTGACTCTCGTACTGGACACCAGATTGACCAGGAAATGTGTTCTGGGAATCATGATGTGTGTCCCAAATAAGTGCTTTATTGCACACAAGGGAACATCATGAAAAAAATTATTTCTTTGGAAAAGATATTTTTAACTACATATTACTAAAATTTGCTTCCGAAATAAAATAAATTAAAGTTTTGTCTTCATTTCTTTTAAAAAATGTGTTTCCTTAAATTGTTTTCATATTAAAATATTGATCTTAAGCTTGAAGAAAAAAGGCAGTTTACTCAACGTTCCCAAGAAAACTGTTTTGAAAATATTAAAATAATTTTCCCTCTTCAAGTCACTTAACAACAATCATTGTTGAGATGGCCAACTTTGCGCCTAAAACTTCAATCAAAACGAGTAAGCAGAAACCTCCAAAAACTTTTCTAGCGACTGTAATTGCAGCATGCTGGAGGAGTGCTTAAAAAGTTTAAATTACATTTAAGTTTACTTAGTAAAACATTTTCGCTAACCAGACTTCAGAGCGTCTAACTGAAAAGTGCCCCGAAAAAATCTGAGCGAAATTGAGTTGCAAATTATGGCAAGAACACCTCGTCGGATTGCCAGGACAACGACGTCGCGCTGTCTGGCTTTTGTTCTCTGACATTTGAGCAGCAGGCAAACAAGGAGGACAAACACACTCACTCTCCTTCAAACGTGTGTGCGTGTGTGTGTTTAAGCCTTTGTGCTAGTTAGCCAAATTGTAGCAAACATTTTGGAAAAGCACTCACAGGAGGCGGTGCACCTTGATGCCAGAAGTGGCATCCTTGCGGGTATCCTTTCGGCGCGTGTGCTTCTGCTGTTGGCAGCAGCCATTTTGTACTTTTGCCATATTTTATGTTCTTTTTTTTGGGTCTCCTGGCCTTTGCAGACAGTCGTGTTGGCGCCGCTTTTAACTGTTTTTAATTAAAAAATTTTCAGCGTTCGGGCCGGGGCCATTGGTAATCAGTTTAATGTCAGTGCCTGTGTCTGTGTGTGTCCTTTCCAAAGGGTTTAACGAAAATTGATTTTAAGCCTTGCCTCCTTTCTTTTATTATTATGGCGCTGTCGCTGACACTTGAAAGAAAAAGTTGGCCCGCAGAGACTAAGGCAAATTGATTGTCAATTGAGAGGCCATTGCCATAAAAGAAAACACAGGGGGGTACACAAAAAGGACAGAGGCAGCAGATGCATATATTATCCTTTAAAGTATGCTATTGGTGAAGGAAAAGGAAAATTCAATGAAAACCTCCCACACACATGACAATAAAACGTTATGTTCGTATGTGTGTGTCTCTGGCTCTGCCTTTGTCGCATTCCTTAGCATTCGGAGGATTTTTGAGCGTTTTCTGTTCAAGCGGAATTTATGCAAATTTGATTAAATTTCCTTGTCGCTTTTGGCCAGAAAGACTGAAGAACGCAGCGCTGGCAGGTCAAGGCATTTCAGCTATGCCAATTCTCCCATTGCCACGCCTGAAAGTATGCCACGGGTTCTGGTAACTTACGATTGGAAGTTCCGTTTAGGGATATTTTCCCGAGGTTGTAAGAACTTTTGTTGAGTTACGCGTTAATTTGGGTTAAAATATGACTGGTTTTCTTTTGAGAAAAAGTTTTCTTTTCTTTCAATTATGGTTTCTATGCTGCCTTTGTCTCAGTGGGTGGGTTTGTCCTTTTTGAATTAAAAAAGTTATTTTTATGGGTTTGAAAATTAAATATTAAATTGTTTAATTTGGGATCATGACTTTCTGCCTCAGAAAAAGTATCTATAAAATGAATAAATCTATGGCATGTCGTTGCAACCTATATTTTTACATCATTTTTAATTTATTTTTGAACAAGATTTCGTAGTTGATGTCGATTAGGGTTGTTAAAATAAAAAACCTTTTTATAATGATACTTTTTCCAATTTATTTTTAGGCTAACGGTAACCCAACATTTTCTTAATCGATCTTAATTTATATCTCCTTTTTCTGCTTCCTCTGTTCTTCCAAAACTTAATTACTTAAAACTCATTTCACAAAATTAGCCAATGCCCGAACGAAAACCCATTGAACCACAGACTAAACGAGCCACTTAACCCTTTTCTCCACAGGGACAAGGAATTTAGGGGAAAAAGGATACATAAAGGGAGTGGGACCATCTGGTGTCTGCCGCCGCATCAATTAGACTACTGCCTATAGGTCGATGTTGCCGATGGGTTCAAGTTGATCAGCCAAGCGGTGCCTTCGAGCAGACAAGAACAGCACCCACTAACCAGTTACCCATCCTCAGAAACATCCATCAGACACGCCCCCTCCCAGAGGCGAACCAAACAAATCGAGGGCCATAACCAGTGAAAGGGCCAAAGACAAAAACAGTCGCGACCAGGCCAACAACAAGTGTAATATGTCAATTGAAGGACACCACTTCCAACCAAACACTCACACAATCCCCAATCCTCCACACACACACTCGGGCAAACTCTTGACTATTTATTGCAATGCTGTCTGCGCTGTCGCCGCAGGATATGCTACGGATATTTGCAAAAATATTGCAGCGCCCATAAATTGAAACCCAAAAGGACAGGCGACTCGGCTTGGCTAAAAAGGCACAAAAAGAAGTGGCTTTCGGGGACTGGGGTTCGAACTCGACTTGGCCCGGCTTTGTCTCAAAATCGCCGCACGATTTGTGGCCGCTACGTGACCGGGCAAACGAGCCACCCCAGGACAAGCCAGGACATTCGTTGGCCCGCTGGCCCGAGGGGGCTGTAAGGCCCGGACCTGACCTTGGGCCGAAGGAATTGGCCATAGTATTCTTGGCCAATGTTTAATTTTTGTCTGCCGTCTATTTTGGTAAAAAGGAAAATTAATGCGTTGACTAAACAAGCGTATAAGATTTAAAGTTCGGGTGTAGTATTAAGATTTAAGGAATTAGGAGTTAGGCATTTTATAAATACTTATGTGCATCTAGGGTCATAATTTATTTAAATTAGAGTATAATTTTTCTTGTTTAACGATATGCTTACACAGTCAAACAATTTTTTTTAAATCTGCACGATTGCTAAGGTATGAAACTTGTTATAGCTATAAAAAACTTTGCGCAAAAAAATTACTTTATTATTCCTAATAAATCCATATTTTATTTATAAAGCAATATTTTAGTACAATTACTATCTTAAATTTAATGCATTTTCTTGCAACCTTTAGTGACGAGAATAATAGGCACTTTCAAATTAAATCTGACATGCTTTTCACAGCCAATGAATATTGTTTTCCATTTCCCCAAGCTGTTAAAAAGCAAATCCGAAATTTCATGAGTGGGTTTATTGCCGAATATCTAATGCACTCCACTCCATCAGTGGAAGGCAAATTCGTTTCCTCCGAAATACAATTCATGAATTTTAATCTCAAATGGACATACACCCCACCCACTTTGAGCTTACATTGTGGTCCCGGCCAGTTTATTAGCCAAAGCACAACTGACCGGCAGCCATGTAAACTGAGCCAAAAAGGGTGCTGTGGTGCGGTGGGGGACAAGGGAAAAACAACATACACAGGGCCAACAGAAGGCGGTTATCAAACTTGGCCAGAATGGCTGCCACTCAAAACTGAACCTTGTTTACCTGGGAATAGACTTTTAAAATGTTTCCTCCGTATGTACGCAACTTGCTGGGAATCTAAGCTCGATGGTGGTGGCCAGGAAATTTGCGTGGCATATGGAGAAGGCATAAAAAGTTTCTCATAAATTTTTACCTCAACCCAGCTTGGTCCAACAACAATTCTAAATGAATTGTTGCTACCCGGATGGCATAGAGAGTTGGGTGATGGTGATGGGGGTAGCTGGCCAGGGCGATCCGGGGGAAGAGATAACTTTTATAATAGCCCAACTCGTTGGAAATTCAATTTCATTTTCAATTTAATGCTGCACCGAGCCACGAAGAACGTACCTGCTCTGCAGAGAATAACCCTCAATCTGCTGCTTTTTGTGGAGCTGCTTTTTTTGTTGCCATTTGAATTGACTTACCTGCAACGAAATGATAGAAAAATAAGTAATATACTTATACACACACACATGTATTATTTTATGCGCTTCTGGAAGAAAAATGATTTGCACAAAATTAAAACTAGAGCTTGAGACTCCTTGTTCTTTTGTTCTCCTTATTGTTCACGGAGTTCATGGAAGGCCAGGACCAAAGCCCGTAACAAAGGGCAGCTTCAAGGTTACTTTTACTGCACATTGGTTTTGGTTCATAAATAAAGGCACCCATAACGATTTTTCTGGTCTAACACACACATTTCACACCCAAAAGCTTTCATTTAAACGCAAGAAAATAAAAAAATTCCTAGAATTCAAAATATTTGCTTCTTTTGTTGCTATCAATTTTAATTTTTTGCTTAATAGATTTTTTGGATATGCTAACTTATTTTGTAACATATTTCCGTCAAGATTTTGTTATTTATTTAACAGCTGCATTTTTTTAAAATTTTTTTACAGTAAGTCATAATTAAAGCAATGAAAAATTATATAAAGTATGATTATATGATAGTTACGGAGTAAATATTGAAAGTTGTAAAGTTTTTGTTATAAAAAAGTAATGAAAAATAAATACTTTTCTCTAAAAGCTTTTTATATACATAGCTTTAAGAATTTAGGTTTGAAAAAGTAGAAGGATAGCGTTTTATGATTTACTGAAATAAAAGTTTTCACTTTTACTTGAGGCGACCAATGTAATGTAAAAGATTTATTTAAGTTTTCCATGATTGTTTTAACCCCATACACCCACAGCTTTCTCTTAGACTTCCTCCTGCCAAGACTTCTTTTGTTAAAGTTTCTTTTGTGCCGGATGAACGAGGTTTAAATTGATGAAAGTCCAATTCGCAGACACTTACCTATGACGTAGGAGTACCCGTCCAGCGTGAGGACGCACTTGCGGGTGGTGGTGCCCACAAGGTTGCCCAGGACGCTGACTCCAATGTTGCCGGAGGAGCTGTTGCTGCTGCTGGACGGGTACCTGGAGCTGTTGTGGAGCCGTCCCGCCTTGCCCAAGCTGGTGGATAAAGCCACCGGACTGCCGCCAACCTCACAACTATTCAGACTCTCGCGACGCGGTTGGGCCTCCTCGAGCCCGATGAACTCGTCCCGCCGTTCGCCTATCGATACCAGTCCATCGCTGGAGTGATCGCGTTTTTGTTCCCGATCCGCGTGACGCAACCGATTGCGTGGAGTGCGGGAAGAGGGTATCGCGATGGAGGAGGGGGTGGCATGGACGGGAGCGGAAACGGAAGCGGCGGTACCCTCCTCCTCCTGGCTAAAGTTCAATGTTTGCGGTTTGTCGCGTCGCGTGGGCGGCGTTTCATCCAAAGTATCGCCCATTTTTTTTCGTTTGAATTCAGGTCTGTTTTAATCGGTGGAATTATGTTAAAGCTCGAAATGCATTTTGCGAAACCGTGGGAAAACCGTTTTGCCTTGTCGACGTTCGCCAGTTATATTTGTATTTAATTATTTTGAAGAATTTTGTATTCAATTTTCACTTTTTGAATTCACTTTAAATCACTATATTCTTTTGTTATGGAATTTTATGATGTCTTTCTGGGCCAAAATTGAATCAGTTGAATAAAGGATGGTAAAATCAGGCAAAACAATTGATGGGCTTGCATTGTGATTGCGCATACGCAGTGGTGTGCATTCAACAGCCATCAAAAATAATTTAATAAAGGAATATAAATTGTGTGTTCACTAAGCAAAAATATGAAATTAATAAATATTGTCTGTATTTGTATTTCTCACATTTATGTTTGTATACATTGTTAAGTTCAACAAAATAAGCTTTTGTTTTAAAACTCGTAACTTGAAGGTAATTCTGTTGATATTTTTTCATTTGCAGTTGTTATGAGTTTTTAATATGCAAAATATTTGTTAAAGAATCTTTTCTGTTTTTTTCTCTGTGCACACAGCCCTGACTCTAATTGCATTTTTGTTTCTGCTGCTGTCAATTACTTGGTTCTGCTGTCTGCTGCCCTTCCTCTGTGAAGCCCTGCCACTCCAATTGTTTTGACTGACATTGTTTGGCGTTATTTGATTCGGATTTTTATCGCCTTTCATATGGCTGCTCGCTTGGTCAGTTTGTCATTGGGGTTTTTTTTTTGCATATTTGTCATAATGCTCGTCCATTTATCAAAAATCCATCAATGCCATTTGGCCTTCCGTTTTCTCTTTTATGATTGTTTCTGTTTTGTGCAACGATTTGTTTTTACCACACAGCACGGATGTCAATGTTTCGAAGTTTTGCTACATTTTTATGAGGCTCATGTGTGTGTGGTCTATCCAAATACATTTTTATCAAATTTATATTAATATAGATGTTAGGTATTTCTGTACTTTTCCATGTCGCTGGTTTGTCACGTTCAACGAATAAAGCGGAATGGCGACACTTTTAAGGCATCATGTGCCTCGAGGGAAAGGAGGCGAAAACTCTTTCTACTGGTGGCACGTGGCCTAAGCGTTTCACTCGACTTGACTTGGCTCAAAAGACAGCTGCAATACGTGCCGCCCTTTTGGGAATGTTGCAGGTCGTTGCTGCTGCGAAAGGATTATTTACAGGGGGGGCTTCAATCATCATTAGCCACCTAATTAAAGCGCAAACAAATGGGTCTGCTGGGAGCTTTTATTAAGTGAGCGTGGAAAAATATGCATTTATTTATATAATAACATTTTATCTAGTTGTAAATATTTCTCTAACTATAGTTGAACAGACAATTAACATTTATCACAAAGCTTTTTGTGGTTTAAATTCATTTTAAATGTGACTCGTATAATAGCATAAATAAATATTATGTTAATAGGCCAATTGAGATGCGATTTAATTTCTAAACTTTATCAAATGCAAATGTTTTGCTCTAGCTTGTAGACTTTAATCAACAAACAACGCAGAGTGGTTTTTCCCTTATTAAAATCTGACCCCGGCAAGGTAAACAGATGAATTCCAAATGATAATCATAAAATTTTAATTAAGCTTTTATGTACATGTATAAAGTTTTTGTTGTTCTTGTTTTGAGAGTGCCCGCATTGAGCGAAAAACCCAATTGCCTGCCCTTTTGTCCCTTTGTTGGGGGCTTTGTGGTTGAGTTTATTGTTGTTGTTGGTGGGTTGTCCACTCGATTGAGTGCTGCTGCTGCAAAATCGAGAGGCAAATGTCAGAAGCAGCTGACAGGACTTATGTAATCTCGCAGAAACACTTTGGCGCCCCGTCGGCGGCTTAAAGTTGCCCCCGGGGCTCTTTAAGGAGCGCGAATATTGCGCATACGCCGTGTTTATCAGCCTGCCTAATGAGGTATCAATAACACAGCCTTTACGACTCAATTAACGAAAGATGTTCGGCTGAAATCTGAAATCAATGCCAATGCTCTAAACGGCAACCACAAAGATATTATTTGAACTGGGTAAAGCACATTTTGCGTTGCAATTTTCGTTTGTGGCCTCATAAATCGAGCATTTTGCCTTATCTCTCGGTCAGAGAGCTCAAAAAAAAAAGAAGACATTACGAGTTCACAGAACTCCATTAACGGAATAAATTTTAAATTTATATGCAGTGAAGACGAGGGTCTTGGCCATTTATCCTAGCCCAACCCTTATTTATTATTGGTTTTGGGAGCAAAGTTTAGCGACCCGCATAACTAATGCAGAATATTATAGTTTTTGTTCATTTATCTGTTGATCTGCTTATATGTTCCTCTGTTCGTGGCTCATCATCAGGAATGAGCCACCAGTCGAAAAGTTTCAATGAATTCTCCTCTGTCAGCATCATAAACATGTCTATCTGGCTGCGACTCCATCCACTTTTTGTTTGCTTGCCTTTTTGTCCCATTGATCTGACAGATGAAAGCTGGAGGAGGCTTAGACAAATGAACACGGAGAGATAGTCGGAGCACACAGTCAATTATTTAATTAAAAGCTGTCACTTGCCACTGCTCAATGGAGCCGTTAATGTGGGCGTAAAAGCCAAATTGAGGCGTGGCCTGTCCCCACATGAGGATTTCGGTTCGGAGGAGCGGAGAAGCGGAGCGAAGGAAAACATTGCAAATAACAGGAGAACAATAAAGTGAAGCGACAACGCCATCACATGGCAATAATTAAAAGCGCATACACAATTGAGTTGGAAAACGGGAAGAGGAAAATGCCGCATAGGAAGTCATACACAAACACATACTATATAGTTCTAACAGGCTAATACAATTCCATTAAATTTGTAGTTGGGGACACAGATAAACAATGGTATGCACTCTCCGAGATTGGCAATTAAGATTGGTAATTTTAGAATATGTTCATATCCTAATTGCATTTGTTGGTTGTATGCGTTAAATTATAACTTAGTGGCTCAAAGTTTGAAAATATTAATATAAATATTGAAATATTGATATAATAATTGGCTTAGAAATAAATTTACCTACAGTAGTCCGTAAGACTTTTCGAACAGTTTTATATTCATTTTATATTCTTTTCAAAAACCTTTTTTTTTTTAAAAACTAAAGGGTTGTTTGAAAGTACCATCTTTTGAATTCACACATATTCATAACGTACGCTCCCAAAAAAATTATATTCATGTTTTATTTAGCTATTGCAATATAATTTCTACCCCCTTAATTTTATCACCCATAGAATAAAGAAAAATCAAAATTTTTTACAAATACACTTCCGATAATAAAACTACCAGTACTTTTGATCAGTGTTTATTAAATAGAGCTGCATTGTCGCCCCAGTCATTTGCACAAACATTCTAGTATATGTGTGTACGCCTTCTCTACGGTTTTCCCCTGTTTTAATTGTTGTTATCTCGTGTTGTTGCTGCCTCTTGACATGACCCGTTCATGTTGTCGGTTGGTTGCTGTAATTTGCCCCCATGTTGAAGGGGCGCCAGTGCGACGCCGTTGCGGGCTTGTCTCGGCTCTGGTGTAAATAAAAGATGAGTTAAAGGGCGATAGTTTGGGGCCAAGAATGTTGCGCAGGCCAGGAGGATGTCAGCCTTTCAGCCTGTCAGGACTCGAAGGACTCGGGGAGTCGCACCCGTTAATCACACACCACATTCTGCGTCGGATCGATGCGGGATGCAATAAAAAAGGCAGAAGAATTGCATGTAATTGAAGGGGAGCAGGAAAAACAAACTGAGCGACAGGAAGTGTGCAATAAATTTTCCAACTGCCTGGAGGGGCGACACTTCGAGGAGGCTCTATGGAAAAGTCATGGTAAAGAGAGAAATTCCTTGACTCGGCTCATTAGCATTTTGGGGCAAAGGAAAACCTCGGAGTGAAAGCCATATGAGGCCAAATGTGAAAAAGAAAAAAAGCCAGACAGGCAGACTTGACTTTGTCCACCTCATCATCATCATTATTGGCTTCGGGAACCACATTATCATCAGCATTTACATTGCAAATTGTTTCTGTTTCTTTTTTTTGTTATTTATACACACTCACACAGGACTCCCAGCTGTGGGTTAAATGCAGTTCCTGCCACAAAGTTCCATTTACATAGAAGGACAAGAGCCTGAGACGCAAACGAAACGGCAAACAAATGAGAAAAGTCGCATTATTAATTTGCCGCACCGCACGACCATAAATAAGGATGTCTGTCTTCGGATTCCCCTCAAACGCCCCTCGCTTTTTGCACATACATAAAATTCAAAGGACCTCCTCCTTGGCATCCTTGTCCATATGTTCCGCTTTTGCGGCTCGCTTTTTCCCCCGACGCACCACGCGCCATTTTCTCTAGCAATTTATTACTATTTTGACTTGTAGATGTGCTGCCTCCTATCTGTGTATGTGGTTTCCTATCTGAGGCTTGAACTCCTTCCCTCCTTTTTGCCGGCACTGCGACAATTTGTAAAGCAGGCAATTATCCTTATTAGCCGCTTATTTATAGCCATGTTTGTTTACTCGTTTTCCCATCGACGCATAAACAATGCGAAAACGATAATAGGGAAGTTGGCGTTTTGCTGGGATGAAATAATTACCTCAGATTGGCAATCAACCATGCGAAACCCTGTGCAACAGTTGGCCCAGGGTCATTTGGGAGTATTAAATAACGAGCCGTTATTTAATTTTCATAAGCGATTGCAGATTGATTGACTTCAGAGATAAGGGACGGCACAAATACCTTACCAATATGAAAAAATATAATTTCTTATGAATAACACCGTGATAATGATCTTTGTCTGATATATCGTTATTTAAGTTTCAATAATTATTTGCGATACTCGAAGAGTAAGCAAATACTGTAAACGATCAAATGTCTGTCTGTCCGTCTGTCCGTCTGTCCGTCCGTCCGTACAAACGTCGAGATCTCGGGAACTATAAGAGCTAGAACCACCAAATTTTGGGCACAGACTTCTAGAAACAAAGCGCAGATCAAGTTTGTTTCAAAACTTGACCACGCCCCTTTTACCGCCCACAAACCGCGAAAATCTGTGGCGCCCTCATTTTTTATGCAATCGTTACGGTTTAAAAAGAAATATAATGATATGTGCACTGTCTTACTACACTCCGAACCATTTTGTGCTCTAATAAATAATAAAGAAGTTATAGAACATTTTGCTATGCCTTATACATATGTAGTTAATGTAGCCCCATAGGTGGCGACTCTATCGTTTTTTTTTCGTTTTGTTTTTTTAAAAAGGGAAAATGAGTATCGCAAATCTTATAGTCGGGAACCCCGACTATAGCGTTCTTTCTTGTTTTTAGCTGAGCATTGTTAACTCACAAAATATAATTTATGAAAAGATTCTAACAGAGAGGCTAACTTTTCTTTTTTTCGTTTATTGACTCATTTTGCAATGCAATTATGGTTCTTATAAAATTTAAAGCAGATCAAAGTATGTACCTTTTTCATGTTTAAAAATACAAAAATTAAATAACACAAAAATGGCTCTGTCTGTTTACTCGTATCGATTTATATTTTAAAACGTAAGTAATACAAAGAACTAACTTGCTGTTTAATGGTCGGGTAAATTATATTTTAAGCAAATCTCTTGTGGAACTTGTTTTCATTGCTAATGACAAAACATTTAATATTTAATGGCAATCAGGAAATAATTTTGTAACCCTTTAAAACGACTCTCAAAGTTGTTTCCTCCCCTGCCAACAGCTTCGAGTCAGTTTAAATTACAGCATAATGAGTTGAGCCACCTTTCCGAATGGGGGATGGGGGAAAACTGGGGCGTTGAAAGCTTTTTGGGCGACTTTCTGAACATAAAGAACATTGTCAAATCAGCGACATTTTTATTGCCACCCAGTGTGTGGACACCCCACCCCCCGGACACGTCATACTTACACACATGTATGTAAATGTAAGTATGTATATGAGTCGCTTACATGCTGATGATGTCGTTATTAAACGCATAAATAAATTGTCAAAAAATATGTGCGCACGAAAAAAAGAGGAAATGTAAGGAAGTGCCGAAGCAGAAAGGCGGACAAGGGGGGCGGGATGGAGAGGAGTAACCTTCAGATGCGTTTATTGTGCTTACATTTTAGCTTTGCTTTATGTACTTGGCAGGGCGACAAATAGAAATGTTCGTGGGCACAGGGGACCTGGTACACAAAACTTATTTCTCGAGGCTTCCCTCCGGTTACTTTTCTTTTTTTTTTTTCTTCGTACATTTCCTTTGCTTGGGTACTTTTTCACGCTGTTGACTTTGTCAATTTTTTATGGCCTTATTCCTGTTCAGCTGCAGACAATTGTCAATTAAATGGAAGGTTGAGAGAAGCTTGCCCTAGGGCAAAACCACAAAGGAACCTCAGTGCGTTCCACTGCAGAAAAGTTCGTCTGGGGTGGTAATGTGCCACGTATTTATTATTTATGACATACGCAGTGCAGAAGGGGGAAAATAGGGATCCTTAGACTCAGTTTGCAGAAGGATTGTGCCTGCCCGTAGGGAAAAAGTTCAACTTGTTGGATAAGGTGCCATAAATCTTCAGCGTTTTCTTCAAGTTTTAAAAATGTTGAGTTTTGCATAAAACGTTTTAGGTAAAGGAAAATGTTTGAATATTGTTCGGTTTGGAAAAGCTGCACCCCTTATTTTTATTAATAATTTTTCGGTAATTTATTTTGTATTGGATTTTAATAATATACAAAAAACTTATAAACCCATTCTGATAAAATCTGACAAAAACTGACGGTTTCAAAACAGTAACGTATGTTATTAACGATACGTTTTTTACCCCTGAATTTTGTACAATAAAAATTAATTTGCAACGGGTTATTGCGCTGGTTTACTGCACAGCCTTTAAATGTTTAGAAACAGAACTAAGTATAAAATTAACCATAATTTTAAACCCAATTTGTGTTGTTCTACAATGTACATTGAAAGTCCAGCGAGCAGTTCTTAAAGTCATTAATGTGGCTTCATTTGCATACGGTCCTCCTGCCCTCCTTGTTCGACCCTTCTATCTGTATCTGGTGCTGGTGCTGGTGCTCTGCAGTTGGTGATTAGTCGTCGACCGACGTCTATCAACAGTTTACCCTAATGCCCGAGCAACATGCAACACTAGAACTGACCTCATTTTGTTTACATTTGCAGCTGTTGCTGTGTGGCACCACCAACCACCCAGCACCACCCTCTAACGAACCACCCACAAACTTGCACCCACAGTTGATTGTCTGGAAGTTCTTGTGCAACTCATTGAATCCGAGTGTGGCCGAAAACAAATCAAGGCGGCGACGTCATTGTTGCTGCTTTTTGTGGCACGTTCTCGGGTTTTCTCTCCTCGTGGTGCAAACTTTTTGCAACACATTTTGCATAATGGTTCACCACCCACCACCACTCTTCAGTGGGCCACAATTGTTGGCTGCAAACACTTCATTTGGCCATCCCGAAAGAAGGGAACTTTCGATTAGTGCCAGCATGGCCAACCGACTTTGGCCAGGAACCCAAACAAAGTCTGTTAACTGCTCTGGCCATAAAAGTTGGTCTATGAGCGTACATATGTATTCTTGGCATTCTCGAAAAAGTTATTTGTATGGGAAATTTGTTGCACTCAAGCGGGAAATTGGAGAAATGGAATGGAATTTCTTGGTTTTTGAATATGCAACTTGTATTTTATGCCTGACTAGGCAATAGTCGAATTAAATTGGCTTTCAGTCTCAGGTAATGGCATTCAAATCAACCTAAAGACAGAAAAACAGAAATATTTTTTGATTTTTAAAATATCTCTTAAGGCAAAGATATGTTTACTACCTCATGTTTTATTTTTATTTAAATTACAATATCAGATTATTTAAGTGCACATACAGAGGAATTCACTGATCGGGTTACAAAAGTGGAGGGGGCCTGTAAAGGGGTGCCCCAAATTGTCTTACATCATATGCTCAAACATGTATTTTCGGCCTATAGCTCTTTCCCCTTTTTTCCATTTCCATTTCCACCCACCGCCTCCCCATCCTTTGGTGTATTTGTGCAATTTTCGTTTTGATGTTTGCTTATTTGTATTTGCCATACACACAGCACACAAAGTTGTGACTTTTTGGGTAAATAAACACGCTCATCCCTTTTCCTGCCTCCCTTCCTCCCTCAAGTTGCTCCGCCACTCTGCGGATGATTTGGCGAATCACTTGGATGAAGAGTCCTGGCACTCGACACCACTTGGCCTGCTCTTTTCCAAATGATGCGCCATTTCTCAAATCTTTTCGGCCCCGGAACAACAACAGCGATCTGAACGATACAGTATTCCCACATGTAATGGTGTGAAATTCAAAATGGCGCCCGGAGGTTTTGCTTTCGGCCATTGTCATTTATCAAGTTTATTAGCGGACCAAAATTGCTAGGGGGTTCGGGGTCGGATCTGGGAACGTCTATTCATTTGTTAAGGTATTCAAGCAATTAAATGCGATTTATGAGGCCGTATGCTTAGCATTTTTGGAGCGCATGGAGGGTGAACAAACATTAGTGACATCATCAAATGCATACTCAAGTGTTGCCATAAATTTGTGTACCTTTCGGATGATGCAATGTCAGGGGTATGGCGAATATAATGGGAATACGTCACACGTACGTACATAATATATATTGTAAGTAGAATGAGTTGGCTAAAAAAATGTACGAAATTCATTTCAAACATATTTCTTGCAGGGATGAAAAGGATTTGGAGCAAAGGTGGCTGACTGTGTAAATAACCGAATACTACAAAAAGCCTTTCAAAAGAATTTTATACAACAAAGAATTTAAGAGACATCATTTTTGTTTTGCTAAGGTTAAATATTTTAAATAAAAGTTTTCAACTTGTTATATATTTCTCAACACTAAACCTTTAATTTTGCACCTTAAGTATAAGCGCTTATACATTTTAATAGTCTGAAAGGTAATCTGTCTGTAAAGACAATTAAAGTTTTTAGTACTTTATACTTTTTTAATTAAAATTCCTCGAGCACAAAACAATTTAGATTTGGCAAGATGAGGGCTTACCTACTGGCAAACAGAGTGAAAATGCGACTATCTTTACACTACCATAGAACCTGGTATTGTAATTATGATTATGCATATATTCAGGGGAAAATTCTTTTTATTTTCTGCTGCTCTGTGCTCGACAAATTTTCTGGTATTTGCATGGTGCAACAAACTTTTGCTAAGCCCAGAAAAGTATGCAACATTTTCGCACAGCTTTTTGGCTTTGCAGAATGTGGAACGGCAAGAGGAACTTCCAAATGCTAGAAACTACTTCCACGAACTTGGCAGCCCAACCCAACCCTAGCCCGGATTTATACCCCCTTCGATCCCTACGCCGTTGAGCAACTTCCTGAGCAGTTTGTGCTGCACCGGCTTTTGACGCTTTTGGCATGTTTATCGCTTCGCCTGAACCGAGTTGAAATGGCCCAATTGGCCGTGGGCCAAGTCAAGCGGGACAGCAGGACAGAGCCAAAGGCAGAGCCCCCACGAGAACTGGGCAAATGTTCTGTGCCCTGCCACTCTCAACTTATTCGTCGGCATTAATTAAAAGCAAATTACACTTGCTTTTTGTTTTCACTGAAAACAGAAAAAACTTTGGATGCAGCATCATTAAAAACTTCTTAGGAACTGTTTTCTTCTTTTTAGCTGAGAGTTTTGCGTCACATTTCATGAATCAACAACTTGATTAGCAATTCAAATGCGCCAACATCTCTGCCCTCCCGCGATGGTTTCCACCTGGCCGAGTTCCCAGGACAACAGCTGTCCAGGGCAACCGAAGTTTTCCTAATTAAAGTGGCTTTCAAAATAAACCGCAACTTAAAATCGCTAAAAAAAAAAAAATGTTGGCCTGCCAAAACTGCCAGAAAATTGTCAATGAAGAAATAACAAAGTGGGGGCTGTGTGGGGAGGAGCGAAAAAAAATTTAAATATGTTTACACCCGACAAGCAAAAAGACATTTTGCAGGACCCTTTTTTGCTCGGCTACAAATGACTGCGTTGTGTTTTGTGGCCACTGTGGCTGGCAGGCAACCAACACATCCCAGATACACAATGTGCCATAGTTCTAGGCGCGCTGAAATGTGAAACCATTTCTCTGGGTTTTTCCCCCAAACACAACAAACAACAAAGTTACTGACTGGCAATGAATACGAATTTGTCCCAAAACCTAACAAAATGTTCCAAATTGTCGGCAAAAAGTTTTCAAATTCGGTATCCACATCCACAGCTTTCATTTGTTTCCCATTTTGAAGTTGTGATTTCTCTGGAAGGCCTGTTTGATTCCTTTATCTGGAGTGTTATGCTAGTGATTTCGAGTGGAAACCAATTTGAGTGAAATAAAGCTATCCAAAAGTTTTGGGCTTTAAGTAGAAGCCATCTTGTGGGCTTCTGATATATTTCAGCACAAATTAATCATACGCCGTGTGGTCTCATGGCTAATTGGAGATGAATGCAAATGAGGAAAATTTAACATGGCCCCAAGCCCTGGTAATTATTCATGTGGAATGTTTGAAATAAAATGATGGATAACATTATATTTAGTTGTAATTTATTGGGTAGTATCAATACGTTCTGAAATAATATTTTACATACAGATCTGTAACCACAAAATTGGAAGTAATTGTTTAATTTATAAGTTTCTTGTTTCTTTCCTGGGAAATTAATATCTTTCAAAGAAAATAGCTTTTTGTTTTTCAATACTATTAAATTAAACATTTTGTTCTTAGCAGAAATTATAAAAATTGTATTTAATTTTTTGGAAATTTTAAACAAATATGGTATTTAGTTGTTCACTTTAATTCTTAAATTATTTAAGATCGTAGAAAAAAAATAAACCTACTGATATTCAAATTTATATATACCACATTGCCGTTGAGTTGTTTAAATTACACTCACTTACTTCTTAATAAAAATCTATTACAGCATTGTAAAACGAACCTAGATGAAGAGTTACTATTCGAAAATGTATTCAAATTTTCATTGCACCTTGGTAATTATGTAATAACTTCTAATAATGTCTCTTTAAAGCATTTTTCCCTTGAAAGGATACCCCAATATTCCGCCACTCAACAAGGCATTCTGGTGTCTTGTCCTCTCCACTCTCCCTCCACTCTCATCGGAATAATTAGGCTAGCCGCCATAAATTCATTATGCCATTAAGTGCAAGCCGTCAAACGGCCGCATGAGTTGGGGTGTAGCTATGTATATACACCCATACTATGTATAGGACCTGATGGATCGAAAAATCGTTGCATATAGTTAGGCGCTGGCGGGCGGCGATTGGCACGTGTCGGTGTGTGCTCAGCGTCGCCAGGACCATTAAGCCAACGCCTCTGCGGATCGAATTTCGGTGCAAGGCTGCGCTGCGAAGTATGCTTCGTTCAGTGAGCGACAACAACGGCGGCAAAATAACTTCATCAATTTCGCCAATATTCCATTATCGTCAGCACAAGTGCGCCTGTGTGTGTGTACATAAGTGCCGCTGAATGTGTGTGTGTGTGTTGATTTTATTAGGCCGTCCAACAATTGTTTGCTTAAAAGTTTTTCACACACCGACGAAGGCAACGTTGTCTGCATCTTGGCTTTTGCTTTTGATTTTTTTCAAGCACGTCCTTGCCTTGTTGTCGTTGTCCCCAATGGTTTTGCACGTTTGCTATTCGGACATTTTCTTGCGATTATTGATTAGATAAAAAAGCACACACACACACAAGAAGGTCCCTGAGAACAGGGATGTGCGGGGCAAGGACAAAAACAAAAGAAGCGTAAAGCCGACGCCGTAAAAGCTTAAATAAAAAAGAAAAACGAAGCTAACTTGACGGCACTTAAGTCACTTAACTTGGCCAGTGGGAGCTGGGACTGTTATCTACTATACTCGATAAGTTGGGAGTGGGTGAGAATTAGACAATGACAGTATATATTGAGTCAGGACAAAGATCTTCTTGATTAGCTAAGAAACTTTAAGCTGAAAACAAGTTGTTAATTTGCAGTAAGAAGAAAGAGAACCATCCAAAGCTCAACGACATAGAGAGTTTTAAAGGGAGAACAGTAAGTAAGGATTACATTTACTATTTAAAGGGAAGATACTTTATGAAGGCCACGTTGAACAAGAGTTTTTAATGGTTTCACCCATTTTGTTTTTAATAAAACATTGAACATCATTTGTTAAACGGAAGTCAGGGTATTTTTTTCTATTGTCTTTTATTTCTTTCTCTTTTCATTTTGATATTTTCTATTTTATATTTAACTGGGATATACTCGTACAAGAGGACTTTTATCACTTTGTCATACTCATCTATTAAACTTGCGTAAGAAATAAAATCCTCGAAAAAATGAAATAAATAAATTAAAAAGTTATCATTACAAGAATTATAAAATAAATAACTTTCTTATGACATATTTATAACACATCCCTTTTGAAAACTTGCGTTTGCGGTCCGGGTAATAAAATCTTATCAATGTCAGCAAAACTCAGGCAACATAAATGCTTTTTATGCTACGTCTGATTTGGTTGACACCTGCCCAACATTTTCAAACATTCTGTCAGTCAATCAAAAGGCTCGAAATGGCGTTTAATTTTTATAGCAGACGCTTTTCCGCCTCACTTCGCACCAAACCAAAAAAAAAAAAACAAGAAAAACTTACGGAAAGGAAAACAAAGGCAGCAGAAACAATGCCAAACAATGAGGGAAAATAACAAAACAAAAGCGTCGGCATTTCCACGCCGCCAAGCAAACACACAAAATTTTAAAAAAGAGAGTGAGAAACCAAAAAAGAGGAAAACCAGAAGGAGAAGCCGCACATTAAAAATGTTAAGAAAATTTTCGGTTCGCTCTTCCCTTTTTATTTTTTTTTGGCGTCAGCGTTTGTTTTTTTTTTAACTTTTCTGAGGTCGCTCGCTGACATCTAAATTTATCTATAAACAAGAACCACAAATCTACTTTTTTCATTATTTATTTTTGCTTGTTTGTTCGTTTAAAAACGAAAACATTATGACAGGCTAATTGAATTAATGTGAATTTGTTACGCATCTTTTGTGCGGTTGTTTTTTAATGTAAAACGAACAAAATTTCCGTTAATTCGTTTGTGGTCTGGTCAAAATCTGTCGGTATAATTAGCACATATCTGTGGATCATTTGCGCTGCACTTAATGACACTCGATTGTCCAGATTAAATCGTATTCGTAATTAACACCCTAAGGGCATCGTTAACATCATTTAAGACAGTTCCAGAAAAGCTCACAGCGAGTGGTCCACTCTTCCCTTTTTGGCCAGATTAAAACCAGTTTCTGTTTCGGACCTCTGCACTTGTGATCATCACGAGGAATGTGAAGATGGCAAGTGGACAATGCAGATACGATGACAAAAGGCAATTGGAATATGAAGTGGAGTGGTGAGCTGGAAAAAAGTGGAGCATAACCATCGACAAGGGAATACTCTTATAAGAAGTTGAACTATTTTGTTTAGAACCACTAAAACTTTAGTTTAACAAAGGAAATAAACTAATATTTTGTAAAGTTCATGTTTTTTTTTTTCTCTGAATTTGTAAAACGCTTTCGTTTCATAGATTTTTTAGTAACTATGTACTTAAACTAAAGTAATCTTAAGAAACAATTATTTTCTTATATAAAATACAGTTTTGTTCTTGATTTAATAAATAATGTCTTATAAAAACAAAGAAGCAATAGTTTTATGATTAATTTTCAGTTGTTAATAAACGTGTTTGAAATAAAATTTAGATAACTTCAGACTGATGGACTGGTGTCCTTTTATTTTGAGGCCATTACACATGGCTAATAAGCCAAATAAACACATTTCTCACAAAGTTTTATTGTTAGAAAAGAGCTAGGCAAATATAAATAAAAATATCGGTTAAATGCAACTTATATATTTTATAGGCCCTTTCTTTATCTCTGTTCAACCCATTTTGCAAAACTGTGTGACCAATAGGACAGAAATTGGAGTGTGAACCGCAGCTGGCAGTAAAAAGCATAAATGCCTTTAATTAAATTGCCTGTCTTGCTGTCCTGAGTGGCCAGCTCCAGCTCCGGCTCCTCCCCTTCCCGCATCTCAAGTAGTTTTTTGGCAACATTGCGTGTAAGCCCGAAACAAGTTCGGGCCAACGAAGCTGCCGTCGCCGCCGCCTGATGGGCAGTGAAAATTGATGGGCCGCTTCAATATCTTCGGCTGTCTTGTAACATTTTGTATCGCTGTGTCTGCGGCGAATGCTGCATGAAATTTAATGAGATTTTCGTCTTGCCTTTTTGTTCGGCGCTGTTTTTTTGTATCATAACTGTTTGTATTAATTTTTTTCGTTTTTTGAATGTAGGTCAAACATTTTTGGCATTTCTCGAGTGCCTGTCGCCGCTGAAAAAGGGTAACCGAAATCGGGCAATGTACACGCGTTGTTTGAATTGCATTCCAATTCCAAAGTATTCGCATTATTTTGATTTGGTTTTTCTTGGCGATCGGCAATCTAGGCCTAGCCGAATCGCGAGTGCACTACCTGGTAGTGCCTCTAATTGATCCCCTGGGCATGGGCGCAATTAGCTGGCCAACTTGGCATGTTGGCCCAAAGCAAACACTCCAGTTGACCAGTTGTCCAGTTGTCCACTTCGAGGCACTTCAAGAAACTCTGTGAGCCCGGCTCGGTTTTTTCCGTCTGCTGGACTGGATCTTGACCATGTCTAACAATAGTCCAAATTAGAAACAAACATCGACAGCGAGAATGACAACAACAAGTGTCGTATCCGAGAGCTAAGTAAGTACGACAAACTTATTCCGAGAGCGTTCTCTCATTGCACTTTGTTTTTTTTTGCAACTGCAATAGCAGTAATTACATTTTGGCGGCGAGATGGAGGAGGAAAAATCTGGCTAAGTGGTTGAGGAAGTTTGTTTTTCAGAAAAAGCCAAAGTGTGATAACCGTATTTGCTTAAAGTTTTTTATGACTTTCAAGTTTTCTTAAAAACTGTAAGTAACTTTTGATATTTTAATTAAAATGTATAATGCTTTCAATATATAAACTTTGAACAGATGTAAGCCAATAAGGCAAATAAGGTTCTTTTTATTTTAACAATAAATTTTCTGCTAAAACCTACCACCAGATAAAGCGGAATAATAGTTTAAAAATTTTTTATTACAGTTTAATATTACAAACAAATTTATTTTAGTTAATATTAGTTAAATAGTTAAATATTAGTTTTTACAGCTAATACTATTAAATGCTTGTAACTTGTGACCCGGTCTTAATAACGACGCAAAAAACCTTGAATCCATGTGCATTTATTTAAATTTAAAATATATGACATTTTCAGCTGGTAATATATTTGCTAATCTCATTGGCAAATCACACATTTAACTGCCAGGCAGTCAAAATAATGGTTCCCATTTAATATGACATATTTTTTATATTTGAACTATTTTTCAGTAGTTTTATTTTTTCCAATGAGAGAGTATTTCCACATCACATTTAGTTAACATATGTATTCATAACATCATAGATTTGATCACCGCACAGTGGGATCGATTTCGTGTGCCAGCCAACGGCGACCACTGTGCCAATTTTTGGGGGCGACAATTGCTGCGGGCAATTAACAATATCTATATATACTTGTATGATATTTCTTATTCGTACATATCGCCTGTCTGCTTTTGGCGGCGTGACGTAGGCAGAATGCTGAAAACGTGCTAGATACTTTTGTATCTCGGTATCGGTATCGGTATCTTTATGTGGCGTGCGTGTGCTGTTGTGATACTGCATCCGTTAGGTGTGTGTGGCTGAATGCAAACGATGTGAATTTTCGGACAACTACATATTTTGGACGCCGACTTCGACGTCAGCAGCGACGCGTGCGTCCGGTGCGCAGTTGGCTTTGATCAGCACTACGAAATCATCGGGAGGGAGGGGAAATCTGGGGAGCAGCGGTACGAACCAAAACCAAAAGTTTTTCAACTTTGTTTGCATTGAGGTAAGTACGTATGTGTATAAAAGCAGCAACATGATGTGGCCACAACTTCTGAGATTTGTATAAACAATTTGCGCGGCGCTGCGCATTTTGCAACATTTAGATGTGATTTTGACGATATGTCTCGTCCATTAGACATTGAAATGAAGTTGGTTTAGCTTGTGGAAAAGCATTAAATGATTATGATATTGAATTTTTTAATTTTTATTACACTTTTCATGTCGGCTTATTGGCTTCACACAGCGAATGGGTAAACCACAGATTTAATGGGCCGTGGAAGGAAGTAAAGTTTCCGTTTTTGTCGGCCAACAAATTATGCGATAAAATACACATAAATGCGAGGCCCTCAAATGCGCACTCCACATATTATTGTATTTACTAGATTTTTTATGATATCATAAACGAGGCCGAGCGGCATATTGAGAGTCAGATTTGCGTTAATCATTTGAATAAATTTAATTATTTTTTTTAAGCGTTTTTTAATGGAGTGGCATGAATTATTTTATATATTTATGCTAATATAATGACGTCAAATATGACACTCTACCGTAACCAAAATCAGTAGCAGAAAAATATAAATTTGATTAGCAGCAATACTTGTTGGGCTATATTTCACACTTGATTTGCAAAATAATTTGCATTATTTACGAGAGAGAGAACACAGTAATTGACACAATCGATGTGTTTTTGTTGCTTGGACAAATTGCATTTTGCTGATTGCATCGAACATAAATCAGCTAGAATAACTGAAAAAATACAGAGATATATATTTATCTGGTTTTTTTTTGTTTTGTCGCTGGGTGTGTGAGGGCGTAATAAAGTCAACAGATAGATAAAAAGTCAATTGCATAAAAAACAAATTATAGGCAAGGGCGTGGACGCTTTTGATAATGACAAACGTAAAGATCCACGAAACGAATTTATAAACAAAACAGCCCGGAAAGACACTTTGGTGATGAGTGTGCACTTGTCAAAGTGATTTTTAATATTTATTATATTTTTTTAATTACTTATTATTACAATTTTCGACAAACACTGAGCACACAAATTAGCTTCGATATCTAAATTTTCGATTGCGATCTGCGTCCGATAAACACACACACGATAAGCCGGTGGATGCGATGCTCAGGTGGAAAGCACGCGAACGCGAGCGCGATAAGAAGATGTGGCAGCAGGAGCAGCACTACGTCCGCACATGCTGCCTGCTGGGGATAAACTGGAACTGGAACTGGATTTTTCGGACTCGGAGTTGATAGCAGCAGCAGCGAGAATCACTGAGACACCGAGATCCAAAACAGAGACACCGCCACACACACACACACACACACACTTGCACACTCGTGGCTAACCCGTCCAAAAACAGCAGCAACAACAACAACATTGGCCCACACCGAAAGCTTTCAGGCCCCCGAAGAAATCTGCGCATGAAAATTCGCCAAGCGAGAGAGAACGGGAGCATGGTTAAACGGACAAAAAGCTCGTGGAACATTTCCCGCTATTTTCCTGGGGAAACTGGCTAAAAGCTTGGTCAGCCTCGGCCAGCTTGTGGTAAGAAAAAGCTTGGCCAAAGTTGGAAAAGCTGTGTTCGCAATAAACAAATCAGAGTTCGCAAAAGCTAATTTACATAAAAAAAAATTTTAAGAGGCTAATTTTTTTTAATAGTTTTCTTGACAGTTTTAAAGTTATTAAAAAAATATTATATATTTTTTGCTAAAGCAACAAAAATGTTGTATAGAAATGATTCCTCTTTAAGCACAAATATGTTTAAATATAACAAAAAAAATATATAAAATTAAATCTAAAGAAAATGTGAAAATTTTTGATTATAATATAAAATTCACTCACAAAACTTATTCTGCAACAGCGAATTAAGTAGAAGGTACACCAAAATATGACCATTCTAGAAAGTTGGTTTTTATTTGTTTATTTTTAAATTAAAAAGTTATTTTAAATTATCAATTCCTTAAACCAATTTGTTGTTATTTTAAATTCCCAAATTAAAGCTTTTTGTGAAAGTGAAAACTAGAATCAACGCAAGAATTTCCCAATATTTTGCAGCTGGCTTTTCCTCTTCCTAAAACAAGGGTTCTCAGCTTACACTCGGAGCATTGTTTTTTCTCTCTTTTTTTTGGCTTTGTTGTTGTTTACAGAGGGGCGCCTTCAACAGGTTGCCACCCACCTTGGGGGGCGCGCTGCTACTGCTGCTGCTTTTCTTCGAAGTCTTCGGGAGTCAAAACAAAATGAAAAGCATTTTCAACAGGGCGACCCTTGGGGCCAACGCACACACACACAATTGTCCATATATAATCATACAGATACTTTCACAAAATAAACCCCACACGAACACGCGCACACATACTCCTGTTTTTGGGGTGCCCGGGAAGTAAAAATATTCTAAAAATTTCTTGTTTCCCTTAAGTTGTACAAGTGTTTCCAACTTCCTTTCTCAGCTTCAGCTCCCCCCTTCGTGCGCTTTTGTTTAGCATATTATTTGCTTTTCAGGGCTGACTTACCGGGCATCAAAAATAAACAAAGCCTCTCAAAGATTTTAAGTAGCAGAAAGTATCTCAGCGACTTACCTGGAAAAAAGCAGATGGAAAACAGTTAGCAAAACAGTTATAATGCGAGTAATAATTGTAGCAACGTTATCGGGGATTTGAAATGGAAAACCCAGCTGTGCAGGAGGGCGTTGTCATTAGGGGCAAGGTCAAATGATGGGGCATCTGATAGAAGCGGTCAGGCAATCAGCATTAATTGAAGGAAACATGAGATGGCCGAAGGATAGCAAAGGCAAAAGGAGTGCTCCATCGCGTGAACTTATCTTATAATTAAAGGGGAGTAGTATCACCCAGATAACACAAGAAAAGATTATGAGAGCCTTCTATCATCTTCCATTGTGTTGCCATTGGAGCAATAAATCTTCCTTAATATTGTTCAAAAACGTTGTCTCTTCAAATTGTATTCAAACTTTAAAGGATTTTATTGATTTTTCAAATGTTTTGAATGGTCAGATGAATGTAATGTAATGTTAGATGAAATCAACAATGTTTCTTAAACAAAGACCATTTTCATTCTTTTTAATATAAGATAACTATTTCTATAAATTTAATCATATCGAGTTTCTAATTTATAAATTATTTAAAAATTAATTTTTACATCAATTTAAAGATAAATCTTAAAAAGTAAAAAAAAAAACCGAAAAATGTTGTGACGGTGATTGCCTTAAAGTCCAAGCAAACTTAAAGTATTTTTTTGGGAAAATAAAGTATGCATAGTCAACATAGACACCAAAAGACTCGCTCCTTTTCAGGAAATAATAGACGAAAATCTTATTTGGCAGAAAATTGTATTGGCCTTGAGTGGTTCAAGCACCAGAAAACTTACAATTTTAAATTACACATAGTAATTTGGTTAAAACATATAAACTGCCTGGGCTAGTAAAACTCAGTTGCACTTCCTAAACTGATCAAGTGCATGAAAATTACTTTACACACTTCAACGGACCCTGTCAAATTTCTTTTCTCGGAAATTCAATTTGTAAGTCACTGCATTTGCATGCTGGAATGTTGAAAACAGTGACGGCATTCGAAAATTCAATTTAATTTCATGATTTCATCCATTAAATATTTGGCTTCTTGGCTAACTCGATGTTTATGACTTGTGCTCGGCAAACACGTAATTAAATTTCGCATATGTGCAGTGCAGTGCGAAATGCAATTTACAGCTGCACAAATGTAAATATTGCTCATACGCAACGTTGAGCGTCTGGAATGTAATTTCTGCGGAAAACGTCCCAGCATTGGGCATTAACAATTACGTAGAGCAATTAGAGGAGAGCATCAGGAACTCTGCACTGGCTGATTCAAATGCTTATTGTCAAAATCCAAGATAAGGCGAATTGGGCAAAGTTATGTGTATCCAGATAACTGAGCTCCGGTGAGTCAAAGACAAAGTTTGCATAACTTTAACTAACACTGAAAATACGTTTCTGATTAATTATATATCTTTTGTGCTTCCTGTTGGTTTTAATTGTAAACCTTAGCCTATAACCAGGTATTTTGTAAGCCTTTGTAAAGGATGTTCGAAGTTCAATAACACATTTCTTTGGCAGCGGAGAAGACGGTGGTGATTATGTTATTTTTGGTCCTTTCCTTTAGTTCTATTTGACCATTTAAAATTATGAAACCTAATGTCTTTCGTGGTTATTTTATAAAACTTACAAACAAAAAACTTACAAATTGTGTATTTATTTAAATTTTTTTAATCTCGCACACACATAGTTTATCCCCACTCACCTAAGGGTTATCCAAAACGTGCCTCTACATAAGCTTAAGTCGGTTTCCTGATTAATTATTATATCTAATTCGGGCTTGTTCGACTTTATCAATGGCTTTAATGTTGGACCGATACGCGAGTGGAGCCTTGTGCTCAGCTTAAGCGACGCTGGACTTCTGCAGCTGCCCAATCACTGGCCACCAACCACCGAGAGGTGCGTGTGGTGCTAGTGGTTCATGTCGGCCAGAAAGCTGGTTTGAGGCTTGCCCAAAACTGGACAAGGCTCGGCCTGGATCGGATCAGATCTTGGCATTGCGTGCCAGGCAAATAAGCTGCGGGCGCCACAGTCTGGAGCCGTGCACTTAATCACTGCTATTAATAAATCAACAACTAAATCAATAACAAATTCTAATTAAAATTAGAACTAGACAAGCGTCAAACGCGAGGTGCTATAGTATAAAAAAACTAATTCCCCGCGCGTTTGTTGCTGTTTGTTCGTTCAAATTTCACACAAATCAGCTTTAAATGTCAAAACGCATGTTGCACAAATGCGTCAAATGCCAAAAGCGGGCCACCGGCAATAAATCATCATGCACAGATTTTTGAGTCGCGTCGCAGCGTCGCAGTCTGGATATATCTGCCCCATGAACCGCTCTGGACGAGAGAGTTAAACGTCAAAAACCTGTTGACAGACATGAAAGCAATTTCTGGTTGCAATCGACCGATTTGCTGGCTGCCCTACGGAGTCGAGGGAATAGGCAGAAAATTGAATTCATTTGAGGCACAAATAAAATCAATTGTTACAATTTGTAATTTGGATTCCAGAAGAGCGATATTTTAAATTTGAGTATTAAAAAACACAAACTGCCTTAAATTTATTTAAATCTTATTCATTGGTTTTCTTAAGTTTTTATATTCAAAACATTAACAATGTTAATTTGCTGCATATAATATCTCAGCTAAATATATTAAAAACATAAAAATTCATGTTGCTTTTCCGCATTAAACAGAAAAGCCGGCTTAGCCAACCTTATGTAGCGTATCCATAAACGAACAAATTTAACAAAAATAATATTTGGATTTTTTATTTGTCGCAACTTTGGACAGCAACAACAAGAGACACTTTGTATTTCAGTTTTGGTTGCATTAATTATCGCCTTGCCATGAAATATGCGCGCCACGCATGCGCAGATCGCCGCTGAAATGCAGGGGAAAAGGGGAAAGAGACGAGGGTATCTATTTTTTTTGGGCAGGGAGGGTGCGAGGAGGTGTTTCCGATCCAAAATTGTAATTTTTATGGCAGGGTAGCGCGTGTTCGCGGAGGGGGGGAGATGGCAGAGGGGAAGCCTTAACTGACCACCGACTGTTTGACTGAGTGACTGTTTACCTGGGCGCCAATTAAATTTAATTCAATAAACCAAGCGATCAGCGGGCGATACAAATTGTGGATCGCAGCAGCAACTTTCGATGTTTTGCCTAATGAGCAGCAGCGGTTACAGAATTACCGCTGCGGCGTTGCCATATCATATATCTGGCCGATCGGCCGATCGTTTGACAGCACTTGACAGCAGGTTAGCGGTTTTTTATACTTTATATTTTCCTTATCGCCCAATTGTCAACGGGCGGTTAAATGCCGTTCAAATACTTGGGTGCGCCGCCATCCATTTAATGACAGTGGGAGTGCTGGGTCTTGATATCAGTGTCTATTAACCTGTGTCTTAAATTTGACTTCTATTTGACTTATCTTTTGATTTGGTTTTTATAAAGATTCAAATTATTTTTTAGTATTATTCTGCAATAACAGTTAGGGATAGATTGAGATATAAGATAGGATAAGAAAATGCTTCACTTGAAACTATAACTGGGATTTTGTAGCTTAGATTCCGAAAAAATGCTGCAATCATCAAAGTCTGAATTAGGATAACAAACAATTTTTATATAGATTAAAAATATTTAAGCTTTAAGATAGACTTAGTAAACTACGTTAAAAATTGGAAAAAAGTAAAAAGAAATTAAAAAATTTTGTAGATGGCGAGAAAAAAAAATTCTGCTTATATTTTCTTGTTTACAAATAATTGGATCGTCAGTAACTAATATGCAAATGTTATGCAAAGTGTCTCTTAAAGGTTAAGCTAATATGTTTTACTACAGTAAGTACACACACAAATATTAAATTAACACTTTTCTTTAATAAACAAAATTAATTAAATTTTTGTAATTCTTAAGAAATACTTTTCAAGCTTTGCTTTCAGCCTATAATCGCCATCTTTTGGTACCAAAAGCAACTAACAAGCAACCAGCTTTTTCAACAGCTTTTGCAGTCCAAGTGGTGAAAAGCTTTGATAACTTATAATAAAAGAGCGACAAAATTGTCAACTTGTAGAGCACCTGCGAAAAGCTTTTAAAAGGCCAACTCTCTTAGCCCAGTTACTCTCTTAACCTTCCGCATTGATAACGATAAGAAGGGCTTCCTCTCCCTCCCCATGAAATCCATAAATCTAAACCAGGAACAACAAAATCTCCTCATCTAACCCGTCTTAATTGCAGTCATTATGTGTGTGCGCTGGCCAAATTGATATTCTAATGTTTATACAGATGTGTTCCTCTATTTTTTTTTGGCCAAATTAAGCCACAAAAGCGGGAATAGAGTCGCTGGGTGGAAGGGCGATATGATAAGTGTGTAGTAAATCATAAACGGTTGGATGGCTCGGGCTTTTGGCGCTGCCAAGTGTCGCCTGAGCCACATGACGACGTGTTTTGCGGTCGTGTGGCATCATCATCAACACCCTTCCAGCCCCACTTCCCTTTATCCTATATAGTATCGTCCTATCTCGTCTTTGCATTGCCATTGTGCAAATATTTGCATATTTAAGTTGTTGCTGTTGTCGAGGCAGCCGCAAAAACTCATAAGCGCATTTTAGTGCCCTCCATGTCGCTGTGTGTAGTGTGTGTTTATGTATCCCCGCTCATGTTTGCCAGGTCCTTGCACACAATGCCCGCTGTGTGCGTATCCATCTTGCCGGATTCTTGGATTCTCTTCACGCTCCTCCTGCGAAGGTCAAGCTTTCGCATTATTAAGCTGACACCTAATCCTTTGGCAGGGCAAGCACAGGCACAGGGCCTTGATTGTTTAATTATGTCAGGTGCTAAAAATGCCATTATCGTTGGGAAACCACCACCACCCCCACCACAACACGGTCGCTCCTCGGTGCGTATGCTTAACCCCTTAATTAGCTGTTGTCGATGGATAAAGCTTTGAAGCTTTATAAATATTTTTAAAGAATAAAATTGTGTGTTGATTTAGATTAAAGCCGATTTTACTGATAAACCTAAACCAAACATACAATAAATTAAGCCTACTAAATCTGCGACACAATGAACGCCCTAAAATGGGGTCCAGCATGGAATTAAAATACAAATTCAAACAATTTTCTTTTCACTCGCAGTATTTAATTTTTTATTTTATCCGGCTTTTTTGTTCAAAGCTTTTACTCATTTAAATAAATTTTAATGTTTGATAATAAATCCGCTTTAAGCTATTCGCAAGATTAGAGTCCTTGCAGTGATTATCCTACGTTTAAGGAGCACTCACTAATGGGTTAAACACTTCCGCACCACAGTGCGTATGCTTAACAAATGCTTGGCTTGCATTTAAAGTAGATACAATGTCTTGCTTTCCCTCTACTCCTGCCAGCTTAATTAATTTAAATAGTGAGGGGGTTTCGGAGGTGTAGGAAAAGCACCAAGGTCCTTTAGTTGCTACAGCTGCAATCTGTTTCACTTAGTTTGTTGTCTGTTGTTTTTCCCCCCAAGTTCTTAACCCACCACCCACATTGCAGCTGTCGTAATGCACTTTTAATGCACCAGACCCCAAAAATCCCGCCAAATCCGAGCTCTCCTGCAACCCTTTAAGAGATTTCCTTGCTCAGGTTAATGAAGTTTTTCAGCCAGCTTGTTTTTACCGACACAGGATGCCTCTTAATCTTCTTTGTGTGCCCATTGTTGTCTAAGCCCTCCAGATTGGGCTCTAATGATTTGACTAATTGACTACGTGTAATTACTTTTCACCAGGATGGGGGTCAGAAACAAAATTCCATTCAAGGAGGAGGTTTTAAGCAAAATGAGACGCATTGTTACGGACGTTGGTTGTGCAATTGTTGATTCCAATTGCGTTGCAGCTCTTGTTGAAACAAACTTGGAAATCGTGCTCAGCTGCACTTTAATTTTTCCATTCACTCACTAAGCTCAACTTATTTACCTCTTTCAGTTTTATGTTGTTTATTTGTTGTGTTTATACTTTTCTCGCAAACGCTGGGAGAATTCAAATGAATTACGGAGAAAAAGATTGTGAGGATGAATAAAATGAGAAAATAAAGATTTAGATAAACACTGTCCAGACAAATGTTGGTCTTCAGCTGCGATTTAATACCCTTATAACTAAATACAAATGAATACTCTTTGTATACTTATTTTGTAAACTTTATAAATTTATAAACATTGAACAGATTTTTGTTTATAATAACAGTTATTATTTTTTCATAATTTTTCTTTTATTTATGTCAAGGCTATGATTTATCTTCATGTGTATGATGAAAATGTCAATAATTAATCATTTTTAACTGACGGCACAGAGTACAACAAAATTGAAAGATGGTTATTTAATAGAAACCGATTCTTACTTTTCAGGGTATTAGCTTAGTTTACCTCTAAAGTTTATTCTACTCAACTTTCTACCTGTTTACCTCGCATTTTCCCCTTCAAAGAATACTGAAAAATTCAAAACGTTGGAGCATGTCCTCAGACAGATAAATAGGCGGAGGGCAGTCAGAGACAGGCACTCATTCCAATTCACTCGTTTTGATTCATTTCGCTTTACTTCAGCCTGAATAAAATAAATTGCATGCAATATAATTTAAAGCGTCCTTTATGTATGGGTACATTTAAGACGAGTGCCATACAAATGCAGCTGTGTACAACGACAAAAACCAGAGTTAAGTTATGAACAGGGGCAAGAGCACTCGCATCAATCACATTTACAGTTCATTAATAAATGCCGACATAATTTTGATGTACGACAAAGCATTTAACATAGGCTCAGCTTAAGCACACAGGCCACGAATTCGGGGACGTGTCTGTAAAGTTGTCAGGATCTGAGAAACTCCAAAAATACACACAAAAAAATGTAAGAAGAAATTCAGGGAATTTATTAAAAATAAATTAAAATAAATTCCACATTATCTAATTTATTTTACAAAAAAGGTCGTCTTTAAACATCATTTAATCAGAAAATGAATAGTTTAATTAAACAATTGTTATTCGAATTTTGTATGTAATTCTTTCTTTTTCCATGCAGCCATCTTTACATGTACCAACACTTTTGTTTAGGATTTTTGTTAATTTTAAATCAACGTTGACAGGGATCCACTAAATGAATTATAAAGGAGCTGGCGGAAAACCCACTTAGGATTACCATTGGTTGGGTTGAATTGAGGGAAAATATGTTGATGAAGATGGGGATCCGACAGCGTTGAAAGGATCTCACTCACAGCTAATTCATAATTTACGGAATAATGGGAAAACGCTGCGTAATTGTTGTTGCTGCCGCTGTGATATCAGAACGCAAAAGGCGGAACTGCCGGAAACGGGAAATAGCATGACGGGAGTGCCGGAGACAGTGGAAAATGAGTGGGAAAAAGACAGCGAAAGTGGTTAGTTTCCATCGCCGCAGCTCCGGACTAAATGAGCCAAAGTCGAGGGCCAGGAAAGAAGGGGAAACGGGTATGAACTGAAAACAGCTGTTCCAATTTTGCGCCCCAACTGCGACCACAAGACACAAAACATTTTTTAGCGATTTTTATATAATGGATTCTTGCTTTCCACTTGCGCTTCTTTGGCAATGAATCATAATAAAGGCTTGCACGAAAGGAAAAGTCGCTTAATAAAAGAAAATCCATAGTACACCATAAGAAAAAAAATAGTTTTCATATTTTCAAGTTGTTTTTTTTTTGATTGATATAAATTACCTTAAGTGTGAGAAAATAGGTATGGAAAATACAGTAAAAATTGAATTTAAAACTATACAAAAATTTGCAAAGTCTTAAGTAAATTAAATAAATTAAATAATGATCAATAAAAAACGTTCTAGTAAACTTTTTAAATGTAAATCATTTTTTATCTCGACACAAGCTTTCTCCACACACTTAAGAGTTAGTCGTTAATTTAGGGCTTATTTTTTGTAAACTTTGCCCATATGAAGGAGAATTAAAATTTTTCACATTCACGAGATTGTAAATTTCCAATCGCTTTGATTTATTGTCTCTCCGCCTTAGGCTGTCCTTTTCTCCACCTTCCGCTGTCTCTTTCACTTCGGGTTTCGGCCCATTGAGGCGTCATGCTAATCCATCTCAAGTGTCAATTCGTGCGTACGAACAAAGTCAGTCAGCGATTCATTTGACCTGCTGATTGAGCACTTTTTCGGCAGCTCCTTGAAAGTTGCCTTTGTTCGGGCTCTACGCTTCTTGTATTCTTTTTCTGCTTTGTCTTTCGAGCGGAAAATGCTAATAAATAATGCATGCGTCCTTGTGTATTTTGTCTGTCTGCGGGTTAATGTGCTGTCAACGGCTCCTGCGACTCCAAAAAGACTTCCACTCCCCCTCCTTCTGGGCAACAATGCAATTGATTTTGCCACGCCCTCGACGATGGGGGTCCTGCTATGTAAATGTCGCTGTCAACATGCAGAGCAGAGATTGTACAGGGCTGACATGCCACCGACCCCGCTCCCTGCTATATTTCCCTGAGCACTCCCTGCCAAGATAAACATCTGATAAGTGGCTCGGGCCTGGCCAACACACAGAAACGGGGCTCATTCAAAGTGATTTAGTGGCTGTGGTCAAGTGGGCCATGATTGACTTGGCTGCAATGAGGGCCAAGCGAAAGATATATGCTAAGAGAGGAGGCAGGCCTGAAAGCAGGAATTCGGGGAATCTGGAAATGGAAACTCTCTGGTAAACCTATATGATATGTAAATTCTCTTAAGGGAAAATTGTAAAACACATACTACATAGCGAGTTAAAGCTTAACTTCATTATTTGTTGTCTAATTTTCCATAAGCTATTAGCACTGTGAGCTTTATATAAGGTTCCGAACATCACTCCAATATTTCAACATGTAAAACCATAATTAAATAACATTTGTGATTTGCCCTATGATGTTTAAATCTCTCTCCAACTCTCCCAAATTATGAATATTTTAAATGGCTTAACAATAAACCTGTTGGTAAAGTTTGCTTCCCAAAGCAAACAATGGCCAGGTTAAAATTCATAAAGGCAACAAATGGTTAAAATGATTTTCCAATTACGGCAGATGAAGTTTACTCTCCAACCAACAAAAACATTATAACGAAAAACAGTCAAGTAAGTGACGAGTAAATAATTATTGAAGTCTGTGAGATATATTTTCATTTACACAAGATTATTGGGGGCAAAAATATAAACATGACATTCGAAAAATTTGAAAAAATATTCTTGGTACATATTTCCTTAACAGAAGAAGAAAACTAAAGTAAAATTCTTTTAAAGAAAAACCCTTTCTTGTTCTCATTTTATTTACCCCAGTCACAAGGCTGTGAAATGCACAGAGATTTCAATTTTCCCAGAGCTCAGGAAAATATATGTGTGTGTCTAAGCTGCGAGGCACACACAGAAATTGGTCCTCGATGGGACATAAAAATAATTCGCGTTGTAGACATTTTGCCAGCACATGATCACACCAAGAAGAGAACGAAAAAGGGGCCGTGTCGGTGAAGGGAAGAAGACATCACGCATACGCACTGGTGACGGGCAGACAACCATAATGAGATGTCAGCGCTGACTAACAAGTGGCCGCCGCAGTGGTGAGCCGGGCTGCTTGGACCCCAGCGACCTGTTTCAAGTGCTGTCCAAGACAGCAGGACGAGAATGAGAGCGAGGACTACGGACTACGGACTACAGGCAGTCACAGGACGATTTCCATGCAAACAAGCGTCGACGTGCTGAACATTTTTTAAGCCATAATGAGCAGCAGCAACAACGAATGTTGGGGCGTGACTCTCGAGGAGAACTGCACACGCATAAATCGTATCCTGGACCAAGGGTCTCCGGCGGAGACTACGGACTAATTTTGAGTCCTGCAAACCATCCTTAATGATGACAAATGCGCGTGTCGCCCCCGCCTGTCATCGTTATCACGACGACAATGATGATTGCGACTTACGACAAAGGAGTTGTGCCAAAAGGATAATGCTTAAATAAATTGCTCGACATTTCCCTAGCTTAGCCACGCACAAGAAATGTTATTGAAATTGTAAATTATGTCAAGGACACAGGAACCAAGGGATATCCTCCCCGGCTTAAGGCATTTCCATTAATGAGAAGTCTTGGCCCCAGGGGAACATTGCTGGACAGATGACAGTCAAAGAGTAAAAGTCATTGCCGAATAAAGCAGCAGGCAAACTTGGCGAGAATTACCGAAAGTACAGTAATTGACGGGCGTAAAACTTTTGGCCAACGAAAAAAAAAAAAAGAAAAGGAAAAGTTTTGATTGCCTTCAGCTCAGCTTAATGAGCAAGTTCGTTGACATCCTCCTAGCCATAAGCCATCAGCCATCGTAACTTGCCAGACCGCAACGTTGTTTAATAATTAAAAATAAAGCCGCAATTTGTGCCAGAGAGCCGGGTCATTTGCATGCTTATCCAAGGACATAAATCAGGTGGAATGGTTCTCGGTTAATGCACGTACTGCAGTCAGACATGCGATGGCTTCAAGGGGGAGAAAGGAGAAAGTAGTCGTGGCTGAGTAAGAAATATTTCGGTAAATATTCGTGAGTCTTGGTGGTACTGCTCAGTCACCTTGCAACAACCAATTAAGCTGCTTTTCCAATTGCAAACTGATGGTGAAATGGGCAAGCTGTCACCACAACAAGTCGATGCCACTTCCATTTGCCATGGCCAGGAAACCACAAGGCTCCGGCCCCATCTCATCCTTCCGCCCACCCACCTTCGATTGCCGACTGCCGATTGCGAACAACAGTTGCCACAATGACAGGGCTAAGCAGCAACAATTGCTGGCCAATTGTATGGCTTCGTTGGCGGAGGTAAATCCTGGGAAGACGTCATCCTGCTGCTGCTGCCCCCCCCTGACTTCCCCCGTTTTGCAATCACAAATGTTAATCCGTTGCAGGCTCCCCAGAGCCTGAGTGTCTGAAAACCCAAAGGATTGGAGCCATCAATGGCGAACGGTGAGCGGATTCTGCTCAGGATTTGGTATTTCATATTTCGAGCTGCACTGCACGCACATACTATAAATCAATATTTGCCGAGGGGAGTATTTAAAGGCAATCGGTCGACACTTTGCCACTTTGTTGCACTTTCAGTCGGAGGCTAGCATGAAAATTGTCTAAATTGAATTTCCGGCAAAGAGATGCCGATAGCCAAAAGGATAGCCCCCCTCCCATTCCACCCAATCGATTTTTGCGTCCCGAAAAGATACTTTTATATGCAAGAGAATTCGTATTAATTTCATTGAGAGCCTTTTAAAACTGACAAAAAATAACACTGATTGCAAAGCACTTACGAGATGAGTTATGTGCTGAAATCGAGTTAATAAGTAAGTGTGTTAAGTATTCATGAAGGCCATAAAAATTGAAAGTTCATATTTGAGTAGTTGAAAGATGAAATATCAATTCATATTTCGTTGTATTTGTCAGTCAAAAGGCACTCAACCTTTGGTAAACAAATTATTTGTATTTAGCTTTACATAAAATTGTTCCTGGTTCTTAGTTGCTAACTTTTAGATGCTTTTGTTTTATAAATATTCTGATTTTGAACAATTTAAGAGAGGGACATTTTTAGTTTAAAAATTTAATCTGAATCCCTTTTAACTTAATTGAAAATTAGTTTCGCCTAGTTTTATTTAATTTAAAGTGCTTCCATTTCAGGGACCTCTTTTTGAACTCGACCAAAGAGCATCCCAACTTCACTTAACTTTTCCGTTGCCTTTCCCTCGCCTTCTATACATATTTTTTCCCATTTCTCCTGGTTCTCTTTTGCTGAATTGGCATGCAATATAAAAGTTTTATTAAGGACCATGGCCTGTAAAACTGCCAGCTGCAATATGCCCCTCGACTGAGACTCGGTCACAATCGCACAGAATGTGACAGCTTGGGTTCGGTTCAGATGATGCTACGTGAGAAATGCAGAGATCTCCGCCACACTCACCTCTTAAATCACAGTCTGTCCCTCTTGACTTTACGAGGCGAGGGGGAGCAAGGGGCCAGGACACCTCGCCGGGTAACTTTATGTATTAATGCACTTAAAAGACCTGGGCACGAGCGAGATGGATGTAAGAGAGTGTTAAAGAGCTGCCAGGTACTTGGCAGCAATTCACCTGACATACGTGGGAATACGTATACACGTGCTCTGCCTTTAAGCTATATTGGGTTAATTCTAAAGCGACCGCTACGGCTGGTAGCAGGAAGTACTAAATACACAGGAAAAAACTATAGTAATAATAAATAATAATAACAGGTCAACATGTCGGTAAAACTTTAAAAGCTTATATTATTAATATAATTCAATATTTACTAAATTTTCTTGGCCCTTAGAAAAATTCCACGATAGTGAATGCTTTTTCCAAAGATATTATTTTATTTGCAGTTGTAATTTATATATATTATTTTTTTACTAATTACCAATTTTTCCATTGTTAAATATGTTTTTTTTGTCAAAAACTAAATATAAAAGTGATTGAATATAAAATGAAGTTAAGTTTGTAGTTTTGTTTCTTCAAAATATTTTCTTACAACTTTTAGATTATAACAATAATAATTATAATTATGTTAAATATAATTTTAATTATTTATTTTATTCCCTTTAATTTTAATCAAAAATTATTAAGATTTTGTTGAGTGCAGAAAGCCACTGCTGCCGGCAGCGGGTAAACATTCAGCGGCAACAGTAACAAGCTGGAGAGTACTATGTTTTCGCTCCTAATTAGTTTGGCTCAAGTGCCCCCATCCCCAACCCCACCCTCTCATCTGACCTTCCCCCACATCGCCGCCCCTTCAACCCACCTGCACACACATTCACTTCACCCCACTTCGCTGGTTATAAAATAAAAATTAATTATTTACCTGGCAGCGAAAAGTTTTCATTTTCACTGTGCCGCTTTGCATATTTTCAGCATATGAAATGTGCTCACAGTTTATGGCTGTGATAAGTGCATTTTTGCATGACAATCGTATTAACAATTAATCAAAAATTGCATGCGTTCAGCACGAGTGCCATTGATGAGTAAATCGATTCGGTTAACATTCAGCAAAAATTTATTGACTGCTGCGAGAGATCATGGCACCTTTTTGATTATTTATGCGTTCGATTCGTGGCTGGATGAATGATTGCGAATGTGGGACGGGGGTTCACCTCCCGTAAGTCCTGAATCCAAGGCCCAGATGTAATCATGGACTCGTTGAGGCGTTCCCTGGTCAATCCGGAGTATTGGTTAGTCGCCTGCTTAAAAAGCAAACAACATTCCCATGCACTTCAGAGCACAGAAATCAATGACAGAGAGGGGGGAGATGAAGAGGAGGGTAAACATCCTTCCTCCTGCTTCCGCCAGGTCCTTTGCGAACCTTTGGTAAATATGCTCACTAGGCCGACATACGAAAAAAGGCGAGTGAGTAGGTTTTCCTTCATGCATGATTTACTGTCCAAGCTTTTCCTCAGCCTCCCAAATACAGGGTGTTTTTTTGGGTTAAGTCTTACTTAAATATTCATTAAATATTTTTTTAAAAGTTTCCAACAGGAAATTATTAATTAATTTTGCATGACACTTCCATTCTTGTTATAAACAATATTATTAGACTTTTAACTTAGTTAAAAAGAAAACACCCTGTACAAGCCCATCGACCATATTCAAACGGCCGTAAGATAACTCAAATGCTGAGGGCTTTTGATCAAAAGTTTTTCCCTAATCGCTTCATTGGTCAGTGCTTGTCCGCCTAATAACCCACATATCATTAAAGTAGCTCAACTGGCGTGCATAAACCGCAGGCTAACCCTTCTCCATCCTTTCCTCCAACCCGCACACATATCACTAGTTTTTTTTGCAAGATAAATGAGTTTGCAAACGAATTAAATCAAAATCATTGCGCACATTTGACCAGTTGAGTTTTGAGCAAGAGCAAAAATAAATAAATAAATAATTGAGTGCAGTCAACAATAAAAATGAATGTTTGTTTATTTGTTTGTGTGCGTGTGATTACAGTTGAAACACAAGTAAAAATAGAAGTGCCATAAAGTACAGAAAATATAAAAGATATATAGAAAGGGGAAAAAGTATAGGAAGGAAGAGCCAAAGCCAAGTAGAGAAGTCCTGGGGGCAAAGCAGTTGCCACAAAACTTGGAAACGAGGAAAGCGTAGACCAGCGGAAGACAACTTTGCTGCTCTAGTGGAATGGAATCCAGTAAGCCACTCCGAATCCCCTTCCTGGCCCTTGGGTAGCGCACTCGCCTCGTTTTGGCCATAAACTTTTTAAAGTTCGCAATTCAATTTCAATTTGCCCGGGCCAACGTGTGTGCATCAGGATCAGCTCCGCCGGAAATGGGAATAGGAACCATCAAAGGTCACATGTATACAAATCTATACATTTTTCCAACTACACATCTAAACAAATATCGTACGAATAGTAGTAATAATAACACTGACAGCAGCAGCTGCATCAGAAGCCGCCGCCGCCGTTCAGTGGAATCAGTTTTCCAAACACGTAGCAAGTGCTTGGGGGGATGGGGTCAGGGGGTCAGAGCCACGTTAGTGGGAATGGAGTGCGGACTGAGAGCCATCAAAATCGTTGACCAGCGCATAAATTTGATTTGTGTTCCATAAAAAAGAGAAACAACATAAATGTTACGTATACGCAGCGTGTGACAGCGAAATGAAGATTGATTTCGGATGGGTGGAGAGAAATGTCTGGATATGGTTTGTGCTTTTTATAGGTCTGCTTTTTTCGTTTTATACTCGTTTTATAATTAATTTTTCTAGCTGAGAAAACAGCTGAAAACAATAACTTTAGCTTGGATGACATTTTTATGGCTCTGTGTTTGTATAAGACTTAAAAAATTATGAATGAACAAAAACTACATAGATTTAAGAGTTTGATTGCCGTGTGCTTAGTTTATATTTTCAACTCTTCAAAAATTCGAAGTTATTTGGTGTTTTATAAGAGGGTCTCAGAGTAGAGCAACTTTGTATCACAGACTGAGGAAAAATAATCAAAACTTTACTTGCCTTGGACTGTCAGACCAAAGTAAGTTCAACATAATCCTTGAAACCAATGAGCCCTCATAATACACACTTTGGCAATCAGAATATTTCAAGACATTCCTCTTATTTTGCCTGTTTGAACAAAAACCACCATCTAGCATTCAATTACGCGGCGCCAAGTTTAGTAGATTTTTATCAGCACCCAAGAGGAGAAAAAGTAGAGCAAAACTGCGGGCCGGGCTATAAACAAACTAAAGCCCAGGCAGCACCACACTAACTTGGCCGGCACGCCTCTAAAACACAACTCTCTAGCGTGTGCGATGGCAATGACGCTCTCCGTGGAGCGACACACCCAGTAATACCCAGCCAGTTGGTCCCTAAACGCATCCCTTTTTTTTCCAGCTCACCCACAACAAGTTGGTTGAGTAAAATTGAAAACAAAAAAAGCACAAATTCTACGCAGAAAGTTTTTTCTTTGTCGCGTAGATTTAAGATAAATTGCGGAAGACTGGTAAAAGCAAAACTGTCTATGGACATTATAAACTTGGCTCCGATAAAGGAAAGGAAGGACTTAGGAGCAGTCAAAAGTGGCCCGGGGCAACAAATTATGCAAAGGGCGAGCCAGCAGTCACAGCCAAGTGATAAGCTAAGGGATAAACTGGTTTTCTCAGCCACCAACAAACCGTATATAATATGTACCAAACAATGTTTGGTAGTACCTGTTTATTGGGCGGATTCACTGGTCCCCTTTTTGTCCAGGTGGCATATTCAATAAGCACTTCGCTAAGTGCCGAGCCAGTCACGCCCCTATTGTGCGAGCCAAAGTTTCACTCACAGCTGCAGCTGAGAGATTTCTCCGCACTGCATTTTCACATCCACAAAAAACTTTACTTTAAATTAAATTTACACGGGGAAAACGGGAAAGTAAAGTAGCAAAGGAGCAGCGGATGCTTAATGAATGGCCCACCAGAACGGCTGGCAGCATCGAAAATAATAACAACGACCGCCACATCTTTGGCACGTTTCATTCAGGTTAAAGGCGCCACAAGAGAAAGCCATAAAAAGTGCCCGAAAAAGAAACGAAAGCTGGCCATAAAAAATATCACCTGCTGTGTTATTATTGTTTTTCAGTTCTTTGCGCATTTTTGCTTTCCTTTTCCTCACCGAGTTCCGACTGCCGACTGCCGACCAAAGCAATTTTCCTTAGGGTTTTCCCCAGCTGGCTCTGGACCTGAATAAAAGTCACCGATGATTGCCATAATAATTTATATCGAGCATAGCGGACCGACACAAGGTGTGTGGTGTGGTGTGTGGAGTGTTTTGGTAAATTGATAAGAATATTGCTTATGCTGGCAGCGCTCTGAAGTGCGCATACGCTGCGTATACGTTATGCGGCTATGATTGATGATGCTGCTACAATTTCAATTAGGTTGCGGTCCGCACGATGGAAAGATGAACTCCCGTCAAACACGATATTTATATCCACTCATTGACGTTCGGTTATATATGGTTGTGCATTTGAGATGTAAATGAATTGGAAAAAAATGCGGTAAATATTTTTTCTCGAAAATGAGCAGCCCTTCGAGGGACATTCGAGTAACAGAGCAATAAAATATGCCTTTTAGGCTTTTAAAGTATTACAAATATTTCACACACGCTTGGGCAAACATCGAGAGAATGTAAGTCCTTTGTAAAAAAGCAAAATTTAATGAAGTCAATTTTTTCCCTTGATTAACTGCGACAAATTAAAACGCACCCTCGATTTTTTCACCACTTATCAGCTTTAACCCGAAACGTATTTTTAACACTGTGTACAATCCCTGTCATTTAAAATAGTGTTTTCCTTACTTTTTTTTTTCGAAATGTTGTCACCCGCCATGAAGTGGCTTTGGCGTTGGGCCATGAAATGTAAACAATTCTATTTTATTTTCCTTTTTTCCGGGCCACCCTTGGATGGTGCCGCACTCGCATTCAATCTAGCTGCTTGTTTTTTAAATTAAATTTTTCGTTCATTTCTCTGCAGATTGGGCAATGGAAATAAACAAAAAGTTCGTTATCCTCACGTGGGGTGAGAAGTGAAAAAGCGGACTGGTTTGGTTTTCATTCGCTATTCCAGCTATAAAATAAATATGAAGCCAGCAATGGATTGGGCAAACAATAACCGCCAGCATAGATATGGCCACAGAGTGTACGAGTGACGCTGAAAATACACAGATAGTACTACATTGTGTATAGGGAGTGCGAAATGTTGGGACTTGCTTTCACTTTCACCATTCATTCACACGTTTCCTCGCCAGCAAAGTGAGGATGCTCGACGTTTGCGTTTCAATTTCCGTTGATTGAAGTTGCCAAATGACTTGCCAAACACCTGGCCATAGCGACCAAAAGTAGACCCAGTGCCTTGCCTAGTCGGCGGCTGGAAATTGAGAGCAATCAGCTACGGAAACGATGGCAATTAAATTGAATGCCAGCGTGCCATTAAAGATGAGAAGGCGCGATGGGTGGGCGATGGAAATGGATATTTGTTCTGGAATGGAATGTTTTGAAAGTACTTATCCTGTCTGGTCTGAAGGTTTTATGAGCTTCTCAGCTGCCAGCTAAATGTTAAGCTCGAAAACTTTCGGCCTAAGTAGTTTCATTCGATTAACACAGTTTTAGCCGCAGAGTTAACTTGGTCTTCGCCCTGGCTTGACTAATAAACTTTTAATTGAATTCTAAGCCATCACTGAAACTAGAAAATCTGCAGCAGTTCCCATCACCCCTTTATTTTTTTTTTGGGCCCATCATCACCATCTTCGTAACGACCTTCCGTTATGGCAACATTTCAATTTCCCTGCTCCCGTGTGAAAAATTAATGCCAAATTCGAAACAAATTGCAAAAGGCGGTGGCAGAGTGTTGAAAGTGACAACGGGAGCCAGCGACAGGGACAGGAAGTAAAGGATGCCAACAGGATGTCAGGATGTCTAAAGCGGGTGGTTACAGGCTGGCTGGGTACCCTTATTTACTGTCTTCAACTTTAACTTGTTCTACAACATTTAAAAGCTAGCTTACGTTCTTATTATAAAAATAATAAAAATGTGCCTACTTTGTTTTGTTTTATTTATTTAAATAAAATTGTGCGTTAAACAAATTATTGAAATTTAATTGTATAAAATCTGACATGGTTTTATTTAATAATTTCATTTAAATGATTTAAATTTAAATTGCATAAGCTTCTTATAAAAATTTTCAATAAAATAAAGCCACTACTTGATTCAATGCAAATTGTGTCAGTAGTGAAAACTATGGGTAGGTAAACAAAATAACGATTTTATTTAATTTAATGAATTAAAAAAAAAACTACGCACAGCATAAAGTCTGTGTAAACACTTTAAAAGTAACCTCACCGCTTTTTACAAAATATTAATTTTTTTTTTCTGATTTTTTCCGTAGTGCAGAACAAAGGCATTTTTTACCATCTAAATATTTATTTTTCTGTTTTCACAATAATTCTCTTAGTTTTCAGTTTGTGCACTTTAACTGCATTTGTATGTCAAAGTTTAGACAAGCTTAGAATGCCATTAAAGCCTGTGACAGACAAGCCTCCGAATGTCCCATATACCCCTGAAGCTTTTGGTTTGAGTTGGTGCAAAAACATTTTTGCCAAAATATGCCCGCAAACCTCAACAGAATTTTCAGACAGGAGAGATGTAGTTAGTGGTGAATCCACTTGCTCACTCTTAACCACCCACCCCCACTCCAAAAAAAAAGCCGACATTCACAACAAAATAATGTATGGCTGTGCGTGGGTCCAAAAGGCAGGGTTCGGTTTGGTTAGGGGATTTTACATAAAATAGTCTGCTGCTGGCAGTCGGTGGCAGAGCAGAAAATCAATGTTGCCAGCAACAACAACGGCAGGAATAACAGGACGAGGAGCTGCGACATCTTGTCAGGGCCGTCACCTCGATGCCTAAGGAATGTGTTATCCTCCCACAAGCTGACTTGTTTCCTTGTTTTCCTACAGGGCCCCCACCTCCCCCGTCTTGTCCCTATAAGCAATTTAAATTTATAAGCGCTAATATTGTCAAAGCGTAACGCAACGAAGAATTCCACTCGGAGTCCTTCCGCCGGATCAGCATCCTTGCATTGTTATCCCCTGGCATGCTGATGCTGCCACAGCAGTCAGCTTTTGTCGAGGCAACATAAATTAAATGGCCAAAGCAATAAAAACCAAATCAATTTGAGCGTGAAATCGATTTTCATTTTTCTCCCACTCGCTTGTTGCTCGCCGCCGCCGCCGCCAGGACTTCGACTTCAGGCTCAGGCATCCTTCCTCTGGCCCAAATCGATAAATTCTCGATTGCAACAGGTACGACTGGTGGCCGACTGGTGGAAAGCAGCTAAATCAAGGACTCTGTCATGGTAATGGTAATGGTAATGGTCCTTGCTGGTCATGCCCGACCCAGTGGCACCGCCATCGTTTACTGCCTTGATTAATGTCGTCCTGCGGAATGTGCACTGAGATCGGGATTGGATTTGTGCTTTATTCCCTTGCCCTTTTTGTTGCTTTCAACTGCAATCAAGGTGCAAAAAGTCCTCAATTATATTACCTGCACGGTCTCCTTGATTGTTGAATACCTTTGAGTGAATGAGCTTTCTAACAAAGTTTTCACAGCAATCCAAAAGGGGTTAACCACCTTGAAAATGTGAACAACAAAGTAAAAGTTGATCTAACTTGTTTTATGGAACAATTAACTGCTCTTTAAGTAAGGGTTAAATGTGTATGAGTAAGTAATCAATAACTTACATTAATTAATTTCATTGTTCTAACTATTCAGAAAATGTAAAAGTTTTAACCGATTTTCAGTAGAAATAGTTAAAATACATGAACGTTTTACCTTTAAAGTAAATTCCATTCATGTATTTCCTGCAAATAACAGCACTTTAACCATTTAAACGTGGTTCGAGGAATTTAACAACAATTAAGTACCCCCCGTGAGCGTGAAGGACTATCCAGTTAAATAGTTAACGTTTATCGTTTTCAATTTAAAATTCCTTTGCAAGTATCTGATGAAATAAGACAAAGGTTCAAATAGCTAAAACATTAGCCAAAAGAGCAACCAAAATTCTTTGGTAAACTGGAAAATCTTCTTTGTCATTATTTTTAATTTGCGCATCTATGACATCAGTGTGCCAGGAGGCTAGCTGCAGGACCTCAACTGAGCCCAGACCACCTCCCAGGACCTCCTGTTGCAGACCGTCCTGCTTTTCCCACACTGGCAGCAGCGTTGACAAAGCAATTTCCGCCGACTGCAAAAGTACACAAGAAGACATCGTCGACAAGTGAAATAGAACCAAGGACCGACCAAGGTGCACGGACGAAGGACGAAGAAGGATTGGGGGGGAAAAGTTGGGCTGTGTTTCCTGTTGGTTGCAAAAGGCTGCTCACTTGTGTGGCAGCTTCCGCTGCCGCTGCTACTTGTGCATACATAATCAACAATTAAAGATTAAAACGCCACAGACAAAGTTGGGCCTGCAGGCAGGCTTATTAATAAAAAGGTCCTGCGAGTGACGCACATGTTGCAAAGTCGGCCGGACTTGGGAATTCCTTCCAAGTTCTTTTGCTCTTCTCCTGCTGCCGCTGCTGCTGCTGCTGACACTTTTAATTGCATTAGGCCCTGTGTAAATTGCAAGTGATGCAGCCGGAGTCCCTTTATTTTTCCCCATTCCATTCTCAAGTTTTTAATTGATGTCACACAGCTGAGGCTTTGTAATCAAGGATTTTCCTTAGCCATTTCCTTTGGGAGCTGCTCTGATTGCCTGACCATAAATAAAACCAGCCTGACATAATTAAAATGTGCTAAATGAAACGTGTTGCGGCAGATAATTATAAATATATTCAGATACAGATACGTTTCATTAACGACCGCGTCAATTAAAAAACATTTATTTCAGCGCGGAATTTAACTGTCACTTGGCAACGCAAAATTTCAGTTCGATACCAAACAATTTGCATATAACCGATGGTTTTACGCAGATTTTCGGCACACGAAAACAACACCCACGCAAAGTGAGTCGGAAAGCGAGAGAAATCCTCTTCAGTCAGCAAAATCTGTTTACGAATTCACCTCCTGGGACTTGGCAGGATTCAGAGATGCGTGCCGTATCAAAGTTATCTTTTTGGCATATCACTTGGGCAAAGTGGGGGTGGTGGGATCAGGGACCAGTAAGACACACTTAACACCTCGGCACGTGAGTTTCCAATTTCGACGACAATTGCTATGCCAACACACGTCTATCCAGGTAAAGCATCGAATTTAATTAAATAAAAAATGTCTACGACAGCAGGAGTTCAATCAATATTTATCAAACGCTATTGTTTTTGGTATATAAGGAAAAACGTAACTTAACCTTTGTGTGAGCGGAAGGAACATTTTGTTCCATTTCGATTTGCTTGTAAATATCTCGGGTTGTGTGAAAGCTATCGATCGAAATTTTCTGACAGCTCGTCTTCAGCGATTCTAAACAAGTTTGCCGATTTTAGATAATTCGTTGGTAATCTTAGATTTTATTAGGAAAACTTTTTAACTACGTTGTTGAGCGGAAGACACAATTTGTGCATCGTGTTATAACCGCGTATATCTTTAAAACCTTTATTCAGAAAAATTTGAAATTTTACTGAATATGTATTAACTCAAAATCACTAAATTTAAAATTTAAATTTTAAACTAATCCTACACTGAAAAATTTTTTAAATTTACATTGAAAAAAAGTGCAGTTTAGATTAATTACGTAAAACTCGCAAACTGATCAAACAATTGAAAAACGTGATATACTACGTCATAGGGCTTTCAATAAGCTTCCAAAATGGTCAAATGTGTCATACCCTTCTTTGGTAAAACTATAAAAAAACAACCAATATTGTTGAAAAATTGCATTTATTTTGTACAAATTTGATTAATAATACCACAAATATACTAGAAAACTAGTATTATTTTTATTTCAAAATTATTGTTCTTATAAAAATAAATTGTTTTAATCCCATAATTATTACTATAAATGTCCAAAAAGGGGTATTTGTGGTTTTAGGTACTCTTGCTAATAAAAGTAACGGTCACAAATCACCCAAATCATTTATGACCGCCAGGTGCAGGCCACAGCTCCTTTGGAATGACCCAAAAAGGGTTCATGGTAAAACAAACACCAACATTTTGCACGTTTTAGACCTTGTACTACTTTTATAGTGACTTCTTCTAAAGAAAGGTATGACACATTTGACATTTTAGAAAGCTTATAAAGTCCTATAACGTAGTATACCACGTTTTCAATGTCTGATCTGTTTGCGAGTTTACGTAATTAATCTCACCTGCAATTTTTTTCAAGGTAAAACTTAAAAATTTTCAGTGTAGGCTTAATTTAAAAATTTAATTGAGTTGATTTTGAGTTAATACATATCAGTAAAAATTTCAAATTTTTCTGAATAAAAAGTTTTAAGATATACGCGTTTCAAACACGATGCACAAATTTGTGTCTTCCGCTCAACAACGTATAAAAAATCTTCCGCTCACAGAAGGGTTAATTCGGGGTCTAAAAATATTTTGGGCTCAGTCATGTGCATATGAAATACAGTTACACGTTTTTTCAGCTAATTAACTTTACCGGAAGAATTTTTAAAAATTTGAATCGACCTTGTTATGGGTCTATAAATAAATTGCGTTTAGTCATGTGTTAAATAAGTCAATTAAATTGATGTACAATTAATTTTAATCCCAAAATAATTAAAAACATTTTCCAGGGCTACGTTTATCTTTGTTTATTTTGATAGTTCCCTTAATATTATTTAAGTTTGCTGTACGAGAATCTTATATTCTTAAAAGCACTGCGTGGGCCACTTACAATATATTTAAACTTGTAGACATCTTAGTCCTTTTTTTGCACAAACATTTCCTTACTTACACATTTATATAGTTACCTTCTTATTTGAAATTACATTTTGCTTTCTAAAAATATTCCTACGCCTTTAGGTTGTCCTTCTTTATATTTCCAAGGAATCTCACGGCAACAGCAATACGTAATAACCAGCTTATTAAATTGCAATCAATCTTTTCCAGAACACGACACACAAGTCGGAGACGCGTCATCGTCGGTTCGCATTGAATTACCAATTTTACTGTCACGGCTGTAGCAAATCGATAAGGAAAACGAAAACAAAAACAAAATCGAAATCGAAACGAGAGCGAAGGAAACACCTGGCCAATGTCAATCGATGACCTTGCATACAATGTCAGGTGTGCAGCGGTGGGGGGAAAAATGGGGTGCTGCCACATAAAACAAAGGAAGAAATGCCAAAATAACACATTTGCTATTCATTCTTTCTCACTCTTCACAGACACTTGTTGACCTCGTAATTGCATTCGTTATTCCACCTTTGATGCACTCGGAAAAACCAGAAAAGCTTTCACTTCCATTAAGTATTTAAATTCCTATTTTTAACAATTTTTAAAATTAGTTTAAAGCATAAGTAAAATTATGACAAAAGGTGAAAAGATGAATATAAAAATATGACATCTTTAGAAATCATTGTAGAGATTTTACGAAATCGTTTTGATTAAGAAAATCACTAATCTACTAAATATATTTTTGGTAGGAATAACCATTGATCATAATTTTTTTTAATTTTTTTGCAGAGTAATACACTTTTTAGTTTGCTCACCGATTGTGTAGGTGGCACCATCAACTGTGAATGTGGCCGCTTTGCATTTGTTGAAGAACCGCGAGGCAAAATCCAAAGCAGAATTCTTTAAGCTCGACGATACGCGGCGAATGGGTGAGTCTGGGCAGGAAGTGGGTGGGTGTGGGTGCCTCTCCGGCGACACCTGCTGGTGCAACACCTGCTCGTGCAACACCTGCTGGTGTTGCTGCTGCTCGAGGGTCACCACCCCGCTGGTCACCGTGTTGTCCGAGGTCAGTCGTGCCGTCAGCACCACGGGCACTGCAGCTGCACCGGGAGTGGTTCCAGGAACTGGACTTGGAACTGGACCCCTGCTGGTCACAGGTGTGGCAGTCCCGGGGGCCAAGCGACGTGGATTTAAATTGGACATTTTTCACACTCGCGCGTTGCGTTTCCTTTTCGCTACGTTGGTTTTATCTCTGTCGGCGGTCACTTGATAACACTCATTTTGTTGGACACAGCACAAAGGTCATGGGTATCAATTAGAGCCCTCGGTGCCTGCTCACCCAAAAATTATTGGTTATAAGAGAGATCTGCCAATGGCCAAGTCAATTTGTTGCAATTAGCGTTGGGAAATTGAAAGGTAAACAAAAACGTGACAAGAATTGTATGACAACATCAGGGTCATAAGAAATCTTTTAAAAAGTGCAGTACCTTCTCGTGTTCAGTAAACACTTTATATTAAAGATTAAGACGAATCGTTTAATTTAAAAATATAATTCATATTAAGCAATATTTATAAAGGCATTTAATGGTGTTCTTTTAAAAAGTTTCCTGGATTATAAAATTTTTTATGTAAGAAATTATTTCTTGTGCAAGGCAAGAACAGTTTGTTTGAACAGTTTAAATGCGGGTTATATGCATTATTCTGAAAAGTTTCTGCTTTTCCAGCTGAAAATATTTGTGGAGTCGCCGCAGTCATGCCCACAAAATTTAATTTCAATTTGAAACATTTAATTGAGCAATAAAAAACATCCGAATGTCTCATTACCAAAGTTAATTTAAATTTCGAATATTTTGCACTAACCGCAACTCGGTAATTAAGGTCTCTGTGTGTGAGGGTGTGGAAATTTGTGTGTATGCGAACACCCACCGTAGATCTGTATCAATTCTATCTACCAACCCCTTCTCGTTATCAACTTGATGTAGTTTCAATTTGCTTTTAGGCAAAATTTAAACGAAATTGCAATTACAACTGTCAGTGTGTGCAAAGGCAAAATCCTGGAAAATTAGTGTCCACATACAAACATGTGGCAAATGCCACCGAAAAGCAAGCAAAGCGGCAATGATGATGATGATGGAGATGATGATTGCAGTCAATAAAAACGGAATTACCCAGGCTGAACCAACGTTTTTGCTTTTTTGGGGGCTTGGGGGGTCACAGGTTAAACGGATGCAGAGAGGGGTTAAGTGGTGGAGTCGGGGGAATTGCCAGTGCTTCAGTGCTTGAGCACTGAGTTGATGGCTTCTGTCTCTGGCATATTTCTGGCTCTGTAAAATGCGACGAATTAAAGTAAATTGCTTGGAAATAATCACATACACAGGCGGCACAAACACAGCTACGCCTAGATACGCACAGACGCAGATACGCACCCACACACTCGCAGCCAGACAATGAGTGGCTGGCTTTCTGTTCTGTGGCTAAATTGCCGCCGGTTCCTGCCCGCTGCCTTCCTTTCCTTGTCCATCAGCCAGCAGCGCTTTGTGATAATGGCATTCAAATGTATACATTAGAGGTTTTTCCCGCTTATCGCACTGCGGAAAAGGCGTCGGGAATTGCCACATACCGCAAAAAAAAAAAGCAGAGGGCAAACAATGGCCATAAAAATGAATTCAAACCCAGATGGTTTGATGGTCACTTTCTATTAAATGTGCTTTGGTAATAACATAGTAGCACTGTCTCTTCCGTTAAGCTCTATTCAGAGGGTTTTTAATCCGTAACCAGTGGTTAAACTTTGTGCAGCACACAAATCATAATCCACATAAAAAACCACTTAACTTTCTATCTCCCTTTTATGGCTTTGTCTCTGCCTGTGTTTTGTTATGTTAAAATTTCTGCTGCTCATTTATTTACCTGAATAAATGTTACAAAGAAATGTTTGTATTACTGCGCCATATAGACTCCCCTGGATTTATTATCAGTCTCATTTGCTTGTCTGCCTTCGTTTATGTCGTGTCAACACCCTGAAAGATGGACTCAGTGTCTCGAATTTAACGTAAAAAACTCAGACACTTGGATTATGGATTTTTCTGGTCATATGCTTTATGTTATGTTTAAGAACACACAAAGAAATAAATACGAATTTCTAAACCATGAATTTGAGTATTAAATTTATTGTTGTTTGATGTTAAAACAACTAACGTGCTACATACATAGTATATGTTAATACTATTTGTTGTGCCTGGGATATAAAACCTCATTCAGTTAAATAAATGTTTAAAATATACATATAAGTTGCTTATATTTAGGTACATATGAATTTGTGTTTGTTATAAATATGTCATCCTAACGCTAGTCTGAAAGTTTAGATTAGATAACATTAATTCTAAATTTTTGGATTATTTTTTAAGTGTACAAACAAGTTATAGTTGTGTGTTTTCTAGCGTTTTTCCTTAATTTTTTTGTTCGCTGGGCCATACTAATTAATACCTTTGGGCGTTCGTCATGCATAGGTGTACGTGTCTATGAATGAGTGTCTGTGTGTGTGTGTGTGTGTGTGTGTGTGCGAGTATCATTGTGTGGGTGTGTGCGGCCATGTTTGCAGATAAATTGCGATGCTCAGTGGCTTGGATAAGCAGACCGGCTTTAATTTGGTAAATTAATTCTGAAATATTTAGGTCGCAAATATCCAAACCCCCCGTGGACACACGTTGGCCCCCCCTCCCCCAACCACACACACCCCCGCGAAAACCCAACCCCTCTGACAAGGTCACGGCACGAGGAAGCTCGTCGCAGATAAAAGACTGAGCTATGTATATAAATCGAACAAAGAGCGCACAAAAAATGGAGCGAGAGCCAGCTCAAACTAAAGGGAATGTTGAAAATTTAAGGATACCAGGATATAAGGATACAAAAGGGGACGGCTGCTGGCAGCCTTTGATTTGCGTCGGGTATAATCAACTCAGTCGGAAACATTTCGCGCTGAGACTGAAAAGGAAACTGTCGGAAAAGCAGATATACCCAGGAAAAAAAAAACAGAAGAATAACCCGCAATGGACAAAGGCAAATTGCTAAGGCCTGGTAAAAAATGTATATGGGCGGACATAAATAAAAATAAAGGGCCAGCAAATATAAAGTTTGGGTAAATTTTGCGGCTTAAGGACAACAACAATTGGCTGCTCACTTCCCTGCACTGGGCAACAAAAGCCAAGCGGCAGCAACTTTTGAACTTCTAATGAAAATTAATCAAAAATGTTGTGCGGCTTGTTTTTGCCTAAATGCGATCAAAGACCTATGCAAATTGGTTTAGTTTTTTTGTGTTTTCTTTTCCGCTTGTTCCTTGTTGCTTAGTGTAATTTTGGAGTTTTTATTTCCACGAGACGAGGCACCCACCCCCAAAGAAAACCACCCAACACCTGAAAAGGGTTCCTAAACCCAGTTAGATTGACTGAGCAAAAGGGTCGGGTCAAGCCACCGGCCGCGGGGCTTGGGGTTCGGGGAGGAGGCTTTTGTTTCAGGTTGGTGGGTCATATCATTGCCGTCGAGTTAAGTGTTAATCCGCTTTTGTTATTGTTTGGCACACAGCAGGAGTTGGCCCGAAGGATGTCGGAGGATCAGGTGTCGTTTGCTTTTGCTGGGAGGTGTTACAGTTTTTCTTCTTTTTTTTTTGGGCTACATAATTGTTAATTTAAAATGTGTTTAATGCAAATTTAGTTGTCCTTGTGGGCCCTAATTGCTGGGACCTTGTGTCCTAGACCATTCGAGCATTAAGCTTTTAATTTATCGAGGGGGTCGACTAACCAACCAGAGCCAACAAATTGCTGAGCAAATATTTGCTGTTAGCCAGCGATTTGTTGTGGCTTCTATTGCTGCTGCCACAAGGGCAACAGGTTCGGAACGGAACACTCAAAGCAACAAGTTGACTTGGCCAACCAATCCACTCTCTGCGCAATTTTCCTCCTTTTTAGCCTTGAGTATATATTTTTTTAGTAATTTCTTGAGTAATTAAAATTGACACTCGAATCACTTTTTGAGCCAGGAACTTCTCCACTATGCATACACACACAGGATGCGGGACTGTGCCACAGGACGAGGCCGAGAGACGAGAACTACGAGCGCGGTTCGGAAGTGGCAGTCGCGATTGGAGGCCACTTCCTGTTGCTCTCGGCTGGGCGTATTACCTTCCGGTAAACGTGTTGCCAATCAACTGACTGCCTGCAAATCATGTCCTTGCCTTCAGCTGGCTGCGAGGCTCCAGCGAGGAAAGAGCAGCCAAATCAAGAGCGGAAGCTCTCCGGCAAGAGCATCAATCAGTGCTTAGAAAAGCTCTCAGCCATCCAAAGAGAAAAAAAGAGTGGCAATGAAAGTAATGGCTCAAATTGTTTATCAGCTATTATGAAAATAAACACATTGCTAAATATAGACCATATATTTTGCTTTACAAGCCAAAACGATCATTTATCGAAACGTAAACAATAATAAAATTTAATGTTTTTCGTTAAAGACCTTTTGATAGGGTCTATCAACACAAAATACTTGCGGCATTGTTCAGTATATTAATTGGAAAAAAACTTTTAAAAATATTGTGTAAAAGTAAACAACCAACCTTTAAATTGTTTAATATAAAATTTTACGTGGAAACGGATTGGAAAAAAATCATTAAAAGTGTAATATTAGTTCACAACCAGCTAGAGTAATTAATAAATTATTTTACAAAAAGGTTAAGTGTGTTTTTTGGTTGTGTGGCTTTGTTTTGTGTATATTGGTTATTTTGGTATTCATTTGATGTTCTAATAACTATGTTAAAACTTTAGATATTTAAACGATTTTAAAATATTTTTAAAATTGGCCTATAGACTATTTAACGGCTAGTAACTTATCTTAGCAAAAATAATCTACCAAAATTTTATTTAATTACAGAAAAATGCAACATAAGTAGCTTGTCCAATTACATATTTTTAACAATTTCTCTTCACACCATTGTTTCTTATCTTCCAGAATAGCCTTGAGTTTTCCTATTGATTAACTCTTGTCTGTCCGTTTTTTTTGCTTATCTCCTGCAACAGCTGATAAAAAGGACTCTTACGCGACCATTTCCTCTTTGGCTCTCTTAAATCTCCAAGCTTTCCACCACAAAAAGCTCACCAGCTCTTTGGCTTAGATTGTCACTGCCTGCCGCAGGACGGCGCCTTGGTAGCTCCGAAGGAAATCCAAGTTCATTGTGAAAATATTTGGCGGTTAAATCTGAATGCATGGTTTTGGTTACTCCTGGCACCAAGGATATATTGATAAATGCCTGGCGTAACGCAGACGAGTCGTGTGTAATTTATAACGCCACTGCAGACACGACAAAGGACAAACGACCAAAGACAGCCAAGCAAAACCATATACAAAAAGGAAAAAGCCAAAGAAAGAGCAGAGAAAGTTAAGGAGTCCTTGTCTCCCAAGCATTCTGCAGGTGTTTAGTTATTTATGCCTTGTCACATGTAAAAGACAAAACAAATGCTCCGTGCTGAGTGCGCGCAGACATCTACGGAATGGGTTTCCCTCAGCTCAGCCATAAAGGATTTGACCCAATCCTCTCCTTACCCACTTTGTCGTTTTGTCGTCTTTTTCACATACCGAAATTGTTGTGCTGCGAGTGCCGAAAATGCTCGAATAAAAACATTTATTGAGCGGTCGTATAAACGAGATTTGAGCAGATGCCACAGCTAAGTGAAAGCATGTACATTTATATGCAGATTGCTGTTTTTTGCGAAATAATGTGACTGCTAAGCTATGCACATCTCTAATTGAAAAAGTTCTCAAGGGAAGACAAGCGTTTTGTGATCCATAATTATGTGAGTAACTTTTACTACTTCTGCAGATTGCATCGGAGTAAAATAATCATAACGTGAGAATGCAAATTTGCCAATTAAAAGCATTGCATGCTAAGTTCTTCTAATTCATTAAAATACTGCCAAACATCATTATGTTATAAGGAACGTTTAAGTTATCTAAGTTTTACTAAAAACTTGAAAAAAGTAATGAACTGGATGTCGTTCTTATTGTTTTCTATTCTTTGGCAATAAAGCTTTGATTGGATTAAAATGTGAGAAACATATGGTTGTTAAGTTTTAGGATATTAAAAACATGAAACATATATTTTGCTACACTTCTTATATTTATTTGCGATACTCGAAGAGTAAGCAAATACTGTTAACGATCAAATGTCTGTCTGTCCGTCCGTCCGTCCGTCCGTCCGTCTGTCCGTACAAACATCGAGATCTCGGGAACTATAAGAGCTAGAGCCACCAAATTTTGCACACAGACTTCTATAAGCAAGGCGCAGATCAAGTTTGTTTCAAAACCTGACCACGCCCCTTTTTACGCCCACAAACCGGAAAAACTCTGTGGTGTCCACATTTTTAGTGCTAGAGAAAAGTGGCCCTTACAAATGTTGTTCGTATTGAAAATATCTACCCAAATATCTAAAAATTTTGAAAATCTGACCATTTTCAAGAAATTGTGTATACAAATGCGTTGAAAATTTTTATTGCGCTCAAAAGTATGCAAACCTTTTTTTTTAGGGCGCTTAAAACTGATTGCGCATGAAAGTAGGCTACACACTATTGAAGAGGGCTAGCTAGCTGTTTTCAAAGAGGGCAATGAGTACCGCAAATCTTATAGTCGGGAAACCCGACTATAGCGTTCTTTCTTGTTTTAAATAAAATTAGTCATCATAATTTATATTTAAGTACAAAGTAAAATCATTAAATTCTTAAATGGGGCTGAGCTTTTAAAAATAAACTTTAAAGAATTAAAATATTCAAAAATTTAATTAATGTTAAATTTTGCCAGTTTTAGGAAAGGAAATAGTTATTTTATAAATACATTTATTTACCTTGCCCAGTTGTGAAATTTTCACTCAAACGCTATCAAAAAACTAAAGCCAAACAAAACTAAACCTTTCTGTCAGAGTTTAAAATGAAACTTTTAATCTGCTAGTTTCTTCCATTTCAAGTATTTAAAATTGCAAATTTTACGGCAAATTAAACAATAGTTCAAATTTCTGCAGCTCACCACTTGTGTTAAATATTGTGGTTGACTCTGGCCATATATCTAGCTGGGTATCAAGTCTCGCATGTTGGCCACAAGTCAAGTCAAGTCGAGGGGGGGAGTGGAAAGGACTGAAGACTCTTTGGTCTCAAGCTGTGCTGTCTGCCTCTGCCTCCTGCTTGTGTATTCCACTAGACTATCATGACATTTGAATAATGTGAGCACATTTGGCATTTTATTTTATCATCAGGCATTTGCTGATGTGCTTACACATCTGCCCTGCGCTTCTTTACAACAAAGGCAGCAGCATCTTCTGATGAAATTAAACTGCCTTCCCTGTCCTTGGTCCTTGACTTGACTTGAGTTGCTCAGCTTTTATTTGCCTTTACTATTATATTCTCATTCATTTGTCTCATCATTGCGCTCACGCCCACAGGGCGGATGTGGAATGGGATGGCCATTTTCCTTCTTTTTTTTTTTGGGCCATCCTAACAAGGGGCGTGGTCTAATTACAGCTTGGAGAACTTTTTCATTGCTGCCGCCGTAAAAGTGAGGCTTGCAACAATTCTTTTTTAGAGGGCCATAATTTTCGGTAAACTTTCCAATTATAAGGTTAAGTATACGCAGCGTAGGCCAGACTCATTTTCATCCTTGACTCGGAATAAAGTTTTTCAGCTGCTTGTTATTACCGCTGCCCTGGCTCGTTTTTCTTTCGCTACGTTCTCATAACAATGCATTGAAATTTTGATTGCAACCATTAAATTGCAAGCGTAACTCGACGTCACCCACCCACTACTGCCACCCAAATGCCGTCGCATAATGAGCATTTCACGCAAGTCCCGCAAAGCGCAAGGTCAGTCAAGGACGACATCACAATTGTTGCTGCTATCCTTCGCCATCAGATTGTGTTGTTGTTGTGGTTGTTGGTGCCCTAGCCCACAGCTCTTGTTTTTATAATTTGGCACAATGGGGACGAGAGCAGCAGCCCCAGCAGCGACAGTCGCAGCAATTAGAGCTCGGAAAAAACGAAAACGAAAACAAAACAATCCCAAAAGCCGGAAAAAGGCGGAAAACAAAACTAAAACACGGAAAATGTGCAAGACAAATTGCCATGCCAGCTTGAGCTGGCCAAAAATAATGTGAAAAGACAACATGCAGCATAACAAGTGACTAAAATGTTGCACAACCGCATCATACACTCGGATTAAAATTCGAATGGAAATCTAGGAACTCTCTGTGTACTTAAATACGTATTCAATTCTGATGAAACACATTTATTATTTAAAGCATTTTTAACCTGTACATTTTACTTAATTTTCATTAAATTCTATTTTATTTTTTGGCATCCTTATTTATTTGGTTTTTCTTTAAACAAAGAATACACATACAATAGTTTTATTATTATTATATAAGTACTAGCGGAATTAAACACAAAAAAATACCGACTTTGAAACGATTTAATTATGCCTAGCCTTGGATTTAATAAACAAAATAGGATGCCTCTAGGCGGCTTTCGAAATGTACATATTAGAGCGGAAATAATATTTAATTTTTAGAGAATAAATAATTGATGTATGTGTATTAGCCCGCGGCTTAAATTACCACACTTCAAGATTTTTAGGTATATTCATAAAAGGTCACATATATTATTTAATAGTCCACCACTTTGTTAACAATACAAATCATCGGTCAACAAAAACGTTTTAATTTTCTTCTGCTGAATATATACTAGAAGTCTTTTCTATTTATTGCTGTTTAATGCTGCTGTAGAATTAAATAATTAATGAAATTAAAGCTAGTTAAAGTCAGACAATTTGTATGCAACTGGATATAAACTATATCCCTCTGTTAAACTTTTTTGAACTAACAAACTTTTCTTTAACACTTCGGATTATTAAAATGACCCCATTAAATTTTCATTCTGCTCTCCGCGAGCTTGCGTTTAATGAGGAACAAGTTTTGAAACTTAACAAAAATTGCAAACGCAAGGAAGCGGGAAAAACCCGGATTATTTTCCCTCTTTCTTTCATTTTGCTCTAACCAGCAAGTACATCAAAATAGTTTCCCCCGAAATAAAAGAGCGGAAAAAAAGGTGGACCGCAACAGGCACTTGTGATTTATATTTGAGCCAAGGCAAAGGGAATAAATCAATAAAACTAAAGCATGGTCAGGCACAAAATGTTGTCGAGGCTGTCATGAAAAAATCATGGCCTGAGAAATGGGGCCTGGGACCACCGGTGGTTCTCGGTCTCGTTTCTCAAGTGTCCACTTGGATCAACCTCGAGGCTCGGTTGAGTGCACCCACCCACCCATCCAAAGTCCGCTCAAAATTGTATTCTGGGATTTCAATGTAATACAATGCAAGCCAAATATTGATTTACAGTAATTGTTGGCTTTATTATTATGCGAGCTGATTAATGCGACGTCAAACGACAAATAATAAGGGGAACTTGGTCCCCGGATGAGTTATGCATTCCCTCTCGTATTTCTCCAGCCCAACTCCCACTGAAACCCAAGTCATTGTGCCACAATATTAATACAGCACTTATGAGTCACTTATTGTGCGCTCATTATGTAAAGGCCGGGTCCAAGATGAGGGGGGTCAACATTAACCAGCAAATGACCCACACAGCTGGCGGCATTGACTTCACCACCCACTATCAGCCACCCCTTTTACCACCTAAGCCACCCTCTTCCCAGAGGTACGAAATGACTGCACTCTGTTTGGCCCACATTTGTCGCCATTTCCAGTTATTGGACGCACAAATTAGCGGAAATTATGCAACGATATTGTTGTACAAGTCGATTCGTTTTATAGATTCCTTGCCTGCGTTCCTGCGGTTGATGGGACTTTATTATGGTTATTTTTGCATTTACTGCAAAACCGCAAATTGGTCAACATTTCCAGGAAACAGAAACCACAGGGCGGGAATAAGTTTTATTTGTACATTTTCCTGATAACTAATTTACATTCATAAGAGGATTTATCATCCGTAAGAGGATAACAAGGCTTACACGGTATAGTTGAATGTGGGTTTCAAAGGGCTAAAGTGCAAATTGTGTAATACAATAAAGCTAAATAATAGGGGTAATATCGGGTAATTGCTGTTATTTTAGATATGAGGCATTTGCTGAAAAAATATTTTGTTTAAATTTATAGAATAATAAATTCTTATGTAACCAGAAACATATGAAAATTAAACACTTAAAGCCTTTTCAAGGGTATGCCAAATTTAGGAGTAAAACAGACATTTTTATTTCCCATCTTGTGTCTTTATTGTGTAAGAAGAGAAATATAAATATATTTACCAAATTTGACAACTTTAAAAATAATGAAACTTTTTTTAATTTAAACTTCAATCAGTTTATTTTTGTTATGTGCTCAAAAGAGCATTTTTAAACAATTACACATGCATGACTTTTATTGGAAAATGAGAATAATGCAAATTTGTGCCAGTCAATGTCATGCTAAATATTTCGTTGTAGCCCATTTTCAATATTCATGGGTGTACGCGTCGCTGAAATGAGTGTCGCTCAGAATCATCAGCCGGACAGGATGTGACAGGGGGCGCAATGATAATGCCTTAATTATGCAACAAGGATTCCCTTTTTCCGTGCCACGAACATCACATAAAATACCATAAAAGCCCTGGTAAATGCCATTGACAGCACTTTTCATGGGGCCACGGCCAAAGGACCAAAAGACCAGAGGACCAGAGCGTCAACATGCTCACACGTTTGGCCCCGGAATGCCCAAATATATTTCATATTTATAACATAATTCGATATAATGCCCTTAGCGGCACACCAAGTCCTCCTCCTCCTCCGCTTCCTCCTCCTCCAAAGCTCGTCATAAAAACCGGGCAAGCCATACAATTTTGCGGCCACATTGCGTATGCCAACAACAAATGCCCATGCTGACCACAACCATCCAATGGCAGCCGCAGGAAAAGCCATTGGAAGAAGACGGGAAATGGAAATGGGAGGCGGTGGAGGAGAATCCTGTCCAGATAGCACACACAAAAGGCCAACAGCAAAACGCACTTTGCCTACTGAGGCATTAACATCTGTTGTCAGTTATCTGGGACTCCTCCTGTACTGAAGACTGGCCGAGGCTGCTCTGCTCCCGTATTCCCACTGTCAAGTCCTGCTAGTTGACCCAACAAACGAGCATAGTTTCTATTTATAGAGTTCGCAAAGGCCTCCATAAATAATCGGCATGGCTAATGGATTTCGGATTTGGCAAATACGCCAAGGCAGCCACATCTCCCCCAGGTTGCTCCATATCGATGTTGCTCAGCAACATTCTCGACCGTTTCCGTACAATCAAGATTGTTTGCGGAGAGCTTAAGGGGCGATTCCGTTTGCAGTTGAAGCAATTGAAATATATATTTGATTATGCCCAAAGGCTCGCAATAAGCATAAGGACAAGGTTGGTGACAATGGGTAAAATGATAACTTATTTAAGGCCATTTTAAAGAGACAAAGGGTAAAATACTAACTTATTTAAAGCTTTTTAAAAAGTTTCAGGAGAAATAATCTGGACAACTTAAACTTTTCGAAATGCTTTTGACTTGTACTTTCATTAATTTTGAATGAACTTTCCTTAGAATGGAACTTTACAATTGCAAAAAAAAACAAAGCCTATAAACCTAATTATCAAAATTATATTTAATTATAATAGGTATATATAATAATAAAAATTTAATATTCTATGCTAAGTATAGTATTAAGTAGATAATTTAAAAACTATAACCTTTTTAAAGTTCCCCACACATTCCTATAAATCATAAAAAATCGCGGTCAACACTATTAATGCAATAAAGCGTAAAAGGATTACAAATAACTTTACAAGCCACTAAAGCAAAGTGCGCAGAGAGTAAAGAGCACTGTGATTTATCTCATTATAAATCTAAAAAGCTACTGCAAAGAATCTCATTCATCTCCATAGAAGACCGCAAATGCAATAATGCAGAAATGAACGCGAGAAAAAATATAATTTTACTACGCACAAGATGAAAGTGGCTTGTCGAATGAAAAAGTTGAGCAGGCTGTGATATTTCTCATTATAAATGAAAATGCAATCTCATAAAGCACACGGCTCACAGCTGGAAAAATATAAAGCGGGATATTTAAATTAGCTTAGCTTCTGGCTGAATGAATGATGATACTTCCCATTCATCAATTCAATTTGTTCGCATTTCCATTGCTAATCCACTCCACAATGCAGGTGGGGGAAAATGCAGGTTCCTGCATTCAGTTGTTGGCCAGGTCAGAAGGGAAAACCTCTTGCCTTGACATTCGAGCCCTCTTGGCTTGTGCATAATTTAAGACAATTCTCGGTCGCCTCATTTTATTAACTTCTCCTCCACATGAGCTGCAATCGGCTAGAACTTGAGCTCGAGCTCAGCTTGATCCTTGGCTGGCTTTCATGTTTATGCTGAGCCCTTGGCCCCTTAAATATGCTAATAATTTTCGACGCTGCTTTATTAAATTTCTATGGCAACCGAGTGAAATGAAATGCGCCCCAAAATGACATAACTTATTTAGCTATCGCGCGATTCGCTGGTGCCGCGCGAAATTAACAACCAGCCACCGGGAGTGGGGGATTCCCGGATATGCCCGGAAAACCAGAAGTCGACACACAACGCCCCCTCACAGCGCCTTTTTCAGGCTTTTCCGCGACTGTCGGTTTCATTTTATGGCCACGCCCAGTAAGTGGCTTTGGTCTCCTCCTTTCCTGCTTTTTATGCCAGCCTTTAAACTGAGAATTGTGTCGTTAAATCGCGAGGCACTGGAGTTTAATGCAAAAATAATTATTCCATTTAATGCGGCAGCTTTATTCTTTTGGCATGAAGAAAAATGGTAAATCTCTAGTTTAATGTGTTTAACAAATTATTTATCCATCCCCTTGTTTTTTTGTTTATGGCAGCTTAAATTGAATAGTCTTAAAACTATTTTTGGTAAATTAATTTAATCTGTTGAATACAGATTATTTATTATTTATTCAATTTATGTCAACCATTTTCTGTGAAAAAATGTGATTAAATTGATTTTCTATAATAAGTTAACAGTCAAAAAAATTCAAATTATTAAGTGCTTAAAACAACATTTATTTTAAGTCCCAATTATACCAATAACGTATGACTAATAAAGGATCAACAAATTTTATCAATATTTATTTATATTTAATAAAATTAAAACACAAAAAATAATCCTGGTTTTTTACCTTTTCTTCTCTGTTTAAAATAGTAAATAGGTAATGATATTAAATTCACAGGAAATTCCCCCACACAAATACGCATCGATAAAGCTGTCAATTGTGACAGACAATAATGAGGAGAAAAGAAGACGAGCCATTACAACAAGCAAGCCAATGAAAACCTTCTGGTGGGCTTAAATGGGTATAATTGTGCACAATATGGATGGACAGCCATTGTTGCACTTTTGTATGAACAGGCGCAAAATCTTTGTTAATTATGATTTCAGAGTCAATTTGCCAATGTCTGTTTGCTGGAGCGGGAAGTCGCAATTGGGTGGGTTGGGTGAAGCCCATCACCTGCCTGCCTGCGCTTATAAATCATAATTGGCAGCTCCCAGTGGGGTCTTAATAAATATTGACACAGCGGGAACAATTAATCACGCGTGGCAATGTTAATGTGTGTATTTTTTTTAATTATCAAAGGCAAACAAGCACGAATGCTCACACACGATATGCGGACAGGACCTTCATATTTTGATTATTAATGTGTACTTTAAGGTTCCATGGCTGACTTTTATAATAGTAGTGTTATAACAAAAATTTTTATTTTCACGCCTTTAAAAATGTTTTTTAAAGCCGAAGATAAATAAATGCTTAAGCTCAAATTCAGAAAAATTCTTTAATTTAAATAGTCAAATATGCTTAAAATATTTTTTCCAACTTCAAATTAAAATGTTTTATGACAAAAAGATTACATTAAATTCAATTTTTTCATCACTTATAAATAAAATTGTCATATAGCACACACACTACTTTTTGTAGTCTCATCTTAAATTCATTATAAAATAATACAAACATTATCCTTTTAAGTTGATATAACCACTGAAATGAATTTCATTTCAGAGCTTCAGAGAATAACTTATGAATTGGCCAATCTGACAGCTAGCTGCCAAATACAGATTGACGTTGAATAATGATTTTATTCTGTGTGTTTATGTAGACCCATGGCGGGTGGCAAAAAGTGAAACATTTGTCAGGCGTGATAAATATGCAAATTGTTTGAATGCCTTTTTGACCCGAAAAACGAGCTTCTCTTGTGATCACAATGGACATCAAATGGCCGGGACTTACCTTTTTTCGCCTTTTTAAGTCGCCTGCAAAAGAAAGAATAGAAAATAATTCGATTAGGAGGGCAAAGCAGAGATTTAAACGCAGCATAAACAGGATTCACATACAGGCATGAATATCAAATTATGGAGAACTAAAAGCTTAGACCAAACACAAACAGAAACTGATATTGAGATTGAGTATCTGAAGGAGGGAACTGCTCAAGAGATGAGCCTGTTTGTATTTACGACACTCGCCCCCTGTCGGATATCTAAGCCGATTCCCTGGGCACTGGGCAGACCCTTCTGAGTGCCTCGACTCTGAGTGCCTGCTGGAATGGGACTCCCAAACACTTGACTTGCATATTTTTGCAGCTTATAAATATTATGTTACGGCTCAATAAGCTTATGGCCAATGGACCCTAACTTGGCTCTGATTGTCACCCATTAGTCATTAGCATCTTCCCCGATTTTGTGGATGAAGTGTGTGACTCGACTCGACTCGAGTGGCCCCTGATGGATTGATGCTGGTCAGCCTGGATTTATGACAGCCCATACATATGTGGCATTAGAATCTGTCGGCCAGGTCGTGTCCTTAATGGCTCTTGGCCAACTCTGACAAAGACATCCCCGAAAACTTGGCTAATGAGGAGTGGGTGGCAGTGGAAGTGGCAGTGGCAGTGGAGTCCTGCTGAGGTCAGGCCAAAAGTTGTTGCTGCTGCCCGACGTGGTAATGACACTCATTAACGCAGCCCAAAGGACCTTCTTCTCCCAGTTCTTCTTTTACTTGCTAATCGTCTTGGCCTTTGCAGCGTTTGCATAATTCCAGCGACCAGACAACGTCTTCGTTTCTATTTGAGTCTGAAATTTTATTTTTAGCAAGGTTTTCAGCTTCGTTTTCTCGCCCATTTTTCCCTTAGCACAATCTAATTAAGGGGCTGTGAAAATTCATTAATGCCAATGTGTGGGGGCATGAGGCCAGGGACTAGACTAAAAAAAATTTAAGGCTTGTTAAAGACAGCTTTTACTTTTTATTGTATTAATTTATTGGCTCAGATAATTTTTAAAATTTTACTAAAATTTTATACATCTTTGGCAAATAAAAAACCAAGTTTATAGCTCCTTAATTTAATTTGTACTTTTGAGCTTTTACGAATTTTAAATAAAATCTTTAAAAATATTTTTACATCGTAAAGATTAAAAAAAGCTAACTAAGAATATTTATTTCTCTAAGTGCAATGCCAAACAAAATTAATTATCCATCAGAATTAGCGGCGGATTTCGCTTTCGCTTTGTCACTTTGCATATTTTCACGCCAGTTGGCCAGTCGCCTTTCAGTTGGTCTCCCATTAACTTTGTCACACCGAAAGCCCTGGCCATCAATAAAAATTTAATGATTTCGTTAAGCTGCAGCTGCTGCCTACTCACATATTCTTCTTCGATTGAGTCCTTACATATACATACATATATCTGTGTGAGAGTCCTTTCTCCCAGGAGGCGAAAATTTCTGCCCAGTGTGCAACATTTCTACCCAGGGGCAGGGCCCAACATTTTAATGAAGTTGTAATGAGTCAAGGGTTTTTTGTGGGAGGGGCTCAGGCAGGTCCTGGCAAACTGCAGCTTTGTGACTCATCCTCCCGCCCAATGATTGTCCCCATTCTGCCCCACCCCCATTCTGATATTGGGGCACGCAAATATTTGCCCATATAAATTACAGACATACTCGTATCTGCGTGGCAGCGACAACGCGTGGCACATTTTACGTGCTTTGAATTTCAAATTTCATTCCATTTTTTTTTCTCTTTGTTTTTTTCTCACCCAAAAATATGGACATGACTGCAGGGTCACTGGAGGGGAGTGCAAACATGCGAGATTCCGACGAGATCTAAATTTGACTGGGGGTTTCCCAGGGATATGAATTTTGAGAGCATTATGTTGGGTCATAAAATTAATGGATCACATGAAAACAGTACCCGTAATTGTTATTAAAGCAGAAATAATTGAAATAAAATTGCGGAGCTGGATCTGAATTTATAAAAAGCTTGAAAATACGTTAAAATAAATTTGATTTAGTTGATAGAATTTAAACTTATGGATCAAGAAGACATAAAAATAAAAGTTGTAATAAAACAAAAATAATATTTAAAGGTGCACTCATGTTTAAATACATACAACACAAACCGTAATCATAGCTTAACATTTTGGACTCTCATCCATGTTAAATTTATCCCTTAATTTTTCCCAACGGACTAGTACAACCGTCTCAATTTTAAGCTTTGTTCCCCAGAAGCTCAGCAGATTATAAATGAAATCAAAGTATTGTCAGAGGGCCTTTCGCGATGGTTGTTCCCAGCGTGACTATGACAATGTTTTTTTGGGCACACTCGAGTGTAAGTGAATTAAAGCGAGTCGCAAGCTGTGTAAATTTTCGCGGCATACTTTGGAGCGCAAGGTAATTGAAATTTATGCATAAATTATGCGCATAAACGGACACGGCCAGGCAATAAACAAAAATAAAAATGCAAAATGGGGAAATTTTTGGGGTGAAGAAACAATTTCTTGAACGCATGAAAATTTGATGAGCAAAGAGGAAAAACAGAGAAAATTTTCCTGTCTCCAGCTATCTTTTTTGTTATTTAGCCATTTTCGTTTTAAAACAATTTGTTTGCTTCAATTTGAGACAGTGTTTGTGTTGTTTATACTATAGCTGATGTACACGTTTTCATTTTAGGCAGCGGCAGCAGCAGGATCGTGAGCCAGAAATATGCAAATTGAATTTGGGCCGCCAAAGAGACTTTCTGCTGCAATTGCACAGTTGCAGATACATATGCATCTGTGGCATTGTTCTCAGCCCTCTCTGTCCCTGTCGCTCTGTGTATTTCGCTCTCTTTCTGCCAACGACACGTTGCACAGTTGACTGCCCCGAAAATTGAGCAACGTCCGGGATGGCAAATTGTATCAAATAGCCAAACGTCAGCACAAGTGCACCGAACAGATGGCAGCAACTGCCACACCATGGAATGTATCTTTGTATCTGCAGCTATATCGGTTTTTACCAGCACGACGAGTGTGTGTTGACTTCCCTCTAACATGGCCAGCACATTGTTGGGGCAACGGAATACAAGCTGTGGAGGCTGTGGTGTGGCTGGCATAGCGAAAGGCTGTCAGGCGCATTTGTGCTGCGCTTTATTTAAATTACTCAATTTGCTAGACAATCTGCCCCGGAAGTGGAAATTAACTACAGATGCTGGCAATGCGCAGACCAGAAACCTATCCGCCTCTCCTCTTTCACCCGAGTCCACAGAAAATTCAATTTAGTGGAAAGTTTTTACTCACACCCACTATATACAAAAGTTTTAAATTTAGGTTAACCAGCCAAGGATGTCAAGAGTGTAGAAGATGGACGCAGATCGGAACTATATAAAAATAAAAAAATAAAATATATAATAGAGAAAGGGTGCACTTGAAAAAAATGGGCAAAAAAGGGGTGTCTTAAAATGTTGTTAAATTTGGTTTGCATATTCATTTTTATTATTATTTAGTACTTTAATATTCAAAAGAAACTATTGTTGGTATTTTTGAATTTAATGCTTGCGTAATAGGGGTCTTAATATTTTATTCCTTGTATTCCTTAAATATACGCATAAAAAAAGCGGGGGTACCATACATTTTATTATTTTTTTTTTACTTTTATTGTATTACTGCATACTTTAAAGCTCATTTACAAATCTCTCTAAGACGAAGACAAATCGAGATGAGGTTATTCTAATAGTAAACATATTGTTTCAAATTTATGCTTTCATTTATCGGATTAAAATAAAATAATATTTTGTACATATTGGGTACCTGTACAGAGTGAATAATTTTTAAGGTTCAGAAGAATTTTTTGTGTGAGTGCAGGCCTGCACTTAGGACACACATACTGTCTTTTTCTAAGGAACGTGTGTATTTGTAGGTTTCCCCATCCATGTAACAACTGTTCTTCTTCTCGGTGGTGGTTGTGTGCCCTCTCAGGCAGCTTAAGGCGCTTACTCTGTCACCTGGCTAACACACACACACACAGAAGCACTCTTTCGACCCACTGTCGTCCTGTGAAATTCCTTCTTTTTTAAAGAGGACGCCCTCTCGTGGTGGCCTGGCCCATGTCTGAGTGCTTTTCGACCCAAATAAGAAAGGCGTTTGCCATTTTTATACAATGTTACCAGTTCACCTCGTACGTGGCCGGTGTTTGTATATGTGTAATTCTATTGGGAATGCTAGGACATCACAATAACAACAACAAAAGGCTCAGGTCAAACTGTATTTCATTTATTTTTCTAAAAATATTTGACAATTTTGCGACTTTTTAAAATTGCAGAGCTGGAGAATTTTTTGGGCTGTAATAAGCAGCTTACCAAAAAAACAATCTCTAATGCGAGGCTCTCATCTGTCCCTCTTCCACCTGACAGTTTGTTTAAATTGGAAGAAAAAAAGGGCAAGATAGGGGGCGAAAGGGGGGTGGTAATGTGATGAGGAATTTCCTTGATAAGCTTATATTTTTTGCGGTCATTTAATCAGGTAAACATAAATTGGGACACTAGGGGCTGCGAGAGGTCATCAAGGAAATGCTGAGACTATTTATAAAAACGAATGGTATTTACGGTACACTCAAAAATATTTTAAACTTAAAAGATGTTTAATCGATTATGAAAATATAGCTTTATAGTACATGCTGTTTTTGGGTAAAAATTTTAGTTCCACTATCTATCGATTGAAAAAAAATTTAAAACAAATTTCTTTTCATAGCAGTGTAATTGGTGTTTAATTATATTTATTCACTCTTATAAGCTAAAATTTTTTTACAAAGCAAAAAACCATATTTTGTAATTTTAAGTTTTTGTCAGTTTTAAGATTTTAAATTGATTTTAAATTGAATGATTATTTTTGTGGGTTTTTAGATAGGACTTTTTGTTGCTATAAAAGTCTTACTTGGGATCACCATAATTTAATAAGTATTCGAGACACTTTTATTCTTCGCATTGCCAAAACAAATCTCTGACTCCCGTTTATTATAAGCTGTAAAAAGCTGAAGAGAAATATAAAAAACGTAAATAAATTAATGCGCTAAGTTTCCTCAAAAAAATAAAATGCGCAGAACAATTCCAAGCATTGCATGCATACAAAAACCCCGTCGCTTTTGACCATTTATTCCGGTTGAAATCCCCAACTTTTCAAAGCAGCTCCCAGGCTAATCTAACACTTACGATCCGGCGGAGCTCGAAAAGTAAGAGAAATACGCAGCCAGGCAGAGGAATACTCAGGAGCAAAGCGGGAGCATAAATTGCAGCTGGACCAACTCAATCAACCGACAAACATTGTATGCTCGCCGCTATATAGTATGTTATGTATCCAGGAAATGGTGAAAACACTCTTTGTTGTGTTTTTATACGCTGCTCTTGTTTATAGGGCAGTTTGCTGAAACAAAGCAGCCTTCCGGAACATTGCACAATAAAATGGCAGAGCGGCAGCGGCAGCAAGTTGCAAACTCAAAAATAGAGCACCGAAATAGGCGACAAGCTGAGCTCCTCCCCATCTTTATTCTCGGACCCCGCAAATTGATTTTGATAACATAACACTGCTCCTGCCCCCATCCCCCCAAGTCCATGTCCTGGAACTGAAATAAAAAATAGAAAAGTAAACGCCACATTTTGTTTTACTCGTCACTTGTCAGGCAGTAAAAGCAAATTACTTAAAGTTCATTGCTTTAAGCGACGGGGAGTGTAGACTATACTATAGTGGGTGATATAGCTATAGTGACGGGATTTGATGGCAGAGTGATGGAATGGACGCTGATGGGTGATGGACGATGACGTCGGCCCGACTGAACCTTCTTCATTCATTTCATTTGGTGTCGCCGCGTATGAAGTACGACGACTCCCTGACAGGACAACGACAATGGATTGTTTTCTGAAATGCGATCTTATCGGAATTTGTCCATTGTCTTGGCTTTGCAGTATTTATCGAAATTAGTCTGGGAAAATTTGCTGAAAGTGCTTCCATTTAAAAAAAAAAAACAAAAGAAGTAATCTTTTGATTAAAGTAAGGAAAATTTATCATTTATTCCAGTTCATAAAGCAGAAGACCATTTTGTAAATTAAGAGGAAACAATTAATAATAAATGTGATTAATTGAAATGATAACACAGATAGACAGAATTTGACCTTGATGATTTATACTGGTTTATTTTTAGCGTGCAAAATCAAGATCCCTTTAAAAGTACAGTTTTGCACTTGCGAGTATCTTGTAAAGCAAGATTTTGGCAGTATATTAATCTTCCCTTCCCTTTTCAGAATCACAACCACTGCTTTTATTAGCCAATTTTTCTGATGTGTAATCCTAACCCTATCAAATGAAATGAAAAGCAATCGATCAAATTTCAACAACATTTTTCCGGTGGCACACGACATGAGTAAGTATTTTATGATTTGATAAAATTGTCGCGAACTCTCAACCCAATCTGCAATTGTATTTCATCAATGTCAGAGCAGTGATTTTTCCCATTTGCACTGAATTGATGAGCAAACTCATTCGTTTGGTTGGTTCAAATCAAAGCGAAATTGATTGTCAGCACTTGACACAAGCATTTTTATATTTTATACATTTTCCCTTTTTACAGCAGATCGATCAATGCTGAACGAGTCCCAAGGACAGGACACCAGCTTGACCAGCTCTTTGGGCAACTTTACATAGATGATTGGATAATGCGTGGAAAGGGCGAGAATCCTTTTGTTTTATTATTTTTATTCTTTTTTTTTTTATGCGTCAAGGGCAATAGGGATTTCGGCCTTGTCCATTTGGCTGTCGGGGATAGTATTTCATCCCTGTTGGGCTTTTTTATTGATCCCTCGGGAGTCGGGACAAGGACGCACACCGAACCCGATTTGTGTTTGACATAAATTATGTCAATCGCTGGCAATTTGTTGGGTATTAATGGAGGGGAATATGGGAAATGTCGCGCTTAGAGAATCCAGAGGCCTGTCAACTGCATAATTAAAGGACCAAAAGGAGCTTAGTGTCGTAACAAAAAGTGTGTCATGGCAAAAACTTTTGCCGCCACTTTTTTCACCTGTCTTGACGCTGTTTAATTATGCAAGAGTAGGCGGCTTTTGCGTTTGCGGCCAAAAGAACGACACACCATGTCTTGGGCTTTTGAAAACAATGTGCAAAGTGGAGCGGACTCTGCTAGACAAAAGTAATATGCGAAGAACAAGTTTAAATGAAATTTCCACCCTCCTACACACATCACAGACATGACTTGGAGGACAAGAGACTGAGAGCTGAAAGCCAATAAATCAATGACAAGAACAGCGAATGAGGGGAGGCCCTTGTGTGGGTGGGTGTGGGATGAAAAAGTTCAAGGCCGTAATCCCATTTGATGCCGCCACAAATACGCCAATCATGTCATACATAATGTATGGCCCGCTCGACCGCAAAAGGGATCCGAGCAAGAGCCACTGCAAAAGCAATTTAAATGCGCAGCCAATTGTCTACACATTATCAACGACAACAGGTCCAACATCTCGCTCCCAGCCAATTACCAAAATTTCACACGCTCAAAACCCGAAACCAAACTATGTATTTCAGCAGCCGTAAAAAAAGAAATACCAAAACTTTTCCCATTACCAAGCCAAACTGGCAAAGTGCTAGGCAAAGAGCGTCAAGAGCCTTGAAATCGAAAAGCCAACACTAAAAGCCTCAACGGCCCCGCAAGGAAGGATGGAATTTTGTTATATTCCAATTTTTAGCCTGGCTTTCAAATGGAATCACAACAAACTCTAATTGAGTTTTGGCCAAGTTGAAACGATTTAAAATGGTACAAAAACAAGACATCTCTGCCAAATGTTAACAGATAAAATAAAATACAATTTGAGAAGCAGATGTAGCGCCATGAAGATAAACACAAATTGCTGTGTGCCTTAGAGAAATATTGAAGAAATTTGCAAGCCTTTTATGTAGATTTTAGAGTAAATGCTTCAAAACTCTTTCACTTCAAATTTAATTTACATAATGCAAAGGTAGTCAGAAAATGAAATAAAGTGAACCAGATAGGAATTGATTGATTAATGGTTAATTTAGCTAACGATGACAGCAGACAAGTCCGAAATTTATTTAAATAAATACATGGTCTGCCTTAAACGTACATTTATATTCTATTTAGAATAATAGTCTGAAAGCAATAATGTTATGCTGATTTATTCATTACTTAAAAAACCTCAAAGCAACTGCGTAGCTGTTTGTGATGTTTTCCTTCCGTGATTTGCTCATTTCAATCGGAATCAATAAAAGTAATCAGTCAAGGCAAATCAATTAATGGACGTCGAACAACAAGGCCAACACAGAAATACCAAAAGCACTGATTGTAGGGATAGACAAAGGAATAGAAAGTTTGGATCGGGGGAAAAGACTCCCGAAGGGTTTTTGGTTGGTTCCTGGCTGCTAACTAACCAACTGCGTGCCGCACTCATTATAAATAATGCAGAGAAATCGATTTATTGACTGATGTTTAGCGTTTTCAGTCAGCGGCAACTACCAAAAATTCCCGTCAACCGAGTGACGACTGGAGAAGGGTCACAATATATACATACATAAAACCCCCACAGAAAGGGGCACCAACGCCCGAAAGTATGCCGCAATAAAATGACAAAATAAACGAAACAAAAAGGCACAGAGAGACAACGGAAACGACAGAAACGAAGGAACAAGAAATGACCATTTTATGAAGTGTTTAATGGATGTTAAGTGAGTGTGTGTGTGTAGGGCTTGTACAAGTGTGCGTGTGGTGATGTCTGCTATATGTGTCAGTGTGTTATCTATTGAATGCTTGGCTGACCACAGCCCAAAAAAAAAAAAAAAAACCAAAAAGACAAGACAAGACCAGACCAGAAAGTGAATAACTTTGACTTGGCTTAGCTGTGCTTTGCTGCTGCTGCTTCTGGGGAAATTAAATTGATTTTCTGTGTTTTATCGGTTTGGACATAATTGTATACCAATTGACTTGGACACCACAAAACGGAAGTGATTCATTTGCACCAGTCAGATGGGAAATAACATTGAATCTAGGTTATTTTAGTCGCTAACTCTGGTTTACTTACATTTACTTGCAAATTAAAAAGACAACATATACAAACTGAAACAAAAAAAAACGTTTAAATTTTGAGGGAGAGCATAATGATGCTTTAATTATTTTAAATTTTTATCAATAGTAACTAGCAACTAAAACATCTTTATATATGCGATGTAATCTTAAAGATTCAATCTTAAAATAAAAGACCGACAACTCAGTTGCAAAGCTTTGTGCCTTTAACTTAATAACAGTTTTTTTTTTTTTAATTTACGATGCTATTTAGTAAGTCAAGTTCACAGTAAAAATGTGTGTCTTTGACAATATATTTATCTGCTGAAATCTGCAACCTTCTGGACACATTTAAGTGCTGAAGAAGGAGGAGCAAGAAGAGCAAGCGAAGGAGAAACTAAAGCAATCCCATCAACTAAAAAGCATCTCAACGTGTGTCCGTACACACACAACCTCAGCATTGTGTGTAAGACACATATAAACGTGAGCAGTGTGTGTGTGTGTGTGTCTGTGTGTCTATATCTCAAATGAGACTAAGGCAACTAAGGCGATTCTAGCTGCAAATGGCAGCACTTAAGCCCACCCCATCCTATTCCATTCCGTCCCAGCGATGACAAGCGCATAAAAATGGAAATGAAAATGCCAAAGCTGCGAGCTGACTGCTGCCACGCCCCCACCACTAACCGCCCCCCATTTCCGCCGCTTGGATTGGAAAATGACAAATTGCTAGTACGCTGAGCGTTAAAATTATTGCGGCCCGATTGCATTAGTGGCCATGAGGCGACACGGATACGGTTACGGTTAAGGCTTGGGGCTAAGGGTTATGGGTCATGGGTAGCAGAGTAGCTGGACAGCCAAAATGGCTGCCAGGCAATTAATGACACATCCAAGACCCAAACTTCGAGGCCACAGCCACGAGGTGTCCGACGACGACAGCAACAACCACAGCCACATAGCCACGGCCACAGCCGGAAAATCCTCGAGCCACACTGACATTTGATTCCGCCGTGGGCCACGGAAAAATAGTAAAAGGTTGAAGAAAACAAGAACTGGGAAAGTTAAATACGTGACACGTGTATATTTCGGAGATTTATTTCGGATGGCACGGTACTTTGTAAACAATTATATAAAAATGTTTAAGCAATAACGAATTTAGTTAGTTAATGTGGCAAGCCTTTACAAAAAATTTATAAAACACAGGTTTAAAGCTAAAAAAAATGTGTATACTGAAAATTTGAAAATTATTTCCGGTATTCGGAAAAAGGCACTGCTGCAACTGTATTTTGCCAAAATTCCAGCTTAAGAAAAACCATTAAAAACTTTTTAATAAATTCGAGCCCAAGTTATATTGAAATAGTTTTACAATTTTTAAAATCAATTCAGAAAAATCGATTAAACAACAATGAAGCAAAAAATTAAAACAAAACCAGGAAAAACTTTTTTCATTTTCATTAGCCTCTCCACATCTATATCCACTCCCGTAAGGTTGATTGCACTAAATAATTGAAAAACAAATGCAAAACCAAAGTGATTCCCACATGTGCATTTAATTATTTTCCTAGTTTCCTAGGAGCTTTTTTTGTTTTAAAGTTTTCCGGGTGGAATAACATGTTACGCAACCGGCAACCCTGTGACATATGTGTTGACCCCACGACTTCAAGGTGAACGTAGTGAAAGACATCTCACATTACCCCACCTTACCGCCTCATCCTCTCTGAACTTATCATACGCCTTTTTGGTTGCAGGGAATGCAAGTGGCCCATTTAGCCAGCAGGCCTTTTGACATGAGTAGCCGGCAGCGGAAAATGGAAAATGGGGTTCGGAAAGGTAGGGAGAGCCAGGAAATGTGGAAACAGTTTCCACTCAGGAGATATGTTTAACGTGGGCAAATGTGCGAGAGGCGATGGCAACTCGTCTAATTCAGCCCGCCATGTTGCTCCTCGAGTGGCGGCGACGGGCTTGCTAAGCTCACTTTTGGACCACTTGATGAAGGTTCACAAACACCGCTTCCGCTGCGCGTCAGAGTTGACAATTTGGCTAATTATAAAAAAATCTGGTAATTTTTAAATTCGTGTAAATTCATAGTACCAGTATATAAAATAATAGATTACTAATATTCATATTAAATAATATAAACAGGTTAAAATTACAAAAGATAATTTTTATAAATTCTTTAATTATGTCGAACGATTCTACAAAACATTTAATTTGTGTGTTTGCTGGCGATATTTTTCGATGTTGCTATATCAGTGATAATATTTTATGTTGCTTGTTTTAATCAACTTTATTTATTTTTAGCCCATTTCTAAAAAGCGATTTAAATTCTATGCTTAATTTAGCTGATTTGATGTTATCTACAGTCGCAACACTGTCACGTATATACGGTTAAAAATGTTCACTGCTGCGAAAAGTACTTTTCGCACATAATTTCCAGGCCAAGCGAGAATAGACGATGAGACGTCAGCACACAGCTTCAACTTGTTAACCTCCTTTTCCAGCTTTTCCCCTGTTTCGCTATCTTTGTCTATTATTTCGCTATTTCCCTCTGTTACTTTGCCTGTAGCATTTACATGGACAATCTACGCCCACTTAAGCGGCGCCTCCATTGTTGGCCGTTTTACCAGAACGGAAGAAGGAAAACAAAATATTTAAAGCGCCGCATTCCCCTCATTTCGTTCCTTCATTTCCTTCCACCGCTTTGCTGCGCTCCCCTGGTCGTGTGAATTTTCAATTAAAAGGCGTTTTGCCCGCATTCACACATGACTTTTGCGCCGCGCGAAATTAACAGCTCATGAAATGTGCCCTGAAATGTATGCAACGGCCCATTGTTGTGGATCTGGCTTTCAAGTGCTCGCCTCGTCCTTGAGAGCCTAGAAATAACGACGAAAGCCCCAAAGGCGGCAATTTAATCACCTGCACGTTGAGAAATAAAGGAAGAAAGTCATATTTTCAACTCTCAAGCAAAAGTCATTAGCGGAAGTATAAATAGATTTATAAGGCGGCTGGGATGCTACCCTTTCTGCCTTAGATAGTTTCGCTGACATCCACTTCCTGTCCTCACTTTATTTTAATGAGCCCCTCAATATGCATGACACATGGCTTAAATGTAAAATTGCGAATGTGAAAGGCCACGTGCTCTCATTACCATCTGCAACCGCATCAGCAAAATTTTTGGAGGAATGATGACAACGTCGCGTATACGTAATATGTGAATATGTAAAATGCTCATGTCGCAAGTGCCACTCAGCGGGGGGCCAATGCATTGAATCTATGCAAAATGTATTCAATTTGTGGCTGCTCCAGATAAATAATATTCTTGAAAATCGAAATTTTTGGGCGGAGAAGGAAGAGGGAGAAATGATTCTACAACCCTTGCTAGCAAACGGAAACCATTTATCAATGGAAATTGGGGGGGTAAAAAAAAAAGCGTTTTAAGAACTCGCCATTCAGCTGGTATTGAGTCTGAATATATATTACACATACACCACATCACATACATATTTGCACACATTCATTCTTGTACTGACAGCTTTACAAATTTCAATGCATTTGCTTGGCACTCACTGCCATTCGCATTCAGGATTCAACATTCGGCGTTCGACATTCCAATTTCATTTCAGAGATGCGGGTTATTGTGTGCGGAAAAGTTTTCGGGTTCTGCAAAGTCTGCGCTTAAACTATCATAAAATAATCACAATGAAAAATCAAAAGTTTCTCGTTCAGAACCAAGCCATACCATAAATCAGATGGAGGCCTCCACCACTCACATGCATAATGAAAATAGCAGAAGAAAATGGAAAACTCTTGGATAGGCACCCGAACAGCCGAGAAGGTAGAAACTTTTCTGCGCTTTTGTTCAAGAGTGCAAAAGTTCAAAGGGCCCAGAAATCTGCCATCTCTTCCGCTCTGCATAGTATATCTCAGATTCAGTTTCAATTTGCAGGTGATTAACAGGAGTGGAGGGCCAGCAGGTCAGTAAAACCCATTTTTTTTGTTGTTTGTCCAGATTTGAAAAATGATTCAGCCATGGCTAATACATTTTTGTTGATAATTAAGTAGTGAGCCAGGTGAAACAGAGTGCAAGGCGAGAATTACAGAGATGCGCAAAATTCCTAATTGGAGCATTGCGCAAAAATAAACAAAAACAGCCATTCAAACACCACAAAACAAACAACAGTGAGTTACCAAGGGTCGACTAAAAAATACCACTTAAAAAGAAGGGATACAAATGTTTGCCAAATTCTTTTTTAATCTTACAAAATTACAAAAAAAAATGTATATAAGTGGTTTTGCCTAACATTAATTTAAATTGTGTTTAATATTTTTCTTATCTTTATCTTAGGGTTAACATATGCTGAATGCATCACAGGGTAAGACCACCAAAGTAATGGTTTTGCTGTGTCTGGTTCAGTTTTTGCTGTTTTGCATACCGCGCAAAAAACAAATCAGAAAGTAAATTGAAAATTAAAAGCACTTCAAAAAAACGTTTGGTCTTTTTCCACAAAGTTAACTAATATTTGCTCTTTTTTTTTTTATACGTGTCACTATTTTTGTTTTGGTTGTAAAATAATTTGTAGAAACTAAAATTCTGAAAACAATTATTGTAATTTATTCGCTCAAACCTTTCATTTTATTTTGTTTTTATGGTTTGTTGTTTTTAAAAAAAACCGTTTATACTGCTATGTTAATGACGCGTTCTTTTGTGCACTTGCTGCTCTATTGAACTTGTATACAAAACAAGAAAACATTTGAATTGTCGATTAATTCTTGTGAGTTTTGTGGTTTATTTATTTCAAAAGTGTTGCTTACGTCCAAGTTTAATACGTTTTTACTTAACTTAATTGTTGTTGTTTGGAAATCAACGTCTTTTAATTGATTTGGATACTCGAAAGAGGTGTTTAAGTAAGTTTTGTATATAGACTAAGTGTTCTAGGGAAACATTTTATTGTCTTTTATATATTGCAAAGACTATTTGTCTTAGAGGGTAGATAGGTTTTTTTTTGAAAAACTTTTAGAAAAAATATAAAAAAAAGAAAATTACCAAAAAGTTTCAGATACATTAATAATTTTAATATTAAAAATTAGAAAAATAAACTTGACCTACTAAATCTACTTTTACTTATAACCTTGTAACTATTTGTAAAAAGAGTATTTCAGACATTAAGTTATTTTTAAGTTTTATAAATTGCTTTAGAAGTTGACAAAAAATGAGCTAAATTTTAACTGACACATTGAAGCATACAAATGGCTCTTTCTCATGTTTTCTATAAGCTCCATTGTAAGTGCATTAAAACTGTGCCAAGTGCAGCAAGGGGCAAGGAATAAGTCAGGCCGACGCCAGGCTCTACCTCAGCCCCTCCTGGCCACCATTTTGTGTGCTATTGGCTGGGAAAGTGCCAAAAACTATCCTTGACTCTTGCATTTGCATTATGCATGACTTTGCATTGGTTTGGTTTTTGTTCTGTTTCAGTTTTTATTTGGTCTGTGGGTTTTGGGCTGCGATTGAGATTGAGAAACGACGCGTAGGGTAAGGTCATCAGCATTTTCATTCCGCTTTACTTACTCAGCTTCTCTCCGGGTTCCGCTCTGTGTGTTTGCTTCCTCCGATTCGGCTCAAATTGTAATTATTTTTGGCTCCACTGTTTTTCCCAGTTTGGTTTTGCGTTTCGTTCGCCGAATTAAAGCATTCGAAAATTGTTGTGATTTATATTGCTTCTCAGTAGGTTAGGACTGTAAAATTTGACTTTGATTTTGATTGATTGCAGCAAGCTTATTGTTAGTTATGAAAGCTAGCAGCTGCCGAATCGCGACTCACTTTTCGACAGTCGTAAAGTTTTGCTTTGACACATGCCTCGAATGCGCAATATTTAATAAGCACCCCACACAGACACACACATGGGCACCTCGCCTCGCAAACAGTTAATATATGCTTGTATCACTCATACGTCACGTTGCCCGATTTCTGGGATAGTAGAGGTAGTAGAGTCACAGGGAAAGTGTTCGGTAGCGGTCAGGAAAATCTGCTTTTGTACAGCACGTGCACTTGACATTTAGTGCCGCAAGTCTCCCAAAAACCAATAACCCAAAGAAGGGCCCGCAGGTGAGGGGCTACCCTCTAGTTTTTGGGGAAAAAAAGGGATCGAAACAAGCTGGCTCCATAAAAATTGAAAGCATACAGCAATCAATGACGTACGGAGTAAAACGAAAGAATCCAAACTGTCGAGCCAAAACTCCAGGAAAAGTAGTTATTGTTTTGTTATTTGAGTGGAATTTGATATGTTTGTTATATTATTTTTACTAAGAAAAACTTACATTAAATTAAATATATAACAAAATATCTTTCGGCATTTAAATAAATAAACATGTTAGAAAAATTATCAGTATTAAAAACGAAAACGAATATCTCCCAAATTAAAACAATTTTAATTATATCAAAAAGAAAATTAAGTATTAAAATAAAGTTTTCTTGACTAAGCATAAATCATATACAAATTTCTATTTGAGTTGCATTTTTGTCTTAATGGTAAATTCAAAATTTTACCATGAAAAAGAGAAAATGGCTTGCGCTTAACCTGAGTATTTATTAATATTTATTGAAAGCGCACACATTTTAACTGTGTTTTTATTCCATCGGCTTAGTCAATAACCTTTTCGATCAGTTTTCCCCCCTGCCAAGTCCAAGTCCACGCAATCGCATGGCGTGTCTGAACATAAAAGTATAAAAGGAACGTGGCATTTCCCCGTCCTTGATGGCAATTGTCAAGTGCGAGCTCCCGGATTGCCCCGCTACTTGAGTTTTCCCACAGTCGCACGAAAAGCGCAGCTGTCGCAGCTACTCCCCCTTTGCTTCTTTGTGTGCTACTGTTGCTACTTGTGCTGGGTATCCTTCGAGTGGCGCCGCCAATCATCGAAAGTGAAGTGTCCAAAAAAGAAAGTGGCGAACACAATGACGAAAATGGAGGGGATTTTGGAGGTGGGGCTGAGCTGAGCTCGAGAGGAAATAGTGGTGTAAGCGCTGGTCAACTTCCTGCCCCGGTCAGTTAACCTAATGACCGGCATTCATGGCCATTTCCCTCTCGTGACGGCTCAAAACTTTTGGCCGGCCAGTGTCCGGCCTTTTATGTGCCTGTGCCCTGTCTTTTGTCATTTATCATAACTTTCTCTCGCCCTTTCTGCCCGGACGAAACTCTTTCAATTGTCCAACGTAAAATTTAGTGGCAATAAGAGTCAGACCTTCGGGACTGTGTGGTGACTTTAGTTTATGACTTAAACCAAAGAGCCAACGAATTCTAAAATTAAAACATTTCCCCAATTTTTCGTTTACGTTTGCGGTGAGCCTGGAAAAATTGTCAAGTTATGTTAGCAATGAAAAATTATTGCATAAATTAATTTCGACAAGGAACGTGCCAGGCGAAGGCTCGACTTCAAATTATTAAGTACGTGCTCCGTATGTAGGCGATTTGAGCCCGTTTTGAGGTCGCAGGCATGGAGCCCATGGCGTATACGTAATACCCGTGTTTCTCGGCTTCACTGGCAGAAAGTGTGCATTTAAGGACAAGCAATTAACCACATGTGCAATGAGGTTGTGGTTCTTTTGTCCCTTTTACCTGGAAATTAAAATCCGTCCCGAGTGCATTGATTGTACTTTTAAAATTAATTTTGCTGACATTGCGTGTTCCTGTTGCAGGCTCAAATGAGTTGTTCATTGCCAAGTGAGTTGTCTAATACGATTTCCAGCCATCTATTTAATTGATATTCATACCCCTCTTGTTATTGATTTATCCTGCGAATACGAAGACTCCTGGTTGTATAAGCGGTTATTAATAAATAACTCGAAAATTATACCCGGGACACATTCGGCTGTAAATCAAATTCTCACATCAATTATTAAGCATAGGAAATTTCGTTGTAAATTGCGCATACGCCGTGTGCCGCCTGTCTGATGAAAAACAATTCCGTCAACACATCGTCAGTTACGTTGACGTTGACAAGCAGCCAACGCATCGAATTAGCTTCTCTCTTTCTCACCCACTCTCTCTCTTTTTCATTGGGGCTCTTGTGACACTTTGAAAAACAATAGGAAAAAGTAGTAGCCGTAAGAAAATAAATTCAAGAGTAAACACAAGTCACACGGGGCCATCCATCAGAGTCCAGGACACAATCCCCACATTCCTGTCAATAGGAGAACTGTGATTCGGAGAGCGCCTTTGCGGGCAGCTCTTGTTCAATTAAATTAAATATATATTTTCCGATGCGAATCACGCTGCAATTGGCTTTCACTTTTTATGTCTCTCGCTGTGGGGGTTGCTAACAACAACAACAACACGCTTAAAAATAGCCGCCCGTTAGTCAAGGACAAATTATGGTTATTTCTGAAGCCATACGAGTGGCGAGTGGCCAAGACAAAAGGTTACTATTTTTTGAAGTCGTTACTGTTTAAATAGTTTTGAAAAAAAATAAATGCATATCTTTTCACTTTCACTGTCCGAGTTTTTCGCCTAGTTTGTTACATTTTCTATTTATTTTTCTAGCACTTTTCATTCCTTTGTATTTTGTGCTTGCGCTAGATTTATCGAGGATTTTCCCTCATTGCTCACAAACAATCACACACACTCTATGGGTTTTTGGTTTTCACACGTTTCTTGAACGGCCTAACACAAACAATGAAAAGCGGGTGATTGGGAAATCCGCCAAAAGTACCGTTAGCTGCAGTGGCTCCCAAACAACTGAATTTCCGCCGACGCTTTTGAAAACATTTTTCAAAGTTGCGTTCTCGGTTGCGGTTCGCACCATGTGCTTCGAACACGTTCGATGCGGCGTTTTCATTGTTGTGTTTTGGGTTCGAAGCGAGCCGATTGCAAGGCACGAAGTGGTTTTCCCCCATTTTCCACCCACCACCCATCCAGCCATCCTGAGATGCTGCAGCACGCATACAAATGGCCCAAAACGGTGAGGCCTTCTAGGTAGGTGGAAAACTTTCGCTGGGAAACGTATGTATTTCAGCGCGAGGATTTCACTGCGTCCGTGTGAGAAGCTCTGAAAAATTGCTTACAAATGGAAATGAAGCGTGTGTGTAAAGGTATGTAGCAACATAAAATAAATGACCATTCTTGTTGCGTCACGGACAGGTGAGGAATGGCTGACATATGGCCCACGTCCAAGCGTTATGTGTGGGCCTAGCCCATCAGGAGCTAATGATAAGCTCTAAAAGTATTTTTTCGGATTTTACAAATGAAACAAACAACAAAGATTTTTGTTAATTAATAACACACAAATAAGAAGGCCATTTAAAACGCTTTCTGTATATATTTGTTTAAAAAGAATCAGCCAATTAAAATTTGTAGCCATTTATTTGTTTTAAAAATAGAACTCATGACTATGCACAAATATAAGGAACCTATCAGTAATTGTCGAAATTCCAAACTTACTCCATAATTTACACCTGCATTCATTACCAACTGCTGCTCTGCTCATTCAAGATGAATGATTGTCCCTCCAGTGCCAAATGTCATGTATTGATGATGCTCTGGACCTTTTGTCTGACCGCAAGTCATCACATTAATTAAGAGCACGCCACAAAATCCCACTCGAATACTTCGATTGAACTCGGAGGGCCAGGAAGGACGGTCATGGATCCCAGATCCGGACACCTCCTAATCCTTGCCGAGGCTCATTCTCAGGCGTATTCCGAGCCCTGAGCCCTTGGCCTGGCACGTAAAATATGCCAACTGTAAGGAATTTTGCGGCAACGCCTCGCATAGCTGGCAGCGTGTAAAATGAGCGATAAGCGAGGGGAAAGGATGTAGAAGGAGGGAGAAGGAGAAAGGGAAGGATAAAGCCAGACACACATAGAGAACATTTTTATTTTGGAAAAAATTAATCTCAAGATAATACAAATTGAAAACGGATTATAATATAAGGATTTATGTGTGTAACATAATAATATTAATAGTTTTAAAAAACTAAAAGAAACGCTTTCCGGTTTAAAAGAGTGCGCTCTTTTATAGATATCGATAAATTATCGGTAAAAAAAACAAGTTGGCAGGCCTGCATGCGAACCAAAAAGTGTTACGCAGCCAGCCAGCCAGATAGCCAGATAGCCACAAGTGAAACTTATATAAAGCGTTTAATAAAATAGATGGTAAAACTTATATCAAAAACTTTATCATACTTTTACAAAACATAATTTACAATCAAGCAAATTTTAATTTGGCTATTTTAACAAATATATGTAAAATAACCATTTTGGTAACTGGCTTATTAAAACACATTTTTGTATTTTTGTGGATCCATAAATATTAATTGCTAAGTGCTTGACTATTACTTTTTTTCAGTGGAAATTCTGAGGAATGAAGATGGTAGAGGGGATTGGTTGTGGAGGAGAAAGCTTCGCCTGCAGTTTATGGTAGTTGTAGTTAATAAAGCGCAAACGGAAAACCGCAAGATGCTGTGGAGAAAAGAGAAAGAGAAGGCAACAAGGTGTGAAAGAGAGAGGGCGAACAGAGTCAAGCAAAGCTGGGAGTACAACCATCAATATCACGTCAATTCGTTCATATTTTATAGGCTCAGCTTCGGATGCGATGACGACTACGTCGTCATGGATATCGAAGGCGAACGCTTAGGAATTAAGGTTATATAGTTCAAGTCTCTCCTCCAAATTCCCCCCCTAACTTGACTGCCAACTAATGGCCAAAACGCAATACTTGACCCAAACAATATTTGGCACTGACAGCACAGCTAAGCCCAGCCGAACAATTGAAATGTCAGCATTTGTGGGAGTGTAATAACTGCGCTGCTGGCTAAAAGGAAATGGAACTGGTCCACCAAAGCCGCTTAAACAGCCAGAGCGAGACGGAACAAGGGATAGCTGACTAGAGAGAGAGATAGCACCCAGGGAGCTCATAATTTGACAGTCGAAATTGAAATGCACTTACCTAGGCAACAGCTGATCGTGACGTGTTGGATGTGCTATAATCCAGGTGGGGCAATCAATAACAGAGCACGTTTCAGCAGGAGAATATAAAGCGGATTTTAAACACATCATGTGAAGCCCGTTTTTAAAACAATAACATTGACTCTTTGTTAAAGAAAAGTTTACAGATATTTAAATTACAAATAAAAAGCATATGTTCATAGTTTTAAGAAATAATATTTTTTAAATAAATAACTATTTAAGCTCAACTAAAAATGTTCTTGAAGTTTTTAAGTTTGACTAAAAGTACCTTTAATTCACATCTTGTGATTTACTCAAAATACCAAATAAAGTCCAAGATATAAAATTAATTGAATATCTAAAAAAAGGCTCTTAAAGTAAATATGAAAACGAAAATAGAAGGTTTTATCACATCCTTAGCCGTATTATACAAATGGTAATCTTTGTAGGTCGTTAAATTATTGCATTAGCCAACATTTACAATGTTGCTCCATGGGTTGGCAAACTTTAGGAAGCCATTCTTGGACTCGAACATTGTTGTTCCATTGCCAAACATAAGCTGACTACGCAAAACTTTTGTTTGGCAAGCGAAGCGCGTCCTATGCAAAATTGTAACCGGAAACACTGTTCGCAGCCATGGATGCGACTAAGCCAGACCGATTTCGGCCAGATTAGGAGCCGGCTGTGTAATTTGGGAGCACACATGATTGATTGCCGTCGTGTGTGTGCCGGAGGAGAGTTGTCTGTGCGGCCACCCTGGCGTATGCGCAATATGAGAACATAACAAATATGGGAAGCGCGTGACCGATGTGTCTTCTTATTTTTTACCCACTCTCGCCGAACGGCAAGCGGGTCCAATTAATTTGCATCTCTTTGGCAGACGACAAAGGCCTTTCAGGTGCAACTGGGCGTGGACACGAATTCACCTGCTAATGAGCGGGCGTGGCAAGGTCAAATGTGCAAGCACTTAGTCTAATGATAAGCAAAGAAGAATGCCACCGGGGGCATACCAAAAATTCCACGAATAGCCATTAAAAGCGAGAAAGAAACCACTGACAGGGGGAGCGGGCGAAAGAAGGCTCTGGTTAAGGAAAACTACACAAATCGTTCAACACTTTGCGGCACTTAAATGGGGAAAACCACATGATAAAATTAGACGATTAGCAGTGACCGCATGTACAGACACGCAGACACTCGTACTGGGCAACTAAGTATACAGAAATCAAAGGCGCCCTTAAAAAGGGGTCTACTGAAAATGTTTTTGACTATATTATTTTAAACGTTAAAATAAATAAATAATTAAATATTCAGTGATTGATTTTATGTACGCATGTATACTACATTTTGTCAACATGTTAAGGAGTTAAAAGTTCTATTGTTATTTTTTACTTTAATCAATCAAACTTTCACTGTACAAATCAAAATACTATCTGCCTCATAAAAAGGTTAGCTAACGGAAAATATTAAGTAATAAAATATAATTTATACCTGAGACTTATGAAAGTTCGGATAAGATTAACTTTACGACCTATTCTGCCCTCGGAAATACCCCTTATCGCTTTCGCTTTGTGTACAAACACTGAAAGTCGTGCAATCACGCATGATTTGATTGTTGGCTGGGCAAATAACTCGGGGTGGCCCCCCTGGGTCACGCCCCTGATAAAAACACACAGACCCAACCCGAGTCCATCCACAGACCCCGGCCAGACTGAGTAAACAAACGCAAACGCAGCTGGCCACTCATGCAAGTTCCACGCTGCCAGCAAACCGACACTCGACCTCGTGACCTCTTAGTGGTCAGCAAAATAAAACGCAAAAAATCTAAAACCACATAGCGAACACACATTTCTGGCGCAGTTCTAGTAAATATTTCCGCTGTGAAAAATCGTCTGATATTAGTTGAACGAAACATAACGAACAGCGATAAAGCAATAAATACTTGACACAGTGCCTTTGAGTTTAGCGTAAACAAAGATTGAATGTGGTCAATGCCATGGGAGGAGATATCATAATCCAGACTATGGGAAAGCAGTGAAATTAAAATTAAAATAATAAAATGGCTAAGCTTTTTATACTTTTTTATAGCCAAGTACTTTTGTAAGGATGTCCTTTTGTGGGGAATAATACATACTATTATATTTTTAAAATTTTATGGGAAATGAAAAATGGGTGGTTGGTTTGCTGACACTGCTGCTTTTTGCTTCTCAAAAATCTTTTCTATCCGTTTTCTCATGGTGCAGAGCAAAGGACATGGGAAAAATCTAGTTTTTGTCTGCATTTTATTGCTTTGATATTTCGCACTTTTTTTTGAAGCTTCGGATTTTTGCGGATATGCAACTGAACGGGGTAACCACATTGCTGCGTGCTTATTCAGCGATAAAAGCTATGTGTTTTATGGGCATTAGGCGTTTGAATTGAAATTTTGGGATATCTTCTGTGTGAACATTAAATTGTTTACTCAATTTCCTTGGTGTTTACCTTGTATTTGCCAAATTAGTTCACAAAGGTTAATAAAAACTAGGCGTTTGATGTTAAACAGCCATCACGGACCAAAAAGAAAAACCTAATAAATTACTGTACAAACAGTACGACAAGTTCAAGACTCTGTGACCTTGCCTATCACAAATTGAACACCCTGCACAGATGGGTCTTCGCCCTTCCCCAGTGCCCTTCGGCTGCTTGATAAATTTGAAAACTGTCAGTTTCGCCTGATAAAACCAGAATACTTCCACCAACTCACACCCGCTCTCATTTTTCGGGAAGTTTATCGCAGGCCACGCGCCAGTTGCCCTCGAGCCCAACTGGGGGAAAAAATAAGATTAAATTACATTTTGCACACAGTTGTGATTTTCATTAATTTAGTGCACAAAAACACACACACTCAGAGGGCAGTCGAAGTCAAAAAAATCATATAGAAAACCGAAACTTTTCAAAAAATTCCGAATCAAATAACTTTTGCAACTTTTCTTTCAGTTGGAGGGGGACAGACCGCAAACAAAAAAAACTCAAAAAGTTTGGCATAAAAGTTGCAGCTGCCTCTTAATTATAACCCAAAGTCAAAGCGAGCATATTGCTTGTTCTTGGTGGAATGTAACATCTTAATTTAAATTGCTTTACCTCAAATGACAAGTAATTGCTTTAGAAGTGACAGAAAACATTGTCATAGAAACCTTGCTTAATTTAAATTAAATAAGTCATTTGTATTTACACCACTTAAGATCCTAATCCTGTTCAACGGGTATCTTTAAATCCACATTCTTCCGCACGGATGTTGTGACTTGCGTTTTTTTCAACACCTTTTTGTGGTCGCCGTTCACACGCCTTTGTCATGGTTCCTCATTTTGGTATTACGTATACGCAACGTCAGCTTGAACAAAAAAATGGGGCACTTTGCCTTGACTAACTTCATTGCTGGAAGTTACATTGCCAAAAACCTACGAAAAATCCAAAAAAAATGTTTGAAGGATGGTTAGAAGATTGGCAGGCAAATCAAGTAATCGTAAAACTTTCCTGCCATCCTTTTTTTTAGCTTCTGTCTTATTTGAATGGAAATTTGCATTCCGAAGTTCTCGATGGCGGTCATAAAACAATGGAGAGCTATGCCCATTAAACGAGTTAAAGGATGCAACTTGCTCAGGACGAAAGAAAGGAAAACTTTGCCCCTTTGCCAGCAGCTGCAACTAGGAGATTTTAATGTCAAATTATGGCAACTTAGTCCGTGCACTTGCAACAGAGATTATAAGACAATTTTAGTTCTTTTTTATGCAGATTTTTACTGCAATTTTAATGGTCTATTTAGTAGCTTTTTCTCCTGAAGTACAAAGGAAGATTTTGTACAAAATCGATAAGCGCTTGTAATAGTCTTTAAAGGTCAAGGGCCTTGTTTTTATCTGAAAAAAGCTTCTGGGTTAAAACACATTTCACATTTCAATAAGTTTTGTTCGTTATTATAAATAAATATATAAATTCTCAGCCGTTTGAAGGAGCGAACTTAAAAATAAGAGTGTGCAGACAGTTTTGACGTCAAAGTGCGTGCTTGAAAATTATTTGGTTACCACCAGACAGGTGTTAATTGTTAACAGTAATTAAATATAATTACGGTGTCAACAATTACACCTTCCCAAATAAGCTGTAATTATAAAGGCAAAGTAGTATAAAAACAGCAATTGCCGCAACGGTTGGCAAACTGTTTAAAATATGGAGCCAGCCTTTCCTGTTGTCAGCAGTGAAAAGCTCTATCGGACCTACTGGCTCTACTGGCGGCTTCTGGGCGTCGAGGGCGAGTATCCGTTCCGCTGGCTACTGGATCTCAACATGTTCCTGTTCATCACCTTTTGGTATCCTCTGCATCTGGTGATTGGACTGTTCAATAACCCAACGGTAGCTGTATTCAGGAGTCTGCACTTCACGGCAGAATGCTTTTTCTGCAGCTTTAAATTTGTCTGCTTTCGTTGGAAGCTGGCAGAGATCAAGGCCATCGAACGATTGCTCAAGGAGCTGGATCAGCGAGCTGAAAGTGAAGAAGATCGCAGATTCTTTGATCAAAACACAAGACGTGTTGCCCAATTGCTTTCGAAAAGTTATTTGGTGGCCGCTATATCCGCCATTATCACTGGAACTGCCGCTGGTTTGTTTAGTAGTGGCCGAAAGTTAATGTACTTGGCTTGGTTTCCCTACGATGTTCAGGCCACCGCATTGAGTTTTTGGCTTAGCTTTTCATATCAAGCTATTGGGTCCAGTCTGGCGATTCTGCACAATCTGGCCAACGATATATATCCCCCGATTACATTTTGTGTGGTCACAGGACACGTCAGGCTTTTAGCCATGCGTTTAAGTCGAATTGGTTACGATGAGAAAACATCTAAGGCTGAAAACACCAGGAAACTCATCGAATGCATACAGGATCACAGTAAACTAATGCAGTAAGATAGCACTCCGTATACACTAAACAAACATATCCAATATAAATTAATTAAAATGGAAAATTCTTGAATTGGACTTACATAAAACATGGTATTAAATTAATTTTTAAAGTTTTACGATTTCATAACTACATCAATAAGTTTTCAATTTTATCATTTAAAATAGACTTATGTATTTTCTAATCCAAAATGATTCCATAAATATACTAAGACCATGTGTTTAATTTATTCTTTCAGAATTATTAAATTGCTTCGCAGCACTTTATATCTCTCGCAACTTGGCCAATTCCTCTCCAGTGGAATCAACATTTCCATAACACTGATCAACATTCTCTTCTTTGCGGAAAACAACTTTGCCATCATCTATTATTCAGTGTTTTTTGCGGCCATGTTTATAGAGTTATTCCCAAGTTGTTACTACGGAACTCTGATGTCGATGGAGTTTGATAAGTTACCATACGCCATCTTCTCAAGCAATTGGCTGGGAATGAACAGGGGTGACAACCGGTCCTTAATTATATTGATGCAGCTTTACGGTCACCCAGGTGAAGATTAAAGCTGGAGGAATTGTTGGCATCGACATGAATGCATTTTTTTCCACTGTCCGAATGGCCTACTCTTTTTCACCCTAGCCATGTCGTTTCGATCTTAAAAGAACTTTGGAAAAATTGTTTTAAGAAATATTCACATTTATCAAGAAATCTTGGCTTTAAAGCTGACCAAAATTACTAGCCAAAAAGTACAAAAACACACTTCTACACCGATTAAAAATCAATAAAATGTTACCTAAAATATTTTAAGCCCAGCTGCAAAGTCGAGTCATAAATACATTATATTTATATAAAAAATGTAGGCTATGGGCGTTTATCAATCAATTGAATAGTGTCCAAAACGGTTGTCACCTAAGAAAAGGTGTGAATTTGTCAACACAAATTATAGGGTTAACGTAGTGTTACCAAATTGATGGGCGTAACTTTGGCTGGAACATTATCGATGGGTGAGTATAAAAGGGTTTGTGCCGCAGGACCTGCTTAATTGTCTCAAACATGGAGTTAAAACCACCAGTTATCAGAAGTGAACACATCTACAGAGCCTATTGGTTATATTGGCGTCTTTTGGGCCTGGAGAGCGATTTTCCCCTTTGTCGCTTGCTGGATGTACTGATCACAGTCTTCGTCACCTTCTGGTACCCAATCCATCTAATCCTCGGGCTGTTTATGGAAAGAACCCTCGGGGATGTCTGCAAGGGTCTACCAATCACAGCTGCCTGTTTTTTTGCCAGCTTTAAATTTATTTGTTTCCGTATTAAGCTGGCAGAGATCAAGACCATCGAGGTGTTGTTTAAGGAGCTGGACCAGCGGGCTGTAAGTGATGAGGAATACCAGTTCTTCGATAAAAATACCCGACGTGAGGCGAATTTCATTTGGAAAAGTTTCATAGTCGCCTATGGACTGTCTAATGTGTCGGCTATAGCTTCAGTCCTCTTCGGCGGTGGACATAAATTACTATATCCGGCCTGGTTTCCATACAATGTGCAGTCGTCAGAGCTAATTTTTTGGCTTAGTGTAACCTACCAAATTACTGGAGTAAGTCTGGCTATACTTCAAAACCTGGCTAATGACTCCTATCCACCGATGACATTCTGTGTGGTGGCTGGACATGTCCGACTTTTGGCCATGCGTTTAAGCCGAATTGGACACGCTGAAAACGCAACAAAGTCGTTGACCGCTAGACAATTAATCGAAAGCATCGAGGATCACCGAAAACTAATGAAGTAAGAATTAAGAATTTTTTCAAGTAAACTCAAAATCATTTTATTTATATTTTTGGCTACAATTTCATAAGGGTCAGATTCTTTAATCTATAAAGAATGGCAAAAAATAGTCTCAAAATATTATTTTATAATTTTCTATTAAATGCTGATTGTTAAAATTATAAAACTATTTTATATCACTTCCAGAATCGTTGAACTGCTTCGGAGCACCATGAATATATCCCAACTTGGCCAGTTTATATCCAGTGGCGTCAACATTTCCATAACGCTCGTCAACATTTTGTTCTTTGCGGAAAATAATTTTGCCGTAACCTATTACGGTGTATACTTCCTGTCCATGATACTTGAGCTATTTCCGTGCTGCTACTACGGAACGCTGATATCCATCGAGATGAACAGGCTGACCTATGCGATATATTCGAGCAACTGGTTGGGAATGGACCGGGGATACTGCCGCACCCTGTTGATATTCATGCAGCTCACCCTGGCAGAGGTGCAGATCAAGGCTGGTGGAATGATTGGCATCGGCATGAATGCGTTCTTTGCCACCGTCCGATTGGCCTACTCCTTCTTCACACTGGCCATGTCGCTGCGATAATGAGTGGTCTGCTGGCTATTGGTCCAGTTGACTCATTTGCATATTCGCTCAATTTAAATTACCGCTAATGGCGGCCATTAACAGAAGCTTTATGGAAATTGCATTGGCGTCGTTTAAATGCCATTTAGCGGTGGATTATGCACTCAGGAAAAATTAAATCACACAAAAATCGAGCGTAAATTAATTATTTTAAAATGGTCTTTTAACCAAAAGAATTTCATTCAAAATAAAAAACAATAAAAACTCTGGATTCCCCTTTGGTGGTGGCATTTTTTTAAAGGTTGGTGTATGTAGGCTAGATTAAAATTGACTTGTTTTCTTAAGTGTAGCAGTCAAAGGAGCTGCATAGAAGCTGCAACCTGACCGAAAAATATCCATAAGGTGCTAAATGGTCAACATCGATAGTGTTAGATTTAATCGGCCGTTCTACGGGTATTCTTTAGAAATTACCCACGACCTACGTCCAGCTGGTATTTTGCCAGTGAGGTGGCAAACTTTGTTCCTGCTGGTCATGTCGCTGCAATGATGGGTGTTACTAAAGCATTTAATTACCACCTATGAAGTCCTTGACCGGTGGCTTTATGAAAATTGAATTGCCGTCGTTTAAATGTCATTAACAGTAAACAATGCACTAAGAAACAATAAATCACGCCGACCCCTTACTTAATCACGCTAAGCATTGAAAGACTATGAAATTATAATTAAAATCAATTTAAGTTAAATTATTTCTACCGTGTTTCAGCCTATTTGCTATTTTAAATATTTCATTATAAATTTAACGTCAAAATGTTTATATTAAAACACACACATATTTTCCGCAGTGTATGCAACTGCATAAAAGCTGCAAACGGAACAATAAATGTCCATTAGGTGCGAAATGGTCATCATCGATAGTGTTGGTTTTTATCGGCCGTTCTGGGCCTGCATGCGAGTGCTAGTGCCGACATTCTTCAAGGAATACCCACGACCAGTACATGTGTATCTGGTGGTGCTTCACGTCCTGGTCACCTTGTGGTTTCCCCTTCACCTGCTGCTTAATCTTCTGCTGGATCCCTCTCCGGCGGACCTCTTAAAGAACCTAACCATTTCTTTAACCTGTGTTTCATGCAGTTTGAAGCATGTGGCTCATTGGTATCACCTGCCGGAGATTGTGGAGATTGAATCGCTCATCGGACAGTTGGATACTTTTATTATAAGCGAACAGGAGCATCGATATTACCGGAACCACGTACAATGTAATGCCAAACGCTTTACGCGATGTATCTACATCAGTTTTGGGATGTTTTACGCTACTTTCCTACTTAGTGTTTTTGTTCAGATCATTAGCGGAAACTGGGAGCTGGTATACCCCGCCTACTTCCCATTCAATTTGGAAAGAAATCAAGGTCTGTGTGCTGTGGCAATGGGCTATCAGGTGATCAGCATTCTAGTGGAAGGATTTCAAGGTCTGGCCAATGACACGTACACCCCTCTGACTTTGTGCCTTCTGGGAGGACATCTCCACTTGTGGGCCATACGCATAAGTCAGCTGGGGTTCCACGGGGCTGAAAATGCCACCGACGATCATCAAAAGTTGCTGGAGTTTGTTGACCAGCACAACCTACTGATGAGGTAAAATGTGATTCAAAATAGGATGTTAATCGTTCTGAAAAAAAATTTGAAATGCCTAATGTTGTAAGGTTTTGAAACTTTGAAATTTTTATTTCCGATACTCAAAAAAAAAATCGTAAATACTGTGCCCGTTGCAAAAATCTGTCTGTCCGTCCGGCCGTCCGCGCGAACGTCAAGATATCGAGAACTAAAGAGCTAGAACCACCACAGACTTCCATAAACAAAGCGCAGATCAAGTTTGTTTAAAAACCTAACCACGCCCCTTTTCACGCCCACAAACTGCGAAATTCTGTGGTGCCCACATTTTCATGCTAAAGAAAAATGGCCTTGACAAATGTTGTTTGTATTGATTATATCTACAGAGATGTCCAAAAACTTTGAAAATCTGAACCGTTTCAAGAAATTGTGTATGCAATGTTTAAAATGTATTGCGCTGGAAAGTAGGCTACATTTACTTTTTTTTTAGCAATTAATTCTTAAACTCTTAAAATTTTATTTAGTTTCCTGATCTTGCAGATTCCACTACCTGGTAGGCCAGACCATCAGCCAAGTGCAGCTGGTGCAGTTGGGTGGCTGCGGTGTCACCCTATGCATTATACTAACCTACGTGCTGTTTTTTGTGAGTGACACCCTCTCGTTGGTCTACAACTTGGTCTTCTTCGGAGTGGTGTGCGTGCAGCTCTTTCCCAGCTGCTATTTTGCCAGCGTGGTGGCCGAGGAGGTGCAGAGTCTGCCGTATGCGATCTTCTCCAGCAGGTGGTACGATCAGTCGCGGGAACACCGACACGACCTGCTCGTCTTCAGCCAACTGACCATGGGAACAACGGGCAGGGGGCGGGTGATGATGGCGGGCGGTCTCATCAAGCTGAACCTAAATGCCTTCTTCGCCACCCTAAAGATGGCCTACTCCCTGTTCGCCGTTGTGGTGCGGGTGAAGGGAAGATAAAGCAACCGTTTAATTAAACTACCGTATTGTTTGTTTTATTGACTTTGCCACTGAAATTGGCCAAAAGTGGAGAAATCAACGTTCTGCAAATAAAATTTCATTGATTGGCCTCGTCGCACAACTCAACAAACACTTTGTCACACAGATTCTGAAATTTCATTTTAAATAGCACGTAAATTAAATGGATTGTTTGCGTATACGCAATTTTTGTTTGGATTTCTGTTTGCGATTGCAAGAAAGCAATAAAATCATGCTGCTTTGTGCTGTTGCGTTTTAAATAAAAAATGTACGCCAACAGAAAAAAAAATTGTTTATTTTTCACAGTAAAAAAATTGTTCCTTTAGTATAGTTGTTTTTCATTTTAAATTTGCAGCCTTGTAGCACTGGCAAAGTTTCCGATTTTGTCTATTTACATTTTTCCCTTTATTGGTTTGACCCTATTTATTTTAAGGGATTTTAAGCAACTCAAAGGTTATCCTTTTGTTTGTAAATTTTTTATGAATATAAGAAACATGCGAGCCTGTGGAAATCAGGTGCGATATGTTCGAGCAACTGGTTAGGAATAGATCAGGGACACCAGTCTCTTTGATTTTCATGCAATTAACCTTGGCAAAAATGCAGATTAAGACTGCTGGTAATAGACCAACCCTTTTTCCCACTAGTCATGTCGCTGCGATGATGAGTGTTACTTAAGCAACTGGCGCACTTCCTTGCAAATTTGCTTGATAATAATTACCACCTATGGAGGCCTTGACCGGTGGCATTGAAAATTGAATTGATGTCGTTTAAATGTCATTAAGCGGAAAAATATGCACTTAGAAAAAAAGTCACCACGAATTTGCTAAACAGCTTTTCAATTCACACTTAGCATTCCAAAATTATTTTAAAGTGGTCTTAAAGAGTTTTACTTAATCCAAATACACATAGGTAATTCTTTTTAATTGTAGAACATTTTTAAGCAAAGCTCTGATTTATGTTGTACCTGTAACGAAGTTTTATTTTTTTATCTTAAATATAAAAATAATTTACTTTACTATTGCATAGAGTTGGCTATTGAATTCGATAATTGATTTTGTTGTTTTTAAATTCTTTCTATAATTAATTTTTATAAATCTGTAAGAAATTTTCTTCTAAAATATTCACATATTTCTTGGTATTGCCGTTATTTACAAAATTCGTTCTTTGAACTATAAAAATAAAATACTTTTATATTTTTATAGCTTTTTTTTTGATTTTGCAGTGTAGCTATTAAAAGCATAAAAGCTGCAACCGGAACAATAAATATCCATTAGGTGCGAAATGGTCATCATCGATAGTGTTGGTTTTTATCGGCCGTTCTGGGTCTGCATGCGAGTGCTCGTGCCGACGTTCTTCAAGGAATCCTCACGACCAGTCCACGTGTATCTGGTGGTGCTGCACGTCCTGGTCACCTTGTGGTTTCCCCTCCACCTGCTGCTGCAATTTCTGCTGGACCCTTCTCCGGCGGAGCTCTTAAAGAACCTAACCATTTCTTTAACCTGTGTGGCCTGCAGTTTGAAGCATGTGGCCCATTGGTATCACCTGCCGGAGATTGTGGAGATTGAATCGCTCATCGGACAGTTGGATACTTTTATAAAAAGTGAACAGGAGCATCAATATTACCTGGATCACGTACAATGCCATGCAAAACGCTTTACGCGATGTCTCTACACAAGTTTTATGATGGTTTACGCTCTATTTATTTTTGGTGTTTTCGTTCAGATCGTTACGGGAAACTTCGAGCTCATATACCCCGCTTTCTTCCCTTTCGATTTGGAGGAAAATCGAGGTCTGTGTGCTGTTGCAATGGGCTATCAGATAATCAGCATTCTAGTGGAAGGATTTCAGGGTCTGGCCAATGACACATACACCCCTCTGACTTTGTGCCTTCTGGGAGGACATCTCCACTTGTGGGCCATACGCATAAGTCAGCTGGGATTCCACGGGGCTGAAAATGCCACCGATGATCATCAGCAGTTGCTGGAATACATTGAGCAGCACAAACTGTTGATGAGGTAAAGTGTGTTTTTTAGTTAAGCCATTCCTAATTACTTATTAAAATAATGTAAATCGTTATGGTAAACAACATTTTAAATGCCCAAAACTTAACGGTTTATTAAATCCAATTGATTTTTTTTTAATTAACTAATTAATTATTTTATTAATTATTGCTGTTATATTTTTTACATGTATTCTTAAAATTTATATCCTACATTTTGATATAAATATATCATAAACATTTTCCTACATATATTTTGTAAAAATGTATATGTATTCGATTTGCAATTAATTTTGCAATCCTTTTCCTATTTTCTTGCATTTTTAAAAACAAAACGAATATTTTATATAATTTTTAACTTCATTTTTTGTATGATTTGTACGATTTCTGCGTTTTAAACTCTTAAAATGGTAATTCGTTTCCTGATCTTGCAGATTTCACTACCTGGTTAGCCAGACCATTAGCCAGGTGCAGCTGGTGCAGTTGGGTGGCTGCGGTGCCACCCTGTGCATCATTGTGTCCTACGTGCTGTTCTTCGTGGGCGACACCCTCTCGCTGGTCTACTACTTGGTCTTCTTCGGAGTGGTGTGCGTGCAGCTCTTTCCCAGCTGCTATTTTGCCAGTGAGGTGGCCGAGGAGGTGCAGAGCCTGCCGTATGCGATCTTCTCCAGCAGGTGGTACGATCAGTCGCGGGAACACCGACACGACCTGCTCGTCTTCAGCCAACTGACCTTGGGAACCACGGGCAGGGGGCGGGTGATGATGGCGGGCGGTCTTATCGAGCTGAACCTAAATGCCTTCTTCGCCACCCTGAAGATGGCCTACTCTCTGTTCGCCGTTGTGGTGCAGATGAAGGGTGTATAAAGCAACTGTTTAATTAAACTACTGTGTTGTTATTGATTTCTTCCCCTGAAATTGGCCAGAAGTGGGGCAATCAACGCGCTACAAACGAAATTGATTTAATTGGCCCCGTCGCGATACTCAAATAAACACTTTGCCACACGGACTCGGATATTTCGTCCGACAATGGCCCATAAATTGAATGGATTGTTTGCGTATACACAATTTTCATTTTGATTTGTGTTTTCGTTTGCATTTTCTGATTGCCCCCATTGCATAAAAACCAAGAAAACTTGGCCACGTTGTGTTTTTGTAGTTTATAAAAAAAATTTATATTTTTCATTTTTCATAAAAATAAAATGTGATCAGAAATTTGTTCTTGAATATATTGTTCGTTCATTTTAAATTCACAGTCTTTTAGCACTCTGAAATGGCAGAGTTTTCCATTTTGTCAATTTCCATTTTTTCCGTTTATTGACTTATGGCAATACCCTCGACCCAGGCACCCCAAAGTGTGTACGTGATCCGAACACATTTTCCAACGCTTAATCCTTTTCATCTGCCGAATTTTAATCAAACTTGAAAGCATCGGAGCATCGATATGAAGTTAAAAACAACCCGAGGTCTCACGCACATTTTATGACTGATTTTTAATTAAAACTCTTACCAAGCGGGAATAATTGAATTCGGAATGTTTCCACTGAATTATATTTCGCTGTTACTTGGTAAAAATAAAAAAAAACTTTTTTAGGGATACCCTTGCTCCTACAAGATGTAAATCAATGATTTTGACGTAAAAATGCTTTCAAACGTTACACATTAATTAAAATGTTATCATAAACATACTAAAATAACTTAAGAGTAACTGGGAGACACAAGTTATTTAAAATCATTCTTTGAAAAAAATAAAGTCATTGGTCGCGATTACCAGAACAACCTTTAACCCTTCTGTGAGCGGAAGGAACATTTTTGTTCCATTTCGATTTTGCTTGTAAATATCTCGGGTTGTGTGAAAGCTATCGATCTGAAATTTTTTGACAGCTCGTCTTCAACGATTCTAAACAAGTTTGCCGATTTTTAAATAAATCTGTTGGTAATCTTGGATTTTATTAGGGAAAACTTTTTTTAACTACGTTGTTGAGCGGAAGACACAAATTTGTGCATCGTGTTAAAACCGCGTATATCTTAAAAACCTTTACTCAGAAAAATTTAAATTTTTACTGAATATTTATTAACTTAAAATCATTAAATTAAAAATTTAAATTTTTAAATTAATCCTACACTAAAAAAATGTTTAAGTTTTACCTTGAAAAAAAAAATTGCAGGTTAGATTAATTACGTAAAACTCGCAAACTGATCAAACAATTAAAAAACGTGATATACTACGTTATAGGGCTTTCAATAAGCTTTCCAAAATGGTCAAATGTGTTATACCCTTCTTTGGTAAAACTATAAGAAAAACAACCAATATTGTTGAAAAATTACATTTATTTGATACTAATTTGATTAATAATACCACAAATATACTAGAAAACTAGTATTATTTTTATTTCAAAATTGTTATTCTTATAAAAATAAATTGTTTTAATCCCATAATTATTACTATAAATGTCCAAAAAGTGGTATTTGTGGTTTTAGGTACTCTTGCTAATAAAAGTAACGGTCACAAATCACCCAAATCATTTATGACCGCCAGGTGCAGCTGCCGACGGCTCCTTTTGGAATGACCCAAAAAAGGGTTGATGGTAAAACAAACTACCTGCAAACATTTTTTGCACGTTTTTAGACCTTTGAACTACTTTTATAGTGACTTCTTCTTAAGAAAGGTATGACACATTTGACATTTTTGGAAAGCTTATTAAAAGTCCTATAACGTAGTATACCACGTTTTTCAATTGTATGATCTGTTTGCGAGTTTTACGTAATTAATCTCACCTGCAATTTTTTTTTCCAAGGTAAAACTTAAAAATTTTTTGTAGTGCTTAATTTAAAAATTTAAATTTTAAATTGAATGATTTTGAGTTAATACATACTCAGTAAAAATTTAAAATTTTTCTGAATAAAGGTTTTTAAGATATACGCGGTTCAAACACGATGCACAAATTTGTGTCTTCCGCTCAACAACGTATAAAAAATCTTCCGCTCACAGAAGGGTTAAGTTTAATCCGTTTCAACAATTTTAAAACGCTGTAAAAATAGTTAAACATTTTTGATGTATGTTAACAAACGATTCGACATGGATGCAGTTAAATGACAAACGATAGCATCTCGAAACGGGGATGTGCTTAAGAAGGAAACATAAAATATATTAAAAAATATTTCACTTCTCGGACTGCAATCTTTTCGTCCGAAATGCAAATGAGGAAAAGCCTCTTGGCGTTGCACGCCGGAAAACTGCAGCGCGGACACAACGGTCTGCATAAGTAACCAGGAAGGAGGAGCTGCCGGACACATGAAGGTGTACACTGGTATCCGGTCAAGAGGTGTGGGAAGAAGTGGGGTGTTGCCAAGGACACGCAAGGATTCGAACCGCGCTTGTGGCAATTTATCGAGGCCAACGCAAAGATGAGTGCGTACAAATTGCCTGAAGTGATTGAAAGTACACTGACCAAACAATTTTAAAATAGTCGTTTAAAAAAACGTATTTTAAAATAATTTTTTTCAAACATAAAATATTTTTTGGGACCCTTTTAAAACTTGAAAGTTATTTTTTTATGAAACTAATAATTTTAAAACAATCAGGAAACAAAAGGCTGCTTTTAAACGCTGCACTTGTTTTCTATAAATTATAAAATAAACAATCAATCATAAACAAAATTCTGGAATGCTTAAAATTCATACCGAAATGGCAATTTAGATTAACTTTATTATTATTTGGACTTAAAGGTCAAACAAACATTTCTAGAATAATTAAATATCAGAAATGTTAAAAAAAAAAAATTGATGATTATATGCCCTCATTTTTTTTTTTGAGTGCAGTGTGTGTCAGTTCAATTTGTCGCCTCCAGATGGCGCTTTCCTATCTGTCGAACGCATTGCGCCCAAACAGCCATTAAAATGTCCCCCCAGCAACACTTTTGCGTCATTATTGAAAGCAATTTCCCACAGCAAATAGAAAAATCGAAAAACAAAACAAAATCGACAAGGTATAAAATAAAATCACACAGAGCAGTGGAGCAGTGGAAAATGCGACAAATGCCAGGGCTCAGGCCGCAGCTTAGAGGCCGAAGTGCGAATATTGCGCATACGCCCCGCATACACCCCAGGGAGCAGCACTCAAATAACCTGCCGCAGCCTGCCACCCAGAAGCACGCAACCACGCAACCCACTAGACCCATCCAGCAACTCTAGTGCCACAGCAGGCCCAATTGCTGGAGGTGATTTAACTTTTTCTGCCTGCCATTCATTTCCTTTTCAATAGCACAAAAGCACACAGACACCGAGCCGAAAGAGATGGCAGAAATATTGTTGGCATACTTTTTCAAGTGTTTCCTGCCTTCCTGTATGTTGTCCTCCTGTCCTGGTCCTCCACCTCCTCCTGCTCCCCCTGCTCTACTGTTTATTTTAACTTTTGGCATTTTGCGAGCGAACCGGGGGAATTTTGTTCGGCTGAAATAGGAAAGTAAAACAAAAAGCGGTTAAACAAAAATATGAAAAATAAATTGAAACACTCAACCGAGCTTCGACTGTCGGCTGTCTAAAAAGCCCCAGAAGAGGCTTCCACTCAATCAGAGCTTCGACATTGGTGACACAGGGCCAAAGCCGTCGTGCCCCTCCTGTAAATACAAACCAATTTGAGATCTGGTCACCGTCCGGCTGCAGAATGAATTGCTTTCTATCCTAGCCAAAAAAGAAAACAAAGTTTTATTGCCAAACCCTGCGGTATCGAAATACAGATGACAAACTAAAGCAGTCAGGATTTTTTTTCTGCATATTCCGCAAAAGTCAACAAATTGCTTAACACTCAGTGATAATAAATATAGTTATATTTTCAATGCAGAAAAGTGCATGTGCACAAGTCCAACAACCTGTGCAAATTTATGCAGAATATAACTTGCTATTAAGGTAACATTTCAATTTGTAGTAATTGGTATTTATTTGAAAACGGAAAACTGCAGCTGTAATTTAATTACCATTTTTATTTTGATAGTTTGCCCTTTATTGAAATTGAAGGCATACTTTTATTAAAAAGTTAACAAAGTTGGAAGGTTGGTGAAGTAATACACTTACAGTACAAATTTGGGTCTAACCCTAAAGTAAAATTGAATTGAGTAAATGAATCTAAACACAAAACTATGTACATGCATACACAACTTTGTTTCCATTGCTATTTGGTTAAATTTACCAAAATAAAAATTAATTAAATTAGTTTATTTCACAAAACATGTTGCATGCTTACCAAAGAACAACCTATTTAATTCCCATTTGCCCTTCAGTTTAATTTCAACAAATAAAAGCTCTTCTGGTGAACACAAGGAACCTAATTGAAATCGCAGTGGCAATTGCAATTGATTATTTAATGAACGCTAATACAGTAAATGTGTCGACTCTAATTGCCTTTTGGCAGTTGCAAATTGTGAGAAATTGCTGAGCGCACTTTTCTGTAGCGAGTGAAAAAGTGAAAAATGATTAATTACCCGCTGGCAAATTGGCCCATGGATAGGGGTTTTCCATGTACAACTGCATTGCAATTCGTGTCGGAATTGGCAAAACCATTTCCCCATTCCATCTAGCCAACTCAATTACAATTACAACGTGGCCGATTCTCGGCTTCTGGGCATTCAGTTTTCACCGCCCAGCGGGAAAAGCGAGAAAAACAAGCGGAAAACGCGCATCAAAGACAAACAAAGCCGTCGTGTAGGATTGGCCAGAATGGTGTTTGTAAAAACTGTCCAACATGTTAGCGTGTTGGGTTTTGGGTGGACACACCAACTGGCTGCGCCTAAAACTATGCTCCACGGCATGAATAACAGAGCGGATCAGGCCGAGGATTTTTGTTCGTCCCTTTTCCACAAAAGAAAATATATGTCCACTTCTCAAAAAAAGTTGTCGATTATATCAAATTTATTGATTTTTGTTTTATTAAATTTCAATTATTCATTATTTTTAGAAGATTTTTATCCATGTTTTTAGGTTTAGAAAATAATTTTTTAATTTCTTTTGTAGAATTTTAGCGTGGAGTTACGTTACTTACAAAAAAACAATTCTTTATTTGTTTTATATATAATTTTTATTTTTTAAATTTTTAAAATTAATTTTCTTAAATCTCAAATTTAGATATAAAATCCCTGTGTGCTGCCGCTTCTGGTGCTGCCTTGTATTTTAGTCATGCATGACAATTTTTTCCAGCCAGTTGCCTTTTTTGCTTTCGGTTTCCCTTTGCCTTTTCCCCCTGTGTTATTGTTGCTGCTCCCTTTGTTTGGCTCACGTTGGTGATTTCTGTTGGTTTTTTGTTTTCATACGCACTGACACAGATGTTCTGGCTGATGTTGTTGGAGTTACTTTTGTTTTTACAGCTGATAAAGTTAGCAGCACGCTGGCCGTTTTCAGTGTGGCATCCTAAACCGAGTTAACTTGGCCCTATTAATAAGTCTTAAGTCTTTCACACACATGAGTATCTCATAAAAGAGTAATTTAAGGTTGAGCGCACTTTATCTCTGGGTATTATTTGCTGAATTTATTTTCATGGTCTTAACGGAAGATCTTATGTGGCCTTTTTATTGGCTTAAAAACCCAAATGAAGCAATAATGTCAAACAATTATGTTTTGTATTTTAATAAAATTCGGATTGCTCCTTTAAAGATATTATTTTAAAGGGGACAACATCATACAAAATAAGAGTTAAAAGACCAAACCAACATTGTATTTAAAACATCCTACTTTAAACCAAGAATCGACAAGATGCAAAGACTCATCTCTGTGCATTTTTTAGCCTTAGGTTACCTTCAAATCAAAATGCTTTACAAAAAGTCATACAACGAAAAATGTCTAAACAGAATGCTTCTGCAGAACTATATTTCAAACTCAAATCTCATCATTAACAAACATGTACTAAGCCTCAAATTCCTCCAATCTCCCAATCATAAACCATTTTCGTTGCATAAAACCAAAAATCCCAGTAACCAACATCCGGTGACCAGCTCTGCACTTCCTACTATCGCCGCAAAAGGCAACAAATGAGTTAGGGCTCCAGTTACTACGCATGATGAAAAACCTGTCGTATAATGAATCGAGATAATCGATAAAGTGGGCCCGGTTACAAGGGAAGTCCATTAAAGCGACCGTTCCAGCCAGGCGCCTCTTTTACTTATGGCCAGCTATCAAATTTCCTCTTTTTTCTGCTCCTATGCCTTGTTTCAAACATTTTGCAATCGGAGCTCAGGCGGATGGGGGATTACAAAATTTCAAATTCATGAGACCAATGCGGAACAGGGACTGTCTCCGGTGCAGGCCTATTTCCAATTTTCGAAGTCTGACCATTTTCATAAGCGTCACCCACATCTCCCCATGTTATTGGGCTAGTGGGTGACAATTTTCTGTGTTGCCACTGAAGCGGCAGATGCAAAAGTGAATGCTGTGCAGTGCAGCTCCAATTTTTCTGTATCTGTGCCTCCTCGGGAAGGTCATTTGTAACCTTAACTAAACAAATTTGAAAGCTGGGTGCCAGCATATCAGGTGTGGTCAGGTTCTGGCAATGGCCCTTTTTCCGCACACGTTATAAAATGGCCAGTGGGCGATGGAGGTGGCATCAGTTCGCCATCGGCTGCAAACCACAACAGCAGCCAAACAGAAATAACCAGCAGCCAACTAGTCGAATACTTAACGTCAGCAGCCATGAAACGGGTAAGTTTTCCGTCAACCGCTGCCGGCCATAAATTTTGGGAGCCCCCTCGTTGTTGTTCTGCCTGCCATGTAAATCCAAAGTGGAAGTCGGGGCCATAAATCAGGATAATCAAAAATACAAAACGATAAAGGCCTAAGCGTATTAGGCCAATTTAAATTCCCAGAGAAATGACACAAACCAAATGGAAATCAACCGAGATTAGTTGGAGTAAAGAAGGTTAAAGACCCTTGGAAATTGGTTAGAAAATAAATGAGGTTGGAGGGAAACATTTAAATTGTGATGCAAAATTTGTGTTCGTTAAATAATTGGTTTTCTTAATTTATAAATTTGGACTTAAAGTGGTATTCTGAATTTAATATTGAAAGAATTAACTTACAAATTTTCTGTTTAGATTCTTAAAGCTGTACAAAACTTTTTAAAAGAAACAAGAACCTAAAATTTGATCTCCTAAAACAGAGAAAAATCTGAAGGTAGTTTTAACAACAAACAAAATTATTATAAGTGTTTTGACTACATTTTTATGTTGGGAAAATAACGTTATATTTTTTTTTTTCAAATTAATATTCCTAACCGTTGTCAGTGTATTTTTTAGAAATATGCCAGTCAAAAAGAGTCCTTTATTTTGTTTGTAAGCTTGACAGCCAATTGAGTCGGACAAACCAACAAATCCTTTTAACTTTTTGTTGAGTAACATGAATCGCTTGTTGTCGCCATTAATTTATGGCCCTTTGCAACTAACAAATAAAATGGAAAAACCTTTAGGGAATGACAAATTGATGAGGCCAACGGGTGATTTATAACGGACAGCCATTTAAACAGAGTTCTGTGTGAATCCTGTGTGAATCCTGTGAATCTTCTTTAATTCCAGACATACCTGTTGCTCTGCCTCAGCCTGCTAACTTGCAATGTGGCCAATTCGGCCTTCCTGCGACCAATTGATCTGAGTCAGCTCACCAAATCCTCCGGCCTTCAACAGCAGCAGCAACTGCTGAACCGAGCTGATAACGCTAATGATGATGATGATGCTACTACTCTGGCACCCGATTCCAGTGAGGATTACGATACTCGTCCCCAGTACACCTTCGCCTACGACGTGAGGGACTCGCTCACCGGCGACGACAAGCGGCAGGAGGAGAAGCGGGATGGCGACCTGGTCAAGGGTCAGTACTCCCTGATCGAACCCGATGGCACCCGCCGCATTGTGGAGTACACGGCCGACGATGCGAGTGGATTCAATGCCATAGTGTCCAAGCAGCGTCTGGATGAGCAGCGGCAAAGGGTCACCGCCACCACCTCAACCCGTTTCAACAGTCTCGAGGAGCTGCAGTCCCGTATCCAGGCCCAGGCCATAGCCGAAGCCCAGAGCCTGGCCGAAGCCCAGCAGGCCAGTCAACTGCAGCTGGAGGCCCAAAACCGTCGCGAGTCGGAGAACCAGGCCAGGAATCAAGCCCAGCAGCTGATGGAGCAGTTCCAGCAGCAGGTGCAACAGCAGGAGCAGCAGCGTCAGCAGCAGGAGCAGCAACTGAGGGATCTTCAGAGGATGCAGGAGCAGCGGGAGCGAGAGGAGCGGGATCGGGAGCAGCGGGATCGGGAGCTGACTGAACGGGTGCAAAGGGAGATGGAGCAAAGGGAGAGGGAACAAAGGGAGCGGGAACAAAGAGAGCGGGAACTTCGGGAGCGGGAACTTCGCGAGCGTGAACTCCGTGATCGTGAGCTCCGGGATCGGGAGCAGCGGGAACGTGAGGATCGCCGGCAGCAAGCGGAGCGTCAACAAAGCCAGAACCAGCGATTGATCGACCAGCAGACCCTCCTCCTGGCCCAAAGCCTGCCCAGCCTCCAAGCCACCGTCGTCTCCCATCCACCCACCTTGCTGGCCTCCCGATTGCCCTCGACCAGCTCCTCCAGAACCACCACCACTCTGCTGACCAGGGAACGCGATCTGGATGCCTGGCGGCAGCTGGCCAACACTGCCCGCATTACCATCGATCGCAGCTCCCAGCCCCTGATCCTCAGCCAGCCGTCGAGTGCCACCGTCCAGGCCCAGCTAATCAGCTCCCCGCTGCTCTTGGACTCTGGAAACCTGAACGGATTGATAACCACCCGCCTGAATGGTAATGCTGCCAGGGCTGGAGCCACCTTGAGTTGGTCCAACAATGGACGTCGCCTACTGAACAGCGATATCTGGCAGTTGGAGAGGCTGGATGATCGCGAGGATAGCCGCAGGGAAAGCGAGGAACAGCGCTCAAACAGCGCAGAGCGTCGCTCAAAGACCTGGTAAAAAATCACACACAAATAAACCCAAACCCAAACTTCAACTGAACTCAAACGAAACTCAACCAGCGACCTCAGCGATCTGCCAACCGGACCACGAATATGTTTAGCTCATAAGTATCTACTAGTAGATTGAATCTCGTGTTAACTTAGCCTAGAATCGGGGATTTTGGTGACGCTTCTCTGTTACTCCTAACTCTTAACTAACGCATACAGCAAACTTTGCCAAGAACTTTATTTAACCAAGCTCTAACGCTTTCTTTCCTGCTAACTTTAGCCCTAAGTTTAATTTGTCTTTGTGTTACTTTATAGTTAGTCAACTGCATCAATGTGAAAACGTAAAAAAAAATTAATCTGAATATACAAGGAAGGCTGCAGAGCCAGCTTGCTCTGTTGCAAATGAAGGATACAAGTTTTACACTTAATTTATTGCAACTCCCAATTAAGTGTGGCAAACTTCCCAAGAGATTTGAGGGACCATGTCCACAGGTGGCCTGGGATTTGGCTTTTTACACTCCTTCTTCTGCCCAACTAACCAAAGTCAGTTGACCCTAATCGCCTTTCATGGACTCTGACACTTTGGTCATGGATGCTGCAGTCTCACACATACGCTGCCTTCCCCCTTTTCCCACAATCTCCACCAGCTGCATGGACACGTGTGCACGCAACTTGGCCATAAACCCTGCAACCAAGTTTCTTTAGGGCAGCAAATGGCTACAAATTTTTTAATAATAAACACTCGGGAGAGGACGAAGCGAAAAACGCTGGAACAGTTAACTTCTCCATTCCATAAAGTTTGTCTCTCGTACACTTAAAAATAAAGTTGCACTTGAGTGGTTACAGAGGGGGAAAAGGTGGGCAGTTTGGCCAAGGTTGTTAAGATGCCAAGAAAATAACAACTTGGCCAAAGGTAATGAAAACCGTTCAGAGGCCAATGAAAGTTGCGGTCAGGTGAGACGGGATTCGATTAAAACATATTTTGTAATCCATTCTTTGTATTCCTTTTACCATGATGCGTTTGGGCTTGAAGATATATATAGTGATTTCTTATTGAGTTGGAGAAGCTCAAAATTGTCATGTCAAAGTTTTGGTTTCTTATCTGTTTGAAAAAGTTGGCAGGCGCTAAAATTTTTTGGAAACCTTTTTTAAAACATGGGTTTTAGAGTTGTCAGCTGACGTCAACTGTAATTTTCGGAAGGTACCTTTTTTTGAAACCACAGCTCATCTCAATGTCAAAACATGACATGAATTTAAGAAATCAGCTCTTAGGTTTTTTTTTGGTTTTTATACTAAACAAAACGCCAATTTTTCTATAAACTATATGTAGCCTTATATTTTCATGGCTTTGAATTAGTTTCACAGCTCCTTAATCTCAACATCCGCTTTCGCCAAAACTAAGAAATTTAAATAAAAAGCCATAGTTTAAGTGACATCCAACGGTAGTCCCAAAGTCAGGGTGAGTCCTTTGCCAGGAAATCACTTAAAAGTTCATCAAAAGCGCAGCCTGGCTCCCTTAAGCCCTTCGGCCCGACAATGCCCTGACACTGGCAAAAAAGCAAAACGACGTAAAGAAAAACACGAACACAGCACACGAGAAAACTGAAAAACAATTTGCCTGCGCTGCGAATGTCAAGTCCATGGGACACAAACAAGAAAGCACAGAGAAACCAAATCCGAGGAGCTCACAAAACAGAAGAAAAACTAAGCTAGTGAGCGACTCCTTTTGACATTTAGCCATCACCCCGAAAATATTTGCAACTTCCTTTCCTCGCAGAAAAAAATGTTGACCATGAACGTCAAAAAACTGCAGCTCCTTAATTGGCCGCTGAAATATCGTCGCGGATTCTCAGCATTGAAGATATCCGTCATCGAAGCAAATGAAAAATCGAAGAAACCAAAGTCACATGTTCAGGAATTGGAAACACGGTCTACCATGAAACTACCCCACTTTATTGACCCGAAATGTGTTCAAAATCAAAACCAGCTGGAGAAAAAGTTCACCTACACTTATCACCCCTTTTCGATTTACGACTTGAACGAGGCCGCTCTGCGTGCTAAGCAGGCAGCTGCCAAATACTCCAAAGATATTGAAGAGATTCAAAAGTTAAAGATTGAATACGTAAACAAGTAGCATGCGAATGTATACACTACCTTGTGGATTTTAGCATATTAATAATGACCAGTAATGACCAGAGTCCTATATAAATCACTTTCAAGCAAGATTTCTGACTAAGCTCAGATTAAAGTATTGTGCAATTTGGCTAATAGAAAATTTGAAAACTCGTTTTGCACAGTAAACTTAAGGCTATTTATAAAACAAATTATTTAACTTAAAGTAATGCAATTTTAACAAAAATCTATATTTGCTTTTTGCAGAAATCTCTTATGACCAAATTCCGGAATAAGTCAATTCAAAATACCTAAAGTTAAGTCTTTCGTAGCTTTGTGTTTTATTTTACGTTTAATATTTAAATAACAGTACTGTTGCTTCGAGGTAACTAAAGTATTTAATAAAATTATGTTTCGGTTTTGTAAAAAGAAATTAAATATGGAAATATAAAAGCAATACTAACAATTTCATAAAATTAATTTCACCACAGCTAAGACAACAACCACAATCAATTGTAGCCACGTAAATAAACTCACCACTTGGGTTGGTGACCAAGCTTAGCCCTGTGTAGACCAGACTCAAACCACTACAGTTTAACAATCAGTGAATCTCAAACCATGATCTCTTTTGCCTTTGTTTTTGCCTTGAATTTTTAAGCTTCAAGTTGCAATTTGAATTGTTAATAAACTTATATCAGAAATTCGCATAAAATCAATCAACACGCAACGGTTTGTACAATGGGGGCATAACGGAAACCCGAATCGGGAACGGGGTTGCTGCACAATTTCAGGGACAAATCGTCAAATACCAAAACAAAACCGTACTCCAGAAGAAGATTAAGGGAAGAGCGAAGATCCGCGTTGAGGTCGTCACACATTGACGCAATCAGAGTGCTGAGAGGTATGAGAACTTGGTATCTGTTTTGCATTGATCTCTATGAATCGATAGCAAGAGTCATTGCCATCACGTGTACGCCGCTTAATAATTAACTCTAGGAAATTCCCCGAGCTGAGAGAGATATTCAGAATGGGAGAGAGCCGGTAGCTTTGGATCTATCTGATCGTAACTGAATTTAGATATTACTTAATTGCCAGGTAATCAAGATTAATAACCACATACATCATATGCGTGTGGTTCCCACTAATTGGGTGTTTTACGCAAAGTAGGTTAATTACAAGATATATTTGTTGTTTGTTTCATAAACTAAAAACAATTTTTCAATTTTTTAATTATTTAAATTTATTAATTATTTATTTAATAAATTATTGCAGCACTTTTTTATGTATTTTATTTAGTAAACCTTATAAGTAGTACATTATAAAGACACGTTTTAAAATATTTTTAAATAAATATATAACATTAATTTTCCTGTGTTCTCCTGTAAACATACTAAAGATAACAAAAATCTTGAAATGATTAATGGATTTTAGCTTCGAATTTTATTTCTCAGCAGTAAATTGACAAAGTTTTAAGCGATTTCTGTATCAACCCTTTCAAATCGTTGTAAAAGTTCATACACTTGATAAGATAGCTCCATTGAGATTGGTCAGTTAGGAAATGAACTATTTTATCATATCAGTTGTCTAATAAATTTTCAGTAGATTTATTGACTTATAGAATGACTTTCAAATTTACATTTAAGTTACCAAAAATCTATTTTTTTTACTAAGAATTTAAGTGTATTCCCTAAAAATTAAAGAGAACATCAGTGCAGACAGGCAGCTTTTGATGCAAATCCAGAAGATGTATGTACACTTTATAGCATCAAATGTCGCTGTAAACTTCTGAAAATAATTATCTTACCCTATGCTAGAGTGCAAAATGCTAAAAAAAAAAAGAAGAAAAAAGAAAAACCTCTGAGCCGCCAAAAGCTGTTGGGCACACGATGCGCCTCGTTTTGCAGGCATTTAAGCTGAAAATTGCTGCTAAAATATTTGCACACTCCACAAGCTCTGAGCTGCAGTCGCAGCTTATGTTGTTGTTGGTCGCTGGTGTTTTTGATGGTGTTGTTGCTCTTGGCCAGCTGCATTGATGCGTCGCCAAATGTTTACCCTAAGCCCATAACTGCAGCCTGCTCGCTCCCTCAGCCTCTAGCCTTCTCTTTCATACATAAGTGAATGGAACACTGGGAAAATACCTACAATTTTTAGGTAACGATGTTTGAAATCGTAAAGACTTGAAGTTTAGTAACTTTCTTCATTAAAACAGATATTTTTTTTTGTATAAGAAACAATTTGACTTCATGGATAATTTTGATGTTTTAAAATGTATTCTTTGACTTACATTATTTTTATAAGACTAAATTTTACTCACTTGAAGTAAAAACACGTTGTAGATACAGCAAAAAGCAGTTAAAAAGCATTAATTTTCTTAAGTAAAGATATTTTGACTTAAATAAACCAAGAAAATTTGAAATGTGTGGAAATTCATATCGGTTGAACAAAAATAAAAGTCAAATAATAAACATTATAATTTTTGATTTCTTCCATACTAAACTAGTTTTTCCGCATGTTTTCTTAAGCCTATCAGGATGATCTGTGTGTTTTTCCCAGTGTATGCTATTACTCTATGTGCTCTCGCTATAGCGATCTATGTCTGGCATACAAAATGCATCTAATTTTGGGCCTAACGACAACTTGTCGCTTGTCATGGCCTCCTGGCCTGAGCTTCGTTGCTGTTGTTATTGTTGCTTCGGCTGTTGTTTTTGCTGCTGCTGCTGCTGCTGCCTCATCATCATTTGCAACTGCTGGCAGCATCAAAAAAAGCAGCAGCTGCTGCCTCACTTGGGGATCAACTTGCTGAGATCGCCGCGCTTTATTTGTGCAGCTTTTAGCTGCGCCTCGTAATCGCAGCTCATAGATCAAAACAGGCGAGCTCAACGCGTGCTAGCTGCCTCTCTTTCTGTCGGCACTGAAAAAAATTTTAATATCACTTTTAATATTTAAAACAACAATTGTGACATCTTTATTATATTTTAAATTCTTCTTTCTGATTTTTTTTGAACATTTTTGCTTCATGATTATAAAATAAATTATTTTGTACACACAGCAGTGGTACACAACAAAATACTAAACTTTTATTTCCGTGTGGTCATTTTGCATAACATAGCCAGCAACTTCTTTTGTTTATGTGAACCAAGTCCAGTTCTCATCAGGTTGAGATCAAAGAAGCGGGAAAGAGAGGGGCACATTCCGACGCACAGCTGCTGTCCCTGTCGCCCACCCACGCCAAAAAGTTTTCCCACTGACCAAAATGACAAGAACGGCAATTCCCACAGTCGGCATTTTCCATTTTCCTGGCCAGATTCCGATTCCGGCAGACTCAAATTAGCCATCTCATTTTCGCTCTGATTAAAGGTAATTTTCAAATTTTCTCAACAACCCTGCGACACCAGCAACACAGCAACTTACAAATCAGTGATGGCAAGGATCTAGGTACAAAGTTGTGTACTTATTTGCCGAAACTTTACCTGTATAATATAGTACAAATATTCTTAAAACAAATTCGAATACAGAATTCTAATAAAATGGTCTTTCAAAAGGTCTTAATATAAACAAAAAGTGATATAAACTAATTTTTTATTTATTTTGTTTAGAGTTTTAAATCTTGAATCTTTAGAGATTTAAGTCAAAAAAATTATTTGAATAGCCAGGACAATGGTACAACCCTCAGGGATTATTTTTCACAAAAAAGTGTTGTGATATTTTAAGAGTACAACAGAGCCGAATGATTACAGTAAAATCTTGTAAATTAAATTAATTGGTTTTAAGTGGTTTATAAACTTTAATTGCTTTTGGTGTTGGGTATTAGATACTTTACTTTGTACCTAGTCCAGAAAATGTATTTTCCCATCACTGTTTAAAAAAAAAAAAGCAAATGGTACAACAGCAGGCGGCAACTTTTGCACTGCAATTTCGATTTCGCCTGTCGTCTATTTAATGATTTCGAATCGGAGCAGGCCCAACAACTTCCCCCTCCATGGTCCCCTCCTCCCCCTTTCCACCACTTTTCTTGACCATTTTCTGCAGCTGTGATTGCGGGAAAAAAAGGAGAAGAAAATTGCCGAAACTAAAACCAGAACGCGTGCGCATTGAATTATGCAGAAATTTAAACCATTTGCCGCCAATCAATTTGTTTTCCATGCCATCTGGTTGGGTTTTCTTCCGTAACTAACATAATAAGAACAATGGAATGCAGATTGTATTGCCAATATCATTATTTTTACCACGAAATATGCAAAACTTGGTTAAGGCTCGTTAGCAACAGTTTTATTCTGTTTATCCACACAATTAAAGCAGTTGAGAACTTGCTTAAAAACTTAAAAACAAATAGCTTGAATTTAATTTGGTTATATAACAATTTTTTATTGGTTCAGGAATATTTAAGTTTTAGATATTCTTTTTTTAAAATGTGCTTTAAATGGATTACAGAATAATTGCTTATATTTTTTGATATTAATTAAGAAAAGAACACAGTAAGTAAATGGTTATTATTTAGGTTTTTGGTCATCGAAAACTGGCTTTAAAATATAAAAATTAAAAAAGGAACTAATTTGTTATTTGTTTACCTTTACTCTTTGCAGTAATATTTTGTAATTAGTTATAAAGGTCCTACATTAATACATAATAGATGTGCACTTATTAAATTTCCACAGAAACTTTAATATCCCATTTTAAGTTTAAGCGAAATAATTGCTCCAATTCTCAGAATTCCTTCTCAGCCGCAGATCAAAGAAACCCCGTGCCGGCCTACCAGACTTAATTAAGTACAAAATTCAATTGTTCATACCACCGACTGAGGGACTTATCAACGCGAAAGGTGTCTCATAAATATATGTACGACCGACAAACAGGAAGCATCATCATTATAAGCCCCACCGCGGCCCCTACTATGCCGCTTAAAATAACTCAAGCGGAACTTGGCCAGAAGGGAAAAAAGAGTTTTGTGCCGGAATTTATTTGATTCTTGCTTGGCAGACTGCAGAAATTTCAGCAAACCTGCAGAATTTATGCATGACAAAATCATTGAAGCGTTTAGCGAGTGAGTGAGAGAGATAGAGAAGGGGATAGTGGAGAAGAAAGAGACGGAACTTAAGGGAACTCTCTCACACTTCACTTCACTGGCCAAAACCCCTTCCATTGTAATGTGTTGTAATTTGTTGTTGTTGTTGGTAGTGCTTCCTCTTTGGCATACTTAGTGCTAAAAGAAAAAAGTTAATTATCTTTTTTTTTTGTACCTCTCTTTCTTCCCTTCTTGCTCCCGCTTTTTTTTATCTGTATGTGAGTCCAACATGCCCAACAGCTCCATTGGGCTATTATCCATGGGTTTTGTGCTATTCTTCGGGAGATTGGTACTTTGTGTGTTCGTTTCTTCTTCCATCCGCTGCTGGGCTGGAACTCAAAGGGTCTGCGACGAGGGACTGGTTCATTGAACTGTTAATTGTGGGCAAAAATAAAAAAAAAAAAAGAGAACCCGGGAACTCTAGGCGGTGTGAAAGGTGATTTTTCAAGGCTGAGCCTCCATGTCCGACCCCGTAAACTCCCCATTTACTTCGATCCGCTCCACTCACTTCTTTCTCGAAATTTATTTCCAGCTATTTTTTTTTTTTGAAAGGTTTCACTCGCTGTAGATTTGAAATTTATGAATTAGATTGTTTTTTGGTTTGAGGTGCTAATGAGTCCGCTCTAATAATTAATTTGCCCTCATATAACAAATATAACGATTTCACTTTGAGCCACCGACTTGTTGCAGTTCACATTAACACATTTTGTACTTTTGATTTGGATGTTTTATTCCCGCACCATAGATGCCACTAAGAGATCACGGGTTGTATAGAAAAAACCCCGTGAATTCTTCCAGTGCCATTAACTGTGCCGAGATGCATTGTAACTTTACAAGATTATATATCTTGTTTTTGGGCTTCACTTTTTTTTATATTTTTACTTACCTAGGAACTTTTCAAGGTCTTCTTTTTGTACAATCATCTTCCTTCTTTAAGCTGTAGAAATCCTAAGAATAAATACATTTAGGTAACATAACAAAAACAAAATCAAGTCCAAAACTTAATCTTATCTTTAATCAGTCACAACTTCCGTCATTCTTAGAAACGTTATTCTATTTTAAGGCCTGAAATTTCCCACAAAATTTCAGTTCTTTTATAGAGGGAACTTACGCCTGATCACCTTACCGATTGTATCCCACGTTGGCTAAAAACGGTGCCCCCGACCAGTTCACCGACTTGGCCAACTTCTGATAAGGTGGCTTTGATCTATCCCACGATTTAATCAAAAACGCAAATTTGAATTTCTTCTTTTTCTGCGGCAGGTTAAGTCGCGGAAGTCGCTTCTGCGCCATAGACATGTATATATACATACTATATTTTCTGGCTCTCTTCATTTCCATTCATTGGGGCATGCGTGGGAAATCCATGTTGCATGTTCCACGGCTCCAACTGCGGTTGGCCGCATAATTTACTGTGAAAATCATTTTGCGGCTGCGTGTTGCATAAAATTACAATTGAAATTTTTTCGCTTCTACACAGTATATTATTTCTTCTTGTTTGCGGCGGGGTAGAGCCAATTAAAAATTATAATGGTAGATAAACTAATTAGGTAGCGGGAGATTAAGAGCGTTTCCATGCTCTACTTGGGAAATGGGTGGAGGTGTATATTAAATAATTAAAATTATGGGAAGTTTGAAAAATAAGTTCATGATTATTGTTGCCTTCTTGGTAAATTAACTTTGAAACTAAACATATTGATGATTTTTCTTAGCTAATAAACCAGCTAAGTCACACTATATAACTTTAAATTGGTATAAAAACGAGATCTCGCAGCATTGACGATTGCTCCTGAGGGCAGGGAACCCCAAATTGACTTGTCGTTGGCCAAAAACAAATTGTAACATCAAATTGCTCTGGACATCTGTGACCCCTGGGACCTCTCATTACAGGGGAACTCTACTCTCGACTTGGATCGCTGGGAAAACGTCGCCAGTCACGAAGAAAGCTCCGATTTCGTCTCGTTTCGTTTCATTTGGTTTGGATTTTTTTTTTCCCGTTTTTTTTTGCTTGGTTTTTGTTTTAGGCCAATTTATGCAAATGCCAATAGCTGCTCCACTTGAGGTAATTGCCACTCGCTCTCTAGTTTTTTTTTTGTTAGGCTGCCTGATAAGCAGGCAACGGTAAATCAGTACGTCAGTGGCTTAGACATGCCGCGCATGCGCCGTGAGGCGACAGCCATCAATCAAATCGAGCGGGACGCAATCAAAATACGAGAAATAAACTCGTAGTCGAATTCGAATCAGTTAAAAATCAACAGCTGCCTGTGTTTCGGTTTTGTTTTTGTGTATTTCTCTTTTTTTATTGTGAGGAATCGCGTGTGTCTCTGTGCTGTGGCCAATCTCAAACATGATTTTTAACGACAAATTTACGCGCTTAATCTCGACAACAAAATATGCAAATGTAAGCGGGACGAGGAGGAGAGAGGTGACCAAGGAGGACCAAGAGGACGATCTGGCTGTTGGCTGTTTTACGATGCCCCATGTTCATTAGCGCCAACACTTGAGTGGCAACAGAGCGGGCCAACAAAACTCTTTAGTGTTTAAGTGCGTTTCATTAATTGAAATGGTCAATTTGTTGCCAGCGATAAGCGAGAGGAAGTTGCAGACGCTGTAAAAGAAGCTGTTCATCGCATCTCAGATTGCCTCGGATGCCAGATGTTATTGCATCGATCGAGTTGCCCTAGATGGCCAGCCATCCGGAGGAGTTTGATAGTTCTGCTGTTCCCGGTCGTGGTGGTGGCGCCAGCCGACTCCATTCATCAGCCAGTTGGACAGCACGCCATCGAGAGACTTGGCAACATGCATATTTATGGAATGTCAGTAAGACGAATAGGTTGTACTCTCAACACTTGAATGTCCATCAATTCTTTAGCTATATTATAAATCTTGAAAAATAATAAAACAATGTATTAACTTGTTTAAGTTTTTTTTTTTTTTTTTTTTTTTTTTTTTTTTTTTTTTTTTTTTTTTTTATTTTTTTTTTTTTTTTTTTTTTTTTTTTTTTTTTTTTTATTTTTTTTTTTTTTTTTTTTTTTTTTTTTTTTTTTTTTTTTTTTTTTTATTTTAATTTTATTTTTTTTTTTTTTTTTTTTTTTTTTTTTTTTTTTTTTTTTTTTTTTTTCCCCCCCCCCCCCCCCCCCCCCGCGCCCCGCCCCGGGGGAAAAAAAAAGGAATTAAAAAAAAAAAAAAATTTTAAAGGGGATAAATGGGTTTTTTTTTTCCCCCCCCTTGTTTTTTTTTTTTATTAATTATATTTTTTTTGAACCCCCCCTTAAGTCACTTAACACTTATACCCATCATTTTTAATAACCATTTGTTAGTCTAAAATGGTTATAAAGGAATCTTTAAAATATTATATTATAATTGTATCTTAATAATGAAAATAAGATTTAATATGAGATAAAAAGAGTTATTAAATATAAAGCTCATTTTTTCCCATATTAAGTCTGCTTTTTAATCACATCACAGACTGATTTTTTGTCCTATTTTGCATGCCAGCAGGAAATGTCAAAATAGACTCAAGTACAATTATTTTTTGTACAGAAGCTCAATGGCCAAATCAGTGGGAAATAGATACAATGGAGCTCTGAAGTGGGTAATGCGACTCCCGCTTCCGTTACAAAAGCCGTCCAGAAATCGTGGTAACCCTCGTCACCACACATCTGACACACATGCGGACACCACACCACACAACACAACACACAAGTCATGGTCATGGCGACAAAAAACCTCTCCCAACGGTAAGCGGTCAACGGAAATATGGCCAAGACTGTTAACTGTTTATCTAGCGGATTGATTTTACTCTCCATGCGCAGCGCAGCTCTTCCTCTTTGTGATCTTTGGGGCTAAAACTGTCAGTCAGAGAGTCACCTCTCTTCCTCCCACTTTTCTTTTCTTGCCTTTAAAAATAACACACAAAATAAATGTATCTTTGAGATCTTGGCTTGTTCTAATTGTCCAAGATGACAATGCAGATTGGGTGGATAACGGTAAGAGCACGCACACTCCTATAAGAAAGATCCAAGTAGAGTGGAGTCGAGTAGAGTCCAACTGGAAACCAATTGGCATTTCAATCACGCATCAATCTGGCACGTTTTTATGATGCAGATCACAAGGCGAAGCGAAAGAAGCCACAACAGCAACATCGGCCACATCATGATCATGATTTTTTTTTGATTTTTCTTGGGGAATGGAACGAGGATGACGAACTGGGCAACGCAGCACGAGGCTGCTGCAGTCTCGACTCCTTTTTGAAAAATGAAATTTTTATTGGTCGGTTAAGTTTTCGTTACATTTCGTGGATTGTTATAAATTTCATTGATAATTGCCATATATTGATGGCATGATTATGTGCATGATTGTCTGATTGTTACTGTTTCGTTTGGTTTGTTTTGGTTTCGGTTTGGTTTTGGTTTTGGTTTGGTTTGGACCTCTACGTGCGTGGCATATGCACTGCAAAAATTTCGCATTTTCTGCTGATCTTTCCCCTCGTTTCGTGCTCTGAAAATTGTTTTCGACGAAAATTGTTGCACGAACCCAGGCAAACACACACACAAGAGGTGGAGAGATATCAATATGGGGAATATGTAACGAGGATATCTTGCAACAAGCATTCCTCCATACATATGCAGGTATGTAAGTTGGTTCTTATTAACCATATATAGGTCAGCAGCCTCTGTTGCATGCCTCTTGATTGAGTTGCAAGAAATGAATTTCATCTGCGGGGTAATTCGCATTTTTACAATGAAATTAAATCAGGTTGTGCAATTGTTTTGGCTGTAACTGCCAAACTAGATCTTACTTATGATTTTTTCTTTTTCATATTCAACCAACTTACAAGCCAAAAAAAAAAAAAAAACTTTGAACATTTCACTTTGGCCTTTCAAAGTTCCCAGGCCTCTCCATTTCTTGTTAATCATTCTGTCTATCTGTCGGTGTCTTTTTGGCTCATAAATTCCACCGCAAAAAAACAAAAAACAGAAATAAAACTCCCATAGGGAACAACTGTCAGGGGACGACAGACAATGTTGTGGAAAGTCGAGCTCCACAAAACTGGCCTCCGAAAATGGCTTAATAGTTAAATTTAATGCTTGGCCATAACTAAAAGCTCAGGCTCAAGACAAACTGCCGTTCAATATGCAAATGTGGCCGAAACGGAGAGCGGCAGTAGCTGAATGGCTGGCTGGGTCCACCGCAGTCAAGATCCGATTGGGTCCTCATTTTCCTCTCCTTTCTGTTTTCTTGGTTTGTTAAACAAGTCTTGTGCTAGTCACTGGGCTCTTATCAGCTGCCTGAGCCGGGCCTATCAAAAATAATTGACAACTAAATGGACCATACAAAAGTCGAATGAATGGCGTGAAAAAGAGGCATTCAATGAGGCCGAGAAAAATGTCATTTGACAAAATCGTTAGCCCTGATAAGATACCACTCAACTGGGTTTTTGTGTGGGTCTTTCTTTTTGTTTGTTACCCTTCTGAGTGTGTGTGTGGGGTTGCAGTTCTTCCCCGATTTGGACATAAGTGCTTGGTGCTTGGAAGCCGAGTTCGTTGCCTGAGTCTTTTGTTTCGACGCATTTCGTGTGCGCCGGGCCGTGATTCATTGACCAGGCTAAGGAGAGAGACGAGAGAGACGGCTGACGACTGGCACGACCACCGCAATTACATCCGGTAATTTAATGTAATTTTATATTTCATTTCAATCGCATGCGAACCGAGACACAGCGACTAAAATTAGAGTCAAACTTGTTTAACAGCCACTGATTGTGAGATTTTGTCAACACACATTCTCGACTAACGTGATTTCGTGAATTAACATTAGCATTTAAATAATGGCCCAGACGTGCATCATCGGTTGATAAGACTGGATTTTGAAACGAACCAAACACAAACCTATCGAAGGCCACTTGGCGGCGACTTTGTTTGATAGCTCATGATTGATTACTTAATTTTCCTGTCAATCTGCCCGGCAACTCACAAATTTGTCAACACACTCAAGTTCACTTTACCCCCGAAAAAAACTCCACCATCTGTGAGATCTTGGGGTCCCGAGCTATGATTGATTGTAGTTTCGGGGAGTTGGAATGCTTAGACACAATGCAAGCAAAAGGCCGAAAAAATGTATTTCATTAATTAGAATTTCGTTTGTGAGACCATTAACCGAGCCAAGATTAATAAGCGGCAATTAACCAAAGGAAAAATTCAAACAAAACTCCAGAAAGGCAATCTCGAAAACTGTTAGAAAGAGGCGTTGCTGAACGGTTTAAAAACGCATTTGTGTGTATTTTTTTTTCTGTTTGACTGGCTTGATTTAATTATGCGTAGAGTTATTTCAGTTTTTCTTTCCCATTTGATAAATTAGTCGCCTCCGTCAGCGTTGAGGTCACCACGGGTCGGGGTCGTGTGCCTTCAGTCTTCTGTCTTCTGTGCTGGCTAATTAAGCCCCAGCCTAGTCCGAGTATCAACTTACCCAAACAGGAAGCAATCGCCGGTCATCATTGGCCATTTCCAGTTCTAGGCCCCCACTCGATCCCAATTGATTGACAAGACGAGACCAAATTGTAACCGAGTCCATGGCATTTGTCTGCAAAGAGGCGAAAGGAGAATGGTAATTGACATAAGTATCATTGACTTCAATGCGAGGGTAGTTTGTTTTCTTATTTTGTGTTTTTACTTTAAACAGTCTTTTATTAGTATTAATTTTAAACCATATTTTAAAATAACTCAAGTTATGCCTAAAAGTTTCTATGCAGAACTTCCCTATTCTGTACACTTAACCCAAATCTACCTTAAACAACCATTAAACTGAAAACTAGACTGGAAAATATTCAATTATTTTCAAAGAATTTTGTTAACTTATTAAGTAATTAATTCAATTTTAAATAACATAATAATTGATAACTCTTCAATGTCACATCATGGTAATTTTCGAGCAGCCCTCGCTTCCTATCCGCTTACAACTTACAGCTCCTATAACGACAGGAAGCAGGAGCAACAAAAACTTGCCTCACTAAGTTACAACAGTTGCATTACCCCTTTTTTTATCAAAGCATGAGCGTAGCTCTAAAACATTATACTGGGGTTGGACCCTGAACTTCCCGCTAACAGCCTGTTTGACTGGAACTGCAAAGAAGTTGTAATTGAATTAAGGCACCCCTTGTACGCTCCTGTTTACACTGACAAAAAGTTCAAGATTTTTATTATATTATATTAAAAAAATATACTAATATCCAAAAACATTTTTTAAATCAATACAAATACCTTTAGGTTAAAAGGATAACTTAAATAAATTTTGTATTCCGAAATGTCCTTTAAGCAAAACAATTTCTTTATATTGGGTGAAGTCGTTTTCGCTGTGCCTGTTCATGTCCCATTTTATCACAAGAAGTTAATAAAAACACTTTTTTAAAATGTTTTCTACCTAAATAAATAAGTATTGAAATTTTTCCGAGTGCAGATCTCGTAGGGTGGTGCAATTGACAATTGCTCCGCTGCACTCCGCTTGTTTGCCTGAATGGAATGCAGTTGGTTTTCAGTTTTCAGTTTGCAGCTGCAAAGTTGTGGCAGTCACATGCCACCAATAAAATGCCCGGCATTTCGTCCGACTTTGCCAGCTTCCAACTTGCAACTCCCAATTCGCGACTGCCCACCACCAACTCGCAACTGGTGGTAAGTAAGTTGGCTACTTATTAAGTGTCATCTCCATGTCGCCAAAGGCGCCGCAATGCAAATGATAAACTGACAGCCTTATGACAGCATTAAGCAAATTGCTCATCGCTCGCCAGACGATCAGCAGACAACATGGAGATGTGGAGATGGGGATGTGCAGATGGAGATGGAGATGGAGATGCAGATGCTCCGCCAACTGGACTTAACGATTGGCTTAATAAAATGAAATATTAAATGCGATTAAAAACGCGACGACGACGACGACAAGAGCACCAACAACCAGAGCAGGGACAACGTTGAAGGCGACGATGCAATAAATATATTGGAACAGGCCAGGCAGCTACTGGGATACACCACCTATATTCCCCTGATTCCCCCTGATTCCCCCCCCCCAGTTGCCCAATCCCCACCTCCAATTGGACATGATAAAAATGTGAAATGCATGCGTTCATTAAATTAATGCGCATGGGGCATGTGGATGTGGATGTGGTGGAGTCGGGCGACTCTCCAGATAATTAAATGCGTGTTTGTGGCATGGGCGCTGGGCAAGGTGCCCGTAATGACATTAAATATGTTTAAACATGCATAAATAAAAACAGCTCGATGGGATAAGCAGGCTGGAAGGAGCCAGAAGAAGTCGAACAACTTTACTTTGGCCTGATGTTTTAATCAGGGCGATTCTCTTAGAGCGCCTCGAACCTGACCCAATGGCTAAGCTTGTTGCAACAACTGGTTAAATTAATGACGCAACATGAGCCGGGGCACCAGTTCTTGGTTGGTCGGAGGAGCTGGCTGGCTGCCTCGCGGAGATTTACGACGATTCAAATTGCTGGGCGATAAATTGTAAAGTTAATCGCTTGTCAAAGTTTTCGCGGTCGCATTTATCTTCGACTTCTGGCCAGTAGCAGCTGCATCGAAGGCATTAGATAGCAGATAGAAGATAAAGATATGGCCACGATTTATGTTCTATCCATAGAGCCAAATTAATGTTTAGGGTTATAGGCAACTGCACTTTTATAATTTGTTTTGATTGGGTTCTATGCAAAAACAATTAGAACAAATAAACAAGTAAACCTCAAAACATTATTAAAATAAAGTTAGAGCTTGTTATTTTATTTATTGGTTGGTTTTTACATACGTTTTTTTGAGATTAATAAATTGTTGAATTTGTTTAAATGGGTTTTCAAAGAACTTCTTTAAATCATCAAGATTATTAATAGAAAATTTCTTAAACAATTTTTTTTTATTAAAATAAAATAAATTAAATGTTTTAGGAGGAGGTGCTTCAGCTATGTTTAAAATAGGATCATTTAAATTCCTATAAATCCAACAAACCTCTATTATTTTATTTATGCTAATTTTCTTATGACTTCCCCTATGTTGGTATTTCTAATAGAGGTGTAATTTTGAAAAACAAACTATTTCCCACCAAAGTCAAACGAATTGACTCATCCCATTGCAATTTATTGACTGATAAGACAGACTTGTGCAACTCAACTCCAACTTGGGCTGTCTTATCGCAGTCGGAGTAATTACAGTTGTTGACTGCTACCGTTCCACTGCTGATGGCCAATATTGTTACCTGTATCTGTGGGCCCGTTTCAGTTCAATTGAGTCAACGGAGCGAGACAACAATTGTCCATTTCATGAATTGAAAGCGCCGCAGCTCAAGACTCAAGTTGTTCGCTGTTTGTCCATTGTTTGGATTTCCTTTGGGTGGTGGTTTCCACTGCACTCGAGGGTGCGGGGAAATTGGAATTGGTTTGGAAAATGTCATTCAAGTTGCCAGGCCAGTTGACAAATTTGTCAACTGATATGGAAGCGCACCGGCGGCACCGGCTGGGCAGCCTGAATTCGAGTGGCTAAGCCAATGTAAACATGTGTAGATTTATGGGTTAAGCTCAGTGATTGTTGTGCCAGCGGCTTTTGTTGTGTCTGCTGTTTTTCTTAATTTTTTTGGTTTGTTTTTTGTGTTTGTTTGTTGTCTTTGCCTGTTTGCATATGCATGAAAAAAATGGGTGAAGAGAACGTGAACTGCGTGAGTCACGAAAACTCGATGCGTGAGCCAAGTTTTGGGTCAAAAGTTCAGGTTGATTTAGGTAAAACTTTATGTTGACCTTCTATTGTATTTATATTGTGTAAAATTTTATGTCTGTCACATAGTAAATAAGATTAATTTAAGTACAAACTTAGGAATTTCTGGTCACTAAAATGAATTTTTTATCTTTTCGAACTTAGTACATTGCAGGTAAAATTACATACAGGTAAATATTTTTTGTCTATGAATTGTTTTTATTTCTCTTTTATTTTTGTGACAAAATGTAGACTAATTAAATATTTCAATAAATCTTAATGCTCCCCGTATTTGTCACGCGTCCATCCGTCTGCCTTGTTATCTTTTTCTCTCATTTTTTCCCCTTTCGGAAAACCTCATGTTTATTTGCGGTTTTAGTTTAATTTATATAGCTTTGTATGTTGGCTGTTGGTCTATGGGGTACTGGGTACGAGTGAGTATATCGTTATCTGTGCCACGTCTCAAGTTCAGTTCACACGCTTTCACTGAACCGAGCGTCAATTTAAATTTTATGCCCCGCAACGCTTTGATAGATAAGGCTAAAACCTCGAGAAACCCCGTCATTTCAGTCACAGCACACACATGCATAATTAGCAGGTCCGTCGTCGGCGGGAACTGGAACTCGAATCGGGCTCGAACTTCAGTGTTAGCTTATCCAGATATCGGATACTAGGCATTGGATACTGGATACTGGGTTTGGGTTATCTGGGGACCGCATGGCTTCCGTGAAAACGCTGCCCCGTTCGATTTGACGGCGGCATGCCCAACAAATTGCCGCTAATGAGGCGCACCAATGTTGCCCCCGTTTAATTAAAACCATAAACAGCATCTCGGGTTGACTTACCTTAGAGACGGTGGACTCTCTGACTATCTGACTCTCTCAGTCTCCGGCGGGGGGCCTCTGAATTTCTGTAATTCTGTACTTTTGTAGCGCGGTTCCGCTGAAAGGACTCCTGGGAATCGGAGTTGCGCTTGGGCCTTTGATGATGTTGTTATGGACTGCCAGGAATTTCACTGCAAAGGAAATGCATTTTTGTTTGAATGGGGTGTGTAATATTAGGTATTAAATTATACAGTAGCTAGATTTCTGTACCATGTAGATGTAAGTATACTTGTTTAATTATTATAGTATTTTCAAACTATTTCAAGACTATTTTATTATCATTTTTGTGTCTTATTTAAAATTGTCCACTAATTTTCGAATTTTTAATAACAAATTATTAACAATATTCAAAAAAAAATAATTTATGTTTTAATCACATTTAATTTCTCACCACACAATGACCAGCAAAAATATGATAAATACCTATCCCACGAAATACCATGTGTGTTTCCACTTTATCAACCTGACGCCCAAGGAGTTGCCCAATATTTCCACACTAAATCTTATCAAGCACCTAAAGTCACCGAAAAAATTTGAGTTGCATTTTGCCGCAGGTTCAGATAAATGTCATTCCCAGGCAAAATGCCAAAAGCAATCCCAGCATGGGCTTGTCAACAACTTTTTACTTTTTGCCTTGGCAACAACACGGCCAACAATGAGTCGTAAATCAACGAAAGGTGTTTCGCTTTTTTTTCCCCCACTATTCACTGTTCTAGGCGGGCGGCTGTGGCTCATAAAACATTGAAAATTATGATTTAACGCAAATTTTTGTAATTAATCTTGACAAATAAAGCGGCCTGCGGGCGGCGAGCAGTCGAGTTGCTTGTTGCAAGTGGCAAGTGGCATCTTCATCTTCATGTGGCTGCCCGGCTCCTTTTGGCCCGCTCGGTTATAAATCTTTTCTCCACTTCTAGTCGGTGCCCGTTGCCTGTGTTTGAATCTGGGATCTTGAAGATTGGGGCTTGCTTGGAGCCTGGGCCGAGCATCGTCATCATCATCATCATTATCCTTCATTACGCTGGCCGAACCGGTTTGAGATTGTTTCTTTTTTTCGAGTTTTGCAAAAATATTTCATAATTGTGCCAAGCTATGCAGTTTTTTTTTTCGGTTAAAATATGGCCTTTTAAGAGAGAGTGACCTTTTTGAAGACTTGAGATCTTGCGGGGGGAAGGGAAGGGGGTAACTCAGCTCAATCTTAATTATATGTTTGCGCTGAGCTCACGACAAGCCCGATGACGACCAGTAGCAATTATTACCTGCAACTCAACACTCATCATCCTCACACACACAGCACAACCATAGTGCCAGCGAATGATATACGAGCGTATTGCGTATACGCCACCTGGGACAGACTGGAGGCAACTTATTGCAGCAGTGGCAGCAGATATAACCCGAAGCTGTCATTAAATCGACTGCAACATCATAATCCCTCCCCAAAATATCTTCCACTTCCTAAGTTTCTCCTTTTTACTATTTTTTTTTCTAATCAGATTTGTGAGATTTCTGATTTTATGCCTCTTCATGTCGGCTACCATATTTTTTTTACTGGTTTTTTTTTTCCATGATATTTATGATTTGTTTGCTGGCACGATGCGTCAACTTTGGGCGCGAGCTCTGCTCGATTTTCGTTCTCATTTTTGTTGTTTTTATTTTTTTTTTGGCCAGTACTTTTCTTGTTTTGTCAGCAAAGTAAATAAATGAAATAAAAAACGTGACTGTTACGAAAAAGTCGTGTATGTGATTTTTGTTGTGTCTGTTATATCGTTTATTTTTATTTTTTTTTTGCCTTTTTTTCTGGTTTCAAGTAGTTGACAGTGAGAGAGCAACCACATTGTATATAGTCATCCGAACAATGCGCACAATTTTCAATGCGTTGGCAAAGCAGCTTGGCACGGTTAGGGCCATTGTCTGACTGGCTCTAATTTTTTTTTTTTCCTACCCATCTACCATCTACCCGATTTTTTGTTCACATTTTCTGCTGTATCTGTTTTGAGCTGTATGTCGTGTCGGATTTTGTTGAAATTTTTATTAATTACCAAGGCACACAATCAGCCATCCCGCTTTTGGCCATCATTCTGATCTTCATTAGCGACTCAACAAAGCTGATGAGCAGCTTACGGGCCTACAACAGTGTCTTGTGGTGAGGATATATAAATAGTATAGTATATAGCCCAAAACAAAGACAGTTCTCAAACTACAGAGTTACGTATGGGCTGGCACGATATTCGAAACGGAACTTGCCGCTCACCAGCGTTCTATTCTAAGTATATACAACTCGTTAAAGGTCTGAGCACATTGATGGCTTTCATAGTTTAAGTCACTTTTATCTACAAGATCTGCCATTCTATTTCACAATAGTTCGATCTGTGGAACATTCTCTTTTCGCATTTCAAAAGGTTTGTTTTAGTATACAGTTTAAGCGATTTGAACACATGATCTTTGATCTCTCTGATCTTTGTTTGTCTTTAAGTTGGGCATCTTTACTTTTATATTTTATTTAAGCCCATAACTTATTTAGGGTCAATATTTTGTATATTGAATGGTTGATCTTTGTTCTCTAAAGGGTATTTCAAAATTATTGAAATTTTCAAGCCTCAATTCTGAGCTTTTTTTCCCCAGATTTTGATCTACTTTCATCTTACATTTTGAAGTAATCGAAATAACTATTTTTCTATTTTTTATAAATTTTTGATTCATCTATCCATATAGAGATTTCCTTCCTATTATTAGTAACCAATTTATTGGCAAAGTCTTTCTGAAAAAATCTATTTCAGCTCCGAAGAGGGGCAATGATGGGGCTGAAGATCGGCTTCTGCGTGGCGCAGATCACTGACTCCCAAGCGGTGGACCAGTCCATGGCTGGTTACTCCTCCACAGCGATCGCAATGACTGGGTTCGGGTTCGGTGGTCGGCCCCTCGAAATTTCAGGCCGCCCATGTCCATATTTAGACAGCGCACAACCCAGCGATCTCGACTAGCCTGGATTTTGTGGTTTTCGGATCTCTTGCGTGGGTGCAGCAGACCGGGTTCCTCGAAAGCCAAAAAAAAAACAGAGAAACAGAGAATAAGTGGAGAAGTGGAGAGAAAACACAGCAATTTATATTCGCTGGCTTTTAAGGCAGGGCTGGCTTTTAGCCAGGCCGACTGACCAGATCGATCTCTGGTTGAACCTGTACCTGCAGCCCCAGCACCAGCACCAGCTCCTCTCCCAAATACTCGATAGTTAATCAATTAACTAACATAATTTCGTGCAAAACTAATTAACTACCTCTGCTGCGGACAAATGTTTGCTGTCAAGAGCGTTTAGTGTCATTCATTTTGCGGCCAAGCGGCGCCCACTTGGTGAAAAACTCGTTTCCACCTCTTACACATCCATCGATAGATAGATAGATGTTCAATGGGCCGCTGCCACTAAGCCCCGGATTTTAATTTGTTTGAATTTAATAAGTTTTCGTGTACGGGGCGGTACGGGCAGTAGGTAGGTACCATACACTGCGCACAAACTTCCGCTTTTAGGCAGAAATCAAAAATCAATACATAATTCTTTTGACATGCCAATCGCACATTTGTGGCATGCAACCAGCAACAACAACATGTTCGCCCCGACTCATTGAGATAAAAATGCAATGTGCAGAGATCCAGGAATCCGGGAATCCGGGGAGGCTGGCAACAAAACGACGACAAGGCAGGCAACACAACACACGAGCAACACACAGCACACACAACCAGCAACTGTTGCAAGCAGCAACCGTTCAGGCTGCACCTTCCACACGACGGCCAACGAAGAAAATACAAAAAAACTGACATCCCAACTTTGAGCCGGGGCCAAGGAAAAAGTGAAATCTGCTAGAATTGATCTTGTGGGGAGTCGAAGTCATCGTCGTCGTCGTCGTCGGCTGTGGTTTGCTGCTGGATCGCTCGATTCGAATGGGCACCCAAAAAACTGGTTTACACATCTGGCAAGGAAGTTAGCCCAACGGCAGAGCAGCTAAGCCAGGAACAGTGTCCCAGGGAAACCCGTAATAAGTCTTCTTGTTGAAAATTCCATTTCCTACACCAATAAACTGTATTTTATGGATACTTGTAGACTTCTGTATTATTTTAAAATATGTCTGTAAAATATTTTCCCATAATTTATATTTTGTTAATACTTGTTTAGCTTTTTAATAAAAAGAAATGAGCTTTCTATGATTTTTTTTGTTCATAAATAAATAGCTTTGTAATAAAAGCTGTTACATAAATGAATATCAAATTCAGGATTTAGTAGGTACTAAATTTCATTTTCCAGTTCATTTACTAAAATTGAATTTTAAATATTTTAATTGAATGAAGTATTTAAAGTGTATTAAAAATGTTAGATAAGCATTATACAAAAACATATATTTCTTTTAAAGATTGACTTCCCAATATTTTAATATCATCAATTGATAATGGTAAATATCTACATATGTTGTTTTTTATGCCAGTTTGTAAAAAGTTAAAATGTTTTATATGTACAAAATAATCTTTTAATATTAAGATCTCTATTTTGTAGGGATCTTAGTGATCCTTAGCCAATTTCAGACCACTGTGCCCTTGTGCCTGCTGTTCTTGGCCGGGGTCTCAGTTGCAGACTCTCAGCAGAGCCTTTCATTCGCTGTCAGCATCAATTGAGCCAGCCAGCCAGCTCCACACCGCAAAAGCTGAGCCCCTTTCGCTCCCAAGACCTAAACTCAAACTCAAACTCCTCTGGCGAACCCAGAGCCCAGAACCGAACCATTCAGGCCCAAGATATATGAGCCAGAGCTATGTTGTGACTGCTGCCCGCTGTGCACCTGTGCCCGTGCCCGGAGATGTGGATGTGCTGCTCGGAGGATGAGGATGAAGATGAGCCCAGCTGAAGGTGAGGCCGAGGAGATGAGCAGGCGAAATGGACTTTTAAATGTTGCCATTTGTTGCGTGAAAACGCAACCGGTAGCCCAAAAACGTTCAGCATTGCGATTGCTGCAGGTTGAGGAGGGTTCGGGTTCGGGTTTGGGTTTGGGAATGGTATTGGGTTCCTTTCAGCTATTAGGAGGAAACGTTTCGCATGCCCAGCAGCGATCATTAACGCCAACGGTTTCTGCGGCGCTTTGAACAACATTTTACAACTTCGCCCGAAAAGAGCCACAACCGCAGCAGCAGAAGCTACAAAAAGGTCAGCTACCGTCAGCACAGGCAAACATATAAAAAAAAATAAATACAAAAAATACTCGTACAGAATAAAAATAACATAAAATAAGACGGGGACAGCCGGAGAGATTGTCTGAGCTGAGCTGAGCTGAGCTGGGGCCATCCATTCCAGGAAACCCAACAACTTTTTTAGAAGTGCCCAACAAAACAGAAAACAGAACAAGTGACAAGCCACTTGAATGGGAACCTTTGGCCAGTCAGCCTAATAAAAATGTTGTAGCTGCTGTTGGGAACTCTCAGTTCTCTTATATGGGATATATGGCATGGTTATGGACGGGGAGGAGATGGAGATGGAGATTTAAGCGGAAGCAGAGATACTATTCTGGTTTTGTTCACTTCCCAAAAGTCTCTGGCCGCGCGATTAGCTTGAAAATAATGATGTAAGCGAATCAAAGCTCAAATCTTTCATTTGTCAACTGTCAGTCGGTGGAAAAACAAAAAACATAATGATAAACAAAAATATATAAGAACTTGGAAAGTAACTTATTTTGTTAAGAAACATAAACATTTCTCAAGCAGCTTTGACCTGTTAAAAATATTATGTATTTAACTCAGCAGATTTAAGTAAAATCAATGTCAGCTTTTTGTGTAATTTTTCTTGATTTTTTTCAGGTGCATTTATAAGTAGAATCTATGTCGGATTTGCGTGCTAAAGACTCTGGCCAAGCGCTCTTAATGTCTTCAAGTTACCTGTTGATGTTGCTGCTGTACAAGTTGCTGCTGCCTCTGACCCGCTGGCAATTATCGCTGGCTGACAGGTGGCAAATTCTCACGGACCCCGTGAGACGTGAACCCTGAGAGCCTCTCACTACTAACTTGACTGCAATTAGACATGCGCAACTGCTGTTGTCGGTCGGTCGGTCGGTCGGGCCAAGAGAAGAGCACTCAAGGGTCAACAGACCTCCGGCAAACTGTCGGCCCTGACTGCCCTGATGGATTGCCAGGGACTCGGTACTCGGTACTCGGGAACTCGAGTTGAGAGACTCCTCTCTCTTCCTTTGGCCTCTCTGGTGGTTTGGCACATCACACAAATCACGCACTTTTTATTTGCCCGAGCGGATGAGGCGGCCTTTTAAGGCTGCATCATGAGTTTGCAAATTGTTGTTGCTGCTGCCGCTGCCGCTGCTGCTGCCGGTTTCACTCGGTTTCCTGCTGCAACTTTATGGGCAATGGGTATGGGTATTCTTATTTTAGTAGTGGTAGGTACTCGTACTCGTACTCGTACTGGTCGTACTGGCGGTGGCGATGGCTCTGGGTCATTTTCTGAGAGGATGCAGTCAAGGCAAATGCAACATGAAACCTCTGAGCACAAGGAGCAGAAGGTGTCCCCCAGCACCACACAGCAACTGCCAGGTTGAGGGGGCAACTGATCGACCTGGTGGTGCTCTTATTTAAAAATTTGTGTCTTATTGGGTGAACATCAAACGAAACACATTTGTAAAGATTAAATATCTAAGTCCAAAAATATCCCATGAATTTTGTTTATATTTTATTTTTGACCTTTAATTAAGCTCAAAAAAATTTGGACAAAAAACTTCACACCCAAAATAATGAAATTAATCAATAAAATTGATAAATTATTTACCAAATAAACCAATTTCACATACAAATATTATTCAAAGGGTTTCTACAATTGGAACAAAGAATTAGTTTTATAAAATATATTATTTTCAAATTGTATTTTTTTTAAGAAAGCTGTTTTAAACACATTTTTGTTCTTGCTTATGTCATTTAACTACGATTTTAAAACCCCCTGAAAAACATGGAAAACTACAAGAAACTGCTTTAGATCTAGCGTAGTTCTAGTTTCCAAGAAGTGTGTAATAAATGTAATTATATTCAAGGGTACACAATTAGAAATTCAATATGCTCGGCCATCATTATATACCCTAACCGAAACCAGTTACTGCTCAGTGCTTGCTGCTCCTGTGGCATGCTGTAATTGATATTGCAACTGTGTGTGTGTGTGTGTGTTGAGTTGGAGACTGTGCGAAGAACGAGGACGGGAGAGCTGGAGGAGATTCTCCAGATCGCTGGTAATTCTTCCAGCAGCACTCGTCTTCGATCCGCGACTGCGACTCACACGTGTTGCTAATGAGACATAACTCAGGCATCAAGATCGGCTTTAGTTCGTCGCTGGTCGGTGGCTCTGTGGCTCTGATAACCTAATAAAGTCATAGCAATTAAAGCTCTCGGAAATATACACACTCCAACTTGTTTGGCAATATTTTCTGGCCCAAACCCGCTCGCAGACACTCGAAATATTATTTAAAAAAAAAAAAAAAACACACACAATAAAACAAAATAAAAGTTGCCCAAAAATGATGTCACTCGATGGCCCAAACTCGAACCCGCAATTATAGCCAACACTCCGAGCACTGAGCTCACTGAGGCTGCCTTTTATTATATCATTTTTGTTGGCTATAAACATTTTCGTTCCTTTTTCTTTACATTTTTTTTTTTGTTTTCTGAGAGTGCTTTTGTAATATATTTTTGTGGGCCGCTTTTGCCTTTTGTGAGTTGTGTGTGTATGTGTGTGTGTGGGATCTCGACTTCTTTTTGGGGGTTTTGAAAAATCATTATTTTAATCGTTTATTGACTTGTTTAAAGCGCCGCTAAATGTTTTCCATGCCATTCGAATGCTGTGCTACAAATTATGTGAAATGATTGAGCACAAAACAGAGGGATTTTTTCTCCCCCTCCATTTTGGTTTTTCGATTCTTTTACCAGCTTTGACAGCTGGAATTATGGCCAGAAAATTATTAGCGGTTTGGTCAGCTTTAATTGTGGGATTTAAGAAAAAAGAAAAGAAAGGGTGATTTTAAAAATGGAACTTAAAGTGTATTTCTAGTAAAGATTTTTCTAAGGGAGAACTTCAGCTGACTAAAAAAGCTGTCTTAAATTTTCATATATAATATTTTATCATTTTCATAAAATTGTAGTAACTTCAATAAAATACATTTCCCATCAAAAGGTATAATTATTTATACCCTTCCCATACATAAACCCATCTAGTGGCAAAGCGAACTTTCAAAACCATTCATCCAAGCCATTGCCAGATCAATTAGTTTTCAATTTTTCTCAACGAACAATCGCTTTCAATAGATTTTCTTCGCTTGGATCGGAGATCCATTAGGTTTTCCAGCCCATGGGCTGCTCCGCTTCGGGGACATTGATTAATGATGATGCACCCAATAATCGTAAAAGCAAAAAAAAACCACAGAAATAAAAAAAAAACAGCACCTAGATACCTATATAAAAATTTTGTTAATTTTGAACTCACCTGCCCTTTTACAGGCCAAGGACATGACAGCGGCAGCCTCGTCTGGTTTTTTGTGGTGTTTTTTGTTCCGAGCATTTGTTGATGTAGTTTTTACGATCATGGCTTTTGGGGTCTCGATGGGGTGGTGTATATATATGGCTATATACACGCGCTTCTATTAGACCTTTTGACTGTTGGCCACGCTAATTTGTGTCTAGTCCCCTCTTCCTTTTTATCTCTCTCTCTATCTCTCCGTTCAACTTTAGCTTTTTCCTCTGTTCCTCTGTTTTTTTGTTTTGTTGAAATTTGCAAGTGCTTACTAATAGAACGTTTTGAGTTGTGTTAATGAATTCGAGAGTTTTATTGACACTTTGCCGCTGCTGACTCGTTTTTGTATTACTTGTGGGTTATTGTCTTTACAGCTTTTTGTCGTCGTTTTGCATTTGGTTGTGTGTGTGTGTGTGTTTTTTAGTTAATAAAGTTAACGCCACGTTAGTGCTTTTGTTGGCTCCGTAGTATTATCAGTTTATCTAACACTCGGGTAGTGATAGTGCTGCTGCTGCTCCAGAGAGTGGTTCGATGTGTGCGCGCCGCTGGCTGACGGTGCACTGATCGGATCGCCACAAACGTGGCCAACACGACAGGTAACAGGTAAGGTAAAAAAAAGCCAGTACCTTTCCTCTCTCTCAGTGTTTGGTGGCAACGCGTTTTAACTGTTTTAACTGTGACTTTCTGAGCTCGTTCGCCTCTGCGTTCCACTTTGCGACTTGCCAGCTATCGACGATGGCACGGGGTTTTTGTAACCTCGCGGCGGTACGAACTCTCCAAAACTCCGACGTGACAGTTGTCTCTTTCTCGCACAGGGAAACCAGCGAACCGTATTAGCACAGGTGTAATTACCTGCTGCGACCAGCTATATCCATCTCACTCATGCTCTCTCAGCGGATCGCTCTCTTCGGTTGTCTTTCTTCTCGCTTGCACGGGGAGACCTAAGAGAGCCGCGCTCTTCGGTCGTAATGATCATTAGGCCTGTGAGTCACCTGGAAATAAGTCGTTCTTCGGGACGGTCTCTTCCGATTTACCTCACTCAGGAAAATATATCAACGGAAATCTAATTAGTTATCATTAGTCTAATCCTAAAACCTTTAAATTTTTATATAATCATATTTTTTTTAGAAATACAAATGATCCGCACATGCACTATGTACCTGTGACATTTGAGTAAAAAAATAATGTCAACTTGAAAAAAACTCTTTTTTGCGAGTCTTTTTTTGCATTCTTAGAATTTAAAATTACACATTTTCAAAGTAACACATTTTCCTTTTAGATTTTTAAGTTAACAAAACTTATTCGAAAACTTATTGTTTAATTTAAATATTCTCTCGGTGTGCTGTCGATGACATTTTCACTGGTCAAGACTTCCGCTGGCCGATCAGTCTTAATTTGTTTGGTCATTACCAAACCGTTTATAGCAATCTTCTTAGCAGCCTCCGTACGCACTCCTTATCATTATGCGCAATTCCATGCGGAACTAGCTTCCTTTGGGCGCATCGGAAGTCCCAGCACGAGGCCTTAATCGGTCCCTATTATATTATTATGGAAGGTTCCATCAGCGATGGATACATTGTAATAAGTTCAAACTTCCGCTGCACATTAAGAAACTGTACATAAAAATTAACACAATAATATCAGTTGCTTTTTATCTGTTCAATTTTTACATTCCAAGTTTATACACAGAGAAAAAAACATATGACAGCATAGTGTTGAAGTTTATATTTAGGCCTTTAAAAAAGATGTGTTTAAACCATGATTAAGAACCTGATATTAATATTAAAAAACTTAAAACTTAAACAAACGATTTAATGAGACACGAATAAAAACATTTTCAACACAGAAGTAAACATAATTTTATTGAGTTTTAACAAATATTTAATTACTTTAAAATTTGTCGAATATTTTCGAAACTTTTTTAAGCTGAGACAGAAATGAAATGCTATTTCTAGTCTAAAATCTTTTAAAAATGGTACAAAACACTTTTGAAATGGTACAAAAAAAGCCGTTTAAAACAAAAAGGTTGCTAAAAAAATATTGGGTGTTCATTGAGGTGGAAATTTTCGCGCTACTGTTAGTTTGGGGCGATGGGGTGTTCGATGCTTTGATTTTCGTTGAAAAATAACAGAACAACAGCGGCAGAACATGCAGCGAAATAAAGAAAAACTTCATTTGTCGTTTTTCATGCTGCTTAACGGAAGCGGTCGCAACCGTTAGACGCTGGATCCGAGATCCAAAGTTATAGCTGCATCTGAATCCAAGCTGTTGCCGGCGATCCCAGCCAAATGCAATTAGTTGCAGCAACAAACTGCAGCTGCTGCTCCCCAGTTGCTGTTGCTGTTGCTGTTTTGGGGCTAGGATGCAACATTGGCAGAAGCAGAAGCAGAAGCTCGGCGGTCGGCTTTCCATTTGGCTAAGCAGCAGCCTAAATACGAGCGTTCTGCAAATGATCTCTGGCAAAATATAATAAAGGAAGTTGGCGAAACACATTTATCCGTCTAATGATGTGATTCCACCCAGCTGGCAGGAGAAGTGCCCGCTTAAGTGCATCTTAAATTTATATGCGAATTCTTTTGCTTACATGGAAAAATCGTATTTATTTTGTTGTAAATTGAAAAAGGGTGTTCTTTAATACAAAATTTTCGGTTTATTTTCAGGCAGATGATTTGCAAACCTTTTTAAGATTTTTTAAGGTTACTTTAAAATTTTAATTAAATAGCCTGACTTCTTCAGAATCTTACAGGCAAAACTGTACTATTCGTCCATTCGTTTGTCTTCTCTATTTTGTTTATTGAAAGAAAATAATAAAAACAAACTTTTACAGTAAAAAAGGTAAGTTAAAAGAAAAGGTAAAAACTTGTAAATTTTTATAAGTTTACTAGGTTTTTATTTTATTAGTTTTAATTGTTTTAAATTTTCCAAAATTTGTGTACAGATAAAAAAAACACTTAAAATTAGATTGCAATAGCTAGTACCTGTAAACAAAAAGTAATACCATCGTGAGAATTTCTAGATAAAAAGAATTGAAAAAACAACATTAAATAATCAACACTTTCTTATTAAAACAAGCCTTTCATTCAGTTAATACTGCTAATATAACCCTTTATAAATACAACTTTATAAAGTTTACTATTTGACGTACAAAGAAGTTATTAAAATTAAATGAAATACCGAAACTGATTTTCGTAAGTAAAACACCAATGAAGTTTACTAGCGGTTTACCGACTCTGGCTGCTATTTATTTATGTAAAATAAAAACATACATATTAATTTGTAAAAATACTCATTATATAGACAGCTAGCGTGGTGAACGAACGCAACTATCATTTTAACCAGACAACAGCCCACAAAACTCGAGCTATTCGCAGCTCATGTGTTTCATTTGTGTTTGAACTGCTCTTTTTGTATTTTATTTTATTTTTCACATTGTCATCGAACCGTGACGATGCGTTGCTGTTGTTGTTATTGTTGTTGTTGTGATGTACCTGTACCTACATATACTGTACATAGGCAGTATAACCCCCGCAGAAGCTGATGATCTAAGTGTAGAACATGCGATAATGTTTATGGCCGCCGGTTCTCCGCTGTCATTAAGTACAAAAAAAAATAAACTCGATTATATAGGGGTGCACATCGTTGCCCGATCCCAACTGTGGATAGGAGAGCGCCTGCATGACATCGAGGTACTATAGTATCGGAACGGTAGCCCCGAAATAGAAAAAGGGATAATTAATTATGCCGCGGTGCTGGTGCTGCTGGTGACACTTTTTCCTTTCACCTTTCGATAAGGAAATGACGAGGCGCAAAAACGCAGAAAAAATTTCATGGGTTGCCCCATAGAAACTGCGGAAGTTCTCGTTTTGGAAGAGAACAAAATTTCCGCTTATGATATTGTTTTCCCCATTTCTGTTGTCTAAGCATATGGGGTGTCTGTGTCTGTCTGTGCCATAGATGATATAGTTTTTCCACGAAAATGAGCCAGCTGAGTCGATTGCTTTCGGGCCAATTGTGCAATTTTCGGATTTCGTTATTGTTTTTTGCTGGCTTTCGTTGCTGCTTTGTTGCAATTGCATTGGCCAAGACATTTGGCAAATTGCATTTGGGAAAGCTTTTTTCGGGTACTATGCACAAGTATCCCCCAACTTTCACCTTATGGCGCCGAATCAGTCAATCCTGCAAATGGAGTTCTCTCTTCGCGCCACCGTTTCTCACTGCAATTAACAGGGTCTAATGAACTTTCACCGAAATTTACAAAAAAAAACAGGAAAAATCATTTCCAGAACCTAATGGATGTGCAAAGTGGGGAAACTGGGGTTCGGGTCAAAAGCAATTGGCCTCCCAGCAAGAACAACCAAAAAGGGCCTAAAGCTTAATTCCAGATCAACATGGCACAGAAAAAGAACAGAAGTCGGGTTAAGGTTCCAGTGGTCAGTAGTCGGTTTATCGAGAGTCAGGTGTTGACTCTTTAATACCCTATATGGTTTCAGGTTTTTTTTTTTTGAATTAACTTGAAAGTTAACAAATTAATGAAGAAAGTGCTAGGAGTTTTTTTAGATTCAATAGTTCTGGAAATTTTGATTTTTAACATAAGCATTAACTCATATTTTCTAACAATTAATAATGTTGTATTTCACTATTTCAAACTCATCTGACATAGAAGATACCCAGGTATTCCATCTTTGGTAAGTAGCTTACCCTGTAGAACCTTCATTTATTTTCAGAACTTAAAAACAAGCCTCCTTTTGGAACCGAAATACTAGAAATAATAATAATAATAACCCACATGTACCGGTATGTAAGACCATTTGACTTTAAGTGAAGTCATCAAAACAGGCCGCATCAGCGACAAAACGAACCAAATTCTGTGAAACTTTTGCCACAGCCCCGGACATAAAACCAAAAAAAAAAAAAAATATTACGGAAGGAGGGAGAGAAACTGAACCGTAAAGAGGATTTCTTAATTACTCAAGAATGAAAAAAAAATAAAAAATACAAAAAGGGGGCGGGGAGACAACAACAATCGCCGCGTTTAGGGTCGTTTCTTGTATTGGCCTCATCATAATTACAGAGCACTTCTTCTGTTTCTGATCCCAAGTCCAAGTCCGTTCATCAGGGCAATGATATGTGTCGCGCTCTATCGCAGCTCTAGTAGTCGGCAATTATTTTACGACCTAACTGAAACCAGAATAACCAACTCATAACTATTCAGGGCTCTCTTTTAGTTGAACACGGTGGAAAATAAGAGCTTACTATACAGGAATATGTTTGTACTATCAAAATATTAATATAATAATAATTTAATAACAGCAAAATTATGTGTACAAGATCACAGTTTGTTTGATTAGCTTTTCCTATCATATATACATATATATTTTTTTTAAACAATAGGTTATCATTTATTTAGATGGTAATGACTGTAGAAATCTAAGAAAATATCATTGTTACTTGTTGTTTTTTTTATATTCTGCGGTTTAAAAATAAGGCAGAAATTTTTATTTTTCGAGCTGTTAAATTTAATCAAAAGGTACTTTTTAGTTTCGGATAAAAACTTATTAAATATCATTAAATTAAACAGCACTTAAATATCAATTTACCATGCTGAATAAAATAAAAAATATCCAATCTACATTAATTTCAAATAAACACTTTTTTTCAGTACACTTTCATATGAAATTCTGGTTACGGACGGCTGCCTTTGACAGATCTACGATAGCGAAATACAAAAAGAGAAGTTTTTGACCACTTCCAGTCCGTGGCCAAGTGTCGCACGTGTTTTCCTTCAGGGTGTTTGCCGCAAGTACTTCCAAGTCGTCGTTGTAGTTTTCCACACTTTAATGGGTAATGGGGATCCGCTGGCCCACGAGCTCTGGGGGTACAGTTGAGTTTGCCGGAGGATGCAAGCCAAATGTTTCATGCAACACATATCAAACTCAACGGAGCAGAAAATCAAAAAAGTGCAAAAGGCAGAACACATCACATCAACAGGTTGCCAAAGTCGGCAGAGAGTGCAAGAGGGACGGCCACAAAGGGGGAGGGAGAAAGATGGAGAGAGCGACCCTACAAGTATGATAATAATTTAGACTGTTATCTCCTGGTAGAAGAGCCAACCAACATGCAATATGGATGGTACGGATCCGAGTCCGACTCCAACTCCGCTGCAAAATGCAAACAGTTTTCCGCTGCTGTGAATGGAAAACTGAGGAAAAATTATGTGCTAAACACGCAGGCTGAACGGGTACAGTTAGCACAAAATATAAAGCACATTCTTGGCTAATGTCTGCTTACACTAGGCAACACAGTCCTTGATTAAAATCAATTAGGTTTTTTTTAAATAAAAAATTATATTTAACATTTTGACTAGACAAAAAATCTAATTAATATTACTCAAGCTATGTTTTAAAGTCTTTTTTAAGGGTTTAAATTTTTTAAATGAGGTTACACCCTTTTTAGTAAATATATATTGGACTAAGCTAACACTTAACCCACCCTTGGAATTTGTAACTTTTAAATTACTTAAACATAATTTAGGTGGTAATCTTGTGAATAAATAACTAATATAATTGTAAAACATATGTATAACCTTTATATTATTAACTTAAAACTTCTCTCCCACCATCCTGTACACCACTTTTATTTTTTGTTCGTGGCCGCGAAGGAAGTTTAAGTATATTTATTTGAAGGTATTTTAAAAAGTTAGAAAGAACTCCAAGTCTCTAAACTATTAGTGTTCTAAATCTTACCCTTTATTCTCCTTGAATTTTCCAGACTTGTTGCCAGGTGTAAGGAAGCCGCGTCGGCGCCTTAGACATGACTTCAATTAAAGTGCAATAACAACTCTATTATTGGCCAATGGCTGTATCAATAAGCGTCGTCCACTCGCTGCGATGACGTGAGATATGAAGCGGTCTAAAACAATAAAAATCTGAAATCAATTTCCACAAAGTCCGAGACTCCAAGAAGCCGCGGCAGTGATGCGTAAACGTGTTGAGGTTGAGGCCGATGGAGGGACCTGGGTTGGCCATGGCTACCGGTTGAAGTTAAAGTTGGAGTTGGTCCAAGTCGAAGTCGAAGTAGATGTCGATTCATGTACCATCCTATCCCGATCACACCTTAAATGGCGACTGGTAACTCGAGAGCCTGTGATTACATGAGAAAGAAGCGAGAAATATTTATGAACCGATGGCCCCAGCAGATCCTCATCAATGGATGCTGCTGCTGGCCAGCTGAATGGACTATCTAGGGGGCCATCTAGGGGGAGTTCCTCTCACCCTATCGGCACTCCATCTCCAAAAGGCCACAGAAAAGCATTGATGGATACTACACTAAGGAAAAATAGTCTTTAAAATTGTAAAAGCTATGAGTTTTGGATATTTATTATCAAAGAGCACAGGCACACGTTGTGTAGAAATATATTTTGTAAAATTGGATAATACGACAAACATACCAAATTATTAGGGACATTTTGACATTGTTATCATGTTATCTTTTGATTAAACAAATAAGTTTTTACCAAGGAAGTGACCTTTTTAGATTTTTAAAATATACTTTTACAACATCGAAATTTTCTTAACTTGAGTTAGATTTTTCCGAGTATATAGTTGCGTAGCAGGAAGCACGCTCCAAGTAACTTATGAAAATTTATATAGAAAAAAAAAGCGGGAAAAGATATAAAGCCAAGAAGTTGGTTATCTTGGGAGGGGTTTCGGTGACCGAGCAGCAACAGGTGTAATAATTGAAATCTGTTTTTCCACAAAACCCTAATCACGGTGAGTGAGCGCGCGAGCCAAGATACATTCTGCAGATACTTTTTGGCCTGCGGTTACGCTTGGCGGCTGTCTAAGCATTAACTCAACCAGCAGCTGTAAAATTACAGCAAATGTTTAACCAACCCCTACGGAGGAAATTGGGGAGGTGGGGATGGAAAGCTTTTCAGAGCTCACAGGCATAACGCATACGCCTCATGGTCCGCAAGGTGTCCTCCAGGTGGCGATGGACCTTTCCCACGATCCCGCGACTCCTGACCTGCCTTAATTAAGCAGCCAGCCAAGCGTTGCCACATGTCGCAGTCTTCTTCTTTTATTTTTTTGGTGAATGACTTACGCATTACAAATGAAGCAAATTAAAATTTACATATCAATCCCCGAAACCTGCGCCTCATGCTGATAATTATCTTTGCACACCGAGTCTCTCACTCTTCCTCTCCTGCGCGGCGGCTGGTAATTGAATTGGAGTGCAGCCGCGAAAAGGTCACAGACACTGCACATGGCAAGCGCAGTCAGCAAAAAACGCAACACCAACCTGCAAAAGATATGGAATAAATGCATTTTATATACATATTTTAAGAAATTTTAAGTTTAAATCTAAGAATTTAAAGAGAACTTTGAGGCTGTTTTCTAAAATTAATCACTTGGGAAAATAAAAATATGTTTCGAATCCAAAGATCACATGGTAAATTCTATTTTTAGCTTTGTCTTTTTCTATTCGTCTTTGTGGAGAAGACGTCTGCAAGAATAAAATCAAAGTTTGACATGGTTTGATTGCCCATTTGAAATGTTGTTGAAAGAATTAAGAATTAAGTATAGCTCACAATAAAATAACTTTATAAGCATTTTATGCATTTTAGTATTATAAACAGAAAACAGAACAAAGACCTGAACAAACCCCCACGCAGATCAAGTTTGTTTAAAAGTTTATTTTGAAATATTAAGCTTTATTTAAAATATGTGCTATTCAAGAAAATTAAATAAATTGGCCTAATAGTAATTATCCAACTTTTTGTACTAACTTTTGTGCCTAAAATTGAAATAAAAGCGAAAAAATAGGAACCTCAATGAATAGGGCCTTATTGAGTACCGAGTATCCTATAGTGACACGTCAAATTATTGTGTTCCTTTTTAACAAGAGCCTAGAAGAAGTATAAAATAAGTTTATCTTTAACCTATTTAATAATATAAATTATTCATAAATTAAAAAAAATGCCCCTCCTGTGCAGTGTAATTAAAGCGAGTGTTCAACGCGTGAGATCATCCATGAATAAGGCAGAAGCCGTAGCCATCGTAGCCATCGTAGCCATCGCCACTGCCATAACCCATAACCATGGCTGTTGCTGCTCCGGCTGAAGTTGTAGCTGCAGCCACCTGGGCGCACAAAATAATGCAAATTATCGGCTAGAAATTGCACGAGTGGTCAGGTGCATAATGAAGCAGCAGAAGCAGCTGGGGAAGATGAGCTGAGCCAAAAGCAGAAGCCACTGCTCGCCCATAATTGAGTTGCAAGTGCTCGACGGGGTTGGGTCTCAACTCTTTTGGGCACTTGGTTCCCAGGCCAGCGGAAAGCGATTTAAACACTCCGTTTCATAGATAATCATCATAATTATCTGGCAAACAATAAATATAATATCTAGCCAAATTACAACAATTAGGCAGCTCCCGGCTCACAGTTGGAAAACACCCAAAAGTTGTGCCCAAAAACCTAAAAAACTAGAAAGAAAAAAATGGAAACCAAACCAAGCCGGGGGAAAGCAAATGATTGCTGGGCTGCCTGTATTAATGTGTCCCTCCTCTTGGCTCATTGTACATTGTATGTAACACAATGGGCTGGGTGGCCGCACAATAAACATAATTTTCACACGCGTTTCATTTTCGGGGAGAGCACCCCACTCGCTCTCAAATTAGGCAGAAAAACACTCGGCCCAAAAAATAAAAGTATATCAAATGGTTTTAGCCACAGCAGGTAGCGAGGACTGGAAAATACGCATTTCAAAAGATAAAAGCTATTTTGTAATTCCGTTTCGATTAGAAAGTAGTGTGAAGAATGAACTGAACAGTTGGACTCGCATGAGTCCAAAAAAAAACTAGTTGCATTTTATAGAACCTAATGATTTAGGAGTCTTATATCTGTCCTAAAATTTTGAAGAAAACTTATATAATTTAGTGAGATAAGCTTTTTTTTGAGGCAGAAGTATTCAGAAAACAAAAGACATTTCCTTCTTTATAAAATAAAATTAATTTTCTAATATCATAAAATTTAATTTAAGAAATTCTTATTATAAGTCAACATTCTCGCAACAGAAATAAACTTACATAATCTAAACATTTTTTGGTTATGAATATAATACAAATTTTAACAAGTTTAATGCGATAGTTTTTAATATAGTTTAGTTTTTGAGCGCATAAGTCTATTAAAGTACGGGTTCCAGAATATTTTCAGAGTTCTAAAGTGCGGCGTTTTTTATTTTTTGATATTTTAACATTTTTTAAAAGGTAAGCTAAAAAACATTAAATATTTGTTTTTAATATTTTAACATTTTTGAAAAGGTAAGCCAAATAGCATAAAAACATCCCACCCAGAAAATAGGTTTTAAAATTGTCCATAAACTTAACCAAAAAACCAAATAGATCGTAAATATATTTATATATTTTAATAGTTCATTTAATTATCTTATATAGCTTCATATTTGAGTAGGGATCTTTGAACCCTTTTAGAAAAAAAGTCCGTTCGATATAACTTCACTAAGACCTTAGTGTTGTTGTTTATAACCATCACATGGCATTACATACCTCGGATGGCAACAACTAAGCCCAATGCCTCCAAAAGCGGAAACTCATTGGCAACGCTTCGTTGCGTAAATTTCTCGACGCGACTTTTGGGCCAACAGGTTGGCAAAAAAAAAAACAAAAACAACGAAAAACACGTCAAATAAAACAAGAAGAAAGAAAACAAAAATCTGATGCCAAACCATACCAAAACCACTAGCAAAATGGCCGACAATAACAAAAGCCAAAAACAAAAACAAAAAAAAAAAACGAAAAAATTTGTTTTAATATTTCAGTTACGCTTCGGCAAGCGAGAACATCGCGATAGAGCTCCGACGTTGACTTCTTGAAAAGTACCATACATTCATATGTACATATGAGGCGGGGGATGATACAGTGGAAAAGGGTAAATCACAGAGGAGCCCCACATACTCACCGACGGAGATCTCGTGCCAACCCCATCCCAACCCAAAACCCATACCCACAACCACAGGCACTGAAGACTCTACCAGGCCTAACCGACTGGGGAACGAACACCTGAGCATTTCTTTATGGATCTTGAGCAGAAAACCTATCGCGGCGTAACGTCATTAAAATTAGTGCCGAGCTCAGCTGAACCGAGCTCCAGAACTTCGAAAAGAGAACTATAGGCCCGTAAGATTCAGATACAGGAACTGATACAGGTGCACTCTTGAAAATTGTTCAAAAATCACAAAGCATTCTCTTAAAAGGAAAACCAAAATTAATTTTAACGAAAATAAGACAAGTTTTCTTTTAAATATTAAACTTTATGGCTGAAATACCACTTTTTTTTTGAAGCAACAACTGTCATGAGCTTGGTTAAAGGATTTGAAAATAATCTATTCACCAAAAAACCAATAAAAAATTGTGAAAAATTAGTAATTCCATTTATTTTTAGGATATGTTAAGTTTGAAAGTATGTCGTGCTTTAAGTACTCGAACTTGGATGTTTTTTATAAGATAATTTAATATGAAAAAAATTTAGGCTCCGTAAAAATTTTTAATTTCAAGGATTACAACTTAACTCATTTCATCTGTCTTTGTTTGTTTGTTTGCTTATAAAATGGGTTAGTAAAAATGGGTAAGAAAAGTATAACTGAAAGAATTTATAGCTTGAATCATAAGAAATTCAATTATTTGTAGTGTAATAATACGGATAAGTACATAGGGGTAACAGAGCCGTCCAATGGGGTTCCAGTCACGAACGCATATCGGTTATAGGTAGTCGGTTCTTTGCCTGGTTACGCTTCGTTGTCAGATCATAAGATGGCGTTGGATATTTCGGATATGTTCAGATCGGGTGGGCGGAGGGCGATCCAGCCAAAGGTAAAGCTCGGCAAGAGCTACATACAGCCAACATCCGATGTGGGAAAGGGCAGCCGTTGACTCCCAGGTAATTAGAGACGACAACAAAGACCATAATTACCTTGTAACTAGGAATTATGAAAATATCATAAAAACAAAACTAAAAAAAATTGTGAAAAAATGTAGTCTAGGGCCACCCAGTCACAGAGATCAGACCTAAGCCACCACCTGACAGTAGTCAATCTTTAATGACTCTTATTCTGGTTTTATATTTGAGTTTTTCCCTCACCCCGCGCATTAGAAGATTTCCCATGATTGTGTCTCTTTGGGTCAGGTCTAATCTCCGCCTTGATAATCTCGGCCCATGCATGTCGATTTCTTGTCTGCCCATTCAGATCTCTAAGTGCGATGCAATAAAAACTCAGGCACTTGTGTGTATTTCTCTCCTCGTGTTTTAGTTTTTTTGTTTAGTATCAAGTGCTTGGGAAGAATTCCAATTGACTTTAGACATGGGACAATATTATCGGCATTGAGGTAGAAAAACTTCGCTCAATGCCGACAGGCTGTCTTCTATTCCAGCCAGTGTTTTTTCATATTTTATGAGCACTTTCCTCTCACATTCTTGGTCATGGACAAAACTAATGATGCATCTGATCATAACGAGTTAATCAACAGAAAGAATTTATAATTATTACAACAGTTCATGGACTTATCGTTTGAAATGTTCGCTAATAACAACTCAATTTAGTAAACAATAAACAATTTTGTTTTCTTTTTTCTTATATTATTTTAAAAGGTTTTTTTTTGATAAATAATATAGCTGATCGATAGGAGAATTCAATTTTGTAACAATAAATATGCATATACTAATCTAATAAATGAAATGCAAACTGCAATCCCACAGATAGTTCGTCTCAGCTCATTCACCCCATTCCTCCCCGCAGAGATTAAATCTTATTATCAGCGTTCTTATCGAATTCAAGAAACTTACAATTGGTTGAAGTGAGAAAAGCAATCAGTATAGTTCGTACCCAGCTACTGTGTAGACCGCTGAAATATGCTGAAAACTATTTTCTTATTTGTAAATATAGCGCTCTTCAAGAGCTGCTTAGCTGCGACATCGGAAGTATATCTGCTAAAAACCCATAGGTAGGCAAAAAGTTTTAAGGTTATTGGATAAGTCTATAAAAAAAAATGCAACATACCTTTTACTAAATTACTACATTTTAATAATAATTTATTATTATTTTATTTAACAGTCTTCCATCAGACCTGAATTTTATGCCCACCCTGGGCAATGGCCATCTGGGTTATACGGTCTTTGGAGATGCCATCTTCATGAACGGAGTCTACAATGGACACGGAGGTAATAGCAGGCGTGCTAGAATTCCCAACTGGCTAAACATTTCCACGGAAGTTTGTGATCGCTCCGGTTGTGCTTCTGGTAAAGATGTGGACGTAAATGGAACAAGCTACAAGATGGATCTGCGAAATGGATACTTCCGCTTTATAACAACTTATAAAAGCCTCGGGATTTCAGTGGAGCAGAGAACCTATCCCCACAAGTTCTACAACCGAGCTCTAGTCTATGAGGTGGTGGCTACCAAACTTGGTAACCATAGTTCGAGAGATAACTGTGAGTAGAATTAAAATGATTAGTACATCCAATTTAAGTTTAAACTTTAAACGGTATTTCTTGACAAAGGTTACTTACGAAGTTTTTTACAGCTCCAAAATTCCTGAAACTTACTCAAAATCCCGGTAGCTCCAGCGACGCCTTTGATTTTGTGGTCGTGGAAAATGGCAGCTCTTCCAACGGAGGCGAAGACTTTCGCACACTTCGCGGTCGTACACGAATTCTTGAATTTGAGAAATTCCAACCTGATCCTATGGAAATCTTTGTCCTCTTCAGTGAATCATTGGAGCAGCCGCTTCATGTGCAGTGGCCAACCGGGCAAGATCAGCTGAATTATAGCATTATCATTACTATTGACAGAGATGAAAGTGTTGCCCGAAAGGAACTTCAAGAAGTGCTCCAGTTGAGCCCTAGAAATCTTCTCCAAAAGCACAGCGAATCCTGGAACAGCTTTTGGGACAAGGAGTTTTCAATTGAACTAAAGGGTGATGATCTGGAGCTCTCGCAGATTGTTAACGCCGGAATCTTTTATTTGGTTAGCTCTCTTCCGTCAATTGAAACTAGTCAGGAGAATGAACCTTTCTATGGACTAAGCCCTACTGGCTTGGGACGTGGTAATCTTGATGCGGATTACGAGGGGCACAATTTCTGGGACACGGAAATCTGGATGTTGCCGGTAGTCACCCAATTTGGCTTTGAGTATGGAAAACAGGTGCTGGATTACCGCAGTAGAAAACTGGAGGCAGCTAAATACAATGCGAATATCACAGGTTATAAGGGAGCCAGGTGAGCTTAAAAAATGTATAACAAATACAAATTTTTATTTTTTCCTCCTTTTTTATGGAGATTTCCCTGGGAGAGTGCATACACTGGGACAGAGGTCACCAACCCATGCTGTCCCGAAATTGCGCAACAGGAGATACACATATCCGCCGATATATCCTTCGCCCTGCAAAAGTTTTTCGCCCAGTCTGCAGATTACGCGTGGGCCTGTGACAAAGCATGGCCCATAGCCGGTGAAGTTGCTGAATTCTTAGTGAGTCGAGCTAACTGCGAGGAGCGACAAAATGTTTGCCATTTTCAAAACGTAATGGGACCCGATGAGGATCATCCGGACGTAAGTGATAACGTTTATACGAATGCTGTGGCCAAAATCGCTTTGGAGTTTGCCGAATGGGCGGGTCAAATGTGTGGTAACACCAGCACCGAACTCTTTGAGAAGTGGCGGAAAGTTAGCGATCACTTGGTGATTCTACGGAATGATGACCTGGACTACCATCCACAGCACCTGGGTTACGTTTTGAACACCACTGTCAAGCAGGCAGATACTATTCTGCTGGGGTATCCCTTGAGGTTCGATACGAGGTAAAGATTTAATTTTATTCGGGGGTTAAGTAAAGCTAAAGTAATCCGAACTTTTCTTAAAGCTCCACCCACTTGAATGACCTGCACATGTATGCAAATGTAACCAGAGAATCTGGTCCTGCAATGACCTGGTCCATGTTTGCCGCTAATTATCTTGGAACCGCTGAGGATTTTCGAGCCCACGAGTATTTCGAGCGAGGATATAAGAGTTACGTTCGACCCGAGTTCAAGGTATGGAGTGAGACCCCTCTTGGTTACGAGGGATCAGCCAATTTCCTCACCGGGATCGGCGGCTTCCTGCAAGCTCTGCTTTTCGGTTACGGTGGCCTGGACTTTTCCAGGGATGGCAATAAAACCGTGATGATTAAACGTCAAGCTTTGTCGCCGCCAAATGTTAACGAGGTCCATGTTAACTATATTCGATATGGTGATGCCAAGTGCAGCTTTATCTTTAGCTATAAATCTTCCAACATGGCTTGTTCAGCCAAGTCTGGCCAAGGTTTCGAGATGGATCAAGATCAAAAGAGAACTTCGCTGGGCAGATCCTTTAATTGTAAGTTAATAGCACAGTAAATATTCCATCCATAATATTCCATTACCTTTCAGTGACCCATGAGAGAGGAGAGCCGCCCATAAAAATCAGCTTCCTAAGATAAATCCAAAGTGTATTTGAATAAATATGAAGAGAATTACATGTTTGGGCTGGATGCATACGTGGGAGTTCTAAACTTAAGTATTTAGTACGCGGATTTAGGAAGTATCTATTGCATTTGGTTATGGTTATCTTGGTAATTAAATTGTAATCCTGCTAACCTCCTCTACTTGAATTTAGCTATCGAGGAGCCACTGACACCCGGCGCATTTTTGTTGTTGCCGCTAAGCACCACGTACGCGGTTTTGGTTTCCTTTTGCTTCTGCTGCAACATGGTCAGCGTTCCCAATGGTGTATCGGTCGAGCTCATGGTCTTCATTAACTGAAATAAAGAATTTTGCACTTAGTTTATTCCAAAAGTGTATTTAATTAAAGGTGAACTCACCCCATCCTGCTCCATTTTCTTCAGACGCTTTTCAATCTTATTCTTGCCCGGTCCTTTGCCGTGGAACTTGTGTGACAAGTACCGGAAAGCCTCTTTGAGGTTCAATATGCGACCGTTGTCATCAATATAGTCCAGCTTGACATTGGGCTTGAAGGTCTCCTTGTCCTTGAAGTCCGTAATGGGCCCAAAGTGGAACCGATCACGACGTCCAACTTTATCGTCCTCCCTAGTACGAGAACAAATTAATTTTAATTCAATTAATTTTAATTTTTTTTTTTTTAATTAATTTAATTAAAAGTAATTTGTTAACTTACCCAGCTGCTTTGTCTTCAATGGAATAGTTCTTCGCCTGTAGATGGGCCATTTTGGTGTTACTGGGCCTATTTTTCTCCTCCTTTTCGAGGTATCCCTTAGATAGGGCCAGGCGCAGTGCATTCGCAACACCTGCGCCCACATCCGGCTCTTCGTCCAAAATGGCACGATCCTCCAGATCCTCACCCAGATTATCCAAGTCGGCGGGCTGCATGACTTCATCGGGATTGACTGAATTCCAGGTGCCATGACTTAAAGCCGGCTCATCATTATTGGTGTCCATGTGCTCTTCCGGCAGTTCGGCCTTGTCAAAGTCCATCATGTCATTGGAGTCCTCGTTTCGGTTGCCCGCCATACCATACGTAGGAATATCGCCCAAAGTGCGGCAAAACTCAGCTGTGGCGTTCAACACGATGTTGCCATCCACACCGGTAAGAACCACTCCAGTACTGGTGTCCTCGGGTTCTGGTTCGGGTTTGATCTCACGCTGAATGCTCTCGAAGTCGGCGGGCAAGTGCTTCTGGATAATGTTTTCCTTTTGTTTTAGTTTGCGAGCTTTCGCTAGAACTCGTTCTAAATCATCATCCTCCGGTTCTACCTTGAGTTCAGTTTTAGTATCCTCCATCTCCACATCCACGTCCTCGTGATCACGATAACGTCCACCACGACTGCCAAAGTTTGAGGAACTAGATGTTCCTGCTTCTGCTAGAGTCTCGAGATCCTCGGCTTTTAGTTTTTGGCGAAGCTTCTTAACCTTCTTCTTTGGCTTCTTAAATCTGAAAGAAAATAAACGTTGTTAACAAAGGAAATACATTTGGTTTACGAATTCTCAATCATACTTGGCCAACTCTTCGGTACTATAAGTGTCTGATGCCAGCTGCAAATGGGTGTCTTCCAAGGTTTCCAAACGTTTGCCGGCTAATTTGGTTTTAATTTCCAGGAGCTTGCGTCTGTGCTCCCGCTCTTCGTCCATATTCTCGCCAATCACAAAGTTCTTACGCTTTTTCGGCTGACCCTCGATCTCATCATCGTACTTCTCGAGCACCGAACGCTCGATGGGATTGCCCAACTCATCGTACTGCTCCTCGTACACATTGTAGCCATAACTGAGAGGATTCTGCTTTTTGTTGGTCACATTCTTTTTGTAGCGCTCTTCGTCGAGCATGTTGACGTTGACTAGAGTGTCACCCTCCTCCTCATTTAGCACATCTTGATCCTTGAGTGTAAGGATAACAGTGCGTCCTTCACCAAAGTCATCCATGTCGTGATCCACTTTCAGGCCCTTCAAGTGGTTATCGCCATAGGCGCGCTGACGTGCTTTAGTTTTCTCCTGCTCGAGGAGCTCCGAGACACCAAAGGCCTCATCCAGCTCCTCCAGCTCTTTGGCCTGGGGATAGGAAAAATATGTTAATTCGATTGTACGGTTATAAAAGTTGTTAGTGATGTTACCTTACGCTTGGCTTCTTCGCGTTCGTTGACCACTCGCTTGTTCTTGTCCACCCACTTGGTCACATTGTCGGTTTCTTCGTCAGATTCTCCCAGTGTCTTAATGCGAGCCAGGCGCTCCTCCAAGAAGCGCTTCTCCTTGCGCTGCTTAAGCTTCTCGCGCAGCTTCTCAGCCTGTTTCTTCTCTTTTATATTGTCAGCCGGCTTATGCAGGAATTCGCCCCACTCATCTTTGTATGAGGAAAGATCGGCCTCACCAGAAGACTTCTTGCTCTCGGCATGACTACTGCTTCCTGCTGACGGAGTGACTTTGCTAGGACCACTTTCCACTTCGAGTGGCTTCAGGCCAAGCTTGGCACGCAGCTTGTTGGTCTCCGTGATGGAGAGTACATCGCCGGCTCCGTTTTCGGGAATGGGTGAGTAGGAACGCGAGGAGGGCTCTCGTTCTTTAGGGGCTGGTTTGCGCGTCGCTGGCGGAGGCGACTGGGAACGGGAGCGCTCCCGATTGCGCTCACGGTCTCTCTCCCTGCCCGATCGCTTGCGGACCTCCCTCTCGCGCTCGATTTCCCGCTCTCGCCGGGATTCATATTCGGCATGTCGGGAGATTTGGGGTGGTGGGGGAGCTGTGAGCTCCCTTTCTCGTTCGCGTTCCCTTTCACGTTCCTTGAGGCGCTCCTTCTCGCGCTCCCTATCACGGTCTCTTTCACGCTCTTTAAGGCGCTCCTTCTCACGCTCCTTCTCGCGCTCCCTTTCGCGATCCTCCCGCTCCTTGAGTCGTTCCTTTTCGCGCTCCTTTTCGCGCTCCTTTTCACGATCCCTTTCACGATCCCTCTCACGTTCCCGCTCCCTTTCCCTTTGCAAATCACGCTCGCGTCCAGATTCTCGCTCCCTGTCGCGATTGGAGGAGGAGGAGGCCTCCTTCACCTTGCCCTGCTGCTCCTGCACCGGAACCTCCACACAGTCAGAACCTGCAAGTAAGAGGCACTGGTTAAAACTTGTCCACTACGCTGGAAGTACAATCGCTGCTTATTAAAAAATGCTCGGCTTCTGCTCGCCCACTCACAATCTGCTCCAGCAGCGGAACACCTGCAAAAAGAGAAACGAGGAGAAACGCAACGAGCGGTTTAGTACGTCCAGAAACGTAAAAGTGCAGCACCAGGGTGATTGCCGTGCATGAACGGTCCGTAAATCAGATTATCGCTTTTCTGTCGGATCCGCCGCCAGCGACAATCGCCCTTGAGCTCGGCCTGCACTTGCGGAAAACGGCCAAACACTTACTGTCCGAGTCCGATTCCTCCAGGGAGATGACCTCGCTTGTTCGCTCGCGCTCCTTATGCTTGTGATGCTTATGACGGTGCTCCTTATGTTCCTTGTGCTCCTTATGCTCCTTGTGCTTCTTGTGTTTGTGGTGTCTGTGACGCGTCGCCGAGTCGTCCGTAAGGTCCAAGGTTACATCTTCGTCCTCGGTGGCTCGGTGCTGGCGCTCCGGCGAACGCGACCGATGCCTGTTCTTTTTGTCCTTCTTGTGCTTCTTTCCAGACGACGAGGAACCCATTTTTTTTCAACAAAATAGAGAAAATTTCACAAAAAAAGTAATAAACGACGCCGGTGTGACCACAAACTGGAAGTAAAAATATACTAGGCTTGCAAAAAAATACAACCTGAGAAAAAATACTTATGTGTACACAATCTGCCGTTCACAACCATGGGCGTAAAAGGGGGATCCTAAAAATAAATCAATATTAAATGTAAATAGACAAAAGTCTTTGTTTATTTATATCTTATTATTTTAGGTTTTTGATTATAAATTAAACTTTTCCCAAATTTTTGTTTAACACCTTTTATAAAGAAATTGGCACTACCAAAAAAATACCGCTCAAAATGTACTAAAATACTTTACCATTTCTCTTCTTCATCTTTAGCCATTCACAACGCACACAATAACAAAACACCACGCGGAACAAAAGTTTGAAAAAAATAAACAATGGAAATCAGTAAAGTATGTAACATAGATAATGTTTTAACTGAAACTGTAGCACTCGCTAATGTGACCCACAGAAATCAAAGAAGTCAAAGAGCACCAAGAAGTCGAAGGCTCCCAAAGAGTCGACCGTTTCCCTCAAATTGACTGCTCTCCATCGCAAGCAAAAGGAAGTCGCCCGAGTGCTAACACTCAAACAGGAAATATTATTAAAATCCGCTGTCTCCTACCTGGAATACCTGGAAACCCGGGCAGAAATCGAAAGACTAAATGGGTTGAAGGAGACGTTTCGGGGTCGTGTGGACAAATTAAAACAACAAGACAAGTAGTTTGTAGTTTAAATATAATGTAACAAAGTATGAAATTTGAAAATTTTAAATAAGAAAGGTATTCGTAAACCTGAACACAATATGTTCTATTCTTCTTTTTTTATATGGTTATAGCTTACAGAATATTGTAATAAACTTTTGTAACTAGGAGCCAATTGCTCTATACAGTGGATTTTAACAGTTTTAGTTTGGTTATGATTTACGTAGGTTGCTTAAAGTATATTTCATTGAAATAGCTTTGTAAATAGAGCTTACTTTTGAGTAAATAAAGGCACTAACAAAAAGCATAAGTAACAATTGTATTTGATCGTAAAGGAACTGTTTGGTAATGTTAGTCGAATTCTGGACATTTGGTAATAAGCCTTACTTATAAAGTCCTAAATGAACTCGGGCTTCTTTGGGTTTTCTATTTGGAGTCGATGAGACTATCTCCAGTTTTGTTGAAGGCCTTCCACATACGATTGAAGTCCGCCTGAAACATGCGGGCCAGCTCCTCGTCCGCGGTAATAATGCAGTTCTCCCAGTTGCCACCGAAACCCTGGCATGTCCAGTTGACGGAACCAGTGACTAGGACGCTGCAGTACGGACGCATTATTTTCCGCCCCTTGAGCATACGGATCTCCTCTACGCGCTCCACGCCGTCAATTACGCAGTACTTGTTGTGCATCATGTACGTGGTGACGGGGACACGCACTGGCACCCCAGCGGAGGCCAGCTCATTGATCTGGGAGCCGCCGGAGTACACCATCTCCCGGTCGCTGATGATCCTTACGTCCACTCCACGTAGCAGAGCCTCCTTGAAAGCTTTGGTTAGAGCATACGAGGTAAAGGTGTAGATGGCAACGTCGATGCAGTGCACCGCCCGCTCAATTTGTTCCACGATCTTGTTGACATTCTTGATGCTGCAGTACTTGTTCTGGCACTTGAATTCTTTAGATTGCGCTGATCCCGATCCCGTCTGGCTGCAGTAGTGGTTTTTCGCACAGATATAGCCCAGTTCATTGAATGTGAGAACTTCGTGCACGCGGAGTGGCTTCCTCCTCAGAAAGTACTTTACCACTGGGTAAATCACCTCGGATGCTGCGATTATCCCAGCTGCAATGCTGATGGTCGCCGCTATTGGATGGTTACGGATGATCTCCATAATTTCTGTACTCAACATTATTGCAATTCAGCAACTTTTATGTTTTTTTAGCGCTGCGCTTCAAATGTCGAATTTAGGGTTACCATTAAATTAACTTGTTCTATTCAGTATTTTTTTTTTTTTAGCTCTCGATTTTCTTAAAGTTAGTTTGTGGTCCTACTTATTACGAGATTGCCAGATCGCGGGCATGCGCTTGCTCTTTTAAATTAAACAACCAATTTCGTGAAAATTAAAGCATTTTAGAAAAAGCTATGGATGATCCGTCCACCACCATGCTGCCCGCCGAATCCGAAGATCTGCTGGAGGCACGCGATAGAGAACTTAAAAAGGTGCTGAAGCTGAAGTTGGTGCTGGACGAGCTGCGTCGCCTGGATTTGGGACCAAATCCGAGCCCGGAAATCAAGAGAGCTCTCCAACTGGTTTCTATTGGGGATTACGCTCGGCTGGGCGATACCCAAGTGCTGGGTAGGAGGAATTTCGAAAGACCTGAGATACAGGGAATAACTGTTCATCCACAGGTCTCCAAAATGGCGGCAGCTGCCCGCCCTTGAGCTACACGGATCGTAAGACGGTGCGCACCAAACTATCCGCCCAACTCAGGGCCACTCTGCAACCTATTGCTGATCTAGGGGACAGAATTCGCGAGGAAATTTCGGATGCCTTTGGCAAAGAGGGGGAATTGAGTGCCGATCAAAAGGAGATCTTGCGGCTGGAGGAGGAGCATCGCAGCGGAATGGAGCAGCTGGTGGAGCTCCTCGGTCGCAAGTGCTCCCTGCTCCGAGATGCCGCTGAACTGAAGTTGGGTCCACAGTTGGCCAACGAACTGAAATTGCAACAGGCGCAGGCGCAACTCAACCACACAAAAGCGGAGCTCATGCGTAGTGTCATTGCCAACGAGGCCGCTAAACGCACCGAACACAGTGTCAAGGCGCACAAGGAGGTGGAGGCTCATCTGGACGAGCTGCTCGCCGCCAAGAATGCGAAATAGATTAAGCAAACTTAAAACAATTAACTAGAATAGTATGTAAAACAGGGCTGTTTGTCATGGTTCTGTAGGCAAAGTGGCAACGCTGGCATTGCAAGGTTTATTTATATTGCACTTTAACGGTCACACTGGCCGCCAAAAAACTGAAAAACATTTAGTAAACAAAAGAAGCTTTGAAGGATTAAAGAAACCATGACTGAAATAAATCCTGGTGAGATGGATTCCCCGAGGGAAGAGCCAACCGCGGAGGATGATTCCGGGGCCCAATCGCCACCAGAGGCTGTTCTCAGCAATTCATCGCCAAATGCCGGCATTGTTTTGGAACCTGAGGATGAGAATGAAGCCAATTCCGTAGATCGGGATGACTCCGCCAGTTTGTTCAGCACCACCACAACTACCACCAGAAGTAAATCACCCAATACACGAAAGTTAAACCGCCTCTGCCGGCGGGTTAAGGCTCCAAAAATGGTTCCACCTTTGTACAAGTACAGGTGGGTGAACTTAGCACTAGTTTTGGGTGCATGTATTAATCCTGGAAAGCATTTCAGTTCCCATGTCCGCGAGGACCACAACCATCAGATCTTCGGGGTGCAGTTTAACCCTTTCCTGGACCGAAGTCAGCCGCAGGTGTTTGCCACTGTTGGCAAGGACCGAGTGTCCATTTATGAGTGCCAAAGGAACACCGGAGAGGAATCCTGCGAAGGCATCCGACTGCTGCAGGTTTACGCAGATCCAGATGTAGGTATTCACTACAGACATATCCAGAAAAAATATTCCAATTTGATTTTCTTTAATTTCTGGAACAAAGTATGTACATAATTGTCATTCGATAATTTTTTGACTAAACCATTTAAATTTATAAAATATTCATTACCTTTCTTAACATTTTCTAGACCGATGAAAGTTTCTACACGTGCGCTTGGTCCTACGACTCTGTGAGCGGGGATCCCGTCTTGGCTGCGGCTGGCTATCGTGGTGTCATCCGCATTTTCAACCCCGTGAAGCACCAGTGTAGCAAGAACTACATTGGCCACGGGCACGCCATCAACGAGCTCAAGTTTCATCCGGTCAGGCCCCAGTTGCTCCTGTCCGGTAGCAAGGATCACTCGCTGCGGCTGTGGAACATCCAGACGGACGTGTGTGTTGCTGTGTTCGGTGGAGTCGAGGGTCATCGCGATGAAGTGCTGTCCGTTGACTTTGATTTGCGCGGTGACCGCATCATGTCCAGTGGAATGGACCACTCGCTGAAGCTGTGGCGCCTGGATAAGCCGGATATTAAGGAGGCCATCGAGCTGAGCTCTGGTTTTAGCCCCAACAAGAATACGGGTCCGTTTCCCACCATCAAGGAGCACTTTCCGGACTTCTCGACGAGGGATATACACCGCAATTACGTGGACTGCGTCCAGTGGTTCGGGGACTTTGTCTTCTCAAAATCCTGCGAAAACTCAATTGTGTGCTGGAAGCCGGGTAAACTGTCAGCCCCTTGGCACGAGATCAAGCCACAGGAGTCGGCCACCACGGTGCTGCATCACTTCGACTACAAGATGTGCGAGATCTGGTTCGTGCGCTTTGCCTTCAACGCCTGGCAAAAGATTCTGGCCCTGGGAAACCAACAGGGCACCACCTTCGTGTGGGAGCTGGACTGCAATGATCCCAATCTGACCAAGTGTAGTCAACTCGTCCATCCCAAGAGTAACTCCACCATCCGGCAGACCTCTTTCTCCAAAGACGGTTCCATTTTGGTCTGCGTGTGCGATGACAGCACCGTGTGGCGATGGGATCGCATTAATTAGGGAGAACAACTTTTTTTTATAACACTCTCTCATTTGTTTTTTAATAATATTACTTTAGGTTACTCAAATCAGTAACTTATTTATTTATTGAAGCAAGGACTTGTCTATTACATTTCTATAATTGATCAAATCAATTTATACACAACTTTTTAATTTTATTCTAAGCCTTATTTATTAACAACACTAATATAAACATTAAGAACTAGCTCTTAAATATATGCAAAATCATTTATTTATATAACAAAATATGTGTATTTTAAAGACAGTCTTAAATTATCCGGATATTAACAAAAATAAAATATTAAATTATTAAAAAGTATCTCAAGAAACTTTAATTTTCAAACAACCTTTGTAACCGTTATTGGTATTTAATGCACTTGAACTAAATGGTCACTCTAAGCAGCTGCTAAAATTTTGTTTTCATTGCTAATTTGTAGTTTCACGATAAATTGCACATTGTTGACGACCAAAATGCTGACTGACAGAGTGATTGCCACCAAGGAGGCCCTGGTGGTGGCCTTGGGGGACAACTGGGAGCGCTACCGGGCCAACATGAAGAACTGGTTCCGCAGCCGCTGGTCGAAGGAGGAATTCGATGCGGAGTCGCGGAAGATCCTGTCGCCCGACAAGTTGCACCTGCACAATCAATTCCTGCTGGCGCTGCTCAACAAGATTGATGCCTTTGCACCCGTGGAGAATCCGCCGGCAGTGCAGACCAGTAGCAGCGGGAATCGCAGCAAGCGTCGCAAGAGGAGCTCGCGCACCTTCGCCGAACGCCTGAATTTCGAGCTGAGCGAGATGCTCGAGTTTGTGGGCGAGGACAACATGCAGGTGATTCGACCACCGCCCACAATTGGAGGGGGGGAACAGCCGCAGCAGCAGCAGCTCCCCTCCCAGCGCTACTGTGCCCAGGAGCTCTTTCTGCCCGACGCGGGCTTCATCATGGGTCGCTTCCTGATTGGAGCCTGGGAAATCGGACTAGTGTCCGTGGACGACAACGTGGCGGAGTATGTGGCGATGGCCGTGCAGGTGCTGCTCAAGGACCTGCTGGCGGCCATTATCAAGAAGCGGAAGCACTACAAAACCAGCGGAGAGGGCAACTTCTACTACGATGTGGGTGCTCCGCTGCGGGACCCTTCGCTGCGCAACACAGTCACCCGCCAGAAAGTGGACGACACGCCACTGGAGCTAGACAAGGAGCTGAACACGGCCAACTTTATGCGGCGTCAGAACGACGATGTCACCTTTCTCTCCGCCTGTGAAGAAGTGTAAGGATTGCTTGTATTTTTTATCACTTTGATTAGGTTTCTAATCGCTATCAGTTTTTCCTTTACAGCCTGCCCAGCGAGCGCACAGTGATCACCCTCAAGGACTGCCAGCTGGCCTTCCGGGATCGGAACCTAATCGGCTCTCATGCCGTCTACTCCATCAACATGGAACGCTTAAACATGATGATGCACTAGTTTATTAGACAAAACTTATTTAATATCAGCATTTTGTAGAATTATATACATTATACGCTAGTTGTTAAAGAACATTTTTGGCCTAACACAATTCTCGTGGCGGGGGTTTGAAGGGCAAGGCCCCTGGCAGAAACTGATCCGCCTTGAAGGCTTCCATTTCCTTGTCAGTCAGATCTTCCATGCGGCTGTAAGCCGAGTTATGGCCCTCGTTGCTCATTTGAGCTTGTTGCTGCTGTTGCAACATTTGTTGTTGCTGCATCATCTGCTGCTGCTGCTGCTGTTGCATTTGCAATTGTTGCTGTTGTTGCATCTGGTGCTGTTGCTGCTGCTGCATGTGTTGCTGTTGCATTTGTTGCTGCTGCATCTGTTGTTGTTGCTGCTGCTGCATCTGTTGATGCTGGTTTGGGAATGCAGTGGCTGCCTGGGAAAATAGCCCGGCTGGGGGCTGCTGCTGCTGCTGTTGTGCCGCCTGGCCAAAGATTCCTCCTCCTAAATTGGGATTAGATGCCTGTCCAAAGATTCCTGCAGCCGGCGGTGGCTGCTGCTGCTGTTGAAAGCTTCCAAAAGGATTGGGATTCACTGGCTGGGCTTGCTGCACCTGGACTTGTGCCTGGGCAAATATGTTGCCTCCCTGGAAGACCTGCTGAGCTGCCGGCTGTTGCTGCTGCTGCTGTGGTTGTCCAAAGACACTTGGAACGGCTGTTGCAGCTGATCCTCCGCCAAAAATGCTATTCCCAGAATTAGCATTCGCCATGCTGTTGCCGAAGATGCTGTTGGTGTTGTTGTTGGCCTGGGCAGTGGGATTTCCGAAAATGTTACCCGCACTCAAAGTGGGCTTGCCGAAAATGGAGGCAGCTGTATTAGCCGACGGAGCAGCAGCTGCAGCAAAGGGATTATTGGGGTTCTGCTGGGGTGCAGCAACAGCTGAGACATTGCCGCCCTCCGGTGCCTCGTGGATCTTCATCATCATGTCCAGAATGTGGGGCTGCAGCTGTAGCATGGCCTTCATCTTGTTGGTGGCCTCCTGGACCTCGCGATTGAACTGCTGCTGGAACTGGTCAAAGTTATTCAATCGCTTTGCCTCGTAGCACAGCATGCGGACCTCCTCGAAGGACTGGTCCTCGATGAAATTGGGAAAGTTGGCCTTGTCCTTGAAAGGACCGTAGGCGGAGAAGGGCCACATCTTGCCATTGATGCTGGCTTCCATGTCAGCTTTGAGATATTGCCTGCAGAGTAAAGGGAATTATGATTTCTTTTGGTTTAATATCTTTTTTCCGCTTACTTGACATCGAAGTGCTCGTTGTGGCACTTGGTGCCGTAGCGGCAGGAGCCTTGTTGGAAGAAACGGCAGACAACCATATTAGACTAGGTAAATTTATCTAGAAAGTTGCACAATTAAAACTTCACTTCGACACTTCGAATTGAAATAAAAACAGCTTCAAAACAATCACAATGTTTGAAGTGTGACGTTAAAATCTCAGAAATTGGTGATTGGTATTTAACTTATTAACCAATTGGTATATTTTAAAATTAATATACCATCTCACTTGTGGTATGTTGGTACGCTCTCGCTACGGTCTCACTGATTGTGAAATCCGCTTTGATAACGAAAAACACAAGAACTTTTAACTTATTGGACACCATCAGAATGCAGAAAGTGCTGGGCCGAATTCAGGCTCATGTCCTGCGCTCCAGGGCCACTGATGCAGTGGCCACTGTTGTTAGACAGGAGGCAACTTTGGCCAAGCCGGCCGCCACATCCAAAGGTAAGCGAGTCCTTTGGGATGCGATAACCACTCATGTACAAGTCGTTTCATAAACATCCTCAGAGTTCCGAGAGCGGCAGGTGCGCTTCAACATCAAAAACGAACAGACCGAGGGCAGACCGTTGTATTTGGATGCACAGGCCACCACCCCGATGGACCCACGTGTGCTGGACGCCATGCTGCCCTACCTGACCAACTACTATGGAAATCCCCATTCCCGCACCCACGCCTACGGCTGGGAAACAGAGACGGCGGTGGAGAAGGCCCGCGAGCAGGTGGCCACACTGATTGGAGCCGATCCCAAGGAGATCATCTTCACATCCGGCGCAACGGAGTCCAACAACATCTCCGTGAAGGGGGTGGCCAGGTTTTACGGAACCAAGAAGCGGCACGTAATTACCACCCAAACAGAGCACAAGTGTGTCCTAGACTCGTGCCGTGCCCTGGAAAACGAAGGATTTAAGGTAGGGTAAAATATCTACATATTTTTGTGTTTTAAAAAATCAATTTATTGATTATAAAATCATTAGTTTGGAAGCAATAACATATATGTACTACTATTAATATATTCTTTTTAAACAACCCTATATTCAGGTCACCTACCTGCCGGTGCTGCCCAATGGGATTATCGATATGCAGCAGCTGGAGGAGACCATCACCCCGGAGACATCGCTCGTATCCATTATGACGGTGAACAACGAGATCGGCGTAAGGCAGCCAATCGATGAGATCGGAAAGCTGTGCCGCTCCCGCCGCGTATTCTTCCACACGGACGCGGCCCAAGCTGTGGGCAAGATCCCGCTGGACGTAAATGCAATGAACATCGACCTGATGTCAATATCGGGCCACAAGATCTATGGACCGAAGGGTGTGGGTGCCCTGTATGTGCGTCGCAGGCCCAGGGTTCGTCTGGAGCCCATTCAAAGTGGTGGCGGGCAGGAGCGTGGACTGAGGAGCGGCACGGTTCCAGCACCGCTGGCCGTAGGACTGGGAGCGGCTGCGGAACTGGCTCTCCAGGAGATGGACTACGACAAGAAGTGGGTCGACTTCCTGTCCAATCGCCTGCTGGACAGGCTTACCAGTGCCTTGCCTCATGTGATCAGGAATGGCGATGCCAAGGCAACCTACAACGGCTGCCTCAACTTGTCCTTTGCTTACGTTGAGGGCGAGTCCCTGCTGATGGCCCTCAAGGATGTGGCTTTGAGCAGCGGCTCTGCCTGCACCTCCGCCTCCCTGGAGCCCTCCTACGTGCTGAGAGCAATCGGAACAGACGAGGATCTGGCACACAGCTCCATTCGGTTCGGCATTGGCCGCTTCACCACCGTCGAGGAGGTGGACTACACCGCCGAAAAGTGTATAAAGCATGTGGAGCGGCTGCGCGAGATGTCGCCGCTGTGGGAGATGGTCCAGGAGGGAATCGACCTGAAGACCATCCAGTGGTCGCAGCACTAAAACACTAATATGTATAAGCCGTTAATTGTTACCCCACACTTCGGAAAGCGAAGGGAGAATAAATTAGTTTGGAAGAGTAACTTCGTCTACTTGTACTGGTAATTTTCATTTTCTACATTTTATTTCCCTCTGGTTAAATTGATTTTATAATAAAAATCTAAGAATAATATTTAAATCGCTGTAAGAGTAACTACAAATTTAGGAATATTTTCTCCCTTAAGAGAAAAGACACGAACACATTAGTTTTAAGAGTATGTTTATTTGTTAACCCAACCAAAAACAAATCAGTTGGAAGAGTATCTAGGTTTATTTGTACACAAAACCACTTAAAACTAAGCTTAGTCCGATCGAATGTGCTTGTGTAAGAGGTGAGGCAAGAGAGACCCCAAAAAGCGAACGCGGCTCCAAAGTGCGACGACCAAAGATATGCAAATGATGCAATAATTTGCATTCGCTGCTGGTCAAGGTTCAGTTGGCCTTCTTTTTGGGTGCTCCGCTGGGTGCTGCTCCGCCTCCCAGGATTTTGCGACGCTGGGCGAACATGTGCAGGTACAGCTGCGGGAAGATGGGAATGTAGCCCAGCATGACGATCCACAGGAAGCCGAAGTAGGAGAAGGTGGCGTTCCACTTGTTGGGCATCACCACGCTCCACACGCTGTTCTCCCGCGCGTAGCTCTGTGCCCACCAGAAGCACAGCAGCTCCCCAGTGACTCCAATGGGATACAGGGCAATAAATGTGGTGTACCGCAGGAACACCACAAAGTGAGGCACCACCTTGACAATGTTCAGGGCGTAGTAGCCATACCGGATGATCTCGGTGATGGCCCAGGCTAGCAAAGCGATGGGCAGACCTGGTGAGACCTTGCCCGTGGGCGTGGCCATCACCACGCCGACGACCACCATCATGCGGCTGAACACCTGGAAGCCAGTCACCACCGGATTGGACTTCACCAGGCCGAAGGACGCATTCAGGATCTCCACGAAGGCGGCGTTCTGGAAGATGATTACCGCCACGCGTGTGTACTCCCACAACGTGATTTGTGCCCGGAACTCGGGTCCCTGCAGCAGGTAGTAGTTCACCAGCTGCCACAGGATGTAGCTCCATCCGACCACCTGTCCCGCGTTGTAGGCAAACAGATAGAGTTTGACCAGCGCCGACGGCTCCTTGGAGGCGCTGGGCTTTGTGGACTGGACTGCCTTGGTTGACATTTTGGAGCTGCGTGAACTTTCACCTCGCCGATCGCTGCTGGTTAACTAATCAGTCGTGAAACTTATCGCTGTCGCGCGATAATTCCGAAGTCGCTTTCACCTGGTTGGGGCAGTAAGACCGCACTGCGAACCCCCAAATAATCCAAGTGCTGTGAACAAAACATACCAAAAACCAGGAAACATTAGAGGTCTTCGTCAAGTCGAAGCTTTGTATACCCTCATGCTTTAAAAAATAACTTTCGAGGAATGTTTATTTGCATGTATATATTTATCTCGAGATCGGTTTTAACAGAATAGTCACAAATATCGACTCACCTGACGATGATAAGCCAAAATATATCTTAAAAGGTCGAGGTAATTCCATATCAAAACAATCATCCCACACAGAAGGGTATATCAACAAGATTTGGTAACATTTCATACCAAGCAAACTGGCTTTTTAAAAAATTATTACCAGGGTCACAAAAGGGCATTCATTAGTTTTTATGTTTATTAACTTTTTGAATGTCGATGTACAAAGGTAATCCCAGGTAATTGTAGAGTACAAAATCCAAGTCAGCGGGAAAATCATACATTTTCAATAATCGCTTAAGTTCACATCAAAATTATTGCTGTCTAATTACATATAGCCGTTACTCTTTCAGTAATATTAACGGTAGTGTCTTTTCTTTAACTATTATATTATTAACTTTTACCTTTTACGTTAAAAGCTTATATTAATATGATATTGTTAAACATCTATTAATATGTAAATATTTCAATATGAAAATGTCTGGGGCTATAAAAACCTAAAAGTTCCTTAAAAATATATCTTTCACAAAAGATAAATTATTATTACTGATGCAAAATACTCACCCTCAAAACACTTTGAATTTTGTGCTGTCTTTTCGTAGCCATCATCCCACTGTACACGGCAACTCAAGTGCTTCCCATCCCGGCGACGGCCGGTTTATGCGATGAGCCAGCATGGCAGCGACCGTCTCTGCGCGCCTGGTGGAAACCGAACCGAAAACCGAACGTGTCTGAAAAAGTCCGCCACCACCACGGGCCGGTGCACGTCCCACCTGCCAGCTAACGTGTTGGTGGGGCGATTTCGTTCCCCAGGCCAGTCCGCTGCCGTCGAGTGGAGCGAATCGCTGCTGTTGTCGAATTTCATTGTGAATAGCAATCGGAATTGGAAGTGGAACTTTCTGTTCCACTCTTAAACGTAGTCACAGGCACATAGGCACGTGCTGTGTCATGTGGGCGGAGGCCTGCAACCACGCCTACCGTGCGAATTAATTTGCCGCTGCCCATTTAACGCAAATTACTAACTACTCCCCTAAAAATGCCGACGGGGGAGGAAACGAGAATCGTTTCGCCTTATCAGCTGGCTGGCTGGCTGGCCTTATCAGCTCGACAGCAGCAATCGCTGTCCGACGACGGGCGGAGCGGCAATTCAGACAGCAGCGCCCACAAAGGCCGATTGGACAAAATTGGAAAAACGAGACCCCGCCAAAAGTGAATTCCCTCTTTTTCACCAGGCGAACAGAACTCACAGCACGGCGAAATTGCAGCGAATTCGTGCGGCATTGGCGTAGAGCTCTCACCGCCTGAGTGCGAGCGAGATGACTATAGTCTTGCAATGGCAGGGGTTTTCAATGTGACTGGTCGCCGGTGTGTGTGTACGTGTGTGTGTGTATTAGCTGGCAAAGAAATTGCAAAGCTGACAAATTGCTGTAGTTTTAGTGATTATTATTAAAAGTCTTTAAGCTAAGCAAACAATTTAGCTCGCTCTCGCTCTTTCTCCTTCTCCCTATTATGTACGTGTGCAAAAGTACCCAAAGGCAATCAAAGCCTAAGAAACCCATTGCTACACGCCCACAAATGCGAGCCCTGCGCACCCCCCCTCTTGCCATCTCGCTCTAATCACCGAAAGCGGAGAAAAAGAAAACATTGTTGTTTGTTTGAACCGCAATTTCTAATGCAAACACACACAGCACACAACACACACACGCACAGTCGCTCGAACATTTTGCTCAATTTTGAGCAGTCATTTTGTTTGCTCACATCACAGGCCAACAGAAAACGGAAAATTGGACACCAAACGACTATAGAACTACACATACATATACCAGTACCCAGTATCCCCCCGATAAGATGGCGAGCGAGTGTGCCTAGTAAGTAGAAACTGCATGATGGCGGCGGACATGTAGAGCGACGTCGCCGCTACGCCGTCGGCGGAAGTTGCGGGCGCCCACTCCGGCCGGACATTTTGTTTTGTGCCCGTCATTTTGCTTATTGCACAAATTTCTGCTGGGGCCGCAGCAAATTCAACAGCAGCAGTACTCTCTCTATTTTCGTTAAGCGCTAAACTATCGCCTCTAACACCGCCACCGATTAACTAACAGCCACAAGGCAAAGAAGCGGACCAAAAAGCGTCCATTATTGTGGGCGTTCAACGTTTTCCCACATGCATCATAACAGGCAAGCAGCAGCGTCTCCCCATCGACGTAAAAAAAAGCGCAAAAGAGCCAACTATTTCGCGTGTGTGTGAGTGTGTGTGTGTAAGTGCCCCCAAGGAAAAGAAGAAGCACTTGGGGGGCGGGGGAAACCAGTTTTGTTGGCGCTGCTCCAAGAGTCCGGCAGGCAATTCCATTCCGCCGCCATTCCGCTGCGATGGCCAGTCACTTGGCCAGTGGTCAGCTTTTGATGTTTGCCTTGGCTTTTTTTACGACCAGCAACCCTACTGCTCCAATCGGGAGCTGCTTAACAGGCGCAAATTAAGTGGTTAACAAATGGTGGCGAAAAAAAAGTTGCACATTTAATAGAGGTGAATTGTGTATTTTTTGCTTACTTTCTTTTATATTAGTTTTTATTTAAATTATGTTCTTATTTTTTAATTTGTTTAATTACACATTTTATTTTCAGCTTTTTTTTATCATACATTAAACAAAATTAAAAGATAAGGGAGTGTAAGATGTTCATAATGTGCATAAGAGCAACATTATTTTTAACAGGGTTTTAATAAGATAAGTGCTTAGTTTTACTTACAAGTTATTAGTTAAATATTTCAGAAGCTTCTACACTTACACTGATATTTCTTTGATCTGTAGTTGCACTCTCTAAGCACCAATAACCCTGTGCGACTTAATCTAACCTTGAACTTCGCCACAGCTCATGGCTACGACCCATGAGAACAGCCTTGAACCAAATACACTCCAAACAAAGGGCCAGTTCGAGTGGAGAGTGACCCTGACACTGGCGACGCTCTAAATTACTCCATGCCTGGCCGTTTTTGGACGAGTGCCAAGTTGCGTCGACGTGGAGAGGCAGCCCCAGCCCCATCAAACCCGAACCCGAACCCATTCCAATTCCCCTGGGAGCTCCACTGGCCAGTCGGCCAGTCGACTGGCAGACCACGCCCTGACCAAGCACAATTAATGCTTGGTGAACTTGGGGAGCAGCGACGCTTCTGATTTGCGACGACGACGGCATCCACTTGTTGCGCGATCGTGCGCGCCTGTTCCCGAAACTGGATTTTGGGGCCTGACTGACCGCACTATCGAGCACCGGGACGGACAAGCGAGGCGTTGACACTTGCCGATGTACCAATCAACCATCGAACCGCTGTGGTGCCAGTGCCAGTGCACCACCAAACCAACCCAACCACCAGGGCCACACCCACCAACCCACCACCGGGGGTTGACTGTGGTTAGTTACGTACGCTACGCTATGCGCGGCAATTAGCGAATAACCTTAACCTTAGCTTCCAAAAAAGCTCAAATCACAACCTGTGCTATGAGGCGCCCAAAAGTGCTTAGCTGGTGGCCGGCCACCCGGGCCACCCGAAATACATACAGCCAGCGTCAAGGAAAACCCGGCGAGAGTTCATTTAACCCGCCGCCACGCATCGAGTGAATATTTCCGTACCGTCGTGCCCCCCACCTTCACCACCACCCAATACGATACCCAAAACCGAGCACTCACAACACAGGCAGGGGAACTTGTTTCGGGGGCCATCTCAATGCCACCACTTGGAGATTATATGAGCTGCTTATGTCATCGACAGTCGAGCATGCTCCCCCTTTTCTGCTCACCCAACCAGTTTGCCAAAATTCGCTTTGACCTACTGATTGCCGAAAAAGTTTGCGAAATTTCGCAACATTCGCAAAATCCTTGAGTTTCAAGGTGCGTCCTTCACTTGGCAATGGGAACGGCCCCGAATTACGGTCAAGGCGAGAGCCGAAGGTTAGCGAACGAGGCTAACGAGAACGAGAATGGGAACGAGAATGAGAGTGAACGGGCGAGAACGAGATCGCCTTCTGAGTGATGTAGCGGTCTCGCTCTTGCAGTGCGGTACAATTATACGGCGTATCGATGCAAAGAATAAGGTGAGTCAACTTGGCACTTAAAAAGTATGCTACAATTTATAATAATTTGGAACCTGAATTTAATTGAACAGGAATTACTTTTTATAAGAAAAGAATATATATTTATAAGTATGGTATTAAGATCAACTTTTTTCCCTGTTTTAAATAAAACCTTGACTAGTTTTATTGTACAAATTTGATTTTTCCTGACTTTTAATAACCCGTTGACTAGTTTTAGTTTCCTTAACTTTAACAATGTTCTTAGCTAAAAAAAAATAAATCTTATTGTTTTACTGTCTTCAAAATGCATGGATCTGTTAAATTGGTATACAAAATAAATGAAAATTCCAGTACTTTTTTTAAAATAAAAGTCCCAAATAACTTTTATTTTGGGTTCCTGGTTTGGGCTTCTGAAAGAACCATTCACCCATAAACAAAGTACCCTTTCGTTTATGAGAAGGGTGCAAAGAGTACCGCCTATTCTTCCACCCCCTCCCGTTCAATTCTCGATACATGTGCGATACCCACACACAAACACACACTCTCTCAAAATGCAAAACATGTACACACAGTTCCGCCTCGCAACAAAAACAAAAACAAAGGCGGAGCGAATCAACTGTTGTGGCCCATTGTTGTTGTTGCTTTGTTCTTGTTTTTGTTGCCTGTGTTTACCCGTGGGTTTTTGAGTGTTGAGTGTTGTTGTTGTTTCTGTGTTGTGTGTGTTCTTGTCGTTATGTGTACGATATTTTCTGGCCTCCTAATGAAAATGTTGCTGTTTTTGTTTTTTGTTGTTGATATAATAAAACACCGCCGATGCCGATGCCACCTTCGACGGTGACGCCTCCGCACTGTTTGTTGTACAAACACTCGAACTCGAACGACAAAGCTAAAGCTAAACGACACCGCACCGCAAGAACAACAATCAGCAAAAGTCGCGCAAGGCGAGGCGGCGAAGGCGACGCGACGCGAGATGCGGACGCGACGCGTTTTTTGCCGTCGCTGTCAGTCGTGAAGGTGGGTCATTGTGAAATGACAGCGCCGAACCAACCAGGTGCGCAGGAGAGCGAGAGAGGTGGCTGTGACTGCTCTCTGCTCACCGTGCAAGAGGGAGATGGCACTACCTCGGGGGTGGATTGCTGCATTGCACACTAGTGCCATCCCTGTCTAGCGCCCATCATCTTTGCGTGCTGGGCGCCGGTGCGCATTTTTGCGTCTGAAAGAAACAGGTCGAAGCCGGCTAAAGTAAACCCGCGGAAACGGAGAGATTAATGTGGATGCGAATGGATGTCGATGCTAGAGGCGAATGCCGCATCCGAAATCCGCTTGCTGCTGCGCTCTGTTCACCGGTCCCTGGATGTCGGAAAATGTCGTGCAAGTGTTCGCTCGCACCCGCATTTGTCGCTGCAAGCGCCAGAAAGAGACGTTACAATTCGAATTTCGACTTGTTCTCGCCACCGGTCGTACAGTAAAATGGAAAATTCGAATCGTGTAATCGCATGTAAAAAAAGGAACGTTGCTACTTTTACCCTAAAACATGTAAATGTAGCTCAGGATGGAGAAAATGCGCACATTTAAATAACTCTCATGAGTTTTTTGCTAGGCCTAAGTAGACTAATAAATTTGGCAAATTAACATAGAATAATGTTTTATGAAATAGGTGTTTTTAAAAATATTATGGCCAATCAAGCATAAAAGCAATAAATTATTATGTATTTTGTTGTGCCGTAAATTATTATTAAAAGTCAAATAAATGTATTTTAGAAAAGTTTAAATTTACGCTTTATTTTAATAACATATTATTAAAGAGTTTGTAAAAAAAAAAAAAAATATATGAAAGTTTATTTTTATTTTTTAATTTAAACATTGTTTTTGACTTTAAATATTTTTAAACAAAATTATTATTTATTTAAACTTCTATGAACAAAAATTAAGGTATTAGAAATGTTTAAAATTAAATTAAAAATTACATACTGTAATGTTAACGTATGCATTTTTTTTTAGAAGAATTGATTTAAAATAACAATGTTTTATAGATAGTCGTTAAATTTTTTTCCTTCCGCTGACGTTGACATTCGTAATTTGAGCGCCGTGAAAATGTCTTAAGTCGTGGCTAAGACGTTGGGATAATCCTCTTGAGGTATGCACACGCGACATTGGCACCTCCTAATCCGCCTTAATTAGATTCTTTGGCCAGCTATAAAAGCATTTTGACAGCACTTGCCCCAGGCCAATAAGAGGTGACACAAGTCAAGGGCCAAGATGTTGGGCTTCGAAGGAAATTAGTTTTTGGAGCAGATCGAGCAGGATGCACCTCAACGGCCCCAGTGGGCCCCAGGCCTACGTTAACGACAGCGCTGGAGATGGAGCTGTTTTCCCCATGGGACACGGATATCCAGTGGAATACCAACACCTGGTGCACGCCCATTGGCGGGGATTCCGGGAAGCACCCATCTATTATCACGCCGGATTTTACATCGCCTTTATTGTCCTTATGTTATCAAATCTTTTTGGTAATGGATTGGTCATCTGGATTTTCTCTACGTAAGTTAAGACACCTTAGAAAGTAATAACCCTCATACATACAGTTTTGTGTAGGTCTAAATCCTTGCGAACTCCTTCTAACCTGCTGATTTTGAATCTGGCGATTTTCGATCTGTTCATGTGCACCAATATGCCCCATTATCTCCTTAACGCAACGGTTGGCTACATAGTGGGAGGAGACCTCGGCTGCGACATATACGCTTTAAACGGAGGCATCTCCGGAATGGGAGCCTCCATAACAAATGCCTTTATTGCTTTCGATCGGTACAAGACAATCTCAAACCCCATTGACGGAAGATTGAGCTACGGACAAATTGTTCTGCTGATTATTTTCACCTGGTTGTGGGCCACTCCATTTTCGGTGCTACCCTTGTTTCAGATCTGGGGACGTTTTCAGCCAGGTGAGTTAAAAAAAAATCATAAGCATTAGGGGAGTTGCAGGTTTAAAGCCTGCACTTTTTTATGAAGTTTGTTAACATTCATTTTTATAATTATTTTCAGAGGGCTTCCTGACCACCTGCTCCTTTGACTATCTAACCAACACGGAGGATAACCGCCTGTTCGTTCGTACCATCTTCGTGTGGTCGTACGTTATTCCGATGACCATGATCCTGGTGTCATACTACAAGCTCTTCACCCACGTCCGCGTTCACGAGAAGATGCTGGCGGAGCAGGCCAAGAAGATGAACGTGAAGTCGCTGTCGGCCAACGCCAATTCGGATAGCATGAGCGTGGAGCTGCGGATTGCCAAGGCGGCCCTAATTATCTACATGCTGTTCATCCTGGCCTGGACCCCGTACTCGGTGGTGTCTTTAATCGGATGCTTCGGAGAGCAGCAGCTCATCACGCCCTTCGCCTCGATGCTGCCTTGCTTGTTCTGCAAGTCGGTGTCCTGTCTGGATCCCTGGGTTTATGCCGCCAGCCATCCCAAGTATCGTCTGGAGTTGGAGCGCCGCATGCCCTGGTTGGGCATCCGCGAGAAACAGGCAACGTCCGGCTCATCTGCTGGCCAGGAGAGTGTGGCCAGTGTCAGCGGTGACACATTGGCCCTCAGTGTGCAAAACTAAGAAGTCGGCTGCTGGATAAACAAAGTGAAATTATGCTTGAAAGTGTATTTAGTTAATTAGTTCTAAGTCGCAATGAACTAAAAGAGTTCCAAAAAATACAAACCAAAAAAAGTTGGCATTGAAAAATTACGCAAAGTTTTTACTTTTATTATAAGTTTATAGAAAGTTATTGGTTCCTTACAATCATGACAATGGTTCAAGGTTGGCTACTGGCTCTCAACTAGGCACCAAAAGTACCAAACTAATCCCTGCACCAGGTCCCCGCCTTGCTACCCTGTGCTCCTTGTGCCCTCCTGGTCATCTGGTCATCTCACTCTCCGTTATGTTATCTGTTTGTGGTCTTACAGAATGCAGCATCCCAAGCCACGCCTGCGCATCAATAGCGAAGACTTTGATGGTGGGCCTCCCAGCCCAGTGTCGATGCATTCCTGTGATTCCGATTCCCTAGTGGGCCTAGCCCTAGATAGCGACCCAGATCCCGATCTCGAGCTCGACAAGTCCCTAGCGAACCTGCTGGAAGACTTTCACATAGAGTTCGATACGACTGCCGTCTCCACAGTTTGGGCCTTGTGGGTAGCTGTGACCTGAAATTCGAATTGAAATCGGAATAGATAGGTTGTTTCCATAGTTGTTGCACTTTGTAATGTCAGGTTTCAGCAGCTCATCCCTCCATTTAAAGCCTCGCAATCGATCCTAATCAACAACTCATTAAACTCTGCATCTTCCATCAGTTTGGGAGGCCCCACACCATTCATTCCTCTCGACCTGAGCGAGGCCAGTGCCAGCAAGTCTAGCTCATCGGCTGGAGCCTCGGCCCGTGGTCCCGGCAACAACCACACCGCCAACTTGGTAGCCCCTACATATCCTATATTTATACGAATATGTATGAGATTGTTTATCCTACTAACTGTATATTCAGCGAACGCGTTTCCATCTTAAGCTTATTATTATCTAGCATATTTAATCCTTCCTACTGCAATTATTACGTTACAAACATTTTCGTGCAATTTCCGAAAGTCAATTAATTAAATGTTGCTTGTCAATTGTAAGGCAAAACCCTTAAAACACCAAGCCGAGATTAGCGCTTAATTGATAAAAAATTAACTGAAAAATGTTAAGGAAATCGTACAATTCAAGAAATACAATATAAACAACGGTTTTTAGGTTTTCAGCAACAAAAACAACATGTAATATGAAAAGCGTCTAGAAGCGAATTTTAAAAACACAAACTATATTAAATAAATACAAATATATGATCAAAGTGAAGAACAAAGTTAGTTTTAATTTACTTTTAATTGTACATAAGCTATAATGAAAGTAAAAAATTAATTCAGATGTAATTAATATTATTCTGGTAATTAATCTGAAAAAGACATCGATCGTTGACGTGTCCACTTCAACTGTATGATACCTCCGTGCAGCATTTCAGAATTCTGAAAATCAAATGGTAGTTGAATTAAGTAAGAAATGAACCGGAACATTTCCAGCTTAAATAAGTATTTTTAAATTGTATCGCAGACTTACTTTTTCATCTTCAAAGAAAAACCCGCCCAATATAATAGGTAGTTTCCTCTGCATCTTCTTTTTTGATATCTCCTGATGCACAATTTTTACGATGCCTTTTACCAGCTCAGCGTTCGGCTTATCGTAGGTTTTCAAGAGCAGGCTGTTCATTTTGGGACAGGCGCGGAATAAGTTTAAGATCGCAGAGTCACTAATCGTCTTCACGTGCCTGAAGTTGATCTCTTCCAGCTTTTTAAGGTTTTCGAACTTCTTGAGCACATCGTCTGAAACGATTGTGTCGGGCAAGTTGAGGACACGAAGGGCGCTAAGTTTGGAAATGTTTTCACTCATTTCCCTGGATAAGGAGAGTAAAAGACGCATTTCGAATCGCTCAAGCTGCCCCGTATACTTCACCAGCTGGTCGAAGAGCTCGGTATCACTAGGTTTAGCGGTGACGGTCAGATCCTTTAGACGGGGCAGTCGAGCAACATACTCATAGTCGATACACGTCCACATCTTAAGCACCTCCAACGAAGGACATAAATTCTCTATCACCATGACTCTGAAGATTGCTGACTCAAGATGGCTCACGTTCTGGATATCAAGCTCCTTAATTTTAGTTAAACGTTTGCACATCTCGGGCAGGTATTTAGCATTAAAGGTGTAGCATCCCTCAAGCCTCAGAACTTCGATAGAGGCGGGTAGCTTTATCATGGTGTCCCCAGTTAGTTTGTTGAAGCTCATATTCAAGATCTTTAGGTTGACCAGATTTTCCAGAGCCAAAAGCGATTGATCGTTAATAAATGAACGTTCACATTGCAGCTCCTCCAGCTGGTACGCCTTGTGTAAACTTTCAAACATAAATGTACTGCATTCGGTTACTTTCACTGACTTAAGGTTTCTGCAATGGTCAAGTATTAATTCGCCCAGCTGTTTCTCATCGCATCCGTTTGTCCAGGAGTAACCGCCAGTCAGAGCATGCACTTGGGCACCAAACAGTTCAAAAAAGTCGCGCGTTTCCCAAGACTTCAAACGACTGATATCGCCCCTGTCCACTGACTTGTGCAGATGCGAGGTGGCCATCTGGTAGACCGACCTGATACGCAGGCAGGACCTGGCGAAACTCAACTGGTCCGACAGTGTCAGGTACTGAATTATATGATACAAGCAGTCGTCGTTGATGGATAATATGGGCGGTGGACCAGGGTGGGACAGCAGTGCAAGGGGAAGTCCATAGGCTTCCGGCTGTTCCCAACTATCGCAGATCTTTACCAAGAGCTCCCTACCGTTCACTTTGTGATCGTAGTTGAGCAGGACACTAAAAATGCGTTTAAAAGAAGTTAAAGTGCCAAAAGTCACATGGAAAACCTACCTGGCTGCATCCTTGTCATTCTTATAGATTACGTAGCCGCTTTGAAGCTCGGATGATTTCTTTAATATCTGGATGTCCACCACGCTTCCATAAGTCGTAAAATAATCGTTTAACGTGTCCAAGTAAGCACTGCATTTGCCTACCTCCTCTTTTGGGCCAGCTTTCCATTCCCAAAACAGTTTTTGCACTTGAACGTGATCCTTTGTGTAGGCGACCAAGTAGTAGTTTTCTGCCACTGCAAACGAATCGGATAAGTATTTTCATAATTTTTAGTATATGGGAATTTCTTTAACTTACTTGTTAAGACAAAATTGATCAGTTATCAGGAGACGAAACGTCAAGCAAGTCAAGAATTGAATTTTGTGTTTCTAGAGAGAGCTCTTCACGATACTTTTAAAAACTATCGATATACATGCCGGCAAACGCTGCAGTCTCAAATCCCTAACATTACCCGCTCAGCAGATTTTTTGTTATGAAATTTGCGCATTAAATTAAATTGAAAATGATGCGATTGCTGACAAAAACAAAAGTGCTGAGGTAAGTTTTTGACCACTCAGAAACGTTAAACATTTAATCTGAAAAGTGGATGAGCAACATGATAGTACATGATTGCAACCCATTGATAAGCAACCCACCTGATTGCTTTTTTACTTTTTCTTAATATTTTATTTCATACTTAAAATTTTCAGCATTGTTTTATTTATATTTGTAAAACATTAACTTTTCTATTACACATTTCAGTTTTATGAGCGTGTCTTAATTATATTGGCGATAATACTTATGTAAACGTAATAGTATATGTATGTACATACATCCGAATCAGGGGGGTGGGCACCCGAAATCCTGATCCTCCTGCCTTTTCGAATCTATTCAGTCCGGTCAATCTAGACATTTAAATAACATTAATTCCGACAGAGCGAATTTTGGTGGAGGCCTTGGTTTACCACAAGGAACAAATGTGAAAAGTCCCCATCGATCCCAGGTGTGTAATTGAGTTATTCAAGGTCACAGGTAAAATTTGACTTTTTAGTTTTCTCAAAAACGGTACGGTTTATCGAAAAATATACAAGAAGAAAGTTTAGATCTTGAAATGCCTACAAAAATGATCCATATGATTTTCGTAGGACCCACCATTTCCAGATATCGCGCTTGTAAGCATCACGTTATACATAATGAGCACACATACGCCACGTATACACACACGTGTACCACAGTGTATCTTACAAGTTTTCGTATATCTCGGGTTGTAGCCGGCCGATTTTGTGCATGATACCAATTTTACTTCTTACAAATAAATCCAACACTGCCTAACTGATCGTGGGTGCGGCAATTAGTTTGTCTGCAAGAGCTCGACAAACACAAACTTTCGAAATTAAGGCCTTTTTACCGATTTTGAACTCCGAAGAAATTTCGATGAAAACAATGTTATGTAATAAAATGTTTGTATTCACATATTCAATATATTTATTATTAACAAGATCACATCAAAATACAACTCTAGCTTGCCACAGGACCAACGACGTCGACGTGATCTTATCACCACGTACACTGTGTGATACGTGGCGTATGTGGCTCATTATGTATAACGTGATGCTTACAAGCGCGATATCTGGAAAATGGTGGGTCCTACAGAAAAAATCAATGGATCATTTTTGTAGAGCATTTCAAGATCTAAAACTTTCTTTTTGTATATTTTCGATAAACCGTACCGTTTTGAAAAAACTAAAAAGTCAAAATTTTACCTGTGACCTTGAATAACTCAATTAGCACACCTGGGATCGATGGGGACTTTTCACAAGTTGTTCCTTTTTGTAAACCAAAGGCCTCCACTAAAATTCAGCTCTGTCGGAATTAATGTTATTTAAGCCCCTTTTTATGTCTAGATTGACCGGACTATTCGAATAAGTCCACATTTTTGATTGATTTTTGTCCTTGAGCACCCCCCGAAATAAATTTCTGGATACGTGCCTGACATACATACATTAATGCGGAGGCAATTGAACATGTAATTCGATTAAAATTGGAGTTTAGTTTTATTTAACTTTCATAGTAGGTATATTCATTTATGTTTACTATGATATTTAAACATGATATTTAAACATGATTTTGAACTAAAATATTTAAACATAAAATATACAAACCCTGGGGACGATTTTAAAAGTGTTCCTGCCAGTTTTTGGGGTAATTCTTTGAGGCATCAAAGTATTTCCTATTCAAAGAAATTGAAATGATTTCATAGAGCGCACACTCGCAAAGCGGAAACAGAAATAGCGACACAAACCAAAACTGAAAAAGGCGGCAGCAACGGCGATTCGATTTCAATAGGTACATAGGTGGTGGCAGTCCATTTGGCCAGTCCAACCACCGGCGAGGTTGAAGGAGTTGTGCTTCTTTGTTGCTTGCGCACATCCAACCAATCCGAAACCGAAAAGCAGCGTTTCAATTCAGCGAATGTTCCACACGCTACCAGGCGAACAGAATCCCCAGCAGCGGTTTACAACATTTGGACGGTCGCGTTGAACGCGTGATTGGCTAGGTGAATGGGTGGTGGGTGAGGTGGGGGTGGAGGGGATGAGGGCCCATGTGGGCCCGTCATCGAATCCAGAGCGAGAAGAGGAGCAGCACATGGCAACAATGTTGCTGTTGCAGTTGTGTGTCCCGCACCACGGGGAATAGGAAAAGACCACCACTCTCCACTCGAGTGTGTGCGAGTGGCGCAAAGTGGGGCTTCTTCTTGCTCTTTAAGAAACAACAAACATTTTTACTAGGTCTCCAGGAGATTTAGCAGCATGCCGGGTGGCGAGCGCACGATTAGATTTCCAATGGAAACTCAATAGAAACGCTGTTAGAAGCGGCCGCCACAGGTGCGAGTGGGACGAGCATAGAGAGTGTGGGTTTGGGATTAGAGAGATGGGCACGGTCGGTCACCCCAACTGCATTCAGCTTCTATTTTATTCTCCGGATAATCCAATTTGCTCGGTGGTGAATTGAAGTACTCTGTGCGATTCAATTCGTTTGCTTTGCTCTGCGCTGCGTTGTGTCGTTTTCGACATTCCTCTTATTGTGTGGCTGCCGCCGACTTGTTGCATGTAATAATAATAATAACGAACGAAACGGTATCGTAGCTGTTTAGTGGATGATTAAACTGAATTTAATCGTTTGCGAACAGGCGCTCAGCGCTGCACAGGCCGTCGCATGGCCATTATTGCCGCTGCGTTTCTCTCGCACTGAAATCCATACGAGTTTAAATTGCCCCGTTGAATGGGAATGGGCGGCACTCTATGGTCGTCCCGCTCCCACACTCGTTTGCCCAGGCACCTTTTGAGCCCCGGTTGCGAATATGCTCTGCTCTTAGAATTGTTCTGACACAATGGCCATTTACCGTTTATTTGTAATATATTGGTTGTTTTTTTTCTTAGCATATTGCAATTACCAAATAAACCGCAACAAATTTTAAGAACAAATTATATTGTAAAAATTTACATATTTAAAAAATCCATGTTTTTAATTCCTTTTAACAAAAATATAAAAGAAAATTTATAAAATAATTATAAGTAGGCAGGCGCATCCAGGGTATTTTGGGGTTTAAACCACCCCCGAAATTTATTTTCTTCATATAAAAACTAGTGAATTGTGCACAAATATTTTGAAAACCCCCCGAAATGTTTGAAAACCCGAATTATTTTTCTGGATCCGCGCCTGTAAGTAGGTACGCAGATACATTTGTTTTAAGTTATTCTTTTGTATAAACTTTTATCTGATCTGGTTTGTATGATAAATGTAGTTTAAAAAAATATAGGTATTTTAGTTTTTATTTTAATTTAGTTTTTATAACTGTTATTCAAAGACTTTTATTTTATTTATCAAAAAGTAACAGTTAATCAAAAGTTTTTTTCTACCTGTCAAAGAGTATCATATCTAGGTTTTTTAATTTCTAAAAGAACACAACTCCATTTTCTTAAAATTTGTTGGTGTTCTTGCCAGAGTAGTTACCCCATTTCCCACAGAGCAACCACTTTGCCCTCTGGCCATCTCGCTTGCTCTTGTTGCAGAGACAACTGACAAAAGCCGAGAGTCTCGTGTCTCGAGTCTCGATTCTTCGTCTCCCGGCGGCATTAATCGTCTTTCTATGATTTTCGGCAATCCTAATAATGCCAGTTGATGGGGTGGGCGCCTGTTAACTAGCAGCAGGCTTACAGCATTAACATGACGGAAATCGATAACACAGAGATGATGACGGTGAGAAGTCGGCACTCCACCCACTTGTGCAATATGCAGCTGCTCCTGCGTCTCTGTTAACATTTGAACGTTAAAAATTCGATTTTATAGAATTCCAGCAACGCCCAGAGAGAGCGAGAGGAGCAGTGTTTGGCCAGCTAATTACACTGCCGGCAGACGGAGCAGACAGAGAGACCTTTGGAAATCCGAATAGTGGTAACAGCGACGGGGGCGGAGCGCTGAGAGCTAACAGCAGACCTGCTACGCATTCTGCGCGCCTCTTAGTTATTATGTCAGATCTGCAATGTGCGACTATAAAATACGTATGCGGCCGACTAAAATTTATTGACTCGACGCCCTCTTTTGGGGGTGTGAGTTATAAAATTGATGGCATAAACTCTGTCTGCTCTGTGAATTTATAAACCGCACACAGCACACACCACCCTTTTGCATTTGCATGCTCCTGTTCGCCTAGGCCGTTTTTCGAGTGTATGGTAACATTTTGTAGTCCATTTGATGCGCCCAGAGAGTGCCCACTGCCCCCACAGCCGCATTCGACGAACTGCATCTCCTGTTGGCCTGGTGGAAATTTTCGGTTGTATGTTGGTAACATTTTGTGGTCCCAAAAATGTTTGAGCGCGCGCTCTTCTACTCTTCTGGCAACGCTTCTCTCGCCATCCCGCTCGCACGTTGGAATTTTTGGGGGGCGGCATTCCCGACCGCATATTTTTGGATGCGAAGCGAGCATTCCATTTCGCTGCTGGAATGCTGCTGCTGTGGGGGAGAGATGGTTGTGTCAGGGTTGTCAGACCACCGGAATCGAGGCGCGACAGGTGGCCGACGGACTGACGACGGCTGCGGCGGCAACCCTGGCCGAGCGAGCGAGCGAGCGTTCCACCACGGGCCACTGCCACTTGGCAGGCCAGGCATTCCTAACATAACGAAACCGTCTGCTTTTAGCTGCTTGCCTGTTCGGGCAGCTGAGTGAAATTTCATGCAGCGCGATTCTCACAAATTTCGAATTCCCCACATATTTTCGTGGCGTGCCTGTTGGCATTTTACTTCCACTTCGTGTTACTTTTGCCTCTGTTCTCACTGCGCGCAATTATGACGTTTGCCAGCGGTAGAGCGGTAGGGTGGTTGACTTTCCGAAGCATTTACGACCTTGAGTGGGGCGGACTTACGAAATTTATGGATGAGCGATAAAAAGATATAAAATTCACTCGAGAGGAGATGAGCCAAGTGACAGTGTGTTATCAAACTAGCGTATTAAAGCAGATATTAGAAAGAATTTTGATCTACAACCGGAGTTACACCCAGAGAAATAAACATACTAATACTATTACTAATACTAATTTAAATTTAATATTTTCGGTAACAATTTTAATTCATTTATTAAAAAATATAATTTAAAATTGAAAAATATTAAATATTCCTATAAAAATATCTAAGATGCATTTTAATATATTTTAAATACAATTTTATCTGTACTTTTAGTTTTTAAATGTGTTTATGTTTAAAAACAAGGGCGATATTTAAATATGAACGTATTAATTTTGACCATGTACTTTTACTCTGTGTTCCAGGCATTTAAAATGCGAAGATGCTCCCTTAAAAAAAGAAGTTCTTGTTTTCTCTTCCGTTAAAGTCATCAATAAACCCAAAAAAGTTCACAGAATAAAGTGCTGTTAAATATTTTACATTTGTAGGAAGGATTTTAGCGTAGAATATATTTGTACCAATATAAGTCCCAAGTATACTCATCTGACATTGGAAAGCCGAAGTTTTAATACGCTTGCAACTTTAAGAATAATATTGAGTTACAATTTCTCCTGAACAGAAAATGAAGGCATCTTCCAAAAAAATTGGAAGATTGATCAGCGAAATGTAACAGTTTAAAAAATCTGGATTCTATGCAATTTACTTCCTCAGTTTAAACACAAAAAAAAAAATTAAAAAGTGTTTAGATGTGTCCAAGTTTATTACATCCTTTGCAAGGGTATCAAAATTCTGCTTTTGGACTTAAACACTAAAAAAATTAATTAAGAATGTACAACATTGATTCCATTATTTAATCTATGTTTAATTTAACAATATTAAAGTTTAAAATGGTTGGCAATAAATTTGTTATATTTGTTAAAAATATATTGCATTTTATAAATAGACATTGAAAAAAAATCCTTAAAGTAATAAGATGCATTAAAAATAAATTTTCGGACACTCCTTCTCATCAGTGCATTAATACACCACTACCTTTTAAACAAGAAGCTGCATGGGAACGTATAAATGGCAAACCAATACCAATGGCCCAACCCAACTAGTTTGTTCGAGCTAAGTGGAAGGGAAATTATCCCCTCCACAGATTACGCACTGCGGCGACTCCTTGAATTCAAGGTGACATTGCCTCGAGTTCGACTAAACATCCCAATCCCGACCAGTTCCGTAAAGTGGAGCCACCTTGCTGGGAGTGGAGCTCACTCCCACTGGCCACAAGTGGGTGGCAGTGGTGCTGCTGGAGTTAGACGCACTATTGTCCTCTGCAAATCCTCATTGTAACAAGCGCCCAGAATCGTTGCCTTACGCATACGTCGACCCAACGACTCCAGACTTCGAAGAAGTGCAGCAGCGACACAACAAAAACACCAATGCAAAAAAGTTGCCATAAAGAGACGACAACGTCGTCCCCATCCCCATCTCCATCCCATCCACATCGGCATCGCCCAAAAATAAATGCAACGCCTCCGAATGGACGATCTCCCAGATACTCGCACTCGCCCCATCTCGCTCACGCCCTGGAGATCGCTTAACCCGTCGTCGGATGCAATGTCCGCTGCTGGTGTTGTTGCTGCTGTGATGTTGCTGCTGCTGCTGCTGCTGCTCCCAGCAAGTTCATTGGCCCAGCTCAAGGCGATGCGAAAAAGGAAATCAAGAAACGAGCACACAGCGAAAAATTGAACGGGCAAATCATTCTGATTGCGTCCCGCAAACTGGTTTTAGGGTTACGACTGCGATCGGAAGTTTTAATCGGGTAAAAATATACATATGTGTGTATGTTCCTGCAGGGGCACTGAGATTAATTTATCTTTAGGATGCATGGCGCATAAACATTCACTCAGGGGGCACTGAGAATGAGTTCTCTTCATAATGGATTACTTTCCGACATTCAACTTCATTCTTATTTCCAACTAAGATAAAAAAAAAATCAAAAATCTCAAAATATTTAAATCTTACATAAGTTTACTTATTAAATTAAAAGATTAAATCATATAACAACCAAATACTGTTAGGAATTCCAAAATAAACTACACATTTTTTATTGTGTTCGTATATTTCTATATAAATATTTGACCTCTTTCCAGCTTACTTGTAAATACAATGGTTTTTTGTACAGACATAAATATTAGTATACACAAATTGTGGATCTGGAATGCTTATATTGACTAACTATAGCTTTGAGTATAAGAATTAATTTCTGTGTGCTTGAAGAACGTCGCTATAAATTTTCGATTGACTAATTGTGCGACTTATTGTATCAAGCACTAACTCAATACATAAATTCATAGCGACGTCCTACCTATGTCAGCTGCATTAAAATAATATTTGGTGCCATGGATATAGAATAAACTAAAATATAATATCATGTTATGGTACAAACATAAGCCCATTTCTAACAAAGCAGGGCTATGTTTCCGCTCTCGTTGCCAGCGAGGAAGGCTCGATTCAGGGGCAGCACAGCCAGGGAGGTGAGCACACCGCGGAATGTCTCCGAGCGAAGTTTGGTGATGGTATTGAAGGCGTGGGAGTGGGCCACATCCGCATAGACGCCCACACGGTTGCCAGTGGTGGCGTAGACCAAGGACGAACCGACACTCTGCAGGAAATGGGCGGGTTCTGGCGGAGGTCTATAAAAATGTTTAATTTAAGTAAATATATTTGCTAATTCGATTATTTGTAACTCACTTAAGTTGGTAGTGCATAATGCCATCCAGGGCATGCCAAACGGCCAGGCTGTGATCCAGGGCAGAGCTCACCAGGAACTGGTCACTTGGCGCGGCCAGCTGCAGCAGATCGCATTCCATTGGTCGCCAGGAGTTGATCACCATCCCGGTGCGCGTGTCCAACTGTACGATGCATCCGGAGGAAAGTCCTGCCGCTAGCCAATTTCCAGAAGGAGCCACCGCCAGGCAGCGAACAGTGGCATTGGGCAGTGTAGCATTACACACCCGCCACTCGTTCACGTACTCCATGCTCCTGGCATCGATCATCTTGACGGTGGACTCCGCTGTTCCGGCAATCACGAGCGGCGAATGAGAGGGCAAACACTTGACCACGGTCACCGCACTGTGACGTGGAGCGTCTAGTATGCCTAGGGGTCTTCCAATAAATGGGTCCCACAGGTGAATACCCGAATCGCAGGAAACCACATAGCGTAGGGATTCCAGAAAGCCCAGTGAATTTATGGATTTCTTGTGCGCCGTGTAGGTGAACTGACAGGCTGTCGTCTTTCTCCCATCTCCTTCGCTGCGCAACGACCACAGCTTGACTGTCTTGTCTTTGGAGGCAGACACAAAGCTATTCTCATTGTCCAAGGCATATATAGCCCTCACGGAGTTGGTGTGACCCACAAAGGACTGCAGCCGGATCTGTTTGAGATTCAGCGTCTGATTGTCTTTCTCACTGCGCGTCGTCTCATTTCGCCAGTAGGCCAACCAGTTGCCCTTCAAATGGCGCGTGCTGGGCATCTGATCCAGTTTGTAGGCCACCATGTCAAGAAGTTCCACATTGCTCCTGGCCACTTGCAGCCGATTGCCCACGATTTGGGTGCCAAAGCTATTTGCGGCCAGTTCGCAGCTGGCGTCCACAGAGTCCTCATCTTGTCCAGAACTCACACTGGTGGCCAGCTGAGTTTTGCTCTGTCCATTGGGTTGCTCGTGTTCGTGACACAAGGTCAGCACAAATTCTAGGTTAGTCAGGGTCCTCTTCATGTTTGCCTCGCCCAGGAAGCGCAGGAAGGTCAGATATGCGGTATGCGCCAGTTCCGGTCCAAACACATCCCTCAACTCCTCCAGGGCACGTTCTTGCTGCGTTGCACCGCCAACCAGCGAAAGATTGGCCAGATCGCAAGCAAAGTCATTGGGCAGTCCAAAAGCCTTGTTAAAGATTAGGAAAAAGGGAGCCAGCAGCGTTTGACACAGGTGCTCCCGTGTCATATCCGATCCCAAGCGGACACTTAGAGCGTAAATCGCATCCAGAAACTTCCGCGCCAGCAGAGAGCGTCCTAGATAACCACTGGGCATGAGGAGATTTGTGGAGCTCAACAGACGGAGAATGGGCAGGAGGATAGCCTCCAGTAGTATGTGCTGCAGGTGCTCCATTATGCTAACATCGGTCAGACATGGAACCATGTACTTGAGCAGCTGCAGGGAACTAATGATGGCCCCCTCTAGACTGCCAGTGATCCGTTTGGAGCACAGTCCAATTAGTTCGCTGATGTGCGGGAAGTACTGCAGAAGGAGGAAGTTTTCCCCATAGAGAGCTGGAATAAAAAGAGTGTTGATAAGAATTTTAGTTAGGAGACTCAAAGGGAAGAGAACTCACCTGCAATGGACATGAGACACTCCAGAACTCGAGCCGCACTCCGATCGCCCACAACCCTTGCGTTGGCAATGCTGAAGTAGTTGAGATTGGCCGCTTCCGGGGTGGAGCTGAACCCACCATCGTCCACCTCCGGCAGCAGGTTCTCTTGGCCGACATAGCAAAGCGAGAGCAGCTTCAGGAGGTTCCTGGTAATGAACCGAGAGGTGAGCACCGGTCCCAGCCGATGCGAGAGCCAGACCAGACTCTCGGCGCTCATTTCGCTGATGCGGTTGTTCTGCACGGCTTTGGCCTCCGACAACCGGGAGATGACCGATGCCTGCAGGGAGTCCGTGGCCTCCGCTTCGGTCTCCACCGCTGTAGGAGGAGGAAGCTGCTCCACTGCCTGGCTGATCAGCTCGAAGCTATCCACACTCTTTCGGGAGCCAATGTCACAATCAATGGCGCTCAGCTGGAAGCTACGACGTATGCCACCGGCAGTTGGACACAGGGGTATCTCGATGGTGGGCGAACGGGGTCCAAGTGGTGGTGGAACCAAAGCGGGCGGCGTTTGACTCTCCCTTAAAGACAGCTTATCCGGCGATATTCTGGCTCCGTAAATAAGTTCGTTGATCACCAGTTTATCCGGTGATCCGTCCGACTCCCGAGCCTCATCCGCACTAGCAGCACTGGTACTGGGACGCATGTCAAATGAGTCAATGGACTTGCTGTCCTGAATAGACGCTCTGTCGTGATCCTCCTCGAAGGTGAACAGCTCTTCGATGTCGGGTTTGGTTTCAGGTTCAACCGTCTGTTGCAATTCCTCCTCCGCGGCAAAGTTGAGATTCTTGCTCGTCCTTCTGCTCCCGCCACTATGGTAATGATAGCCATTGCCCTGCTCCGGTTCCTTGTAACCACCGACCGCTTCTATCAGAGGTGCTATAAAATGATGAAGAAAACAGCGAAGTCCAAAACGCACAATCAAACGGAGCAGGAAGCTGTGGTGATAGAGCTTCACTGATTTCCGGGACTTAAAGGAACTGCTGGCGGAGAAGCGCAGATGTCCACCGCTGTTGTTAGAGCCATTGGAGCCACCATCCTCCGGGGAACTGACTCCCTCTACATCGTAAAGCTTGAGCAGTGGTTGGAGCAAATGCTGTTGGGTTTGAGCGACACCCAAAGCCTGAGCAATGGGGTCAAACAAGTTCCAGGCAGTTAAGATCGAGGTGCGTTCGTCTCTCAGGAGATCAATAATGTGGGGAAGGAGCAACTCCACCGGAGTGAATTGCTCGTAGGCAAAAGCCACGGGTTCAAGAAGCCTCTTTACGTGGGCGCAGCAGGACATGACCTTACACTCGGCGATCTTCCGTTCAAAAACCACTCTCTGACGATCCATTTCCGTGTATCTGGCACACTCCCTGCCTCCCTTGCAACTGAAGTGCGTGTGCAGCTCCAGGAGCACTGCATTAGCCTCAAAGGCATGTAGAGATCTGACGAGGGCATAAACAGCCATGTAGTGGCTGGGAAATGGTAGCAACAGGTTGGCGAACATCGGCTCCACCAGCTGAGTGGCATTTGGCGGTTGTGGCAGGCCTTGATCCTGCACTCCAGAATCCTCCAGCTGCAGCAGGAGGCGCACAACTCGTCGCACTGGCTTGGGCAACTCCTGGCGATGCATCTGAGCCACTGTCCTGCAGGCGGAGAGTCGAGCCTCAAAAGTGGAACTCAAACCATTCCCCATCAGAAGCGGACGTAGACGTTGCATGGTGAACAGCTCCACTATTAGACATCCCAGGACTTGCAAATCCCGCTCTCTTCTGACACTCAACAGATGCTGCAGGCAGTTCCTCTTTTCCCTCAGCAGATTCTTCGACTTTGTGGGTATTTCTCCACCACTTGCAAAAAGCTGGTTGGTGAAAGAGTGTTCTGCCGAGTTTTGTTCGAAAAGCAGGTCACTGCTGATCATCTTCTCTTCGGGATTGGCCGACGCCCGTTGTTGCGGAAAAGTGCGTGCGTAGAACGCCTCCAGGGTCTCCAGATTGTGTAGGAGAAGCGCGGGATTGTAGTTCTCTGGCAGTTCAATAAAGTTGGTAATTGCATAGAAGTTTGAAGCCGAAGCAGATGCGGAACTGCTGTGAACAGAGCCGCTGGATCCCTCATCCCCAAGACGCAAAGAAAGGTGTGACGATCCCGTTCCACTATCGGCCTGTAGATTCTCCGTACTTTTGGCTAGACGCTTCGAGGGACTGGCGTACAGTTGACAGAGCCTGGGTGCGGTTTTGCTAAACCAGGGAGTGGCGTAGCGGCGTGGAGGATGTGCCTGGGCAAAGAGCTGAACGATGCCACGCTGGCTGAGATTCCTGTGCTGATCCACCAGCGTCAGACAGACGTTCTTCGATTTAACAGCCGCCTTGCCACTTAATTTGTAGCTGGAAGGGAATAATAACAAAGTTTTTAAGGAAAATTAATAATGGGATATGGAAATGTGGTTGTTACTTTAAAAGACCAACAAATTTCTTTAGTAAACCTGTCAAAATATTTAAATATTTTTATGTTAACAATTTAATCAAATTACAAGCCAAATGAAATACCCTCTTGTGCTCGGAAGGGGTTTTTCCTATCTATTACAGTTTGTATTTGTGATCCAAATGTACAACTTTAATTTTGAATGACTAATTGTTTCTCGGACAGCTATATATTTAAACCGATAGCGATCCAGTTTTCTCAATGACCGTGAGATGCTTGTATTCTGACACAGAAAACTCACCCAAAGTTGAGATCGATCCAGTGATGCAGTCGTTCGCTGACGTACTGGGATTCCAGGGCCTCGCGGTGCTTGCAAATAAAGTCCTCGGGACAGGTGGCCCAGGCAGGCAGCTCGAGATCAGGCAGATCCTCGTGGATGCTCTTGAAGATCATGGGGTCCGAGTAGAACTCGGGAATGCACTCGTCTGGGGTCCACTCTTGTAGCCTCTGAATGGACACAGGATACTCCGCCGGCACCCAGATGGGACGCACGTGGGCGCAGAGGATGTGCTGGGGCGTTCTCCTAGCCGTGTACACAAAGTAGGTAATCTCGGAGAGAAAATCGGAGACGTGGTGAGGTGCCTGATCACCGACAGGTTGATACGTGCCATCTCCGCTGCTATGCTGACTCGCATGGGCGTACATGAGGTCCAGATGGACATCGCCCTTGTTCAGGCGGTACTTGCTCTTGGTCAAGTCCCGCCAGGTGGCTCCTCCGCGTCCATTGAAGTCAGTCACCCAGGGCATGATGTGGTGGTGAGCCGCATTGGTCAGGCTTCTGCCACACGCATTGTTCAAAATGGTGAGGTAGTCGAAGTTGGACAGCTGACCATTGCACCACATCTCCGTGTACTCGCGGAGATTGAAGTGGGCGGGATCGTAGGCGAATCGCAGGTCAAACATGGTGCTGCTGGAGGGTAGCCGCTGCTGCGGGTCCCCCAGGTCTCCCAGCTCCTCGCTGGCTAGCGGAGTCAGCGGGGACATATCCTCCCCGGCTGGGTCGTCCTCTAGGAGGTTGCACTGCAGCCGCGGGAGCACCTGCAGCCAGAGATTCTCGCGCAGCACAATGTGCTGCAGTCGCAGATCGCCCAGGAAGAGGCCCTGTCCCTGGAGATGCTTGGCCAGCTGCAGGATCTGGTAGATCACAAAGAGTGTTTTGTTGTATCCCTTTCCCAGCAGCGCGGGACTGAAGGTGATGCAGTCGTACAGGCTGCATTCCAGGGCTGGTGGATAAAAGAAGACGCTGAAGTGCGTGGAGGACTCGATGGCCACCAGAGCGGGCAGGACGTTGGCCTGACAGTTGCCTGAGGAGTTGGGTACGGCAGTGGAAGCTTCACCATTGCGAAAGTTCAGCACGGGGCAGTGGTAGACGCGCTGGATGAGCTCCTTGAGCACCATATCGTGCGGTTGGAGCTGTCCTTGGCCACTGGGTGGCTTTGCAGCGGCCGCTGAGGGCGTGGACTTGCAGAGCTTGACATGTGCCCCACTGTACTTCCTGTAGGCCTCTTCCCACAGTTGCTTAAAGTTGCTTTGAGCTACGAAGGACACTGCCTGCGAGTAGGAGAGGGGCAGGTCTGCTGTAGAACCCTCCCTCGGGATCCTGGGCAGTGGGTAAACCCGCGACTGCGGCTGCTTGCGGTAGGTCTGCACCAGAATCCGCGTCCACGGGTGCTCCAGCTGCCCCGTGGGATAGGCCCTGCGATCGAGCAATGGCCAGCTGGGAAAGTGCGTCAGCTTCCTGTTCCGCTCCAGGGATTGCAGCCAGGCTTTGTCGCAGATCAGCTGGAATCTCCCCTCGCCACCCGCCTCGCACACATGCTGCGGATCCACTCCAATCTCTGGCCAAATCAGCTCGCTGTCGCCCATTTTTCGGACGGGGGTGCTCCAACTGGAAACCTGCGTTGCTGCTCCGCTGCTGCCTCTGTCACCGCAGCTCGATCACATTTTATGACTGGGCGAGGTTCGATCTGTCTTGGCCATTGTCTTTTTGGGCTTAAGCTCTTGGTTTTGTTAGGTGTTTTAGGATTTTCTGTTATCTTATCAAAGAACTAGAGGTGGAACTGAAACCGATTTTCATGCGATACTATCGATGGCGCATAAAAATATGCTTAATCGATGCTTTCCTTATTCATCGATTAGTTTTACTTATTATGGAAATTATTAGAAAATTACCATTTTATACAGCTTAAAAAATATAATCTAAATGCTTTACTGCTATATAATTTTATTTTTAATAGTTATAATTTAAAGTACGCTGTTAAAAAAAGTGACCAGGCTGACAGAAAAATACTGATGAGTATTTTTTGTATTCCAAATTTAATTGAGCGCGAAAAATTTAAAATGTTCTTGATCTTACGATTTTAAAAAAACCTTTTACTGAAAGAGTTTTTTGTTTTGTTTTGTTTTTGTATAGAAAAAAATCAATATAAAAATAGTTGTATGTCTTTATATCCTATAAATAATTGAAGATGTATAAATATTTATATTGTTATTATATAAGGAAACAATCCAGCAATTTGTTAAATTCCACACAAAGCGATGTTTGTGTTTGACCCTGCTGGGCAAACATTTTCGTTTTCAACTGATGTCAATGCCTTCACTTTCCTGCATGGCATGCGACGCTTGTGAGATACACTTGACCGATAATAATCGCAAATGAAATCAGCCACAATTATTGGGAATTTCAAAAACCAAATATGTACACTTATATACAAACATTTGTATTTCAATTGGGACTTACATGCAAGTTACATGTAACCCAACCGATCTGCAAACATCAAGGGCTCAACCAATGTTTAAATAAGAGATCTTAATATGACTTTAATATTTATTTTTTAGTTTTTATTTTGGTTTTTACTGGCCTTTGTGTATGTTAAGAAAATGATTTGAACAATAAAGTTGTTCCTTAACAACAAATATTTGCAGCCAATTAACTTCAAAATTATTTTGAACGAAATAATTCCTTTTTGGCAAATTTCTTTTAACATACTTACCACAATAATGATATTGCTTTTAACTAGAAAATGACGAAAGTTTTTCATGTTCTTATAAATACGACAATTAATTTGTTGTTATCGTTTATTAAGAAAGTTCCTGTTTTAAGCAAACTACTAAAAAAATGTAGATATTTTGTATACATTTTTCACAAATTTCTTTAATTTGTTCTTTTTAGGGGTCATTTGTTTTCTGCCTTCATGGAAATTCCCACGCTATCCTCTTGCATTTCTTATTTTATTCCAATTCCTGATCTTATCAAAAAGTTGGCCAGGTTTGTAGTGTGCCACCTTCGATTCAGCATCCAACCATAGACAAGGTCAAGGTGGGCCATGGTCTTCGAGTTTTCACCCATCTGTGATTGCGTGGGCCAGAATTTAAAAGAGTACTCCAATACCATATAACATAAGAAGTGCGATTGTGACATCCAACTGGTTTTGTTGCCCTAAAATTATCCAATTCGATGGACGGATTCACTTCCGTTTTGCAAAAATTAGCAGGCTTTAATATTTTGTGTATAAATAACAGGGAATCACGTGTTAAAGGCTTGTCTCCGGTTCCAGGTTCACCTGTCCAGATGTTGTTTGGAAATTCACTCGGAGCCAATATTTGCAAAGTGCCACAATTAAATGTTTTGCATGGATGTCGAGAGGGGGAAGAACACAACAACAAAACACAGGTATTTGCCAGCTAAAAGTTCTTACCACTTTTCACACTTCGAATGAGTTGTGCAAACAATTAAAATGTGTGCTTATTTATTACATGCGTTATATGGAGTTTTGTGTATACATATTGCAGGCAGCAAGAGCAAGCCCCTGGCTGGAGGAATTTTGTTAAAAATACCCTATATACGAGGGCAATTGATTTTGGCACTTTCCCTTACCGCATCGCATCGATCGGGAATTAAAGCGCACTCATAAAGCGGCGCACACGACCAAAAACCAGCAAATATGGCCAATTAAGTTATTAAACACCTTGCGGATCGGATGACGCACCCCAAACGATCCCCGGTCCCATAAATGAGTCGCACTCCGCTCGCCTAACACGGGTCAGTATTCTATATGGAGGTTTATATGGTAAGTGGGGCTTTTTTTAAACCGCACATCACATGCTGAGCTTTATGCCTCAGATTTGACAGTTCTGTTTGCCCATAGTTGGGGCTTGGGGTTTGGGGCGGAGGAGATTCCCTCCTGTCCTCCCCCGGACAATCTTATCTTTTCCTTAAAGCCTTGAAGTACAAAGTCGCATTATAAAGTCACTGGCGGCTATAAAGATTAGGACCGATATTATGGTTAGTACCGTTGTAAAAGGCATATTTAAGATAGCCAACTTGGGCCGTCCCGTTCCGCAGTTTATTTAGTTTTATGGGCCACCACCTCAAATATGGCAATATTTCCCGGGAAACAACAAAATAGAATAGGAAAAAAACCCAGAACTCACATAACCCCGTGACCCAATGGTGGTCAGCCTTCAATCACTTAACCCCCTCCTTCTATATCTTTGGTGCGAACCAATCACTCAATCCAATCCAATCCACTCCAATTTAGCCAAGTTATTCCAGTCTCGTGAGCTCGAGTATTTTCTTGTCATCGATGACCCTCGAAATGTCAATTGTGTAGCAATTTCCTTGCCTCGATGATTCGTTTTATTTTGTTGTGGCTATTTTAATTATTTAAGTGTTTGTTTACTGCATTTTACTTGAACTATTCTCGCCTTAACCGGTGTCGATCACCTGGCAAGATTTCGGTTGAATTGATTTATTGTTGTTACTAAACTGAACAAAGCTCGTTAAAGGCATGTGTCTAAAAATGTACGAAGCTGAGCTTCAGTTGTTTTTGATTTATCACGAATAGTAAACTTTTTGAACTGACTTTTATGGAATTTTCAGATCATCTAAGAAAGATTTTCTAAAGATACACGATATCTTATCTTGACAGATAGAACTTACAAATTCACTTTAGCTTTTATTTTTAGATTTTATCATCATACTATAACATAATCCCTATATGATAGTGAGAGATATAGAGCTATCTAAGCTATTTTCTTTTGAAATTTATATTTTAACCAGTTTAAATAGCCTTTTCAGTCACCAGAATGCAAATGGTCTTTAATAAACATATTAAAAACTATTTTTAATTAATTAATATTCTAAAACATATCTTTATGATTGATGCCCATACTCAATGATTCCAGTTCTCTGACTTGTGTCCTTCTACATACTATATACTATTTGAATCCAGAGACAAAATTGCCACTTGACATGGTGCTTTTAATTAACCGGGACATGTCGGCTCTTGGATTCTTCTTTATACATACATCATATGCTGTGCGCCCATAGAATTAAAGGTCTTTGGAGTAAAGTTGACAGAAAAATTCTGAATTTGTGTAAGGCGAAGTCCAAAATACCCTTGAAGTATGGGTAATACAAGTACATATTTTTGTATTCGACCCTAATCTATAAAATGACCGCAAAATGTTTATATTTTGTTTATGTTTATGTGATACTTTTAATTGCTTACTTGATAAGGAAACATTAGATTAAAATACCTATTCCATTAAAAAGTAATGGGAACTTTTTGAACTTTTGAATTGTTGTCCCAGAATGATTTATACATCATTATATTACTCTTTAATGAATCCCCAAGGAAAGTTTACTATCATTATGCCCTTGAAATATTATCTTGAAATATCCTCAGCCCAGAGTATAATGTTGCGTTGATATACAAGTAATTTTTTGGCGCCCGTCGCATCCCATTAATGGACATCAAATATAAAAGACTTTCAGGCCGCTTCAATTAATTTGCGGTATAGTATACATATAAATACATAACGCAAAATATTTGGTATGCGAGTTAAATATTGAGTGCTATGTGTCTGTCTGCCGCGATGTCTGATTGTCCGGCTGTCCGATTACCAGTTCAAGCTGGTAGCATTTTCGGTCATGGACATTGGAGCCAGTTTTAGCTAGATTCTAGACACACTATATATTTACATTTTGGTTGATTTGTTCTGAATACTTTTGATGTATTATTGTGGACAAACATTTCAATTGCAGAGTCTCATTTTGCGCAGCATGGTTCGCTGACTTGGTAAACTCATCGCGAAATGACAACGCACAAAAACGAGTTTGAAGATCAGCTCGGATCGGGGTCTATCGGATTGCATGGATCGTCTGAAATGGATCAAAATAAATGTGCGTGCAGCTAATTGATGGGGTGTGCGCATTAATTGAAGTTTGTCACTTTTCATTAACCAAGAGATGGAATATTCCCATGAAATGGTTCATAAATTCGCATTATCTAGCCTAGAACCTGAGTGTGTACAAAAAGTACATATGCAGTTGTCACTTGGCTGATCTTAAGTCAAAGACAAAGTGGGCCATCGATAAGAACGACCAAGTTTAACTGATAAACATAGCATACTTCTCCTGGGTTTTGAATGGGGTGTGCGGATTAGATTTCCGGCGATAATAACCTGATTGCAATACAGATATTGCAAGTGCACAATCTTAAGAAAACTTCACTTGGACCTTTATAACTGATTAACCTTAGAAAGTCTATTTCTTAGGAAACAGAATTTTAATTGACTTCGATCTTACAAATGTACAATATATATTTTCATACACAGCTATAAATATGAATGCGAATATGAATGTATATTTAAACCGCAGCTTAGCTCCATTGAACCGCATCTGTAACTGGTTAGTTCAGACTTAAATTTTTGTGTGTGCCCCAAGTTATGCAGATATATGTATGTACTTAAAACACTCGAGCGAATTAAAACTGAAATCGAAACTGAGTCTGAAATGGCATTCGAGTGGCCTGAAATGAATACGGATCGGTACAATAGAAGTGTCAGGGCGGTTTGGGGTGGTTAACCCGACCAAAACGATAAGCATTCCCTATTCTCGCCACCAACAGCCTCCCATCGCCCCCTCATTTTTTATACATATAGTTAATTGCATTGCATAAAGGCGAAACCCGCCTTTAACCGGTAAACGCTGCTGACTAACTAAACGTGCAACAAAAACAGCAATAACTAATGCAACAGCTAGTCTCGTACAACAACTAAACTAATTCTATTGGAGCTACCAACAAGTTGTCGCTCTCTACTCGTAATACCCTACACTGTGGAGTGTAGGGTACCATTACTTTGAAAGTTTGCACAAATATCTTCAAGAAGGAAAATGGTATCAGCACTCTGTAGACATCAAAGTCACTCAAAGTCCCCCTTTTTATATTTATATGTACATATATATTTTGCATGGATGGCTGGGTAAACAAAGATATGTGTTGTTGTTCGTCGAGTTTTTCAGAATAATCTGGCAGACTTATGTGTATTAAAATTTATTTATGTATATATAGTTTTTATATCCAGACGAAATACTTTGTCGCGTGTATAAAAAAATGTAAGAGTTCTTCAAATGTTAGGTATTTATAAAAAATGAATATGTACAAAAAGTTTATTTGCGGCTTGTTTCCGGGCACCCTATTGTTAAACAGAATCTTAAGAAGGGTCATATATTATACCATTATAATAAAATAATATTAACAAAATATGCATGTCTTATCAATCATGAAACAAATATTTTTATTTATTGCTTTGATAAGCTTGTATTCTTATTGTTATAGTAGATTGAACTGATAAGCCTTCAATCATAACCCTTACTTACTTTTAATTGCCCAAACTGCATTTGCAATTTCAATGTTTCTACACTGGGAATTCCAAAGATTCAATTTTTGCAGGGTGAAAAGTTCTCAGATGTCAGATAGGGAAATCGGTGCAACTACCAATATTGGTGAATGGCCTGTCTGGGCCCCTCAGATAGATCCATTGTTGGCCAAAGTTTCGTGCATTCCGGTTCCGCTGGTTCTAAAACCAGAGCAGGGTGCACGGTTTGGCACATAGTCTTACTACAGTCTGCTGGGTTTTTTTTTCCGATTTGGCCGTTTATAGTTTATAGCGACATAAAGTGAGCGACTGCGACGGCGGAAAACCGTTAAGTATTCAGCGCAGAATCGATTGTTGGTTGATATCAACTGAAATCGAAATCGGGCTTGAAATGGGCAAATAAACCAAAGTTCCTTGGCGGCGCGCCTGAAAGTTAGTTGCTAGTTGTTGCATTTGTTGGAATGCTCCACGCATGCGGAGGCCCGATGGCCGATCGGCCAAGATAGCGAGAGTTTTTATGAGGTGCCACAAACATACATACATCCATACATGCACTGAGCCAAAAAGTTTTTCTAGTATTTTCCAAACATTTTATTTCAAAAAAATTAAAATTATGCTTTTGCAAAAAAAAATTACCAAAAATTTTTAATAAAATCACTTGAAAATTTGTCTAGAGTCTTGACATTCAAGTACCAATTTTTTTTTTTTATCAATCATTTCTGTATTGAAATGTACACGTTTAAAAACATTTTTTTACAGAACAAACGCATTATCATGCAACAAATCTTAATAATAGTTAATTTTGTATCTTTTTAAAGTTATTAATAAATGAAAATTAAAAATTTAAAGGACATGTTTTATTTGCGAACAAAGTATGCAAATTCTGTAAAGTTGACCATGTTTTTGGTTATCAAAAAAATTTTGAACATCTTTAAATGGACCAAGTTTCTTTTAAAACCCCCCCCCCCCCCTTTTTCGCCCCCAAACCCCAAAACCACTTTTTAATCCTAGAGAAAAGTGGCCTAAATAAATGTTGTTTGTATTGAAAACATCTAGCCAAATATTTAAAATGAAAATGGTAATCTTCAAAAATTTCGTATAAAACCAAGCTACACTCTTTAAGAGCTAGTCTCTACCGGTTTTTCTTGTTTTGCTTTTTTATGAGGCAATGAGTATCGCAAATCTTATAGTCCTGTAATTCTTTCTTGTTGGTTATAATTTTGAACATCTTCAAATGGACCAAGTTTTTAAAAACCTGGAGTTAGGTTTTTAAAAACAAGCTATGCAGTATCCTTTCGTACAAGCAAAGACTTTTGAGATTGGCTATAAGCTAAAGTCTTGTAAGCCTTTTAGGTTTAAATTAAGCCTGCGGTTAGATCTGTATCGAAGGTAAACTGAGAAATAAAGATGAAAAGCTTAAAGTGGACCATGCTTTTTTCTCCGTGCACAAGTGTGGCAGTTATGTAGAAGCAAGTGTAACGAGTCAACTCCTTGTCAATATAGCGATACACGATCGTTGGTTGGCCAATAAAAAAAAAACTCCAGCAGCAGCAGAGCGGCGGCTGAGCAGCGGCAGCGGAGCGGCGCTTATCTGCCTCTCATATAAACTAAAGTCGGCGGGAATAATTTCTCATTTGTAATTTGGCAGGCGGCGTGCGCGGATCGGAGCAGAATAAAGAGAATTAGCGATCGGGAATCGGGAGATCATTTACTGTTGGTTTTTTTGCCAGGGGAACAGAAAGAGACAACGAAAAGTGCGTGGGTGCCACTTGCTGTTTCGCTCTCGCCAAGTGCTTTAACTCTCTCTCTGCCTTCGTTTTCGTTATTGCGCGTGCGCCAAGTGCAAGGAAGAAAAACAACTAGAAATCGAGGAGAATCGAAAAGCGAGAAAAACCAAAAAATTTAGTGCGCGTAAAAACGTAAAACCCAATAAGAAGGATCCGGCGGAGTCCTTTTACCCGTAACCGTGGCGAAAGAATTGGCCAATTTGTTGACGCAGCAGAACAACAATCCCGAGATGACACAACAACCGCAATGGGGCATAAGCTTCTCAAAGTGTAAGTGTTATAAAAATAAAACCAAAAAAGACTCGGGATCCTCGGGTGTTACATATCTCTCCATAAGGAAGTGCGGAATTCGGAGTGCTGCGGATCGTTGAACTGCGATTCCGGGGGGCATTCTTGAGACGACGACGACGACGGTTAAGCAAAATATTTCAGTGGTTAACCGACATTGACCGACAGCAGCGGCAATATTAAATCCTAAATGTATTCGCGCATGTGTATGCTGTATAATGCATAAATGAAAACAATGACAAAACGTTTTTGTCACTTCCGATTTTGTTCGGTTTCGTGTCTCGCATTTCACGTTTGTTTGTTTAGGTTTTGTTTGTTGCTGGTGGCTTCTCTTCTCTGCGATCGATCTCTTAATATTCCCGGCATGCCTCCGCATAGATTGGTAAATATTTTGCATACAATTTGCATGTGAATCGGTCGGAGAACTTCGATTCTACGTCAGGGTATCGCATTTCGGCTCGATTGCGTACTCCTCGATTACGACCATTCCATTAAAAACGTTAACAGTTATTATGGACTGTGTAGAAACGGTTTATGGCTCTGCCCATTTCCTCGCCCCATCTCGCTCTATTCTTTTTTGGGCAAGGTCAATGCAATAAAGAATTCTGTCCGCCGACTTTTTTTGTCGGATTGGGAAACCAATTGTTTTGTAAGAGCTTTACGAAAATAAAACTGTATTGTAAACGATTAAGTGCTGATTTAAGGGAGAGATTTAAAATTCAAATTTTCATGTTACTTCTAACAATATGTTTTCTTACCGAAAAAAGCTATACATTTAAATGAGTAACTTTTGCGGTTCAATTTTACTATCTACTGCTGATTTATTGGTGGGTTCTGCCCAGTCATTTGTAAACTATTTTTGCAAAATTACTTACTGTGAAATATAAAACCCAGTGTGTCAAGAGAACAGATGATCTAATTTTGTTCTACCAAAGGGTTTTAATGATTGTGAACACATGTTAGCCTAATGAGCTGAAAGTTTTGAAGTTGGCCATAAATCAACCGATTGGCAGTCAGCGTTACGCATTAGTTTTGAGTTATAGCGATCACCAGCGAGCAGCACCGTAACCCTCGGCTAATCGCCTTGTTCTATTGCCCGTCCCAGTTGCTCAAAGTCTCATTATCATATGGAAAGGGCCTCGAGTAGGCCTATCTGGCATTCGTATGCAGCAATCGCACATTGAAGCCGACCCCCTGCCCCCCCGGCCCATTGACATAATTTTCGCAAGACCGCGGAAATGTAAGCAAAGCAGAAGAAATGGTGTTTATTCGTGCCGTGCTATCACTGGACACGGACACTGACGATTGCCGGACAAAGAGCCGTAGACACAGAAATGTCAACAGACTACTGACAGACAGAAGAAATTGTTTTTATTTTCTCATTACTCCAACGGATATGACTGGTACTGCCAATCGACTTTCGTTAATCTCATTGGACTTTATTGAGTAAACTTTAGCCTTTAGAGCTTTAAAACAATATAAATGTTTCAAGCTTTTTAAAGATAATAGTTTGGGATTCTTTATTAAATAGTTTTACCTACCTCTTCAAAGGATTTTGTTATAAGCACATAAAGCATAACCAGAGGCAATTTTAAAACTTGTTAAGTCCTTAACATTATAAAGTTAAGTAAACATAAAAAAGCTACATAGCTTTTAAAACGTGATATCCATGACTAGAAAAACAAATACAGTTTTTTAGAGCAGTGTATTTTTTTTTACAAAAGTCCCACAATTAAAACTGGTTCAAGTGTTTTATTTAGCCAATTAGAAAGTTTCACTAGCTCTATGAGTCATGAATGATTTAATCTTCGGGTATAAAAGGTCATAAAATATTCAATAAATTCCATATCTTATAGAGGGTGACATTTTTATCAAAGGTTTACTTTACTCCTTCACCTGATGAAGTTATTTCTGAGAAGTTAATACGACAAATAGGTGTTACCGTTTGCGATTAAGCCTTATTGGAAAACCAGTTTCTCTTTCCCCCCAGCAAAACTGCCACTTAGCTTTCATTTTCCACTTATTTAGGCGATAAGGCGGCGTTACTACATTCTGATTAAATCTCAAATGGCTTATCGTGTGTGATGGGCCTTAACTCGAGAGCGCTCATATATTAAAGCCACTAAGCGTATTGGTCTGTTAAAATACTGCTATACTTGGCGGTCGATGATATGATTAGCACCCATTTACATATAGATTGTTATGGCCTTATCAACTTATCACTTGGTAATCATATTAGCCGAATTGTTTTTTGTTTGACAATCGTGGGGCGATCGTGAATAAATTTCCTTGTCAAATTTTTGTTAAGTAACCTGTCAAATATTGACACATTGTTAATTTTTCTGCAATTTGCCAGAAGCAAAGTATTTATTAACATTAATTTATAGGGAAAATAAACTTGTCAGCGAGTGACGTCGATGGGTTTTGCGAAACAGTCTCCCATAAACTCCCATTAAAAAGACAAACATGATTGTTTGGTTTTTATAGGCTGGTGGTTGGATTAATCTGACGTAGGTGGGAGCCCTGGCTTAATGTCAACAACAACAGCAGTCGGTGCCTGGGAAGTGATCTAATAATATTGTCATGAATTTTATTTTGATTGTGTTTACCCAAGAACTCGCTCTATTTGCTCATTCCAAATGCAGAGATCCGATTGCGTGCCGTTCTTGTTAGATCTTTTTTGGATGAAATGGGTCAATGTTAACCTAGCGTGTCCGAGAACTTGATCATTTTAACCTTCGAATTATGTACATAGATGGGCTTTGAGTCAATTCCCCTCAAGCCCTATAAATTTTGACCACACATTACTTAACTGGCCAGCCATTTGTTTTATGGTCATTGGTCTCTGGGGCTTATTGGAAATACTCGAGATTGCGCGATCTGCACTCCAAGTATTTATCGCAGATCTACCACACTTGGTCTGCCTTATCTAAGCGTAATTCCGCTTAACAATTTGATTGTGATATGGCGATCATTAAAAGTACGCCCGTCGCCGATCCGCGGATCGGTGCTTGGTGATTGATAGAGGGACATGTGAGTACGAGTGCCTAGCGCCGTTAATATAGCCACTAATCTTTCACTCCGAACTTATACACGGGCCATATACCTCACGAGACAGGAAGTTGGTATAAGTGAGGGTTATATATTCTAGAATTGTTCAAATGCCATCGAGTAACTATATTAATAATAAATTCTTTGATTAATGAAGTCCATGAATGAGAGCAAATAAATTCTAACTGAGTTTAAGGTTCAAAAGAATTTAAAGACGAATGCAAACCATTAGACTTTATATCAGCAAATGGTCTATGGAATATTTAATCAATTTAGGAATCTGAATGTGAAAAAATAGTTGTTTATTGACTCAAAATACCCGTTCATTGGGAATTCGTTATTGGTTTATTTTGGCAATTTTGTTATTGATTGATTTGCTTATCAAGTGCTGTTGAGAGTTCTTTTTATGTGTTGAGACTTTTAAAATTGGAGTTAGAAATACTGACCCCCAGGATGTACATATTTTTATTTTGTTAAGGGAAAGTTTAGTAAAAAACAGCGTTGTAGATAATGCAAAACAACATTATTATAACGATAAAGAACTGGCTTTTTACTAAATCATCAGTCACATCCCCTTAAAATTTGGAACAAATGTGTCAACACGCTTTTTTAAATATATATTTTAATTCTGAATGGAAAATGTTTTGTCTAAATTGATATCTTACCTTTATAAGGTGTTTACCAAATTTAAATAAAATGAAAATACTTTATCACAGAATCACGATTCATGAGTGCTGATTAGAGTAAATTTTTTTAGTTAAAGTGTTTTTCTTAATTGCTTGCCTTAAAGTCATTAAAAAATACATTAAAGACAAAGTTCGATTGCTAAGGCTGATTTCGAAGGTTGACAGTCATCTGTAATTTGTTTGTGCAACATAAATTAAGTAAGAAAAAGAATACGTGGAAAAAAAATTAATGTTTTTGTCATTCACTATAATTGCACAAATAAAGTAATTAATCAATTATTTTCTTAAATAAATCTCTGTATATAATTTTATAATTGTTTATTTGCAAATTTTATTTTTAATATTATCCTATGGTTTTTATTCAAATATCGGTACCACCAGCTCCGCTAATTGATATAGGGTCACAGCAATCAACTGCAATTTGAAGTTTATCAGCGCAAATTGATTTGTACCCAATTGAGCCACCCGTCAAACTATTTATTCGCACGCTAACCAAATTAAATAAGTAAATGGCTTTAAACGCGAATTCATTCCGGTTGTAAAACGCTTGACGCAAGTGGTTGACAATTGTTGCCCAGCAACTTAATTAGTGCCCCACAAGACACTCACTTTCACTCTCTATCTTCTCGCCCGCAGATTTCGTCATCCCGCAACGCGTGATCCTGGCGATCATGGGCTTCCTGGCCATCCTGAATGCCTACACGATGCGCGTCTGTCTCTCGCAGGCCATCACGGTTCTGGTGGTCAAGAGGAATTCCACGGACGATGCTGATGAGGCGATTTGCGAACCCGACGATCTGGACGAAGGCACTAGCGTAAGTAAAGATCAAGAAAGGAAGAAAAATTCTTGTCTAACCTTTTGCTTTATCTCCTCCAGACTGGCGGCGATTTCGATTGGTCCGAGGAGCTGCAAGGCTTGATTCTGTCCTCCTTCTACATCGGTTACATTGTCACCCACATTCCAGGCGGTCTGCTGGCCGAAAAGTTTGGTGGTAAATGGACCCTGGGCATTGGTATTCTTTCCACCGCTGTGTTCACCATGCTGACTCCCCTGGCCATCGATCTGGGTGGCTCCGACTGGTTGATCGTGACCCGAGTGCTGATGGGTCTGGGCGAGGGAACCACCTTCCCCGCTTTAAGTGTCCTGCTGGCTGCCTGGGTTCCTGCAAATGAACGTGGAAAGCTTGGTGCTCTGGTGTTGGGCGGTGGTCAAGTGGGCACCATCATGGGCAACCTGCTGTCGGGAGTCTTCATCGATGCCTACGGCTGGGAGTTTGTGTTCTACTTCTTTGGTGGACTGGGCTGCATTTGGTTCGCGATCTTTGTAAGTTTTTTAGCACCTCTTTATGAATTAAATGGGTTTTAATTTATATTGAACATTTTCCCTGTTCCGTAGGCCTTCCTCTGCTACAGCGACCCCACATCGCATCCCTTCATCAAGCCCAGCGAGCGCGAGTACCTCTCCAAGGAAATCGGAACCATTAGCCGCAACGAGAACCTGCCACCCACCCCGTGGAGGGCCATCCTCACAAACCTGCCCATGTTCGCCCTGGTAGCTGCCCAGATCGGTCACGATTGGGGCTTTTATATTATGGTGACGGATCTGCCCAAGTACATGGCCGACGTGCTGCAGTTCTCGATCAAGGCCAATGGCCTGTACTCCTCGCTGCCCTACGTGATGATGTGGATCGTGTCCGTGGGCAGTGGCTTCGTGGCCGATTGGATGATTCGCAAGGGAATAATGAGCACGACCAACACGAGGAAGGTGATGACGGGTCTGGCGGCCTTCGGTCCGGCCATCTTCATGGTGGGCGCCTCATACGCCGGCTGCGATCGAGTCCTTGTCGTGGTGCTCTTCACCATCTGCATGGGTTTGATGGGCGCCTACTACGCGGGAATGAAGCTGAGCCCCCTGGACATGAGTCCGAACTACGCCGGTACCCTGATGGCCATCACCAACGGCATCGGAGCGATCACGGGAGTGATTACGCCGTATCTGGTGGGCGTGATGACACCAAATGTAAGTACCGTCTTAGAGAAAAAAGTAGTAGCTATAATTCTTATCTCGACTCTAAAGTTAATTAAACAAAATATTTAAATCTTAGGATCAAAACTTTTGAAATTCGTAAAATGGACAAGTTCAACATTTTTAAAATGTTTACAGTTCTTCTTCTTGTGCTTTTATAATATCAATGAACTTTAAGTCAAAGCTTAATTAACAACTTATTAGGTGATACATATATAAATGAATTATTTAAAACGATTCAGCTCAGATCATCTTTTAGTAGCCTAGCATATAAATCAATCAACCTCAACTGAACCGAAAGCGAATTACTGATAACAAATGATTGATTTGTTGCAGCTATTTGTTTGAAATTGAATCAATAGCAAGTAAAAACAGTTGTTTATTTTTAATTAATAATCGAAATGTTATATACTATTATCACAATCAAAAGTAACCTACCTATTTTAAAGTACATCCTCAGATACACATTCAAAAAGTTCTTTGCAATTATTTTCTAGATTTTAATTTAATCGCATTTTTTATGTTACCCACAGGCCTCGCTGCTGGAGTGGCGTCTTGTGTTCTGGGTGGCCTTTGGCGTGCTCTGCGTCACTGCCGTCGTCTACTGCATCTGGGCATCTGGAGAGGTGCAGCCCTTCAACAATGCCCCGATTCAACCGCGCACCGTGGACTTTGAGGCGCAGGAGCGCAAACCCGAGGGCTTAAAGTCCAGGGGTCTGGAACACAGCTCCTAAGGTGGATCGCCAACGAAAGTGCCATATATACATTGTATTCTAGTTAAAATGCTGTCTATGGGAACGAGGAACCCAGGGCTTTGTCATACTGTATACGCCGTGGCTGCTGTTCAGATTGCTAGTTTTATAGTATTCCCGATCTGGCCGAATCCTGGCAGAGGCGCCAAACCAACTAATTTAAGCGAATTTACTTACACTCCCAAACGTGCGCAGTGTACTTCGATGTCTTCCTGTTTTAGCTAGGATAGTCCCTTCCCCCATCAACCAACATCCTTCCCTTCCACGGCGCACGCAACGTACTCTCTTAATTATTATTTAGTATTTAAATGTAAAGCGATTTCACGTTTAAGATTTAGTGTACACAGCTCGTATTGCCGTATTGTAAATCCAATGATGAAATAATTTGTACATTTTAGCTTGTTGATCAATGTGTAAAGTGAAACGTGTTTTTAACCGTTCTGTTAAGACCTTACTGTTTTTATGACGTTAGTCAAATAAAGTGTATAAAGCAAATTAAAATAACTTTTCTTGTTTTAATGAAGTGTTGTGTACGTACATTTGTACAAATTTAAAATTTAGTGGGATTCAGAAACTGAAATTTTATAAATTAATGCAGTTGCACAACAAAATTAAAGCCAATCAACTTTTTAATAGAAAACTGAATTTTTAAAAAGTATAAATTTATAAAAACGTTGTTGTTTCTTAACTTAATTATAACTCTTTGATCTTCGGGAAAATCTAAAACATTTTTGACTATGCATCAGGCTTACTTTGTTTTTCTAGTCCAATAGTAAGGTGAACAAAATGCTCCCCGCTGTGCAGCAAAAGTTGAGCGATTTCTTTATCTGTGAGTAATTTCTAATACATTTTTAAACGAGCATTTTTAAAACTTAGAGGCTATTTATCCATCTCTTAAGACCTCGAGGTGAGACAACGCCTGGTGCTTTGCTGTTTCACCTTCTTGGCCATCATCAATGCGTACACTATGCGACTGTGCCTAGACTTTTCGATGAACCGGATCGTCCTGGAATGTGGTGGAGCCAAGAAGCTCCAAAGTGCCAGTGGAAGAATCCTTAATCCACAGTCCTTGCCTAATTGGCATATGGAACTGGCTCTGATCCTGAATCAGACCAATATTCAGTTAAAAAACCGGCTGAAAGCCGGTCGGGAGCAGGTTGATCCAAAACAGATGAAGGGTATCCAAAGAAATTTACGAAGGAGCGTGGAAACTGTAACAGGGATCCCTTTTTTTCGCGATACTCCCATCGAACGGATAAGCTGCTCCGAAATGTGGTCTAGTCAAACCCAATCTCTGGTGGTAATGGCTTTTTATGCCGGCTATGTGCTAACTCATGTCCCAGGCGGTCGTCTTAGCGGAGAGATATGGTGGGAAAGTGGATTCTTGGAGTGTCCATCTTCACATCGGCGGTTCTTACCCTGCTCACACCCACAGCAGTGCGTCAAGGTGGGCCCTACGTCCTGGTGGGCGTCCGGCTCCTGGTTGGTCTCTGCGAGGGTCCATGTTTTCCTGCCGTGTGTGCCCTACTGGCCCAGTGGGTTCCCGAGCAGGAACGCGGAATGCTCGCTAGCTGCGTCCTCAGTGGCGGCGAAATCGGAATCACGATGGTGCAGTTGGTCAGTGGACTTGTTTTGGCGGAGCAGGACTGGCCAGTAGTGTTTTATCTAGTTGGAGGAGGCGCTGTGGTCTGGTTCCTGGGTTTTGTGAGTTAATAATTTTTACTACTGTGGAGAAGTTATCTTAGGAAGTATATACTTTCAATTGAGTTGTTTTTGAAAGTGATATGGGGTAATCGGTCTTTTGTACGCGGCTGCTGTAAATCCTCAGATAAATTTGAATTTATATTTTAACTCTATTAAAAAGTTAATTGAACTTATTCGGTTTGAATAACCCCAGCAATAAACCGATAGAAAGGTTACAAAAATAAATAATCGCGGTTAAGATTTTCTTAGCTTTTTAGACTGTTTTTAAGGATTCTGTTAAAAAAGAGTTTTGGTGATCACACATTTTAAATAATACCTGGGTTAGTAGTTCTATCAAGAAGCTCTTAAACATTATCGAGTGAGTCGCAAAGACAAAGAAAATATTTATTTTATTAATTACCTACATTGTAGGTCCTACAATCATCTTTAATTATTATTTGAAATTTTTTCTTTTGAACAAATCTATATAGATTGCGCAAATTTTATTACTTGCAAACCATAAGCTATAGTTCATTGCCTCGAATCCCCTGTTTTGTTATTAATATAAATAAGATTGAAATACGTTTGGAAATGTTATCAGTGACAAAATGTGTTTTTATAATTAACAAACTTTTTTATATATTTCCTCTAGACCCTCGTTTGCTACAGTACCCCGGACCAATGTCCTTTCATCCAGAGCGAAGAGCGTGAATATATCAAGTGCCACTCTAGCGCCTCTTTGTTGGGAATCTCCAGTTCAGAAAGAGTAGTCAGGGAGGGATCAGACGACGAAGAAGACACCAGAGAAGGAGCAGGCGAAGATGATGCACTAGAAGTCGCAACTTCCACAGCAGCACCCTGGAGAAGCATGCTGACGAGCTCTCCGCTGTGGGCCCTAATTTTCATGCAGCAAGATTTAAACCATCAAGAATTGTCCCAGCAACTGGAGAATGCGCTTGATGAAGTGGATAGAATTAGCAGCACCCTATGGGAAGAACTTTCCGCCACCATCGCGTTGTCCGCCCCGCACATCGGTAATTGGGTAGCTTCCTTAGCTACTGGAAGGCTAAGCGACGTTCTAATCGCTAAGGAGATCCTGAGTCGCACGCAGACGCGTCGCCTTATGTCCTGGTTGGTCTTCATATGCGGATCCATGTACATGGTGCAAATTAAGGCCAATGGGGGACGCATCTGGAGTGTTTTGGCCAGGGGTGCCTACTACGCGAGCATCAAGCTGCTACCGCTGGATATGAGCCCGAACTATGCTGGGACTTTGATGGGCATCTCGGGAGGAATGGGTGCCCTTCCTCCACTTTTGATGCCCTATCTACAGCAATTAGAGACGGATTACGCCCTGGTGAGCAGTGTGAGGGCCACATTGTGGGTAATCGGAGCCAGCTACATCTCCGGGGATGTCCAAGCCTTTAACCAACCGGAACCGGAACCTTAGCCGCAATGAGGACACTCGCTTGTTATTAGTTTAATCTTACGCTTAAACATAAGCTACTGGTTTTGTCTTAGTGGATTCCTTAGGCAACAGATTCTAGATTACATATGTACCATAATACATGACAATTTCTATGCTATAGCTAGGAGCATAAACGTAAACAAGCTTTATATATATATAAATAACAGGTATGGTCGATATTAACTTAGTGGTGGTCTGGCTAAATGCTCCGCTTTCCTCAAGCTCAAGCTTCCGATCCCAATTCTACACGACGCCCTGGGGCATCATACCGGACTGAGCCATGGCAGAAACGGAGTTCATGTCGATGCCCAGCTTCTTGGTGACATTGATCTGGGCCACCGCTGCATTGCGCAGCGAGTAGACGTGTACGAGCTCCGCTTGGCTTTTAGCGTAGAGCAGAGCCTTCTCGAAGAGCTCCACGGCCCGTGTGAGCTGTGCCCGCTGCACCTCCACGGTTCCCAAAGTCTCGTAGGCCAGCTCGCACTTGGGATCCACTTCGATGGCCTTGTTGAGCAGCTGGACGGCGGTTTCAATGTCTCCGCGCCACTGCAGCACCATGATGGCCTGGTGAACGATGAGCGCGGGATTCTTTGGGGCCAGCTTCATGGCCTTCTCGTAGTACTGCTGCGCTTGGGCAAACTGCTGCTGGTCGGCCAGCACCTGGGCCATCAGGCTGTAGCACTCCACGCATTTGGGGAACCGCTCGATGGCTTGCTCGAAGGTGTGCATCACGCCCTCCAAACGCCGCTGGTCGCCGGCCATCAGTGACAAGCGGTACTCGGCATAGCACTTCTGGACAAAGGCGATGCCGTGGTTGGGCGCAAGGCGCACCGCCTTAGCAAACTCATCCAAAGCTCCTTCGATCTGCTCCAGCAGCAGTAGGATCTGTGCGCGCTGGTGGTACACGTCTGGGTTGTCCGGTTTCAGCCTCTCCGCCTCCACAAAGTCGGCCAGTCCCTTCTCGCGCTCATCGAGCTGGATGTAGAGGGCGGCTCGCTTTATGTAGGCATATGCACGCAGTGTGGGAGCTGCATCAGCTGGGAAGAAGAGGATTGGTAAAGAATTAATGGTAACAAGTTTAATAGTTATGGCTACCAAGTGAGTCTTAATTTTAAATTTTCTAAAAGATACCAAAGGACAAATTGATTTCTATGATAACATTCATTTTAAATATAAAAATCAATAAATTAAATGCGAGTAAGTAAGATTATTTATGCATATTTATACACATGTTTAAGGATAATGATCTTACCATTTTCCAGGATGGCATCAAAGTCCTGCTGGCTCTCTATGTAGGATCCGCACAGAAGGTGGAAGGTACCCCGCATCAACAGAGCTTCAACCTTGTACTGTGCCTCAGCCTCAGATGACTCGATCTCCTCGGTGCAGGCGGGAATAATATCGTCGTATTTCTCATCGAGAAAAGCGCGGTGGGCTCGCAGGAAGCCTCTCTGTGGTGCGTCCAAATCCGTGGTGGGCGGGAGTTCCATGGTCTGCAGCGGATCCGCGATGAAGGAGCGCATATAGGTGTTTACAAAGCAGGCAGTTGGCACGACGGGCACCCTGTCACGCATTCCCTTCTCCGCATCAACACGACCAGTCTCCTTGAGCACACGGTCAGCGAACATGATGGTCTGGTTGTTCTGGAACATCTCCAGGATGCAAGTGGCAGTGACATCGTCCAGGCACGCTCCCATATCCTTGGTTGCCTCATGGGCACGAGCACGACGGTAGTAGGCCTTCGCGTAGCGCGGATTGTACTCCAGCGAGGCGGAGCAGTCCTCCTTGACCTTGGACCATTTCTTCAGCATCTCGTAGGAGGCGGCGCGGTTCTGGTAGAAGATAGCCATGTCGGTGCGGTGCTCCTTAGGACACTTGTCAATAGCCTTGTCGTAGAAGATGATGGCCTCGTCGTATTTTCCATTCCGGTAGCAGATGTTTCCCTCCGTCTTGTAGTTGTTGGCCTCCTTCAGCGGCGACATCTTCTCGCCCAGCTCCGCGGATTTTTTCTTCCGCTCCAGGTCCTTGTCCGGTGCTGTGCCATCCAGGGAGATGGCCTGCTTTTCGATTTTGCCTTTCGATCGCTTCTTCTCCTCCCCTTTCTCCTCCTTGGGGGCAGCTGTCCACCTCTTCACCGCATAGGTGCCCAGTCCAATGGCCAGCGGAGTTCCGATGATGAGCGCCAGCTGCCATTTGTTCAGCTTCAAGGAGCCAATGTTAAGAGTCATCGCCATCGTGGTGGACTCTTCTCGAGTGTGTCGCTTGTGTGGACTGCAAGGAAAAGGTTGGGATGACCATAAATTGTGTAATACTCCGCTTGCTTATCGCTCGGCGCCTTTTGAGCCCGCTAAACGCCGGGCGGGGGGCACGTTGCTTCTCTTCGCCTAACCCCCAACCCCATTGATTTTTCACACCCCCACCGCCGGGTTAGCTGGCCAACTTATCTCGCAGCCGCAACTTACACTTTTTCAAAACCTAACACTTCTGTGAATTTAGCAAATATGAAACGCTGCTTGGCCTATTTTCACTTATAACTTGATAAACTTAGATTTATTGTACATCAGCCTGCTGAGCACACGAAAGGAACAGTGTGGCTGAGTCTTGCCTGCACAGATATGTCAAAAGTTTCCAAGGTCCCGTTCAAGTGGAATTGAGTGAATTGGTCACACACGAATTAAAAAAAAAACAAGTGGGATGTACAGCAGCGGCAAAATTAATAGTCATACCCAAAAATTTCGAAAGTGAAAATTTGTTTAAATATAAGAAAACATTAATAAAAAGATTTTATTACCTTAAAAAACAATATTTTTTTGTATTAATTTATATGCAGTATTACAAATATACCTGCTGCTGTTCTCAACTTTTGCGAGCCAGTCACATGGAAACGCGTGCACCTACCATAACAGCCCTTCCTTTCACAACAACAAAAACAATTTCAAATTACAATCAATGTATTAAAATTAATTCACTAGAGTTGGAATATAACCTAAGAGCGGATCTCCTCTTCGGGGGTGGTAGTGCGACCCGTGGAAGGCGCGGGAACCGTAGTGGGCGACTTCTCACTCGCGCTGACCATGACCTTTTGCAGATTTTCTGGCTTCACCAGGCCGTGGGAGTCTGCGTAGTGCATGAGATCACAAATAGTGGGCGACTCCACGACCAGGATGTACTGGCAGGTCTTCGGCTCCAGCAGATACATGGACACTGTCGTTCCGCTGTTGGTCACAGTTGTGCAGGTCAGCTTGACATCGACTTCGCGGGCCAAACCAGTGCGATCGCAGTGGGTACCCTGTCCGTAATGGTGCCAGATGGACGAGGAAAAGCCAGAGCGACGGGCTCCCTTATCCGGATTTGAATTGGCCCAACTGCGATGAGCTTCTTCGGAGAAATACCCCAGGAACAGCTCCACCTCGCTGTTCTTATCCTTGTGAAACTGACGCACATGTCGTCCGTAGCAAAACTCGTACTTCCACCAGCCGTTGCCCTGAGTAAAAAGAAATTATAAGGCATAGTTCTAGGTTTAAAGATGTCCATTCTTACCCCAGTCAGGCAATTTTTGCCCGAAATAAAGTCCTTGATGGGGGTGAGATCGGAGATAGGTGTGGGCATAGTTCCAGCGGCTGCTCGAGATAGCAGGAGCTGCTGGTAGTCGCTGTCCACCTCGATGTCTCCATTACTAATCAGCTCCAGTATGATTTTGTCCACATCCCCGCTGTACTTGAAGGTGACCATGTCGCCCTCCGCCTTCGGCCACAGTTTAGCAGGGGCTTTGCTCTCCTTTTCCTTGGAGACCAGCAGATCCGCCTCGGATTCAGCCCACTCACTCAGCTCCGATCGCAGCATGCTCAGCGGTCTGTGCGGTTCCGATTCCGAGTTGAAGCATTTAATGGACAGCTCCTTAGTCTCCTCGGCATGAAAACCGGGGATAACGCACAGGGCCGAGGTGAGAATAATGGCCTCGTAGTTGCAGGAGGAGGTCTCCTTGAAGGAGTAGATATCGTCCTTTCCATGTGGATAGCATACATAGCGCACCATTGTGGTGCGGGGAGCGTCAATGATGTCGCACATCGTGCCGTCGCTAAACTCCATCTCGAAGTACGGATATCGTGTGTTGTCGATCTTCAGGCTCTTGTACTTTGGCTTGCCGCCCGCCTTCAGATCGGCCTCCCAGGCCTTGGTCAGCAGCTCTGTCTTGTCATCGCCCCCACTTGCCCAGGTAGTACTCCTGGAACTTGACATTCTTTCCCTCGCGCTCCTCGTGATACTGCCTCACATGGTGGCCGTGGCAGATCTCATACGACCAGTAAGCTTCTATGCGGTAGGAGCAGGTCAAAGCTGAGAAGATCGGCTGCAGCAGGGTAATGGGAGCTGCGGAAAACCAAATGAGAATGGATCTAAAATGGCATCTCTTAAAACTTACACAGCTCCGGCTTATCGGACTTTTCCTCCTCCTTCTGCCGCTCCAAAGTGGGAATCAAGCACTCGTACTTCTCCTTATCCGGTGTGTAAAAAGTTCGCAGCTGGTTGCCCAAATCCTAGTCGGAATATAAGTTTTAGCTAAGTGCAGTGAACAATGTATTTAAACTTCAAGCTTACTGGTTGTCCAATCAACTCCGGCACTTCGAAATCAATTTTGTACAAAATTGAATCGTCAAAATCTTTGGCTTCGTGGGACACTGCCGTCGTTATCAGGGTCAGCAGCAGCGCTGTTTTCGTAAGTATCACGTTAAAGCTCTTCATTTTCGCAGTTTATATCGCAATAATTTCACATTAGTATTTAAGGGCTAAATATAATTTTTAATTGCAAATGCTACGTGTTGTTTTCCACCAAAAATAATGAACAGCTGTTGAGTGTAACCGTGGCGTTGTGAATGATGATTGCCGAAGAAGAACAAGAGATATACGTTTTCTGTGAATGGTAGTTTAAAGAAGAAGATTTTTAAACGTTTAACCTTTCCAACCGTTTTTCAAAGTTCTAAATATGTTAATCTTCTGCTTAGAATGTTGATTTATACAAATTTACAAAATAGTTTATGGATTATGATTGCAGTGCAAGAGAACTAAGCGTGTGAAGAATAAATTTAAAAATTTATTTTCTTTTTTTTAAAAAGTAAAACTTTCATCATGTTTAGGTCGTTTTAAAAATAAAGATTAATTTATAATAATCGGCTCTCTGTTTCGAGTGTAAACTGTTAATTACAAGTTAATAAAATGATAATAAAATTTTTCATGAGTTTCTTTTCATCTAATATTACACAGATAAAATAAAATTACTGAAGACTTGAATTGTTTGGTTTTAAAACGATTGCTCCAAGGTAAAAAAATGTTTAATTCACTGTATCAAAATCTGCGGATATCCATGGCAACCAGATTCAATTTTGTTATATGAGATTTCTTGGACACCCCTAAAAAATAAATTAAAACACTCTTCCCATTGTATCTTCAACATTATTATATTTTCATTAACAAATATCGTGTATAGTAAACAGTTCCCTATCTCATGCCTTTCGCCGTGTCCGTTTTCCACGTGGACCAGCCGAGCTCCTTTTCCTTGTCGTGATCCAGTGGCACCTTGTCGATGGCATCCAGGATAAACTGGATGGAGTGCGCCGTCCGTGGTATCCACTCCATGATGCGGGAGGTGGTTGAAGCTGGCGGCGTTGTTGCGTCGCCGTCGTCCACGAAATCAGCATCGCCACCTGACAGAGAACGTACTCCGCCCAGGTAATCCGTGTAATCGTAATCGCTGGTCAGCGGATTCACCTTGGAGTAGTAAATGGCAGCGAACGTAGAGTAGATAATAAGAAGTGCTGTGCCCACCTGGAGTTTAATTTAATGGGAGGTAATCATGAATTAAAAAGAAGAGATTGGAAAACTATATATAAAATTGACTTCTAAGCCTTTAAGTTAAATCGATATTTCACAGCTTTTCCTGAATAAAGAAACCATTTTTTCTATTTTTGATAATCTATATTAGCTCTGTAGGTACAATAAAACCGTAAAACCTTTAATTTTCCGGTCTTCCATAATTAAAGATCAAAGCTGGTCGAAAACACCTTAATTTAAATACTGCTTATTTCCAGAATTTGTTGGATTCAGCACTCCGAAATCTGAAGACCAAATGCTCCCTTTCCAGTTCATTACCACAATTTAAGTTTTCTAGCACGTTGTTAGTTTTTTGTTACCCAGTGTTGTTTATTCACCTGAAAGACGGCCCAGAACTTGTAGGAGCCCTCCGTGATGACGAAGTCGTAGTAGCCCTTGAGGGGATCGCCCTTGATATAGCGACCCTCGCCCACATCCAAGTCAGCTTTCTGCTCCGCCTCAGCGTCGCGCCTCTGTCGCAATCCGCGTACAGATCTCAGGTTGCCCTGCTCTCCCTTCTTGGTTTCCACTTTGGTGGGTGTTGGTGATGGTGTGGCAGTCTCAACTTTCTCCAACTTCTTTTTCGGCTGCTGCTCCGCCTCCTCCTCCTCCTCTGAGCTATCTGGAGCAGATGTAGTGGAGGTGGTCGTGGTTGTGGACTTAGTCGTTGTGGTTGTGGGTTTCTTGTTCTGGTTCTTTTTGTTTCCCTCAATACGTGGAGGCTTCTTGGAGTTTATCCTCGTCTTCTGCTGCTGCTGACGCAGTCGCTCCCTCTCGGCCTGCTTCTCTGCCTGCTCCTGGCGGTACTTCTCCGTGCTCTGCTGGTGGCGCTCGCTCACAGCGGTCCAGGCACTCATCAGGGCCTGGTAGAGGTCCCAGATCTGCTTGAGACTCTTCAGCACAGTGACCAGAGTGGATTCGCTGTCGACCTGGGCCACTGCAGTCTCGGGTGCGGGCTGAGATTGCTTGGCCAACTGGGTTTCCGGATGGGGCCGCGGCTGGAAGCCCATGGGATAATCGTACACCTCATCGTAGGCGGGATAAGGGGATCTATAAGTAATTAAAAATGAAGTTATTATTATACCCAGAGCCAGGCTTGTTTCGAAATGTCACAAAATATGTTTATAATAGTTCAGTTTTTTTAGTTAATTGATTCCAACAATGTGAATAATCTGGTATATGGGCTAATCCGAGAATTTTGAAACCAGCCCGAAAAACAAAAAAAAAAATAATAAAAACATATTTCTATATGATTTTCTAACAAAATTTTTTTCCTAAATCATAGAAACTAAACTTGTCTAAGCAATGGACAAAAAAAATTAATATTTAGTTAGGTACAACTCATTAATATTAGCAAAAAGTATTTTTTTTTTTGGTATTTTTGTCTGTTTTTTAGACCTGTTTTCATTTGTAATTTTCTCCTATTAGAATGACAATGTGTGATAACATTTTGTTCACAAAGTGTCATTTACATGTTAAACTATTTTCTCAATTCAAAAAAACTATCAAATCGTCGCTAAAAGTATAGATAAACGCCTATTTTAGCTTGATGGAAGAAGTGTAACGTCCGCAACGTAACGTCCGCAACAAATTTAAATTAGGATTATTTTTATTAACGGAACTAGTAATCTTTCTTTTTTAAGCTGCATTGATATGGTCATTCATTCCACTTCATTTTAAGTTATCTTACTTTTTTGGTTAACTATTCTTAATTCGCTAATAAATGTGAAAATGCACACAAACCTCAAATTTTACTTCCATTTTTTGTAACGTCCGCAACGGAACTTTGAGCAAGCATAACTTTCTTTCAAAAACAGTTAGCCTCTTGTTTTTTAATTAATTTAAAAGTGCACTCAAGAAACTGCATATGGCAAAAATTTCATGAAAATATACCCACGGCAACGGCAGCTGTGTCAATTCTAACAATCAAATTTGCGTACAAATGTAACGTCCGCAACGCAGGATTAGCCCATATGCAATGTGTCTTTAAGATTGTGAAATTGTGTCAGAAAAATGTAGCTACAAATTTGTCATTAAAAATAACGGTGTATATGCATTAAATAAACTGTATTAAATCGAATATATGTATATAAATTTTTGAACCCGTCGTAATCTTCGAATTGCGACTTCAAATGTACTTGTCTATACTAAGATTTATATGCACTTTCAAGTAAAATATCAGTTCTGTTTTTTTTCTGTTACTTAAATATATTTAATATCAATACAATATATATTTATATTTTGAAGAATTCATTGTGACAGCATTGCTTTCTTTCAGGAATTAATCTTATTGACCCAGAATCCGGTTCTACAAATTAATACTGTTTTTATTTTGTTAAGAATAATAAGACTCATTTTAAAACATATACGTTTTGTAACCCCACTGAAAAGTTCTAATATTGGCTTAAAATATTTAATCCAATCTTGTTTTAAAATTCTCACCTATTGGGACCAGCTTGGAGCTTCCTGTTGTTGCCCTCCGCTGCCGGATGAGTAGCCACAGGAGCTGGCTTCTTTGCATATGCCCAGGGGGCGTAATAGGAGTCGTACGGACGTGCTTGCGACGCCCTGGCCTCCTCCGTATCCGCCGATGACTCATCCTTATCATAGAAACTTTCCTCCTCCTCCTCCGCCGGCTGCTCCTTGGACTCTGGGTATGGATAGCGTCCTGGTCCATAGTCTTCGGCTGCGTCGTAGTAAGGATCCTGTTCGTAGGAGTCCTCTCTGCTCTGTGGTGGACCGTATGCATCCTGACGTTGGCCCATCACGGGATCCATGCTCTGCGCATTCACCACCACCGCCTGCTGTTCCTCGTAAAAGTTTCTGCCCTGTTCCGGCGGAGATGGGGTATCTGTTGCATTTCCCGCTTCCCTTGCAATCCGTTCCACGGTGGCTATTTCCGTATCATTTCCAGCGCCCGCTCTGAAGTGATTCCACATGCGGGTGAGGATCAGGAGATCACCCTCTCCGCCGGATCTGCTCTGTGCCCGTCCAGCTTCAATGACAGCCACCGTTGTGAGAGTGGTTGCAAATAGGAGCAGGGTGAGCACTAGAATCCAAATGGGGGACAGACGCCGCGTCGTCTTCACTGACATCTCCTCGTAGGCTGACATTATCCGTATTGTTCCGAATCCTTTTCTCTAGCAGACACCGCACGGCCACTTGACTCGGGGTTTAATCGTCAACTAACCGAAGAGTCCCAACTGCTGCTCCAGAAAAACTCTGCCATGGTGCTAATGGTGGGTATCTAGAACGTAGTCTTCGTAGTGGCAAGTGACTCGTTGAAAGGTGCTAATCCGTGGGCCGCGTGCATCATCGTTATTGGGCCACTGCTCCAGTTTTGATTTAACGGTTCATCCGCCACCGAGTGCCGCAGCAATTAGCACCCTCCATATCTCCATGTGTATATCCCCAGTACTCCAACACCGATCCATCTCCATTCATTTATGCATAATCCCCGATTTTGTTGTTTGCCACAAATTCGTTTTTTTTCGCGGTGAAAGTGTGCAATATGGTTTTCTTCTTAGAATATGGGAGAATCGAGCCTCGGTCCGAGGAATTTGGGAAGTCGTAATTGGTCGCATTTACTATAGAAATTGTGGTCCATCGTCCGTCGTGTGCCACGCGTAACTCACGATCTTGTAAGCTTACCTATTTGCCAACATAATACTCGTGTCTTTCTACATAGGCCCCATAGATCGGGGCGAACGTGCGTCTTTCATTATGGACCAAGAAAGAAATCTTTGTCTACAATTAAGATATGTATTTGTATGTGGGCAAAAACAATGATTTATTTAAAGCCACGTGACCACATGAACTGAAGGAAAAAATATATGCAGTTGAGGTAGACAGGGCCTTAAACATTTATTTTATACCTCGAACCTCCTAATAAATATAAATGAAATGGTTAACTGCACGTTCAGGAACAAAGCTAACTAAACACCGTAATCGTACAACTTGAATAGATTCCTTCACAAATTTCTGTATTAAAAATCAGAACCCTCACAAAATGCTGCTCAAAATGATATTTTAAAAATACTTTTTGATTGGGTTTGTTCTTTCATACAGTTTTATTGCTGAGTTAATTAAATTAATCAACAAAAAAATCATAGTTTAGTTAATTTTAGTTTAATAAGAAGGTATAGTGTCAGGCTAACTGCAAGGAAGCTTATTGTACTGATAAAGCTGCACGGTTTTTTCCAAAATTTTGCTAAAGGGAATATTTAATTAAATGTTCGATATAAAAAAATAGCTTTTATTATACACCAAACATAAAATAATAAACATAAGTTTAAATTACTTGTGTACATAGATATTCCACTTGAAACCTTATTAGGAACATGGTCAGCTTCAAGAAGATCGCTTAAGTCAATATAAAAAATAGCAAATACTTGCGACTTATAAAAAGGGAGACTAATTTACCGTGTTTTTTTTTTTTTTTTTGATTATATATTCAAACATTTATAGTGTTTATACATAAGTCGAAAATGTTTATTTGGCAACAGAGAGTATAAATTAGAGTATAAATCTTTATTTCGAATTCTCGTTTTTAGGAGGCTTAGTTATGGAAGTTTTTACTGTATGTAAAAAAGTGTTCCTAAGGAACTTATTGATTTTGGAGTCCCACTATGCTCAGCCAAACAACCCTCCTTCATAGCCTTATAAATTTTTAGAAAAGAACTCCCTAAGTCACCCAAAGATAACCTAGACGGAAAGGTGTTCACTGCCTGTCATGACAGACTACAGAAATAGGAAAAGTAAAGAACTAGTGCAGTTACCTTGGATGGAAACTTCTACCTAATTCTAGACCTTATTGAATTACTAATGCGTCATTTGTTTATCGGCAAAGCGCACCGTGGCAAACTAGTTTCGTTACCCCCAAAATAGTTCTCAGTATAGTTTGGACTTCTCACTTGTTCTCCTCTAAAAAAGCTCTGGTCGTAAACTTTGTTTGTGTTTGTTGATTTGTTTGGAACCATCGAGATAGTGTTTATCGCCGCCCAATTTTGTTTTATTTTTTTTTATGGATGTTGAGACTTTGTTTACCAAATGTTTTCAAGGTTTGAATGAAATTTTAATCAATTTTGTTCAACTGATAGATTAATTTTTTTTATAAATCAATAACATGTGCTTTTTCCAATTTTGTGTTTTACTTGTAACTTTAAACTATATTTAAAACAAAATATTGTAATTTATAATGGAACTATTTTTACAAATTGGGAAACATAAAACTTTTCTGTGGACAGAAATCGTTAACAATAAAAAAAACTATAGAGTTTTGATCAACAACGATTCACCGAAAAAATTCATGATAAATATAAACAAAATTTTTGACTGATAGACAATTGTTTAAATAAAAATTGATGACTAATAAAAGCACATATTTGAAACAGATAAACGTATCATGAAATTGCATCGCCAAAATATAACTTGTCACTTGTTGATGATTAATATTCAGTATGCGCAAACACAGCATATAGAAATACCACCTGATCGAGAGTCTGTTTTATTGTTTACCTAACCAAATATCAACAACGCAATTTAAAAAGCCGGCAAATGGCGCAAAGAGAGCGAAAGAACAGCGTTAGGGTGGACCTTTCTGGAAAAGTTTATTCAATCTATTTATGATTTTGTGTTTGTATGTTTGTTTGTTTGTGAGTGGAAAAAAACAACGCTTTTGTAAGTTTCCACGTTGAATGTAAAAATGTATGTTTTTAGTGTGAAAAGTCTACAAAAAAAACTGATCAATATGCATAAATGCACTCACACACGCTAAGCCAAAACCGGAAGAAATGTTGGAAATGTGTGTGCCAAGTTTATTTACCTGTGTAAGTTGTGAACTTTCAATGGAAGGTCGGCGCGGGAATATGTGCACACACACACACACATTTCCTTTTGAAAAACTACAGCAACAACACATTTCTAAATGTCAAGCTGCATGTGGGAACGTGTATTTTATTTATTTGTTTTTTAGTCGATAGCTCTAAACAAAGAAAAACTCTGGTGCAATTGCATTGGTGATAATCGAGGAGCTGCGCTGAGTGCAAATGAGTTCAACTAAAAGGCTATAAATATGCACTCAAATCGACACCAACACACTGACGGCATTGGAAAGCACTCATGGCAAACACAAACAGCTCGAATTTAAACTGCTGGAAAGGTGCTGTAAAAGTAAAAAAATTTAAACACAAATAATTCAGTTTTGGTTTTCTCTTTATTTTATAAGCAATACCTAAATCAAACTTCATAATTTGAAACGCACTAAAGCTTAGCAACTAAAACGTGTAAGTCTGAATTAGTTTAGGAATATTTAGAAGCTAACAGTAATATCTGATTTTTTTGTTTGTGAAATTATAAGCAAAATAAAATTATTATAAGGTTCACAAAGTTTTGTCGCCGCATGGAAAACACAATGCACATACAAATGCAATGTGTGTACTTCCAGGTGGCTTTTGTTGTTCTCCCTTTCTCTCTCTCTCTGGGTTTCCTCTCTCTTCCTTTCTTTAGTGTTCCAGCGCCTGCTGTGATTTTTTCCAATTCAATTTCAATCGTTTTTTCTCTGTAAATTCGAAGATTTCTTTTCTTTCACACGCTCTGCTCATAGACCGTTACTTCTTCTTTCCTGCCCGCTCTTCTCCTGATGCCCTGCATCAGTTCTTGCAGGCCTTCTTGTTGTTGTTGGCGTTGGTGTTCATCAGCTTGGTGAGGATTTTGCGGGAGTGACCGGAGGGGTCGAAGTGATTGGTGTGCTCGGTGGCCTCCTTCTTGGAACGTTGCTTGCCGCTGTGCCCAGAGAAAATGTGCTTGTCATGGTCGAAGTTGTAGTGCTCGTACTCATCAAAGTGCGACTCGGACATATTGGCTTTGCTGTTTAAAGTTGCAAAATTTACTGCGTTCTTGGTTCTTTTTTAATTCTGCAGAGTCGCAGGCTGGCTGAGTTTTCCAGTTGATAACTTGGATGATTTGTTTTCCACTTTTCGCTGAGCTGCGAACGGAATTAATTTTTTTCGGTCGAGCTGTGGCTTTTTATAGGCAGTCGAGCTTTTTGTGCACTGTCAAAATCTCTCTCTTTCGCAGAGTTGCCAGACTGTAAGTTTAAATTTCAGTTTTATTGAATTAAACATAAGTATAGTTGTTTTTGTTAAAAATTGTAGTTAAATGGATATTTTTCAATGGTTATATACCTTTTAAATTAGTATCTTTCCTTGTTTAGGCCATTTAACTTATAAAAAGCGATTTACTTTCATCCTGACAACCCTTTTTCTCTCTCAACCATTGAGAGAAAAAGCTCACGATAATTTTTGCTGCGCAATTTAATTTTTTGTTGTTTACAAAGTGCGCGGTAAACAAAAAAAAAACACAGCGCCAAACATATTTTTTGCCTTGTCCATTTATTTTAATTATTTAAGAACTTTTCATAATACACACGTTTTGAAACAGTCATGCATCGAAATGAAAGTGTTATATAACACACCGGCACACCTTGGCCCTCCATACTCATTCGGCCTCGAAAAGTGCATTACCCCAGCATTAAATTACAGATTTATAAACATAGAACTTATTTACATATCATTTTCTACTACTGCCAGAACTTCTGATGAAGAAATAAGCGCTTAAAAATTCCTATTAAAAAGTTGTGTAAGATTTATAAATTTGATCTGTTATACACACTTTAAAAACACACATTTTTACATCAACCCACCCACACAAAAAGTAATTTATTAATTAAAATAACAAGAATTTTCTTTTGGGTGCGTTAGGACCTGAACGGATGACCTAGTTCCCTCCCACCCGTTCCGCATTTATTTATAAAAAAAACTAAAAGCTTTTGGTTTGTTTTGGTCCAATTGTTTTTTATAAACAACAGTTGTTACGTATCGTTCTTGGTGATAAGGTGCCAACTATCGTTCTATGGTTAGTCACTTGAGAGGTATTGGTTCTGAAAACAACGCAATAGACCGTAATCGCACTCTCGATAAGATAGAACTGCCCCAACAATGTTTCAAGAACCTTCCACAATATATCACAATGTTGTTTACAATTGATTGGTGGGAACTCAATTAAAAGAGTCTTTAATTGTTCTTCTTGTATCTTGAAGATAAACTCGGTTCCAGACTGGAATTCTAGTGATCAAGATTCATGCCACATTTAATCAAAAGCGTTCTCTATGCATAGTCACCTCGGATAGTTGGTCTGACTTTGATTTAGTACATAGCTATCAAAGCTTTCAATGATACATTTGTCCAGTTAGAAACCCTTACCCTCAATCTGTAGTATCAATATTTTTTGGTAATCACGTTTACCAACTTGATTCAATTTATGATGGGTTTCTTCTGTAATCATTTTCCCTTCGTAACTTTTGGTTATCATGTTTACCAACATACACGTCTGAGTAATTTTCGGCTATCATGTTTACCAACATACATTTCAATGATAGATTCCTCCTGTTATCATCAAATAAACCACATTTAAGTTATTAAATTGCTTTGTTTCTATTTAACAGTCTCCTTGGGCAGTAGAGTTTTCAGGCGCTTGTCAGAATTTAAATCCCTCTTTTCCTTGTTTTTGACTTCCTTGGGTTTTTTCTTAGGCGACGACAAGGTCTCAATCACAGGCAGGTCAAAGTCATCGGGAAAGGAACTGTCCACAGTCTCGGAGAGTTCTAGCTGCACCGCCTTTTCCGTGTGAACCCGCTGGACGTGCTCCTTCATTTTGTCGGAGCGGTGACTACTAAACCCGCACAGCTGGCACTTGTACCGATTAGGTCCATTCTCCGTGTGCTTCAAGGCGTGACGCTTGAGGTTCTTGCTCTGGCTGAACTTGCAGCCGCAGATCTCGCAGATGAAATCCCGTCCCTGCTTGTGTGTTTCGATGTGCAGCTTGAGGTTCTCCTTGCGATTTGCTCGATGCTTGCAGCCCGAAACAGTGCAGGCGAAGAATTCCCCAGTGTGAAGCAGTTTGTGCGACTTGAGGGCCTTCATGTGGGTGGTGCTGTATCCGCAGACGTCGCAGAGCATTTGTTTTTCGGGATTGTGAACCAGGATGTGGTTGCTTAGGCCCTGCTTCCACTTGAAGCCCTTGCCGCAGTGAGGACAGATGTGGGGCGTTTCCGTGGAGTGCTTGGGCTGATGGACCAGCAGGGCAGCTCTGGTGGTGAAACGGATTCCGCACTGCAGACAGAAGAAAGGCTTTCGCAGGTCGCCGGAATGCCTCCGAAGGTGCGTATCGTACTCCCGCCAGTCGAGGAAGCCCACTTCGCATAAGGAGCAGGTTAAATGCGAGGGCTCACAGCTGCCCATGTGCTCGATCATCTTTTGCACCTGGTAGCACTTGAAGTCGCAGCCAATGCAGTAGTTTACCTTGCTGCTGGACTTTACAGCTCTTGGGTTCTTTAACTATACAAAAAAAGGAAAGTATTAAATTAGGAATGGTAAGGTGAACGATTTCTCACCTTAAAGTAACTCTGTCGATTCTCAAACACATCTTCGGCTTTCCTAGCCGGCGCCTCATTTAGTTCCGCCTCGCCAGGTGGCTCCAATGTCTCCTTCACCTCTCCCAAAGGCTGCATCTGGTAGAGATTCAGCAGCTCCGTCACAGCAAGAATTTGAGCCAATTCCCGAAAGTGCGACTCGTGCTCCTTGGACACCGACACTATGTCTTCGTAGAAGAAATCCACAATTGTATGCAGGCACTGGGTGCAACTAAAGTTCCGGATTGTGATCTTCAGCGGATTGTGGATGGAGAACTGCTGCTGCTTCTGGTTGGTGTTTATCAACTGACTCTGGGCAGCCAGGACGCAAAAGTGGACGCTCAGGCTCAAGGCATCATCCGAATCCAGTTCCAGGAGCAGGTCACAGAATTGTCCAGTTCTCCGCTGGTTGTTCAGGTAGTTTGACACCTTGGAGTGAAGCGGTTGGTGGAGAGTGGGCATCGATTGCATTGCTTGTGAGTGCAACATAATACCTACTTAAGTTAAATATCTTGATATTCCACAATCAAAACAAAACAAATTAAATGTTTGGCCTGTGAGACGCCAAAACAGCTGTTAAACAGTGTGGTCAAGCAGGGGTTTGGTAAAAATACTCAGAAATAAATACCAAGTAGTGTTTTTCGGCCGTTACTTTTTGAAATAATATTTTGTTATTTGTTTAATTTGTGTAACTTTTTTGAAATTTTATTTTGTTATTTGTGTAAATTTATTTAATTTTAACCAATATAACTTCAAGAACTTTCGAAACCACTTTATCCAAAGGGTATCCAAAGTTGTCAAATTACATCGTACGTATATTTAAATGTTATTTTAATTTTGACATTAAAATTTCGATTTTTTTTACTCTATTTAGAGAAAAATAAATCAAATTTATTTATTTTTTCACAAGCTCATTTAAGGGGAAAGTTCAGAACCATTAGCCCTCAATATATGAATAAATCATTTTCATCAAAAATTCCCCGAATGGTACGATTCTCAAGAAGTCGTGTCAAATATTTTTTTTCTAATAATTGTTTCTTAAAATTTGATTATCAAGAAGGCTAGTTTTAACCAATTTGACTATCCCCATGTTTCTTAAAGAATATTTCTTAAAATAACAAGTAAAGTGTAAACTTAAAAATAAATAAACACGCTTAGTAAAAGATTGCTTAAACTCGTTCAGGGCACACAAAAATATCAACCGCAAATCAGATGGCAGTTACATGAAAAGTGGGAAAGTTTTATAAATAAAAGAACCCATATCACAAGCTCTTCTCGGTTCAGTTCCCACAATTGAGCTTCAGTTGTGAAGCGGAGCTGGGTTAGAAATGACCTAAACGGGTGAATCGGTTGTTCTTTTCAATAATTTATTTATTCACCGTGAAGTTGAAGGAAATTATAACGCTGCCATTGTTTAGCTTCCTATAGGAAATATCGTATTTAACCTCCGATTCTCTTTGTGAACTGAAATATTATAAACCAACGAACGTTACACTGCCAATTAAGCCGAGTGCGAATAAATAAGTGCTGATAATTTGCACATTGCTGAGAATTTGCCTACCCTATTGTTCAGAATCTTATCAGATCGCGGTCAAATGTTCTATTTACGCAGCCATTGAAAGTTAATTGGAACTTGTAAGCTGGTTTACATATGGAGATCTAAAAATATAACCAATCCTGTGGAATATCTGGGAATATTGACTTTACGTATAGTGTAAGGAAGTGCAAACCTCTATCCAAATATACACAGACTTTTCTCCATAAGCTCTCGTGTCGAGTTCCAAATATTTATAACCAGCACCCCCATAAAAAGCATAGCGATAAAGATCTACCGGGACACTGGGTTTCAGGTCTCAGGTCTCAGTTCTGGTTTCATTAAGTCCGGAGCTGTCGACGCGAGCGGTTGATCTGTTGTGATCTCTCGGGGTGTCGTGTTTATATTACTGCTCTGATTCCGAACCGCTGATTAACGTCAGTTGCAATCATCTCGAATCAGCAGTAATTCAATCAGAGAAATGGTGGGAAAAGTGCTATTGCTTGCGGCGGTGGTTCTCCTAGTCTCCTTGTCCTGGTCGGAGGCCCAGACCGAATTGTCCTATGAGGATCCCAAGGCCCTCAAGGTATGGCTGACCATCAGCGCCCGCAAGCGATTCGTGGAGGTCTCGTGGTCAAATGCTCCGGCGAGACAAGGTGACCAGGTGCTTGTGACCCAACAGGAGGCTCTCAGCTTTGAGAAGAAAGTCCTGCCCAGGAGCACACCTTTGGCTGCCTTTCACAGCGAGGAGGGAAGTGGCTCGGGTGAAGCCTCTGTGCCTATCAATGGATATACAAGCAGACCGGAAACTAAAGCTGCTTCTGATGAGGAGGAACAGGTGGTGGTCTGGGTGGCCAATGGAGGAGCCACTGACATTGTGGCTGCCATTCAACCAAGCCAGGGTCTCTCCACCCAGTGGTTCACCACCGGATTACCCTTTGATTACGCTTTGTCCCGCAACGTGACCATTCACACTTCCTGCTATGGCTTTTGGGCCAGCTACATCGACGCAGGGGGCAAGATCCTGGCCAAGACCTGCATCAAAGTGTTTCCCCGCTGGATGAACGAGCTAAAGTCAAAAATAGGGGAGATGCGCCTGCGGGATCTCTTTATTCCCGGTTCCCACGACTCTGGCTCCTATCGACCCAACTTTGATCCGCTGCTCAAGGAGAGCCTTGTCACTAAGTACGCTCTGACCCAAGACGATGATATCAGGGGGCAGCTAATGCATGGAGTGCGCTACCTGGACATCCGGGTGGGCTACTACCGGAATGCAGCGGACCCGTTCTTCATCTACCACGGAATCACCAAGCAGCGTCCGCTGCAGGAGGTCATCAACCAGGTCCGGGACTTTGTCTACGAGACCAACGAGATTGTCATATTCGGACTCAAGGAGTTTCCAGTGGGTAAGGACATTTACTTAAAATATGTGTTAATTTAAAAAAGTTAAATATTTGTAAGCTAAAAGTCTTTAAATTGTTTGGAAAAATATGAGATTGTTTATAGACCGTTGAGCATATTACCGGGCTACCCTTTTTTATATTATACTACACTATCCGGATTCCCGTTTTCTTCAGGATTTGGCAAAGGACTGGGTGTGCACCGCTTGCTGATCAGCTATCTCCGTGAGCAGTTCCAGGATTTGATAGCCCACCCATCGTTAACGTGGCGCGCATCCCTGCGAGACATTTGGGCCAGGAAGCAGAACGTGTTCCTGGCCTACGACCATGAGGCTATGGTGGAAGAGTACCCTCAGATCCTGTTTGGATCCGTGGAGCAGCGGTGGGGCAACAAGCAGACGTGGCCGCAACTAGAGACTTATTTGCGCAACGTTAACGACTTTGACTCGTCGTGAGTTCATTTACAAGTTCTTGATTAAATTACTCCTATCTTATAAACTTATCGTTTGTTACACCCGCAGACGGTTTTCCAGTCGTCCGGTGTCCGATATGGCGGAGTTAACCCCAGAGACATGGGACGTCATCCTGGACAAACATGGTGGACTACGGAAAATGGCCGATAACGTGAACTGGCGGATCTCTCAGCTGTATCGAAATGAGTTGGGCACGAATGCCAATATTGTGTCAGCGGATTTTATACGGGGAACCACTCTCGTGGAAACTGCCATAGAATATAATACACGTAAGATTTATTTGTATTAATCAGGGACCGAAAATAACTGTTGTTCCTTTTTTTTAAAGGAAAAAATTCCTTCAAAATTCTTAATGATTTTTATATTTTGTATATTTTAAAATGAAATGAATATGTAGGTCAACGAAATGATTTGTCGACTATTTTTTAAGATACTTTTCAATTGATGTAGATCATCAACTTTTGTCACATTTGTCAAGTTTTATTTAAAAATTAAGAAACAAGAAATGAATTTGTTTTTCTGGTTTTTAAAATAATACTTATAACAGTTACGGTCCCTGGTATTAATAAAAAGCATAAAGAATTTTTTTGTATCCTATTTCAAGAACTCCAAGAGTTTGTCCCAATCCGGATATAAAATAACATTTCCGAATTTGCAATAATACATTTATTTGCTAAGCGGTTAAGTTTAACATCAATATGTTGCTTATTGTACTGCTATGTAGCTTCCCTAAACATGTCACATTTTAAATAGTTTGTTCCCATTTAAGCGCATTCAATTACTTCCTGATTGTGTTGAAAAAGGAATTAGGATTGTAGCACCTAGACGTATTGTTTACAGTAAACTTTAGTGGGAAGTAAGCCAAAAAGGCCTTGGGTTATGTAAAACCTGTTGAATGAGAAGCTTGCTCAAATAAATACATATACGTTAAAACTAAATTCTAATCGATTTCGATTTTGTTTTGAGGAATGCCAATTGCCTAGCGAAAATATCATACAAATGGGGCAGGGTTTGCTTAAAACTGTTTTTAAAAATTTAACAAGTTTTTAGTGTTTCCGAATATCATTTACGAGTGTTTTTTGAACTAAATGCACTAAGCCTTTTTTATACACATAAGTTCTACGGGGTGGGGTATACATATGTATCTAGTTTATCGCCTCATTCGATTCAATGATGGTGGTATTAAAGATGGCCCGACAAATCTCCACAACGGAGTTGGACAAACGACCGTAGCACTTGGGCTTCTTTTTCCAGGCGATGAAAACGTAGTAGAATGGAATGCCGGCCAGGGTGATGGCGATACCAATGAAGAGATTAGCTGGCTCCTCTAAATTCGGGAGGAGCACCAAGGTCACGCAGCTCACCATGAAGATGATGGGCAGTGCGAGATTGACTTTGATGGGGCGTGGTAAGTCAGGCCTGCAAGAAAATAAAAAGATGAGTAAGTCGTCTGTGTTATTAAGTGGTCCACATATAAACTCAATTGTTCAATAGACCAATAAAGTTTGTGTTTTTATGTTTATGAGGTAACAAAAAAAGTACCCACTTTTTATGCCGAAGCCACAACATTCCGGCTATGCTGGCCACCACTGATAGCCAGAGCACCGAACTGAAGTAGTTGATCAACTGGTAAACATTATCCGTCAGCAGCATAAGCAGCGACATCAGACACTAAGTAAAGTAAGCAAATATCATATAACAATTCTCGGGTAAAATAAAAAACAACTTACTGTGAATATCAGTGAGGGAATTGGAGTCTGCTGCTTGACGTGGAACAGCTGGAAAAACTTGGGCAGGTGCCCCTCCTGAGCTCCGGTGGCGAACAGGCGAGCCGAGGTAAATAGCACACCATTAACACCTCCAAAGGTGCTCAAGGCCACGAAAATGGGCACCATGAAGGCCAGAGGTCCGAAAACGCGGTTTCCAAAGGTCACCGCCACGGCCAACGAACTGAGCATCTCCGGCTTGTTGACCACTGCAAAATAAGCCAAATTGACCAGAACATAAATGCCCGTGACCAGGGGCATGGCAATCCAAATGGCACGCGGGAGATTTCTGCACAAAGAAAACAGCGAACATAATAAAATTTGATTAGTTTTTTGTTTAAATATTATAAATTGGAAATCAAAACCGACACTAGACCTCAAGTTGACAATAAAACAAAAAAGCCAATCTTAATTCACTTAAAGCCAATTTTTAAAAATAAATAAACTTTAAAACTCTGTTTTTTTTTTTTTAAGTTTTAAAGCTCAGCGACAACGACCATTTAATTTGACTTATTTTTTTAAGGACTGTTCACAATTTATTTTGTTTTTGTTCTTTTTTTATACTTATTATTTGGGCTTATTAATTATTAGGTAACAATTTATTGGATACAATAATTTAAAATGGTTCTTGCGGAACACGGAAGTCAGAAATAAAAAAATTTCTTTTGAACGAAATATTGGCTATATATGGGACGTTCCATATCAACCCGGCCACCCCACTTTTTTTTTTTTTTTAAATTAAAAATTTTTTTGTAGTTTTGGGCACTAAACTAGTTATATTTTACCTCATACTTATTTTGCCAATATGACCACTCGTTCGCCCAAGAATCGCAACTGAAGGTTTACTCAAAACAATTAAATCTTACGAACGGAAGACTCTATAACCATGAATCAAAAACAATTTGATCTGATTTTCAATACCCTACAAAAAAAAAATTGTCTTAGGTCAGACCATTGATGACCAAGCTATAATTTTTAAATCAAAAAACGGAAAGCAGCCAAGGGCCAGTGTAAATTGACCAATTATATTTTCACACACAGCTCCCATAAAGACATACTTTAGTTCACTTGTTTCAGGGTGGGCCGTCTTTTGAGTAATTAGTAGCGATTTTTAAGCGTTTCTTATCAATTTTTCCATGGCACATACGATTGTTTGTAATATTTTCATAAAAAAAATTTGTAAGCATTTAAAAATCAAGACTTGCAATCGAATGTGCTTTGGAAAACACTGATAAAATTAAAAATCGCTACTATTAGCTATAAATATAATGGTGCTACCGTTTTTTGACTTTAAAAACTCGATAGCTGGTCATCAATGGTCTGACCTAAGACAATTTTTTCTAATAGGGTATTGAAAATCAGATCAAATTGTTTGATTCATGGTTATAGAGTTTCCGTTCGTAAGATTTAATTGTTTGGAAAACCTTCAGTCATTGGGCAACAGTGGTCATATGGCAAAATAAGTATAATTCAACTAGTTTAGTGCCCAAAACTACAAATAAAAATTTTTAATTTAAAAAAATCCTTATATAATTAAAATAAAAATAAATATTAAACAAGTAAACAATTAAATTGGAAATATTTTTCCTCTGTGAGAAAGAACGTGCCATTCAGCGAGAATTCCACTTGGCCCTGGAGGGGGTGGAGCACTTAAATTGATTGCTGCGCTTCGAGAGCAAATTGAATTCGTTAGGGAGGAAGGCAGCTTCCCAGTCCCACCCACTCAGACCCATTAGAGCATCCATGACATCAAGGACGCTCAACAAGTTTCCACTTGTTGCTGCCTGCGCATGACGCAAAACTTTTCCAGCAAAATAGAATGAATAGAGCAAAAATCCCTTCCCCAACCCATTTTTTGCCACTATTTGTCATGTTGGCAGGACACCAGCACTCACTTGTATGGATCCTGCAGCTCCTCCGTTACAAAGTTCAAGTAGTTCCACCCTCCGAAGGCAAACAGACCGGAATAGAAGGCGTAGCCAATGTTGCGGGCGCTGTAGGTGCCCTCCCACGGATTGCTGAAGTTCTCCAACTTGCCAGTGGCCATGTAGTACAGTCCGGCCAGGATTATCATAATGAGGGCCAGCAGCTTGCCCACCGTGAACACATCCTGCACCTTCATGGACACCTTGACAGACAGGCAATTTATTGCGGTTAGAAGAGCTGATAAAAAGGAGAATAAATTAATGTTAAATTTTTCTTTTGGAGTTGATTTTATTTACTCACTTAAACAAATTGCAGCCAGTAGTTTAACCGCATTCTGCGGTGGATCACAGTCCGGGAAAAATGGTTTGGCGGCATAATGGGCAAAAGTTAAAGCCACTATGGTCTGTAAATAAAAATAAATTAATTTGTACATTCTTTTATATTTCTCTTCATTGTTTTGAATGGAGAAAGTTGTTATTCGCGTAATTGAATTCAATTCCGGTCGAAGGTAGTCGCCACTTAATAAATTTCTATTTATTTGCATCAACAACCCATCAATCAAGACAAATAAACATTCCGTAATTCAATTGATGGGCCTCAGGCACACTGACCTGCGTGGTTGGTCGGATGATGAGCAACGCTATCCAGAGGCGCAGGAATCCCACAAGTGGTCCAAAGGACACCAGCAAATAGGCATAGTCCCCACCAGATCTCGTAATACTCGTTCCCAGTTCAGCGTAGCAAAGCGCTCCAATTGTCGATAATATCCCACAGGCAGACCAAATCATAAGGGAGGTACCCACGGATCTGGAAATATTTGTAGGGGGAGGATTAAGTAAATGAACAAATGCGATGAATAAATATAAACAAATTTGGGTAATGAAAAATAATTTAAAAAAAAAATACATGTATTGTAGATTCATAGCTATCACAGAATTTTTATTACAGTAAAATTAAAACTATCTATTCATTAAATTTTTTAATTAATATTATAAACTAAATCCATGAAAAAAAAAAATTATTTAGACACATGTTGTTTAGGTCTCAGTCTGTTTTATAAATAAAAACACTTCCTGCGGTCAGTTATTCCAACTGCCTTATATGCTTATGACGCACACCTTCGTTACGCAGCTTATCAATAATTTGAATAGCTGGCACGCCTTATTGACTTAATTCTTGTAACTGGAAGACAAATCGTTTAAAAACACTTTAAAGCTGACGCAATATTTTCGCAAAATTTCGAGATTCTCTTTGAAAGATTCTCAAGGGAAAATCGACAACTAATAAATTCGTCTTAATTGGTGCTAAAGGAATGTTTGCGACAATTTATCCAACAATTAACAGTTAAATTGACCTTTTTGTGAATAAATTGAATTAAGGATGATACTATGTATATGTGGGCATCATCACTCCCACATCCCACTCACTCTGTGTAAAGAAAGACTCCAGTGGGTGCAATAAAGATTCCCGAACCGATGATGGTTCCCACTATAATGGCCACACCATTGATGAGGGTTAGCTTCCGTTTCAGGACAATTTTACCCTCTCCCTCGGAGTTGTCCTGCTCCTGAGTGCTGTTGTGACTTACGGAGCCAGTGCGTCCGTTTGTGGGTTGTTCAACCAGACTGGTGGTGACACCGTTGGCATATCGGTCCGTCATGATGATTGATGGTTAAAAACTAGTTCTCCTCTAGCGCTGGACAACTGACATTGCCACTGAAAAGTAAAAGGGTGAGTGTATGCATTAAAATTAAATTAACAGAACTTGTTATCAGGGAACGAGATTTCAGCACGTGTTGCGCAAATTGTAAACAATTGGCAGGGCAGTCTGGGTTGTCTTTTATTGTATTTTTTACTACTACGAGTACACCGATCTGTGCTGCGTTGGCACCGAAATAATCTCTCCATTGTCAGACATAAACTTTAATTATGTTTTGTGACAGCTCGGCACTATCTAAGTTACACAAAATTAAGCTTTAAAGTATGGATGTTTTTGGGGTTGTGTTGATGATATTTCCCAATCCAATAGAGGTGCGTGTTGGCTTTTCAGTGACGCCTCCACCTCGTGCCAATTTTCACGATTTCGTCACCACTTTACAGCGTGGCAATGATTGTTGCACTTGCAGTTGTAGTTTTCTGGCAATTGGCCCCAACTCTTATTTTTTTGCAACGTTTGGAATGCAGTTTGGCTGATTATATTGGTTTATCTTGTCTGCGTTCGGCAGTAAAACACGATTTATTATTACCTCGAGCGCGACACAACAAAACGGCTTCGACTGCGGACAGCGACTGTGCGTTGGCATCGAGACCGGCATTTTCATACTAAAATTAACGCAATTTCCACCCCAAAAACCGGAGAGAGAGCGATTCGCGAGGGTGCGTCATCAATACAAACGGGAAAGGAAGTTAATTTCTGCAGATCGATATTTAAATACCCTAGTTTTCCATGTTTTCACTAGAATAGTATACAATTTTCAAACCGTAAAACTAGGGGCAATTCGGAATTTGTTAAATTTATAAAAAAAACAAAAAAACTTTCAAATTGGCTAAATTTATAAAAAAAACAAATCGTTATTGAAAAGTTTTCACTAAAAATATCTTAAAATATACGTAAAATCAACAACAACAGGATTGTAAAAGTACTTTAACTTAAATTTAAACCAAATTAAAAATAAAGGCAATGAAACAGATTATCAAGAATTTATACATTTATCCTTAACTATGTTACAAACATCTAGACAAAGTCAAAATACCTTAAGTTTTCGGTATGCAGAAAAAAAGAGAGCTGTTCTGAGAGAGAAAAAAACAAATGCTCAAAACCGGAAATCGGAGTCCTATGTTTTGTTTACAATCGATACGAGCAGGTGTTCCTCCTGCTGTTGACATTGAAAAGCTGGCCTTAAGTATTTGTCTTTGACAAGTAGATGCAATGTCAAGTGCAGTTTTTATTAAACAAAATAAACATTTGCGTTAATAAATTAAAACTCCCGCCCAGAGTTTAAATGTAATGCCAGTCACCCCGAAGCGCAGTCAGCTGTTGCATGAAGAACCAATCGATAACACACCATATATCGTTTAGTGCCCACCTCTATCCCTTTTTAGTTATTGTTTTGATAGTTGCACGTGTTTTCCTTGATTGCGTTTAAAAAGCCAAAAACCAGCAATGTCAGACAAGTAAGAGGTTTACAAACGTGAATTATCTGGTAGTTTAACGCTTAGTTTTACAATTTTACTTACTAGATACGCAGTGCCCAACAAATTGCCCGGCAAAACAGTCTCTGTTTTGAAGCATCGAAAGAGGAGAATCCTCCAAGATCAGTCGGTCGTTGTGCAAAAGCAAAATGACCGTATCAAGAAGAGGGCTGCAGCCTCTCAGCACCACAAGTTCCGCCGCGCCGAATCCTTTGTGATGGGCTACATAAAAGCCGAGCGCACGTCCAAGCGGATTAAGCAAACCATTCTGCGCACTAATGTCACCGAACAGAGTGCCGAAGCTGCCCAGGAATCCAACCCGAAACTGCTCTTTGTGATGCGCCATGCGGGCAAGAAGATCTTTGACAAGACCACCGCGGAAATATTCAGGACATTGCGCATGGCCCAGAGGCACAATGCCGTTTTTCTGGAGAACACCAAGGAGAACCAGCTGCTGCTGCGCGTAATCGAACCCTTTGTGGTCTACGGAAATCCCTCGCTGAGCTCCATTCGAGAGCTGGTCTTCAAGAAGGGTTTCGCCCGCATCGAGGGCAAGAAGACGGCCATTCAGTCAAACACCATGGTGGAGCAGCAGCTGGGCGAAAAGGGCGTTATCTGCTTGGAGGACATCATACACGAGATCTGCACTGTAGGACCAAACTTTGCCGCTGTCACTGACTTCCTGTGCTCCTTTACGGTGAGTTTTATATAACGAATGACTTTTGTAACTATTCTGACCACGTTTTGTTCCTTTTTGCAGTTGTCAAGTCCCAGCAACGGTTGGCAGAAGAAGGTCTCCGTCTCCTACAAACGGGGCGGTGAATACGGCGATCGTGGCAGTGCAATCAACGAACTGATTGCCCGTTGTCTGTAAAAATTCTAAGCAAGTTAACCCCTAAGTGATTGTTCAACCTAAATAAACCCATTCTGTAGCTAAGTCCAATACAAATTTTCAACCAGTCTTCGTCTTATTATTTTAAGTGGTGTGTCTTAAAAGAGTTGTTTAAGATGTTTATGATTTCAAAGCAAATCTGCTTTGTTTAAAGCCATCATAAATAATAACAAAATACGTACATAGAATTCCCATATTTAGTTTACAGAAGTCACTCTACAAAGAGTTCACTGTAAGCTCATAAAAGCAATCCTCAGACTATTAAGGAACCACATGAAACTGTCTCTAACGACATTCCTCATTATCCTACATGTTTATCAGCTCCACCCACGAAACAAGTTCCTTGCTTCTTGGCCTTGCGTGTTCCAGTCGAGTTCCCAAATTGAACAAACCAGAAAATCAACTTTTTTCCAAGGATAATAAATAATTCATAACCGGGCAGGAGGAAGGGTAGACAAGGAACGTCAAAATGAGCTACTTGTTGCCACGAAGGAGGGAAAGTTGTTTTCCTATTAGTTGGAGTCAGTACCACTAACCTAGTGCAACTCGGGACTTCGTACCCTTTGTTCCGAGCCGGAGAGGAGTAAAGTCAAAACAATCTATCACAGACTTTTAAATCCCCACGTTCAAAAATTTCGAAATGAATTCAAGTCATGGGAGCAAAGAGTGGGAAACGGACCGCAGCGATTTAAATAAGCTTCTGGCCAGATCCCTCAAGGAACCGATTCTGGGCAAGCACTTTGCCCTGCCTGGACGCACAGATCAGAGCCAACCCATCAAGCTGGACACCAGTCAGAGCTACATCGCCGTATACACACACCTTAAAGTTTACGACACCGTAATGCCGGAGAGATTGCCGACTCCAGAGGCAATTGAACGATTGCAGGCAGAGATCCAACTAAACCAAGTGGTAGAGGGAAAGCCGAAGGCTCGAACTGCCAAGACACGCAGTGATCTCGCTACCTTAACATAATATACTCAATTCTCTGTTTTATATATGACCTTTTTATGTCTACAGTAGAATCACATGGCCATAGCCGACTCTTTTTGTCGTCTATAAAACTTAAAAGTTAAAATCATAACAAAAAAATATAATATTTAACCAAATATAATATTTATTAACTATTCTTTCTAGAAGGTATTCCTCCAGTATGCATCGGTGTTTATCAATTCGTTCTTGTTAATTTTCCTTGAAAAATGCTTCAAGGTGCATCAGTGTATGTTGTACCCTCAGTTCTTGCTATTTAAGGATTTAACTAATGTGCATCATTTTGTTCCTTCAGTTCTTGCTATTTTTCTTGTGTGCATCAGTGTGTATCGTTTTGTATCCTTCAGTTCTTGCTAAATAAGGATGTAATAAATGTGTACCAAAACTCGCTTTGGGCTCGCTCAAAAACCCATTAAATAAAGGTTTCCACGTGGCATTTGCCATGAATATTCCGAATAACGTTCAAAAACAGTGTTTCATTGTCATCCTCACTCTCATTTCTGCAGAATGCGCACGGCGTTGTACATCTGGGCAATGATGGGCAGCTGCTTGGACTCGCGCCGGCAGAGGCACTTGTAGGCGTGGGAAAGCAGCCTGTCCAGGGCGGCGACATCGATCTCGTCGGGCTTGGTGGCCGCAATCTGGATGTTGTGCTCCGTCATCGGCTCCTTCTGCGTGACGCGGGACGAGAAGTGGACGGTTCAGTACTGCGGATGGTAGACGCTGGCAGCACTTACCAGGTTGTCCAAATATGCCAGCAACTGGTGGCCCACAGAGGCAATCTTCAGGAACGTCGACTGCGAGCTCTCCGCATAGAGATTGAGCCGTCTGCCGGCTATCTCCAGCAGTAGTCGGCCCAGCTCCTCGTCTTCGCTGATGTCGTGGAGCAGCACCTGGGCCTCCGCATCATACCCAAAAGCGTACAACTCCACCACCTGGAGGAGGGAAAAAAATGTTTAACAATACATTTTTTTTGTGTTTCCTTGTTGTGCTCTCTAAGCAACTCAATAACAAACTGAACTTCTAAACGGAAGCACAGCTCAGGTGCCCTGAAAACAAATCTCAGTGCTTCCTGAGACCATAGGTTATATGTTTAACAATTTCATCTGTAAGAGGAGGCTTCTTAGCTTTTGGAAAGAAAAATATAAGGAATTGTGTATTGATTTATGACAGTCAATCGGATGAAAATGGAAAAATTGTAATTTGAGAACATTTGACATGCATTCTTTTCAAAAATTGGCGATTTTTAAAGACAAACTGCATTACTAAACCTAGTGATATCAATATTACTTGCCCTTTTATAGTACCAAATCTTTCTTAATAATAAAGAAATACCTGTCGTCTCAGGATTGGAAGCTTATCCACTTCCCAGCTGTCGGCCAGAGAACAGATCTTGGTCATGTAGAAGACGTGATCGAGGATATACAGCTGCTCCAGGTCCTCCCTGATCAGGTCCATGGTGGCGGCTACAAGGCGACACAGGAAATCAGAGCGTTGCTGCTGCAAGACGAGATCTGGTGCAGGCAAAACGTAGGGCAGCTCCTTGTTGATGTCCGCCAGCAGAGCCTTGTTGCCCATCGAGTCGAAGAGCGTGGTCAGCGGCTTGGGAATGCGCAGCTGGAAGAAGGCCACAAAGTGGAGCACACTACACAGCTCGGTCTGCAGACGGAGCAACTGCGGCATAGCGTGATGCTGCTGAAGGGCCAAAAATTGCAGCGGCAGTGCTCCCTCACTCAACGACTGCTCAAAGTGCAGCTCCCTCTTGTCGTGCTCCATAGAAGTGGAGAAGTGCTGAAGGAACTCCAGGCTGAGTTCCAAAAACTCTGGGACTTTCCCCGCCGACATCTCCAGATCTTGCTGGCACATCTTGTCTACTGGTAGGCGACCCACCTTCTGTATGAGCTTGGCTGCCGCCTGGAGAGGATACTTCAACGTGGCATTCCACAACATGCAGCAAATTCCATGCTTCAGGGCCCAGTCAGGTGTCCTGAACTGGCTTAAGCAGAGTACAGCTGCCTTCAAGTGGTCAAGCGATGAGAGCTGCTTGCTCCACTGCACCATGTACTGCCAGGACATGAGACTCAACAGCACTCCCGATTCCAAACTGAAGGGAAAGTGGGCACGAAGCAAGGCCAATCGCTCGAGAATCGGTTCGTGAGCGTCCTTGCTTGGCACATGCACTTCCTTGGCCACTTCCAGCTCCTCTTCTGATTCTGCCTCCTCGCTGGGTTGCTCCTCTTTTGGCATCTCTTTGGTTTTTGTCTTGTTTTCCTCGTCTAACTCCTTTTCTGGCGCAGATATCTCAAGCACTTTGCTTGGATGCAGTTGCGCACTGATGAGCCACTTGGCAGTTAGTTCGGTGACAATGCCTTTGCCACTGCTCACAATGCTTTTGAGGCTGCAGTCAGGTGGTTCGTACGACATCTCCGGACCCACAGGATTCCGACAGGTGAGGGGCTTTCTAAAATGGGAGGAGTAATTAATTGAATAGCGAAAATAAGGATTCTGTACCCACCCCAGAATGGCTCCCAAAACAGCAACATCTTCCAGTTTGCCTGTGAGCAATCCCCACTGGGCTTCGTCGTGGGAGATACGTTCCCAGCGCTCCTCCTCCTCGTTCTGCGAGGATTCATCACAAGATCCCTGGAAACGAACTCATAATTAGCAAAACCAGAGTAAGGGTTTTACGTAGTAGACTCACCTCCTTTCTGCTACGCCACAAATTACTGGCCACCGTTTTGCAGACGATGGCTACCAGCAAACCGGAAAACTGTTTGCTCTCCAGGAGAAGTTCCCGTACTTCCTGCCACCAAGGCGAGATGGCGTTGTAGGCATAATCGTGAATGTGCTCTCCAGCCAGATCGCAAATGGTTTGCACCATAGCAGCGATCCTTGACATGTCGTCCACTACTTCATCACTGAAACAAAAGAAAAGATATCACCCAAGGAAGGAGATACAAAAGGTGTTTGTTTCTTACCAGTCGTTGTATTTAAAAGGTTTCTCAAGCCAAAAACAAATAACCAACTTGAGCAGGTCCCTGCTTGGCAGGCACGCCTGATTGATCCACTCCTTGAACTGACCAAAGCACAGACCTTGGGCAAAGAACTGGCTAAAGAGATCGATGCTAACGCAGCCAAACTTTTCGGACTTCTCCAGCAGCAGGCTAATGCCATCTGGACTCTCAATGTTGAAGATGCTCAGGTAGTCGACAAACTCCTCCGTTTTGTGCTCTTCCTGCAGCTTGAAGCTTACCTCGCGTGTGGAGGCGGGCTTTTCCTTCTCGGTGCCATCGTCCAGGAGCAAGACCAGCTTGTTAATGGTCACGAGATCAGCGTCAGAGAGCTCTAGGTGATCCACGGGTGGCTCATTTTCACCCCTTTGATTAACTTGACTTAGGGCCAGGTAGAGATCGGTCAAGCGTTTATAGTTTTCTATTTGATTGACAAATTCCTCGGTGATCGTCTCCTCGGGAAGAGGTTTTTCACTGAACGCATTAATGATGCACTGAAACACCCGTGGCTGCAGCTTCTTGCTTTTGAGCAGCATCTCCAAGCACTGTTGACGCACCTCCAGCGTCTCTAATTCACTTGCCAGTTCGCCAATCTCCTCTAGCATTGATTCCTTGGCGTCGCCATGGTTCAGGGTTCTCAACTGATTCCTAAGACGCCTCAGCATGTGGATATCCCGCGAGGTCTGCGAGCTGGTTTCGCTGAGAGCGTAGTGAAAGGGAATGTGCACCTCCTTTAGGCTGCCATCGCTGGGATCCAGGAAAAGGCAGTGATTAATCACAGGAGCTTTTCGTGACTGTCCACTTGCTGATCCTCCACTTGTGCTGGCGCCCAGAGCACTGTGATTGTTGTAGACCAGCTGGCCGCTCTTAGAGACATTGAAAGCAGCAACTTTGGGCCCGTTTTGCAGCGCCCAGATGTCTAGGCATCCCATCCGAGGAGCGTAGATCACCAGGAAAAGAGCCTTTCGCTTGTGCGTCTTGATCCCGCGCACAGATCGTTCTTTGACAGGCACGAAAGCGCACTGGGCGTCTCGATAGCCCTTCCACACCCGCAGGATGATGGCCTGCTGCGTGTCTACTAGCATCACACGATCCAGATTATCCGTGACGACAGCCAGACGTCCACCTGGTGCTACAGCCAGGGTTAGACCATCCCTCTTGCCGTCGTACAAGCGACAGCGAATCCTCATCGGCGCCTCTTTGGTGGGCACGGGCAGTGGGGACTCCTCGGGCGAGGGCAGTGGCTCGGGAGCGCGTCGAAAGATCCCTCCCAGCAGGTTCTTGTACGCTATTCCGATCACATCCTTGGCCACCTCGCCCAGCGACATCGTTTTGTACCCCTCCTCCGCCTGAAAGAAACCCAAATAGGGCTCCGCTCCGGCAGCCAGAACCTGTAAAAACATTTTTTAGGCGACTATATTTTAAAATGAATTTTAGATAACTCTACCTGGGAGCTTCTCGGAGGCGTTGCATGCACCTTGGCGAAGTAGCCGTGACCGATGCTCTGCTGCACAATGTAGTCGTAGGTGGGAGGTCGCTGGGTGCTGGATATCGCTGCGTCGTTGATGACACCCTCTCGTTCCTGCTTGAACTTGTACTTCTGGAATGGCACCACATCCACTGTGGGATACGAATTTCGTTCCAGGGCTCCACGCTGGACATTGTGGCGGCAGTTGGTGAGCGTGGGCAGGATGTCCTGGCCCTGGATGAAGCACAGGCAGCGGGGATAAACGATGTAGAGCAGGGAGTCCGCCTCGGAATTGCGGGGCGGCGACTGCAGCTTGACCCCTATGACTGGATCCTCCTGACAGCTAAATGATATGCTTAAATAAAAGGTGTCTTCGTTTTAGTTTCCCATACTAACCATTGGGAAAAAAGCTTCAGACCCAAGTCCGTGTAGAAGATGACCATGCCAGAGACCAGGCCAACTGCCACGCACGTCCATTCGATAGCTCCGTCTGAACTTCGACTCTGAGTCATCGGCAGGCAGGTCAGACTGGTCACTATCTGGTTGTGGTCCTCCAGTTCTCCGCACCATCCCAGCACGTAGGTGTTGGCACTCCCATGGCTGCTCCAGCAGGTGGAGAGGAAGGCCAACTTTTCACCCTGGGCCAGGGCAATAAGTTCCCCCGTGGGCGATATGGCGTAGTTAATCGCATTTAACCAGTTGTCATCTGCTCGGAACGCATAAGTTATGATTACTCGAAGTATAAACATACTGCATAAGCCTTCTTACCGTGTCCTAGGCCGAAATATTCCTGAACTTTCTTAAAATCGCGAATTTCTCCGCAGTGTTTCACTTCGCAGGCCATTGTCTTTTGTTTTCATCGCACAGCTGATTTATTTCGCTGTTAGTGTGTGTCTTTTATCCAGTGTTGGCAAGTTTTTCAGTGAAAACAAAGATAACAATCGCGGTATCGATTCCTACGCAACAGGTATCGCCAATCACAACGAACTACGAGCGCGTTAATTTAAATAAATGTATATTTCTTAGCTTATAAAAAAAATAATGTCAAAAAGGTCCCCCACCTGTTGTAAGGAATCTATAATTTGGTGGAGTGATAGGCGTCATAAGGAAGTTACAGGTTCACATTAGTACAACACTTCATAGTACCGTGTTTGACGAAGCGAAAAATTCGTTTTATTTTAATACATACTCCAGTAGCAAGTAAATTGTACATTTTGTAACTCGATCTATGATCGATTATATCGAGGGAAAACTAAATTAAATCCGACTCCACGCCACTGTCAATGAAATCCTTGAGCATCAGGCCACAATGATCCGGCAGGAGTCTCGTCCAGTTGTTGATGTGCAGCAGGGAGCTGGGAATGGTTGCCTCCATAACGTCGGAGCGGTGCGCCTCCACAATCCTTCTGGCCACTTGCTTGGGATCAAGTAGGCCCAGGATCGAGGGGAACTTCACTTTGGGATGCTTACACAGGCCAGTGTTGGTCATATAAGGGAAGATGGTGGTTGTTTTTATCTGCAATGAGCTTCAGTTAATTTCTATTTAAACAGAGAGTTAGTGTAATTACCAGGTCCCTGTAAAGTCCCTCACGTAACTCAGCATGCAGTGACTCCATCAACCCACGCACTGCGAATTTCGTGGCGCAGTAGGGAACCAAGTTTGAGATCCCCACCAAACCAGCAATCGAGGAGAGACAGATGATGTGGCCACGATTCTTCTCCTGCATGTGGGAGAGAAAGGCCTGGAGGGTCCAGAATTGCGAGAACACATTCACGTCGAACACTCGCTGGATTTCCTCGGCCGATTGCTGCAGAATCGGGTGGGTGGGCATTATTCCAACATTATTCACCAGTACCGATATGTGTCCAACCTCCGCCTTAACCCGATCCGCCAGCGCCATAACCTCATCGCGCTTGGACACATCACAGCTGGATATTGAAATAAAACCTTGATAGTTTGGTGCAACTTGTTTGCTGACTTAATACCTAAAGCTGTGCACGTCGCCCAGATTAAGGCGCTTGGCCTTCTGCACCGTCTGAAGGTTGTTTTTCTCATCAATGTCCACACAAACCACTGTGCTGCCCAAAGAGGCGTAGTGCAGGGCCAACTCACGACCAATTCCGTGTCCAGTTCCAGTTATCTTTGGAAATATGAGATTTAATTAAAGATATTTTTTAGGTGGCATATATATGGATGGATATGGTTTTATATTTTACCAGGATAATCTCGCCACTGACATCCTTCTGCTGTTTGGGCAAGAAAGTCTGCACCAGGGTAACAAACAACTCCAGAAGGATGCGCACATAGAGCACAAAGAACTGAAGGACATCCTGGAGGACATCATAGATGCGCTCTGAAGCAGGGGTCGTGCTGTAATAATGAACAAAAAAAAAAATAGTGCATTTGTGTATCGAAGCAAAGCTCCCAACAATTAGTCGTGTTTACGGCCCACTTTAAGTTAACAAATATTTGAACAAAGTTGATTTAATGTATCTATTTGTATGCGCCCGCTGCATGTGCAATGTTCAAACGGTCAGACGACAGAAGGCGATCGGCGGACTTTGCCAAGTCCCCATAATATAGTACAACATAAGATAATGGAGAATGCTCAGACTGCCTCGAGTATTGACACTGGGTCTTGGCCCCCTTTTTGGATACTCGAGGGAGCTAAGCGAATGACAGTAAAAGCACCCTTGGTTAAACACTTAATTTAGTGATTATAATTTTCAATTTTAGATGCGTATTTTTAAAGCATGCAATAATATTAATAAATATTTTTTAAAATTATGACGAACGAGCCTTTGAAGTGATTTTACTGTATCAACTGATGATGCAGCACTACTTAATCTCTGGTTTATATGGGTATAAGCATTTCCACTTACTGGATAATTTCCCGCTCTATCATGGTGACAACGTGATGTTGCCGGTTTGGATGATTTTCCTGGACACCGAAATCCCACGACCTTTGACAGACAAATCGAGCAGAACCAGTGGAGAAGACTTTAAAGCCTGTAATGAAAAATAATGATTTGAGTCACGGATAGTTGGACTGACGACGACGACACTCTTCCGTATTTGCGGATTTCCTTTCCACAACTTTTGGCTTTTGAGCTTGGCCAAGAGTCGCTTTTCTTTATTTTTTGTATTTTTCCCCAGATTTTACAACCGGCTGGCCAAGAGCAAGCGGCGTGGGTGAGCGAGGAGATGAAGGTGAAGCCAGCGGAAGGCAGTGCAACATTTCCACTTTCGTTTTCGATTCGGTTGCCACTAAATGGAAAATTACGTGCACTTCAATGTGGCACACAGAAAAGAGACAAACGCATACGAAGATACCAAAAATTCATAGGCGGAGGAAGGGGATTATGGGTGTTAACACGTCCCCAGTATTTATTATAAATAAATTAAATGAAAAATTTCAAAAAATATTAATAATACCTTTTATATTTTTCATTAAAAATAAACATTTTTTATTAGGAATAAAAAAAAGTATTCCTTTATGTTACAAATTTAAGCTGTTTATTGTGGGTAGATATGTGCAAATATGTATTTGTATCCCCCAGTAAAAATTTAAAGTTTAAAAAATTTAAATTGTAATGAACATGGTACACATTTACGTTTAATTGGTACGACAGAGTTTAAGGGGAGCTTCTCATGTAACACGTCAAAAAGTAGTGGTTTTTGGGATTTTTTTTCACTCGGAAAATAAAAACACACACAAATAATTTTTAGCATATATTTAAAGACATGTTTGAAATATAAAAAAAAAATTTTTTGAAAGTCTTAAAAAACAAAATGGCGGACTTATTGAAGGTCGCGTGCGGCGCGATTCGGCTGAGGTGCTTATCGCGGTACAGTGTGGAGCCCAAAGTTTTCATCTGAAACATACAACAAATAATTTTTGTTATTCAGCAAACATTAAACGAGTGCGTGAATGTCTGCATTTAAAAATATTGAAATCACGTTTTGAAAAAAAAGTGCTGTTTTTTCGTCATTTTTTGTCGCTAAATAAGGCTTAAAAGTGTATAAAATATTTTTTTTCACAATTCCAGACATTCAACGCACTCGTCTAATTCATAATCAGCAAAACACTTTTTAAAAATCAAAAATCGGTTCAGTAGTTTTTGCGCAATCGTGTACCGCGTTTTTAAAATCATAGTTTTGAGAAAAAACGATTTTAAGTTTTGAGTTAGCGCCAAATCGCACACAAAGCGCGACCGAGCGCACTGATTCAATAAATCATATCTTTCATAATATTTAGAGTTGAGTCATAAAACTTTGGGAATATACTCCCAAGACGTTATTCTATCAATCTATGAAAAAAAAAATTTATTTTTGAAAATTCTACATGAGAAGCTCCCCTTAAATATTTTACAATTTATTTAACATTTTGTCAAACTCTCACCACACTTAATTTAATAAAAATAATTATAAACCCCCTTTGACCAAAAAAATCGTACACCCCTGATGAAAGGGGTTCGATAACGCGGTGCCAAAAAGTGCAAGTGCAAAATGTCTCTTATGCTCTTGTGGCAGTTCTCTTCTCTTTGGCCAGCTTGTGACCGTTTGGCTCTTTTACTTTCTTGGCAAGAGGCAGCTGCAATAGGGAAGCCAAGTGTTTGTTGCAACAACCAAAAGCCATAACCATAAAATGCAACGAGGGTGTCTATAATACTTTTCCTGTGTTTTCAGTTGCCTAATCAGTAAGATGTATAATTATTGTGTACCCTTCTTTGTTAATTGCATATTGAGCTTGTTTACAGGTAATTAACTTTATGCTTTCATAATAAAAAAATCGCTTTATTAGCAAACGAGACCATTGAAAATTTCTTTTAGCCATGATGAATACAAATTATAAAATTAGTTCAAAAATGTTCAATCAGTTCTTATCTTTAAATTTAAAACTATCAGAAAACACTTTAAAGTCGCTTTCAAACTTTAATTTTTATAAAAGCTTAAATTTTTCACAATAACGAATTAGCACTTTTTTGTATGAATCTTAATTTAATTTATATTTAATGAATCTAAATTTATTAAGCAGTTAAGACACTGTTTTAGTAAATAGGTGTTTCCATTTTTTAAACGTACAAGTAATCAACTTGTTTGCTTTGTTATATCCTGTAGTCAAGTAACTAGTTTTTCAGTTTTTGGAGACTTAGTTAATCTATTTGCAACGATCTCGTTTCACTTTCACAAATTAAACACTTTACACGGAATTAAGATGTTTAAAACTTGAATTTAGTAAAACGATATCAGTTTCAATTATTATTTTTATTATTATTTTCTCATTATTTACACAATATTCCAACAGTTGATAGTGAGCTGTGGAGAAGATCCGAACCCAAGTCGAGACTGGAACGACCGATAAGTCTCGATGCGCGACGTCAAATGATTCCAGTCGCAGGCGTTCCAAAGCCACGAAACCTCCGCTCAAAACAAAGCTCCAAAGAGAGGGCTTAAGAGAGCGATGCAGCTTAAGAGTGCGATCCTTGAAGGCCATTACCGCAGAGCAGGCGCGGATCCAGGGGGGGTTTGGGGGCTTAAACCCACCACCGCCCCTGCCGCAGAGTGACAAACGAACGTGATTTTGGTTTTGCTTTGTTTCACTTTCCCAGACAAAATAAAAAAAAGCAACAAACCGCAGGTGACCTTCATCAGGGTCCAGACGAAATGAAAACAAAAGACCGGGAAGCAGAAAACTTGGCTTAAACCACTGAGTTTGCTAAGCATGATTTACCGTTTTCACGCATTGAGATGAGTAAGCAAAAGTTCGCCAACAAGTTCAAGTTCAGTCAGTTATCATAAAAAAGGGGAAGAGAGCTTTTATCCAGTTTTGTCCTTGGCTGATACCAGTGCAGTTTTTTGAACCGAAATTCACTTTTACTTGATTGCATTTTAGTTTTGCTTTATTTCTTCTTTGTTTTATACTCTTTACTTGAGGGATATAAAAGGGTATATTGTACTTTACAAAATTTTGCAAAAAAAAGGAGCTTTAAATATCAAATAATCTTTTACCACACATCCATAATTTTGATGGAAAGGATATAACTTTGTTTTAATAGTTATTCATAAATGTTATCTAAATATGTATGTACATATTTTACTAATATTTTCATAAAGTGTGTGCATTTAAAAAATCAAAAAGTTTGCTACGCAATTTGTACACATATATGTTTTATGTGAAGGCAGTTAGTAGAGGGTACCTCAATAGTCGTATCCCTCGCCTAATTGTTCTTTCTTTTTTTATCATCTGCTTGGGGGAAGGTTATCGAAGGGCTCTCCCCGCATTTGCCGTTCAATTTCGAGCGATCGACGACCCCTTCACATAATTGGTGTCAATTTTGGGAGCGACAACAACAATAACAACACATATCAACAAAATACAATCGCAGTAGCATAAAAAAACAAAGAAAAGCAAAAACTGCGCTTTGAAGACTGTTAATGAACATTGAACTTTTTGTGGACATTTATACTTAGAAAGACTAACATAAAAATAATTTAACTTAAAACTTGTTGTTTACTTATTTTATTTTGTATGTTATATTACTATTTATAAAAAATATAAATAACTGTTATTTGCTATCAAATACAATGTGTGTTCAATGAACATTGTCAATACATATTAAATGTGAGCACCTTATTCAGAACAGTAAATAAACGCAACTTTAACGCCCAGCCTGTCACTAAAACAATCATCGAACCGAACACAAATCAAAGTAAACAAAATTTCTGGTTATTAGCTATTAGCTACGTACTTCTCCCTCCCAAAACCTTTGATTAATGGGTGGGGTTATGAGCCGGCGAGCTTGTTGCTTAATGTTTAGTCTTTCTGGTTCTTTTCCACCCTTCTCGGCTTTTTTACCACCATTGTTTTTCGGCTTTCATTTGAATTATCGATGTGGCGTGCATTAACAATCAATATGACATGTCAGGCATCTGAATAAGTTAAGGAATATGTTGGGAAACCAGACGAAAAAAAGGGTGGTAAGCTTATGGAATTCACCAGGTATATATCTGATCCGATCATGTCAAAAATAGTCACTAATGCGCCATGTGCGCCATTGTTACTGAAGTCATACATCATATTCTCTTGGAGAACGTTTTCAACTTTATAAATAATTTATAAATTGTTATGGTAAAATATAAGATACACGAAGGCATGATAAAACATTTTTTAACTAAAAACTTATTAAAAACTTTTTAGGACAAAATGTTTTAATGTGTGCAAACCTAAGATTTCATCTAAAATTCGAATAAAATAAAATTTGATAAAAACCTTGGCATTGTATAGCACTTAATGTTATGTACACATGTTCCATTAAATTAACAAGTTTTTTACTGGAATATTTATAAACATTGCACTAGGTATGTTTTGCTAATTGTCAACCATCAATTCCTCTGTTCGTCCTTCCATTAACATGCAAAACAAAAAGTGAAAGTTAAAGTAAATGACCGAAATCGATTCCTAAATACTCTATCCTAAATAAATGGAAGTGTCATAATTTTCAAGAAATATAAATTCAGTAATAAATAAAGCAATTACAATGAACACATCATGTTATTACCATTAAGAATCAGTTATTAAGAAAATATGCATTAATTTACAGAACACTTGTTAAATAGAAGGAGATATTATAATGACTTAATCTTGTATAAATATTTTATTCCTTGCTATTTGAATTCCTTTTTTTTAAGGGATGGATTTTGTTTTTAGGAAAAGGATTGACAGTATTATTGTTAAAATTTATGGCCTGCAGCACAGCAAGTTGCCTGTAAATTCAATAGGGGTCTCCCCATTTTGTAGGGTATTTAATTGGCCACGCATGTGGCTGTGCTGCAGTTGGCGGCGGCCTAAAAGGCGGCTTCAGTTGCCGTTGGTGAGCCAAGCGGCAAACAACGCTTATTGAAAATCGGAAAACGGAAACTCGCAAACCGGAAGCAAGAGGAAGACCGCGAAAGGGGAGCGTCGAAATGTGAGTGCATTTTGTTGGTGTTGTTTTCCCCGACTGTGTGTGTCTGTGTGAGTGCTGTGAGCTCGTGATTTGTTTACCTGTCAAAATAATAAATATAACTTTTGTTTTCGTGGGGCATAAAATACGGCCAGTTGTTGCTGTTATGGTAGCATTGCTGGCGGAACCGAGAAACAACAAGACAGCGAAGGCCTCTCGCCGCCTGTCTGCCCTCTTCCTTCCTCATGAGCCCCATCCTTGCTATCCTTGGCCAAGTGCAGTGTCAAAAGTCAAGCGAAGGATAATGGGCCTGTCCGACAAGAAAAACGCCTGCAACTTTCATTCAACTTGTATCCAAAACTAACTCTAAACATAGCCCTTTAAACGAAAGTGAAAGATCTGTAACGGTTTTGAAAATGGATAGAAAAATCAATTGTTTTTGTTTTCCAAAGGAACTTATTTATCAAATAATAAAAAAAAATATGATAAGCCAATACAAGGTACTATAATTCAACCAATTTTCCGCATTGATGAATGACTTTATTCGTACGAATATCTGATTTTCGGGATTATCAAAACAAATTAAGTAGAAACTGGATAGCCCTGAACAAGCTTAGTTATATTTCATAAAAAGCCTGAAAGTATGCAATGTTTTTTCCTATCTCCATCTAAATTAATTTATTGATTAAATTAAATTAAACTGATTAAATACACTTGACAGGCCTATGTAAACCGTGTCAAAATGATCCTGCGGCTTCATGGACCAATTTTTGTTAAGGTCCTCTCGTTGCGCCGCATCCTTATGAGCTTACCCCAAGTTCGGAGTTCACCCTTGGTCTGGAGGCAATCCCAACCCGACCAGACCATTGGAAAATGCCACAAGTCGAGTCTGTTGGAAGAGCAGCGGGAGCAGCTCAATCCTTTTGGGGAGGATTACCGCATCTACCAGCAGAACGTCGACTTGGATGCCTTTTTTGGCGAGGAGCCCAAGTACGAGAAGGTATCGGATGTCTGTCTGCTGAACGATCACTTTATTCTGGTCAAGATGCCGCCACCAGAACCCTCCCCGCCTCCGTCAAAGTACAGGATTTCGCGGTGCTTCAAATGCAATCGTGGCAGCCGAGTTTCCCCCATCCACGAGGAATCGGATGAGGAGAAATCCCCTCCGCAGCCCTGGTCAACCCGTGAACAGGAAGACACTGAGGTCTTCGATTCAAGCACCAGGCTATCTAAAATGCTAAGTGAGTCTCCTCAACCAGTTCCCGTGATAGTGGAGCAACCGCATCCTACCCTGCAGCTGGAGGCGATCCAATCGTGGGTTCCAGGACAACTGCAGGTGCCTCCCATAAGTCGAGGACCACTCCACTGGTTCCTGTGGCCCTTCCGCCGGCGACTGGATCCCAAGAGTCAGTCTAAACCCCCGCTGGCCGCCGTTCACAAGACGTATTTTGTCCGCTGGAGCAAGCCACCGGATACCCTCTGGCATGGATTCGGTGTGGACAGAGTGGAGGAGAACAATTCAGAACTTCGTCGATGCCGGTCGGCTGTTTTTTGAGCTGTAAAGATTTTCAAGGCTTCCTTCTTTAAGGGTCCATTATTAAAGGAACATCAAGGGTTTCAATAAAGATTTTAAAAATTTTATATACAACAAAACTTGTGATTTCTTCAGATAAACTTCTTAAAACGAAGTCAGCTTAAACTTTTAAAGTACTTAGGTTATGCGTGAAATTTGAATACTGAAAATATATTTTTAAATTATAAAAATATGTAATTTATGAAACACAAAATGATTTTAATAGTTAGACTTTATTGAAATTGTAGGTTGTTCTCCTTAGAAAGTTCAGTTGTTTTTTCAATTGTATTTAAAAATATGATTTTAACAAGTGTAAAAAAATTTTGTATTTTAACTTTATGAATTCCAACACCTTAAAATCAATTTTTGTAAAATATTTGTAATTGACGGCTTGGCGGTAATTTACCCACCACACTTACCAAAAGTATCTTAACTCAAGCCCTCATGGGCACATGTCAAACTCCAATTTCCGCATACAAAATAAGTGGCCGGAGGGCCAACTTCAGTTGGCCACAATGTTGTGTGTGGAGCCTCTAGTGCTCTAGGAAACCCTAGGAAACTCTGCGGAACTGCAAAATAATACAAAGAAACTAAATGCACGTAAATTGCTGGGACAATGCGGCCGAGGATAAAAAACGGAGTTTAACTCCTTTTTCAATGAAATTTGCACGCGTCCGTGAAGCCAGAAGTTGGAGGAGGGGCCTGGGGGACTGGGGGTCTGGAAGGGACGGGGTTTTGTGGGCCTTTGGCTGGCTGTTCTGTTGCTTCATTAGCTTTGGGGCCTGAAAATGTCGGGCAATGTCGTTCGTTACTCCCGCCACGGCCGGTAGGTGGCGCTGCCGCAGGAGTCGGCAGTCCCACAACTAATTACGACCCGGTGGTCATAAAAACAAGTTCATGATAAAATACCCAAGTACAGTGGGTAGAGGGGTACACGGGGGCTCCATAGACTGCAAGCACCCTGCGCCACCATATACATAATAATAAAATAAAATTAAAATCGTCACGCCAGGCGTCAGTAGTGGAAGTCGCAGTGAAAAAGCGGCACAAAAGAAAGCCATCGGAACCGCAACCAAAAGGAGCTACCTCTGAAGCTGGGGCCTGCACTCGTGTCCACCTCCATGTCCAGCTCTATGTTCAGGCCAGGTCTAGAGCGGATCGGGCCAGCGGGTCACCGTAATGAACCATTAATATGCGAGTTCCCCACGAAAAATCCGGCGATAAGAACCGCTCGCTTTTCCTACAACGAAAATCGAAATCGAACCAAAAGCCATGGACACTGAAATAAATATTTATTTATGACATGTAATAACTTGTTAATGCAGGTAATTAAGCATTGGAGAATTTTGTGTGCATTCCAAATCATACTAAAAAAATTTATATTAAGGAGCTTAAATATAATTTCGTAAATTTATGAGATGGTATATTTTTTTATATAATGATAGATAATAATACCAAAAGTATAAGCTCGTTACTTTAACAAATCTGCTGACTTTAAAATGTTCCTTAGCATTTTTAGATTAGAAACATGGAAAGTAATTATTATTCAAATCCTCCTTCATAAATAAAACAATTGCATTTCCACTCCTTTGTAACTTCAGTGTATAAAATAGAGTTCTCCATTGTATTCCCCTCCACACCACCGTTAAAGGGCGACTTGTGCTTATCATTAATAATAATGTCGGCATGGAGGCGAGCGCATTACCATTTGGCCAAATGCTCAATTGGATGGCTTAGACAGCTTGTATTGTACATGAAATTGGCTTTGAGCTATTGTGCTCTGTGTGTGCAAGTGGGTGGGGGAGTGAAGGACGCCACCTGTCGAGGGCGGCAGGTAAATGCAACAAGCTGAGTTCGAGCTTATAGATAGTATCTATTCCGAAAAGGTAAAATTAAAAGCACATGCAGTACATTTATTATAGGTATATGAGTGTAGGTACTTAAAATTAATTGACCCATTAGACACTTGTTAAAAAGAACAAATAGAAGGAAAACTTTACGATGATAAGTAAATAAATCCAAGTCTTGTCTTGTGTTGGTAAACTTTTAATAACAAAACCTATTCATTTTAAAAGGACTAAGCAAGGGAACTTCCCTTATCTGGTAAATTTTTAATTTATAATTACAAGAAATATGGTTTACAACCTTTATACAAGTGAACAAAGTGTATCAATCTTTAAACTAATTTTTGTGAATAATTATTTACTATTATTTTTTGGTTTAACACTGTTATTATCTTTTACTGTTTCAGGGTCAATGTAACTCCACATAATTAATCTCCCAAATTTACAGTAGGCTTACAACCAAAAGATTCAAGGTTACCTAATGCAAACTTCCCCACAATGCCACACCTTGTTAACCCCCTGAGCTGAGCCACTTTTACATATCCCACTCGCAATACAACTTAAATTAGCCAACCAATCCGACTTGCAGCTCCGCTTAATTGGTGGAAAGTAGCGTAACCGTTCCGGCCACGTTTAGATTGGCACTCCGATGGAACCGCTCAGCAGCCGTCGGAGACAGAAGACACTTGCTGGGCGCAGATGCCAAAAATGGCCAAAAGGAAGCTGACAAGTTTCCGAAACCAAACCAAAGGGCCAAGGAGCACAAGATCCCGCCAAGCATTCCAAATCGATTACGACTGTTGCTTCGAAAGATCAAAGAGGGAGTAGGAGGAAGTACAGCCGTCCCTCTCGCCCTCCAGCAAGGTGTTTATTAATAAAATCTCCAACTATTTCGCCTCGAAAGAGACGGGTAGCCGGCAAACGAAAGAGAGGGCAACAAGGAACAGCAACAGAAACAGTTGGTGGTACGCAAAGTGTTGACAATAATACCCGGGTCGCTCACTAAAGTCCAAGTCGTTGGCACCGACTGCGCAACGACCTTCGGAAGGATACGGATACGGGTCCGGGTCCTAGGGCAATCATCGTTAATGATGGCAATGTCCTTGTGCGCCCCGATTTGACAAATCAATTTGTGCGCTAACAGCATGCGCTCGACTCCCAGCCCGTTGCGAGTCAGTGGGATAACTCGAGGACGAAGAGGAGGACAAGGATATGTGCATAGATATCTTACATCCCCGATGACAGGGATCACAGTGGTCAACAGACCAAACCGAAATGTTTGCCAATACGGCTGGAATCTGTTTGGATATGTCGTGGTGGGCAAGTGTTTCGGCTAATAAATGGATCTCAGAGAGTTAACGATCATAACATCTTATTCAACCTCTTATTTAACCTTCTTTTAAACAAAGTAAAACGATTGAAAATTTTGTACTTTCGGTATAAAGCAAATTAGTTCATAATTAAATAATTTTTGCTTTCTCAGGACAATACGACAATTTAACAATTTATTTGTTATACACTGTCTTCTATTTTTTTTTTTTTTTTTTTTTTTTTTTTTTTAACCAATATTCGTTCGCTTTAACCTTCTTTTTGGAAAAAAGTTAAACAGAAGTTGGGTTCTTTCATTTGAAAATCTATACATTTTTAAATATTAGTAATTATTTAGTTACTTTTGAATTAATAAATCAATAATTTTGTCATAAAAACTATGCTTACTTTTAAACGACAAAACTGGTTTATTTATTTGTAATGTTTCCTTTTATTTCCTGTAATCCTCCTCTATTCCCTTATTATCCTTGACTTACGGACTTTCATCCACCTCGCATATCCCGATACCAATAGCTCTGCTTTGCACAGGACACCTCATTAGCAGGGATTATCGCTGCAGTTCGGACACTCAGGATACAGGACGACCCTACCTAGAATCTCTACCTGACTTTGACTTCGTCCGACTGACTGACTGAGTGAAAGCTAAGCCTTTCCCACTTTCCCGACTTAACTCTTGCCTGCAAAAGGACCCTTTAGGCTGCTAGGAAAGGGGTTCGTGTCCTGGCTGGGCGATGAGCACCGCGCACGAGGACGAAGAATGACAGCAAATAAAAGTTTATGGCAGTGTCGTAAAAGGGGCCGAAAACGAGTTGACCTGCGAGGAGGGCTGTGCGCCGTTTACTGCATTCTTCCTGGCAGCAAAGGATTATTTCGGAAACGGCCTAATCCTGGCAGTGGGACAGACAGACACTGACGCTACAAATCCTTTCGCAACCTTAGGCCGCCTCCTGGAAATGGAAATTTTGATTCGCAAACTCGCAAATCCCCCTTTTGGGTTAGTCCACCTTGCTGTCCTGTAAATATTTTGAGGTTTTGCGCTGCTTATGTGCCAGGCAACGCCTGGGTTTATTGGTTCATCATCGGATCAGCAGGTAGATCGCGATCTCGATCGGGACCTGCCCCAGATCCGAGATCCGACCAACGTCCAGCAACAATTAATAAAAAATTAAATTAAATTTCATCTCGAGACTCGAGTCGCGTCGTTGTAAATTACTGTTTTCCCTGCCTTTGATGTTCAACACTTTGTCAGCTCATTAATCACGGCTTAGGGGAGGGCACAAGATCGGTCCGTCCATGATCTCTGGGTAGCGTAGCCCCTCCAACTTCCATTATCGCCACAGCAGCAGCCACTTGGAGGTTACATCGCCCTCTCGAGCTTTTCTTCTCGCAGTTTTGCTGGGTAATATTTTATCGCTACCGAAAATTAATGCGTAGTATTTTGGATTTAATCATTTCCCAATCGAAGCTTTCTTTGCTACTGTGGCAGAGAATTTTCCCTGTGTCTCAGTGGGTAACGAATTAAAATCGTAATTGGTTTATTAACCCAGTTGGGAGCTATTAAACTGGCATTAGATTTTGTCTGGAAATAGCCAAACAAGATGGGAATCCGAAATCAGGGACTTATGGCTTTTTTGGAAGAACGAAATCAACTAAGTAGATCTAAATGGATTTTGTGCAATTTTCCTTGCTAATCTTTCGGTCTACCTGGAAAACCCTTCGCTGATTCGCCTAAGTCGATTGTAAAGTCAATATTTACTTTTCTCTCTCGCTCTCTGGTCAGAGGAAAACAAACAACGATTTGGAGTTTTTTTCTAGATTAAAATAATAGAGCCAGTGCCTTGGGCTGTCTGAGCTGTCTGGAGGTGAGGACTCAAGGATAATGACTCCATTAATTGCCAACTCTTCGGACACGTAGGATGGATGGGATGATCCCCGAGGATGAGGTGTGAATTTGAGGTAAGTCCGAACGAGGGCAATTACTCTGTTCGATGGAATCGAGGGGGCAATTAACACCTTGGTTGGAGTTGTCTTCTTCGGTCTTCTTCTGATAAGGAAAAGGAACTTGCCATTTCGGGAGTTTTCTCTTTTTGTTTTCCGGAAACTATGCGACCCATCGTCACAGCTTGAGCAGGAGTTCCAAGAGGAGTCTTTGAGGAAATGTCCCCCGGGGTGACTGTTGAGATCTCCAGCCGAGGTCCGTGGAAAGCGCAGCTACTTAAAGGCTCTAATGGGCCCGAGGATTTCCCATTTCCCGCTGCGAACAGAAGCGTGTCAAGGCTGCTGAATGGCCAGGACTTCCAGTGAAAGATCGATGGAGTACGGGATAAATTAGCATACTTATTTATTTTCAAGGCACTTGCTACTTAGGGAACATATCTTAACTTTAGTGGGTACTATTAACTAGAGGCTTAGGTCTACAAATTGGAACTATTTCGAGGGCGAGTCTGTTAGAGGTTTTCCCAGATGGAAAACGTCTGTACTGCCCCTTGGAAAAATGTTGTTTTCATCCCTGCTATTTACATCTTTGGATCTGGAACCTGGTGACACCTGCTCCTTGTCCTGGAGGAGAAGGGGAAGGCCGAGGTGGCGAAGGGGATCATCCCCTCAGTACCAGGAGTGGTAGAACGGCTGTGGCGGCATCCCTGTGTAGTTGACCTTCGAGGGCGATGAGAAGGCGGCCGCATTGAAGTTCTGCGGCATGAAGTGCGTCGACGAGGTGGGCGGCGGATAGTGGGGATGAGCTCCCGCATACTGCGGATGCGCATGCGGATGTGCATGCGGATGCGGAGCATGCGGATGTCCGTGATGGGGATGCGAGTGGGCCGGGTGGCCTGGTGCTGATGGATAGGTGGCATACTGCGGTGTATGCTGATACGGATGGAACATCTGGTGGCTGGCCATCTCCAGAGCCTGACTCGTCGAGCTGGTGGAGTTCAGCGAGTCCTCCGGCGACAGGGGAGCATTGGGACGCAGTGCCTGCATGGAGCTCCATCCTCCATAAAGCTGAGACTGCTGACTGGCCACCAGATCAACTGTTTCCACCTTCAGGGCAGCCGACAGCTCCTCGCTACCAGCACTGTTGTTAACCAGCGACTGCGAGGGATCGGCTCCTGAGCTGCCCCCACTGGAGGTCACTCCGCCCACCGACAGGCTGTTGGGTGTGGGGGGCAGTTGGCCAAATGCAGAGGACACTGACTCATTGGGACTCTCATTCCGTGGCATGGTCTGGTGGGTTTCAGTCTCGGTTGGGTACACCGAACCCAACTGGGTCTCATAGCTGGACACGATGATGTTGCCCGTGGGTGTGGTGTTCCCATTTCCCCCCGGCATTAAATAGCCTCCATTGGGGTTGTAGAACTGGTGGTGGTGCGGCGGTGTGCTGGTGGCGATTCCCGGCGAGAGATTGGGAGCCATGGGAGCCGCTGCGGAAACGGTTACGTTGGCTGCACCACCGTAGAAGTCGTACTGCTGCTGGTAGACACTGGCTGGATCCAGGGATCCCGGCATCATGGCCAGTGGTGCCATGCTGGACACGCTGGACACCACACTCGGCAGAGAGGTAGCTGAAGGAAGACTGCTGCCGCCAGAGGAGACCCCAACAGGAGCTCCCACCGACACAGAGGTGTGCTGCTTGCGGAGACGAGCCCTCCGGTTGCTGAACCACACCTGGATGCGGGCCTCCGTGAGATTGGTGCGCTGGGCCAGCTCCTCGCGGGTGTAAATGTCTGGATACTGGGTCCTCTCGAAAGCCCGCTCCAGTTCGTCTAGTTGGGAGGCGGAGAAGGTGGTTCTGCAGCGTCGCTGCTTGCGCTTCAGGGCGATTCCCGGCTCACTCTCGCAGTCGGAGATGTCCTCATCGGAGGGCTTGTTGTTGTTGTGATGACCTCCCCCTGAGACATCTGAGCCGCACGAGCTTGAAGAGGCTTTGGTTACTCCACCCGACGGAGATCCCGAGGCGGAGGACAGGTCGTTGTCTAGTGGAGCATCGCGGCCACGCACCAGGCGCGAAATGGCCGAGACTGAGGGTGCGGTGCTCCTGTCGCAAACACCCTCGCGGATGAGCTTCTCCCGGATCTCCCAGGAGAACATTCCCGGATTACTGCGCTTGTAGTCCTCGATTCTGTTCTCGATCTCGGGCGTGGCTATTCTCGGCTTGGAGCCACCAATCACTCCGGGCCTGATTGAGCCCGTTTCCTGATAGCGGTTCAGGATCTTGGATACGCATCCGTGGGACACGCGAAGTTGTCTGGAGATCACACAGGGCCGGATGCCATCGGCGGCCATCTCAACGATTTTCAAACGGATGTTGTTGGGCAACGGACGGCCGTTGATGAAGAGTCCACCTAGTTGATTGACACGACCCTGTCCGCTGTTCATGTCTGCAATGGAAGAGGAAACGGAAATTTTAGAGGCCTTTCCAATTTGCTAGGTAGCGAGGAGCGCGTGTCACTTGATTTACGACACCTTCGACCGGAGTTGACTTCCCGGGAAGAGATGAGGAAAACTCGGAGCTAAGGTCGAAGGTCAGAGGCGCGCGACTCTCCCGTCGGGTAACTAATGGCCATTAGAGAGTCGCCGACGGCCTTGGATCGAACTAAGATTTTTGAGAGGTGCATGTGCAAGCAGTTTTAAAAAGACTGGGATTTCAAAAGACCTCAGAGAAATCTGTGATCTTAAAGACAAAGCTCGGAGTAAATTGAGATACAAAAAAAAAACGGAAAGATTTATGGAGAAAAGGAAGTACCTAAGGTAAGGTTCATGATGCTTAAAGTCAAAGTTTTAGAAAAGTTTATGATAAAAATATAATTTTTGGTTTTTTGATTTGATTCTAGAAATGGGTTGGAAAATGTTATAAGGGGTATAAAAGATAAATTTGTGAGCTTGACGATTAAGTAGCCCAGTAAAAGCTTGAAGCACGAGGTTCTGAATATAATTTAAATTTATTTCAAATAAATCTAAAAAAGCTTTTTAAACAAATCTGTGATCCTAAGATCTCACAGATTCCTTATTCCTAGTTTTTGTGACACAGAAAATATACAAAGACTTACCTTGCATGGTAGAATATCCATTGAAGAAGGGTCTGTGCATTGCGGCAGCAAAAGCGGTAACGGTCATAGTTTCTGGAGCTCCAAGATCCGCGAAGTTATCCCGGCACAAAACCGGTGGATACTCAAACTTGGAGTTCGTGTGTATTGTCACTTGTTGTCACTTTAAGGGGCGATGATTTCTGGGCACTTTGTCAAAGTCATAAGTAAGCGTTGCGAGGTGTTAATTAACCGATTTGTCCCAGTACAAAAATATCTCAGGGCACAATCTCGAAGAGGCGAAGACGAAGACGAGAGGCGGTGTGGCTCGTTGCGCAGTCTGTGCCTGACTGACTTCCCTGTCCGAGCGCTAGTCAAGATCGTTGCCTTTCTGTGAAGCCGCGGCCCAGACGTCGGCCATATCCCATTGCCACTTGGCACTTGGCAGGTAACCACCACGCGGACCAATCGCAGAGCCCTCTACTGCTTCCTCTTGCTCACACTTGCTGTTGGATCTCGAGCTATATACTTATGTAGCACCCATCTCACTCAGCGACGGGGGGCGTCTCAGAGAAAAGCACTGTGGAGGGAGAGAAAGAGAGAAAACTTTGGATGGGGGGTGTACGAGAGCATGGCAACTCCAATGCTTCAGAGGCTCCTTTTAATCCTGGGCTTGGTTTTAGTGTTGTGGGGTTCCACTGGTTCTCCGGTTATTAAATTAAATTAAATTATGCGTCCTTTGGTAGACCCAACCAAATCAAACATTATACACTTTACAAGCGTAATTGATCCTTTATTGATACCTCGTTAAAAGGATAAATTAACAGGAAAGTGGTTTTGATGCACTTTACATGCGTATTATCCTTTATTAACACCACATTATATGGATATAAAATTGTGATTACTGCAAGTTAGTTTCCGATGGTTCCAAAATTATATAAGTTAAGTCCTGAAATAAGGTTCGTCTCCATTGAGATATTCTTTGGGGTTCCACTTGAACCCGGAAATCAAATTAGATATTCACTGGAACTCATAATGCAATCGAGTACGCATTTAACACTCTTTACAAGCGTAATATATCCTTTATTGATACCTCATTAGGGCTTTTAATTTATATAGGCCCGAGAGCAGCCACTTTTCTCACAGTAACAAACGGAACTGTTTAACGGAAGTAAGAATACAAAATCAATGTGGTTGAAAAGTACAAAAGGTCGTTTTCAGCGAAATTAAAGATGTTTGAAAATGGATATAAAATATCTGATAAACTACAATACTTTAATAATAACAGTTAAATCTAGTAAAGTTTAACAGAAGGATCAGATATTTTCAATTACCACTCGGGTAAAGCTAAGGAGTTTTAACATCTGAAATTGATAAGTTTATTTTATCTATTTTTTCATTAAACTTTTTGGGTAAGTAACCTTTTTGCATAAGGGTTAGATACTTATGTATGTCCCAGCCATAACCATATCCTTGTCACGCTTTTGAAACCATTATGCTCCGGTGCTCAAGGTGAGCATTCTATGGTTTACTCTCAGGGCTGCCTGTGAGTTTGATTAATTATGGAATTTCACGGAACAGAGACCCTCAAAAAGAAGTGAAATAAAACCGCTGGAAAAGAAAGCGTTAAGCGGGAAAACTACAATACTAAACAATAGAGAGCGCCAAGTGCTGGGAGAATTAATGATGGACCCCGATGGAAACGCCAGCGAGGAAATTGGCCCAGGGAGACGTGACGAATGCGCATCCTCCTGGCTCGGATCCGTATCCATAACCATGTCCCTATCCAAAAACAGATCAAGGACAACGGACGCCGCAAGGCAACAAAGGTTGGGTTTCTACTGCTCGGTGCTGCTGCCCGTTGGGTGTTTGGTTAAGCAAACCCAACGGGAGGAGTTCGGAGTACCAGGAGTACCCAGTAAGGAGTCCAGACATTTTCGCCTGGCAGGATAGCAAAACCCATGACGACCTTGAGCTGGTGACCTTGATTGCAGGCTAGTATCCTAAGATATTTCAATTGGAGAAGGCACAGGGATATCCACCTTAGAGGCGCCTCAATACTCGATCGATACCCTATCCGATTCGATCCTTCTTGATTTCACAATTTAGCGAGACAATGAGCAGTGAAAAGGCAACTCATATAACGCTAATTTCGCGCTATCAACGCCTGCAAATGTCCTGCAACAGGACTTGGGACTTGGTGAAGAGAAAGGACCTGGTCGAAGTGCAGGAAACAGTAGGAGGCATCGCTGTCATAAACGCACCCAGCTATCTTCATCTTCGATCGCATTTCCACGAATCGGCCAGCGGGAAAATGAAGACACACCCGTGCAATGAATAAGGATGCTAAGAGACTTTTTATGATGCCACCCAGGGTGCTATGAATGAAAATCCTCCTCCTGATCGTCAACTTTCGCCAGCGTATCCTGCGTACCTGCGAAGCTAAATCTCCAAATCTAGGATCGATTCTAATATGGGTACCTTCTTCAAGAGACTCGTGCGCAAACAAATAGCTTTATAATCGATGGTAACATATAATGGGTGGTGCAATTTTATTTGGTCCAATTTAAATAAAAACTTATACATTCTGTATCATTATTTTAAGTTACTTAAAAATGTTTTTTTTAAGGTAGGTACCATAACATACACAAGATTTTGTGATTTATTATTATTATTACTAAAAAGGTTTTGAATTATCATTAATTTACTAAAACAATTTAAAAATAAATGACAAAAAAGTGGTGTAACTTTCTGGATAATAACTATATATTTTCTTACTTCTTTAACAATTCAAGGTTAAAGAGAATGTTTTTGTTTATGTAACCCGACTTTAGTTTTATAAAATAAATAATATTTTAACCCCATGAATTTAGGTGCACATCTTAAGTTGTGGACCATTTCTGATTGAAATATGAACTAGAGAATACTGTTAGATTTGTATTAAACCTTAAAAATAACATAAAATTGGTAATATTATTTATTTTTTAAACATTTATTAAGACAAAAAAGGACGCCTTTTAAATAAGCTCAACAAAAGACTTGTTTAAAAAATATCCTCTTCTTTCTTATATCCTTTCTCTAGGTAATGAGTACGACCAAGTCGTCACTAAGATCTTTTGCATCTCAACTTATTTTTTCCAAGTTTTCTCCTCTCGATTTCCGCTGCTGTTTGTGTGTTTGTGTTTGGCAATCGATTCGTTTTGGCCGGACGTAATGTGGTCTGTTGTCACACATTGGAACGGCCTTGATTGTTTCACGTTCCCTGCGCCTAATGTCTTTATCAGTCCCAGTCCCAGTCCCTTTGGCTTTGTTGTTGCTGAGCTGTTCGTTGGATGCTGTGGTGTGCATCGAATTTCCCTGTCCACAGCCCACATCCAACATCTCATAGCCCACAGAAGGCTCTTTGCGTAGAACACTCTACGGGATGCTTAGATAATGAACTATTTAGAGCCATTATTTCTAGAAATTAGGAAATTCTGGTCAGAATGTCTTAACGTACCATGGCAGGCCATATCTAAGAGAGTCGTATATTATCCTCAGTTTGTTGCAACCAAAAACCAACACATTTTGTTCTTATAATTTTTTCAAAAAAAAAAAAACCTTTTCTTTTTTTTTTATATTTCTCCATTAAAAAACTCTTTAAACTCAAATTCCTAACCAACTCATAATCCTGCGTTGTTTCTCAAATACTTTTAATTTTCGAAAAACTCAACTTCATCTTGAAGTCGAAAATTACGCTACATTTATTTTGAAGCATAACAACTATTCAGTGAAATGTATATCTTAAAAACCTCCAACAGCAGCATGCTAAGTACCCATATAGTAACTTGTACTTTCCTTCATTTAAATACACTTTAAGAACAAATCCCTAACCTACTGTTGATCCTTCGGCTCTGCGTTGATCCTCAAATATTTCCAAATATTTCCTCGCTCGACTGGCAGACTTGCAGGCGGCGATTGACTTTTCGCTTAATCCTCAGTAAGTTTTAGTAAATACGAGGACCATACCAGGCCAACCCTCTGAATCTCCCGAGGAGAGTTTTCTCCGGAGTGATCGTAAATCGAAATCCCCGCTAAAGCATGCAAACAAATAGCGGCAAAGTGCGAGATTAGAGGGAAAGTCGCACCAGCTTAGGTCCTGGATCCTGAATCCTGGCCATCCTGGATCCCGCTGATCGCCAGTTGACTTTTTCAAATATTTTGCAAAAGTTCTCGAGTGTTGATCGCACGATTATAGCGGATAATCGCATTACAGTCCGACGTTTTATTGATCAACATTTGTAAACGATTTGCCATGGGTGTGGGATACGCTAAACCGGGAAAAGGAGGTATGTAAATACCAGGTAGAGGTGAAAAAAAAATGCTGCGGCTTAACGCAGCCCACGCCCACTGGAAAAGGGGGCGGAAAGCTGAGAGGGCTGAGACAACTAAAAGGGCTAAGGGCATTTCCCGATCTCCGTACTCCGATCTCCGGGCGGCGATCAGCAGCACGGCGAATGCGATTAACCCTTGCTCTTGGTAGCAGTTTAGCCGGGCTAATTGAAGGCATTAGTTGTTTGTGGGTCGCGAGGTGGCTTCCGCAGAATTGCTTTGTCTGCAAATTAGCATGTTTCATATGGCAAATACGTCGGAGGCAACATCTCTGCCTCTGCCCACAATCGTATGGTTTCAACATTTGGCATTCCGACCGCACGACATTCGTCATGCACTCAGGGAAATCACTCCAACGTTTCACATTCTTTATTTTCGTGCAGACATTTTCAAAATGATCGAGTTTACAATTTCCGGAAAATTCAAAATATTTTTAAAATTCAGTTAATATTTAATTAAAAAAAAAAGTTATAGAGTTCTTAAAGGTAAAGTTCTAACTTGACTACTAAATGTTTAAGTTTTTTTATTATGTTAAAGTCAAATTTCTTACATAAAAAATATAGTAAAAAATATTGTAAAATTTAAGTTTCTTTAAATTGTACTTTAATTATTCTAAAACACGTTACAAGACAAAATTTCTTAAATTTTTCTAAAATTAATTTTGTATTTAAAATTACGCTATATTGTTAAGTTTAAGAAGTTAAAAACACTACTTCTTGAAAACACATTCTTGATATTTAAACCCCATTCTTTCTCTGTGTAATTTGACGTCACACAGTCTGGCTAAAATTTCGCAGATGTGTTATTAAATTGAAGTGGCTGTGCCTGCGGGAGAACAGAAAAGTGAAGCACTGCCAGGGGCGAAAGGGGAGCCCCTGCCACATACACCCACTTTCGGGAAACCCATTAGCCAGGGCCACAACAAACGGAGCCCAAACAAAACACAATCCCAATCCCAGCCAATCGACTGCTAAACGCTGTCGGCACACATCTGAGGCAGTGGCCAACAAATTGATCATTAAACAGAAGGCGCAAAGGTAGGCGCAACCATCGTTGTCCAACAGCAGATCAGCATCAGGTCGAGATCAAACACCTGGGCCCTCGACCTGCCGAAGAAAGTGACGAGGCCGCGACGTCAACAAGATTAATATGTTTTTCTGCCGGGTCCACCGTCGAGTGGTTCCATCTCCATCTCTATCGCATCCACAGTTCCCATCCCCATCTCCACCTCCATCCATCCATCAGCCAGCAAGAGCAACCTGTTGTCCAGTTCTCCAATTTGTAATTGCTCTGCTTTGTAGCCGATCACCATCGATCGTGAATCGTAGCTAACATATATGTGTACAGCAAACATCATTAGTTTTCTCGGATCGGTTCGGATTGGACCGGAGTATAGTCCACAAAGTAGGTGGCGTTTTTCTCACATATCGCGCTCTCGAGTCTTTCTTTGGATTCTGTGGATCTGGGGATCTTCGGCGGCGTTTGTCCATTAGCCACGGCTCGCATCGGATGTATGCGAATTTAAATAAAATTATTCAATTGTTCCATTAATCACTGGCCCTGGGCTGCGTTTTCCTCTGGGCTGGGTGTTTCTATTAAAAAATGCATTGCAAATGGAAAATGATTTCCAAAGCCTGTGATTATTTATAGATTAGTAGGAAAAAGCTTTTAAGCTGATATTGTTGAGGATGTAAGCCAAGATCGCAGGTTTTATAATCTGTTTTAAAGTTTAAAACAATTTGTTATGGTAGATTTAATCTGTTTTAATTTTGAAAGAAATTTTTAATTTAAACCTGCGATGCTTTTGCCTTGAATATAATCTTCCGATTCAGATAAAAAAGGACACCAAAATAACTTTAAAAAGAGCTCTTCGCTTCAGATATATAGTACTTTGGATAGTGGAAAGTTAATTTAATATGAGTTTACTGTGAAAAATATATTTCTGTAGATTTAAAAAATGACTTTAGAAAAAGCTTAGGAAATTAAAAAGAAATACATAAAAAGTGCGAGAGACTTTCAAGTATCTTAATAAATTACATTAAACTTTGTGTTAATTATCTAGGTGTAGTTCCACAAGCACTTTAATGAGATACATTTTTTAACTGCACTCGAAAACTTTGACATATCAAATCGATCGAGGAACATAAAAAAATATGTGCAGCGGTTGACGATGAAAAGGCAGGGCATGGCGAATTGGGAGGCTGCCACCGAAACGCACACTTAATTTCCGCTTAATCAAACAGAACAGCAACCAGGGGCAACCCACATCATCTGGAGCAGACGACCTCACCCCCAACCCCCTCAAAAGGGAAATGTACGACAGACGCAAGGGCTCATTTGCATGGGCACTTTGATGGAGAGCGATGGGTGTCAGAGCATGAAGAGATCGCCCCATTGCGCAATGGTGGATGGAAACTGGTATTGCATCTCTTGGAAAGCTGCGAGCAGTTGTCTTTTTCGCGTCTTACGGGGGAGCTGATTTCAAAGGAAAACTGAGAGTTTTCCAGGAAAGTCTGCCAGCCTTGTAATCGCAATTAACATGGCCCAAAAATCAAAAGATAGCGATTTACATAACGCGATTCTGGCCAGACAGAGGAGAACATTTACATAGCTAAGTTTAAATCTAGGTCTTTGAGGAATTTTTTTATATAAGTGCCTTTAAGTTTTAATTTAAATTCTATACAAAATTTAACGATTCTAATTGAAGGATATTTTTAAATTTATGAAATCCCCAAAATTTATGCACACATCGCTTATTTATATAATCACTTAAAAAAAGGGAATTAACCGACAGACTTATCAAAGTTTTAAGTTGTTCTTTAGAAAAGATGATATAGTTTTAGTACCTACTTCAACGGAACTTACCTAAGATTTATTATTGAGCCCCTTAAGAAATGCAATTCCATTCTAAAGCATAAGATAGGTTCATAAGACAATCATACTTCGCTTAGCTTTTCGCTTTGAAAAATAGTTTTCCAATCTAAAATGTTAACTATGACATTTCCAATGCAGACACACGCCACAACCTGCAAACCTCAATGGAGTGCATATAAAACCGCAATCATTGCCATTACCGAACAATCGCGGAATCCATTATGGCCTGATCAGCGGATCGTAAAATCGCGCCTCCTTCGCTGGAAGGATGCGGAATAGTCGAAGAAAAAACGTTGCGATCAGGACCGTGAAATCGCAGCCAATATATATGGAAAGGTTATACACACAATCCTGGCAAAGTTCCCGAAAAAAAAATGTGTGCAAGGAGGAAGTAAAATGCTAGTAAGGATGCTGATGCGCATTTTATGACGGTCCGGATCTCTGGTTCCGTTCTAACACTCTTCTAGGGAATCATAGCGTGCGTGGTCTGTAGGTTCAGGTAAATCCGAACTCCAGCAACCGATTATATCCAAATAAACAACTTTATGACGAACGTTTGTGCATTAAAAATTATGTCAAAAAAGAGCGAGTCCCGATTTTATTGGGATCGGGTGTTAGAGTATGGTCCAAATCTTTTGTTTTAGCCAGCAAAAGGGTTTTTACATTTCCGACTTTTGTTTTGACTTTTTGACGGTTGTCTTGACTTCTTGAACTGCTTAGATTCCTGGAAAATTGCAGTTGGACGATATATTCAATTGTTTTGGAAATACGGGAAAAATGTAAAAAAATTGCTTGAACACAGCATTTTTTAAAGAAGTTTTATTATTCCAAAATTACCCTTGGTAAAGATGAATATTCTTAAAATTAAATAATTAAGTACAACACAAATATGTGGGAAAAAACTGGTTTCACCCCATAAAAAGGTAAAATTTCCATAACAAGAAAATAAAAGAGTTTCAGGCGGTTTGTCCCTCCCTTAGCCGCAAATTAAACATCAAATTATGCATTATTTCAGACGAAGCTCCGCCCACGCTGAGCACTTTCGGGGAACCCGTGGAAAACTCCGCCCCAAGTGGAAGAAGAAACACACAAATTTACCACAATACCATACTTCGCTGCGTGGGCGTACCAAATCGAGGATTCGTCTTGCTCTTCTGGTAAACCGTGCGGTTAAAGTCGAAAAACAGCCAGCCCAGCCAATTGACCATATGAGAGGAATGGAATCGAAAAACCAAGCGGGGTTCCTCCCCGAAGATGACCTTCGGGCGGGAGTGGTGGACTCCCTACTGCAAAATCCATGTGTCCCTTCCATGGGTGTGACGTTCTGGTTTCGGAATTGGTCGCGCATCAGTGTCGCGCCACGACCTTGATGGATTTGCGACCCCTCACCACTCACTATGTGCGGTTTGGGCTCTGGTCGCAGTTTTTGGTCGCCGATCTTCGTGGACACAGCACAGCGAGGTGCAAGTCCCGTCCCGGGGAGATTGTGTGAGAGTTTCGCAGAAGAACCGTAAATATTTTGGGTGATTATTTTAGATAATCTTTGGCTAATGTCCTTGGATTGTTTCATTTTGTGAGGCAAGAGGGATATTTAAATGACAGTTTATTGTCTGCATTTAAGACTTCATCTTTGTCAGCTATTTATTTAAACTTATTTAACTCTAAGATAAATTATAATATTAAAATACCTTTAAAAATAACTTTTAAACTTTTTAAATAATGTTTTACAACAACTTTAAAAAGAACTTTTAAACTTTTTTAAATAATGTTTTACAATAACATTTAGCCTTTTTCATTTTGTACGGAAAATATAATATTTAACGGCTTGTTGCTAATTTGAATTTGGTTATTTGCTAAAGAAATGCTTTGGTGTAGATGGCTTTTGTTTGATAATTGTTTTAGGTCTTATAAAAAAGGTCAGGCTTAAATAAATACGCATTTGTTCTGGTGTTGTATTTTTAAACTTAATTGTGTTTTTCGGACTTGTTTGACAATGTTTTTGAAGTTAATTATGTAGAGTTCAGTTTTTTAAACACAAACTCAAAAGCTTTCGAGAAGTATTGCGTAGAAAAAAACAGGAAAAAATGGATACATGTACTTACAAATAAAGTTATTATACTTTTAAAAACATTACCTTTTACTTTTTTGGGAAGCCCTCAATATTTTGTAATTCATGACTTTAGACTTTTCATCAAAGCATAAGATTTACTTAATATATAAAGATCTTATAAATGTATTATTTTTTATGTATGCATTCTAAGTACCTCATTTAAATACCCGTTATGAGTGGTATATTTTTCTTTTGTTCTTGTAATGTAGGGTCACACCAAAATACTATGCAGTGTAACCACACCTGTTTCAAGTGATTTTTGAGATTTCTCAGCACTCGCTCAGCGGTCGCACTGTTTGGTCGGTCTTTCTTACTACTTCCCACCCACAATTTCCACCTCGAAAACAGGTAAATCCAAGGAAATTACACAATGTCCGAGGAAAAGAAGAACGGCGATGAATTAAACGACCTGCTGGACAGTGAGTACAACCCGTCTGCCACCTTTCCGATCGATTCCGAACACCTTACATAATGCGCACTATGTCGCCCACTTTGCACTCTACATTGAACAGGTGCTCTGCAGGACTTCGACAAGGGCAGCAGTGGTGGCGACAAGGAAAAGGATAAGTCCACGACCTCGGATGCGGTTCCCGCTGAAGGAGCCGAGGGCTCCGACGATCCGGATGCGTTTTTCATGTGAGTCACTTAAGATTGTCACATCTCCACTTGAACTTTGTATTCTGACCTGTGTATCTGCTTTACAGTGAGCAGGCCAAGGTGCTGGCCGATCGCATGAACACGCTATTCGGAGGTCCCAACACGCCCACTGGGGACATTCCTCCTCTCCCCCAAGATCCCGACCAGATCATGGCTGGGTTCAAGAAGATGGCCGAGGCAGCTGCTCTCACGCTAAGCGGCGAGAACTCGGCCACCGACGAGGATGTGTCCAAGTATTCCGACAGCATTTCGCAGGCGCTCAAGGGCCTGCAGGAGGGCTCCGAGAATCTTTCCGCTCCCGCCTCGGAGAACGACATAGCCAGCATGTTTGGCTCCCTGAATCTGGACGGGGTAAGTAGCGCAATAAAAGCACTTGGGATGCCTTTGGGAATATGCACTTACATACATATGTAGCTCGAATTGCACTTTCTATTATAAGCTGTTGACTTTGAAAAGTAAACATTATAAGGCCAATTTATTTAACCCCAGACAAAATTACTTCGTTGCTATGACGACGCATTATTAAAGATTTTTTAAATTCTGGCAAAAAAGGCAACTTAAATTTTTACATGTTGATGATGGTTATAAATTATATTTAAGCTTAAATGTATTATTATAACTACTGTTTTGTTATAAAGTTTTCCCAAACAATGAACTCAAGTATCACAAAATATTTTGGTGAACTTTAAAGATTTAAGAATATTTGTTAATGGAAAATCACTTGCAAACCTCAAAGCTGTTTATTCTGCCCGCACTTCTTAATAGTAAAGTAATCCCTAACAAATCCAATTTCTTAGCAGGCTGGTGAGGCCGACGGCAACATGTTCCTGCCCTTCATGGAGGGCATGATGCAGAGCCTGCTCTCTGCGGAGATCCTACTGCCAAGTATAAGGGAGCTGCTGGAGAAGTATCCCAAGTACCTCGAGGAGAACGACGCAAAGCTGTCGGCCGAGGACAAGGAGAGGTGAGCAGAAATCCAATTCACATAAATAAACAAATAAATGAAACTCGATATCCGCAGATACCAGAAGCAAATGGAGCTATACAAGGTGATCGAAGGGCATTTACAGAGCGAAAAGGCCGATGATTCGGCCGCCGTTAAGCGGGAGAAGTTCCGCGTGGTGCTGGACGACATGCGCAAACTGCAGGACTACGGCCAGCCGCCGGCTGAGATTCTGGCCGAGACGGGTGGAGATCTGCCCTTCGGCGATCCCACGTCCGCTATGGCTGCCGCCGGTCCCAATCCCCAGTGCCCCACCATGTAGTCGGTGGTGAAGCACGTTCGTCTCGTGGTGTGCCAATTGGTTAACTGTTGAGTGTTGCACATTTAGGCTAAGAAATTTGTATTTTATTTTATCCCCGACAAAACAATCTGGATATTGGCTAAAGTTATCTCTCTTCAATCGAGCAATTATTTGTAATACAAAATGGAAAATTTATTTATGCGTTGGTTTTGTGATATTCTTCCAGAAAGGGAGATTTGGGTATATGCAAACGGCAGATTTCCTAAATTTGAGCTCGGTTCCGAAGTATATGAATATGTGTCTGAATCCGCGACTTTCACTCAACCAGATGTTTCCATCAGTAACCGAGTAGCTCTTATAGATACCGTCAGTTTCTCCTCAGAAAACCAGTATAATCGTTAATCTTGAATAGATTCTACCGGTCTTTAGTTTGTATTATCGATTGGTTTATTAGGCTCTCTATAACTAAATACAATGCAATACACCTAGAGGAAGAAGCGACGTCGTGACTCCATGGCGTGCCGCTTGTTGCTGATGATCCAGGCGTAGTCGCCGGTCTTGCTGTCGAAGGTTCCCTCCTGCAGGGAGCGCAGCTTGAGGGTGAAACGTGGTCCCAGTTCGCGCAGCTTCACGCGCTTGCCCTCCTTGGAGAACTCGTAGCGGTGGTGGCGGAAGAAGATGTAGTCTCGCTGGTTGTGGAACGTCACCGCTCGGCGACCGCGGAACTCGGGATCGTGGTGAAAGAGGGCACCCAGCATGCGGCCCACGGTCAGGCCCAAACGTGTGGTGAAGTTGGTCAGGATCACTTCCGGCCTGTGCTTGGTTATCTCCTTGTGGTCGCGCTTTATGTCCGATGTGAGCTTAACGTTGGACAGCTTAAAGTGGGCCGTGGGTCCGTTGGGCAGATGGATGACCAGCAGCCCGTTGGGCTTCCTGCGGTCCTCGTTGACAATCACCACGTCGGTGAACTCCTCGCGTTCGGCGCTCTTGCAGATCTTCTTCACCGACGACTTGTTGCGAATCTTTACCAGTGCGTTGGGGAACATGCGCGACAGCTCCAGCCCGAACTTACGCGTCTTGGTCACCGGATTATCGGCGAAGGTAATCAAGACTTTGGGCTCGTACGAGCGCTCAAAGTACGAGCTGAAATCGTCCAACTCCAGCTCCTTTTGCAGCTCTTCATTGTCCGAGTCGTTGAGATTGGCCACCTCCGTCTGATCTTTCTCGCGGAGACTCTCAATGGTGTGACCCGGATTGGCTGGGACTCCAGCCTTGCGTCTGGCTCTTCGCTCCTGCATCTTCTTCTTGTGCTTCTCTTTCTTCATCTTTTTGAAGAGCGCCATGCGCTGCTCCTTGTTGCGCATCAAGCTAAGTGGATTGAGGACTGGTATGCGTGTCTTCTTGTCACCTTCATCCTCATCATCGTCGTCGTCCTCCTCGTCATCATCTTCGTCCTCATCATCCACATCTTCACCAGCATCTTCCTCCGGTTTTTTGTGCTGTTTTTTGCTGGTAGAGGCAGCTTCCTCGTCGCTGCTGTCGGTCACTGGTCCCTGTTCCTCGCTTTGGATTTCCACATCCTCCGGCTCCACTTCGTCCAAGCTAGAGTCGCTGTCGGAGTCCTGTTCCACAGGCGGAGGCGCTAGTTTCCGCTTAATTTTCATCATTTTACGGAAAAGCAAGAACGTTCAACAAATGTAAGCGGCACGTGTTGATATTCTTCCTCTTCTGTACTAACCATTTACAAGGAAACGCGGACAGCCTGCTGATAACTGCAGTGTTGGAAAGCGTTTATACCGAAGCGTGCAGTTTTTAAGCAACAATTAATAATAAATTGCAATGAGTTTTCGGGTTTTGGAACTATTTAGCGGTATTGGTGGCATGCATTATGCATTCAAATGTAAGTTAGTTGTTGGTAAATTATAAATTACTAAAAGATTCCTCTACAGATGCCCAGTTAGAAGGGGAAATAGTAGCCGCGATGGATGTAAACACCGTGGCTAATGAGGTTTATATCCACAATTACGGCAGTAAACATGTAAAGACCAGGAATATCCAGAGCCTGAGTGAAAAGGAGGTCGGGAAACTAAATCCAAACATGTTGTTGATGTCCCCACCCTGCCAGCCGCACACCCGTCAAGGATTGCAGCGGGACACGGCGGACAAGCGATCCGACGCACTTACTCATCTCTGTGGCCTCATTCCGCGGATCCAAAGTCTTCAGTATGTTCTCATGGAGAACGTAAAGGGATTCGAGAGTTCTCAGGCGCGAAACCAGTTCATAGAAGCCCTTGAAAAGGGTGGATTCCATTGGAGGGAATTTATACTGACGCCCACGCAGTTCAACGTTCCAAACACAAGACATCGCTACTATTGCATTGCCCGCAGGGATAAGGACTTTCCATTTCCTGGTGGCAATATGTTGGAGCAAATGCCTGGAAGTCAAAGCGTGGAAGTTGACAACCTTACCCAAATCTCGGAGATCCTGGAAGAGAATGTTTCTTCCGATTTCCTAGTGCCCGATGATGTTTTGACCAAGAGAGTTTTGGTCATGGACATAATACACCCTTCTCAAAGCAGATCCATGTGCTTCACGAAAGGCTACACCCACTACACCGAGGGCACGGGCTCTGCTTTTACACCGCTCTCGGAGCAGGAGTCCCATCAGATCTTTGAAACAGTCAAGGAAATGGACAACAATCCGGAACTCGTGAAATCGGAGGAGGTACTGCAGCACCGCTTGGATCTCCTGCACCAAGTAAAACTGCGGTACTTCACGCCTCGGGAGGTGGCTCGACTGATGAGTTTTCCCGAGGAATTCAACTTTCCCGCTCAGACAACGAATCGACAAAAGTACCGCCTGCTGGGAAATAGCATTAATGTAAAAGTTGTAGGTGAACTTATTAAATTGTTGATCACTAAATAACACAATAAAGCTTATGGTTTTTATATTTTATAATTTTTTTTGCCAAATAAATTACTGTGGGAAAGGACAAATCTAAATACAAAAACCTTGGCACTTATGTATAAAATGGAAAACTCAAAATAAAAATTATTTTTTATTAACAATACAAAATATTTTAAATAAAATAAGCATTTAAATTCGTCTATGTATGCTTTTGTAATATGTTCCTTACAAAAATATAATTAATGTATTTACTCAAAACTTTGAATATTTTATGTATTAAACACAATTTCGCTCTGCTGGGTTTCTTATCAATAAACTAACTGTTTTAAACGCTATATTTTTTCCCGCCAAAGCCGCAAATTGCAACGGTATTTCCCTAAGAAAACAGTGGGATTTGTTGTATTATTACGTCTGGTCACACTTTGATTAATCAACAGCCGACGAAGAAGAGAAGATTAGTTTACGCAGAAAAAACAATAATAATTGCAGTTCTCGCTAGTTAAAAAAGTGCCAAAATGATACCCAAAAAGACGACGGTGAAGGATTCACACATTGTGAAGATAGCCGTGGAGCGGGAGAACCATATGGCGCAGTTGATAAACCTGGATCAGAGACACCCCCTAGCAAGTGAGTTAATAAAAGTGAATAACTAAGATTAAAGGTTGGCTAACTCCTGAAATGCATTCTTAATCGAGCTTATAAAGATATTAAAAGGGATTTGAACTAGTTTAAGTTTGATACTTGGAAGAGGAACCCTTAAAAGCACCTCAGCCTTAAACCAACGCCCTTTGTGGCTTTGAGTGCTATCGTGATGTCAGCACCATCCCATTAAAATGCAGAGCGTTGAGTTAAACAGGAAGTCAGTTTATGACGTACTTATATATCTCCCTCCTTTACTTGCAGGCAAAATCCAGGATATATGCAATGGTTGGGCAATTAGTGACCACCAGAACTACGCCCTCCAGTTCTGCGAGTCGAACAACCAGAAGTACGTGACCGAGAAGAACCGCAACGAGATCAAGAACGGCTCGGTACTGCGATTGCAGTACTCGCCCTCCAAGACTGCCTGCGATGCCATGGAGACCCTGTTGAACGGCAGTCCTCAGGAGAAGGCGCTGCGCCTTAAGGAGCTCACCTCGCTGAGCACTGATCACACCTTCGCCCTGGAGTTCATCAAGGAGAAGGGCCTGGACACACTGATCAAGATGATTGAGGATCTCGGCCAAAACAACGAGGAGATACTCAAATACAGCCTGGCCAGCTTTGTGGAGCTGATGGAGCATGGTACGGTGTCCTGGGAAGTGCCCGAGAACTCATTTGTGGCCCGCAACATCGAGATTGTGAGAAACTTCCAGAAGTATCCCACGAACTGCGGAGAGAGTGCTTTGTCCAACCTGGAAAACATTGTCCAGTGTAGCAGCAAGCACGTCCTGGTCGCGGAGGATATCAAGCTGCAGGACATTCTGCGACTGCTGCAGGAGGTCAACTCGCCGGTGATGCGCCAGAATGCCATCGCCCTGCTAAACGCTTTGTTTGTGAAGGCAGACGAATCCCGCCGAAGGACCATCGCCCACACCATCAGCGCCAAGCAGTTCCGTTTGGCTCTCATTGGCAACGGCCTGGGCACTGAAATGACCCACCAGCTGTATGTGCTGCAGACGCTGACCCTCGGCCTGCTGGAAAAGCGAATGCGCATGAAGATGAATGCCCAGGACCAGGATGCCCACGAGAAGATCAAGGAGCTGCGGCGGATCGCCTTCGATGATCACACGAACGCTTTGAATCAGAGCGACGATCACATCCGTCGTGGTGGCGGCTCCGGAGCTGGGAACGTTAACTTTTCGCAGTACTACAAGAAGCTGGGCTTTAAGTGTGACATTAATCCTGCACAAGACTTCATTGAGACGCCACCGGGTAAGGATAAAAAACAATGATAACGATTAAAAGTCCTTCGTATTTTAATAAAAAATAAACTTTTCCAGGAATCTTGGCTCTGGATTGCATGGTTTACTTTGCTCGTAACTACACTCAGCAGTATGCGAAGATTGTGCGGGAGAATTCCTGCCGTGCAGATGAGCACGAGTGCCCGTTCGGACGCACTTCCATTGAATTAGTTAAAGTGCTGTGCGACATTCTGCGCATTGGCGAGCCGCCAGCCGAGCAATCCGGCGACTTCCAGCCGATGTTCTTCACTCACGACTCGCCGTTTGAGGAGTTCTTCTGTATCTGTGTCATTACGCTGAATCGCACATGGAAGGATATGCGGGCCACTGCCGAGGATTTCACCACAACCTTCAGCGTGGTGCGGGAGCAGATCCAACGCACTCTTAAATGCAGACCCGAAAACTTGGAGGACTTCCGGAACAAGATCGCTTTGCTGACTTACACGCAGATCACTACGCTGCGCCAGCAAGAGCGCACTTCGAAGGAGGAGTGCGATTCCACTGCTTCGGCGATTGTGAAGCTAAAGGAGAAGATATCGCCGCATATCCTGGAGCTAATCAAGCAACAACGGCTTTCGTTTTTGGTGGAAGGTAAACTTTAACATCCAAAACCTTTATTTTAAAATGTTCACCTTCATAAATTACTTCTATAACAGGCACTCGTTTCGCAAAATATTTGAGAGGAACTCGAACCAAGGACAAATTCTGGTACGCCCGCCTTTCGCCCAACCACAAGGTAATTCACTACGGCGATTGCGATGAGAAGAACATACCCACCATGGAAGAGTTACCCAAAAAGCTGCCCATCAGTGAGATAAAGCAGTTGCTGGAGGGCAAGGAATGTCCGCATATGAAAGAGACTCGTATTAGAAAGTCAGCGGTTAATCTGGCCTTTTCCATAACGTTTGAGAACATGGAACACTCAACTTTGGACTTTGTGGCGCCCGACGAAAGCATCTTCAACTACTGGACGGATGGGATAAACGCTCTGCTGGGTCAATCTATGGTTAGCAAGCAAAAGAACGAGGATTTCGACACCTTGCTGTCCATGGAGATCAAGCTGCGCCTGCTGGACACTGAGGGCGTGGACATCAGCAAGGACCCACCGCCAATCCCCGAGGATCCCGAGAACTACGACTTCTGCTTCGAGAGCTAAGCAGCACACTTACCACAAAAAATATCTATTCACTCTAGACCCCCATCACCCAAGATACATGCCAAAGTGTACCCACTACATATATTCTCCGATCTGATCTTCTGCTAGTATTACTTGTGCAATTCCCGAACACAAAATGAACAAACTGGTACGGGCACTCCCCCTGCCTAGCCATTTAGTGAACATTTACACCATTTATTATTATAGTAGGTATATAATATAGAGATCATTAAATAACACATTTTATACTTAACAGTTTTGTACAAAAACTAACGAGAGAAGCGTATTCTTAATCAAAGGCTAGAAGGTAATGAGCTGGAAAAGCGAAAAGATCGGCTGGCCGATGCTTGAGCACCAGTGCGGAAGAAAGTATGTCAGTTCCTTATAAAATAATGGAATCTTTCATTGTGCAATTCATATTAGGGCTAAATTTTAGTAGGCTAATTTTAACATCCCTTTAAACAGGGTCATAACCAGATTAACCTTTCTTCCGTAGTGATAAATTGATTGCAATTGTAGATGATAAAACGCACTTGCTGGCTTTCGGTTCGAACTTTAAAGTATTCGATTAAGCAATAAGCCTGGGCAGCCTACCCGAGTGGGTCTCTGGCTGCCTCCTCGCATCATTATCCACGCACGGGCAGCTTGCGCCGGCGAGCAGGGGCTCGATCCTAGATCCTTAATCAAATGTTATCCTCCAGCAGAAGATCGTTGTCATCGCCTCGGTCCGGCAGGCAGACGAAGAACTCCAGCAAATTCAGGATGGGGCCGCGCGAGAAAGGATTCTGGTAGCGACCGCGCTTGTCCCGCAGATACGGATATCGCTTGTAGTTGAACATCTCGTTCGTGGTGAGGTTCATGCAGGCGTGCAGGATCTACAAAGGAAGAAGTGTTAATCGAAGCAAATATTACCTATATAAGAGCCACCTACTGAAGTACACGTGAGTATCCAGCCCAGACCGCAAAACACAACTGCTTCAATGAGTCCCAGGACGTAGAGCATCGTGAAGCCCTCGATCATTACGCAGTAGCAGGCGAAGTAGATTGTAAAGGAGCAGTTGACAGCCACCGAGAGGACGAACAGGAAGAACCACATCCTGTTCCGGAGACCCACACAGTTGTAGATGAAGGGGCAGTGGTGGTCAAAGTACGAGACGCACCGGTTGCACACGCGACAGTGCTTGGCCCTTAGAGGACGGAGGCACCTGCAGCTGTGGCACAGCCGGGTCAGCATCACATTCCGTTTCTTCAGCTTGTCAAAGTACGGGATCTGCTTGATGGCTCTGTAGTACGCATCCGAACTGAGAGGTATGTAGCCCGGGTCTCTCCGGTTGGCTATTGCCCAGCTAATCCACATCACAGCGTTCCAGTAGATGAAGCAGTAGTGCGAGCGCCTCAGTATGTTCCAGGTGATGGGAATCGCACGGATCATGTACATGGGGTAGCCCCACAGTAGGACTGAGAAGAGGAACAGGAACAGAGGCCCCTTCGAATCTCCAGCGCCTCCGAACAACCAGCCCCAGCTCTCCGAAACTGAGGGAATCCAGCGAGACTTCTTCTTCACCTCCCCGTACAGCAGGCGCACCACATCCTGGTGCTGGTGGGCCTGGGCCAACATGATCGGTGTCTTTCCGTTCTTGTCCCTGGGCTCCAGGTCCAGCTGGGACTTTTCGCACAGCAGGCGCACGCAGGTCATGTTCCCTGAGAGACAAGCCAAGTGCAGAGGAGTGGATCCAAAGTTATCGGTTTTCTGGAGCTCCACGCCGGAGTACATGAGCAGTCGCATCAGGTCCGCATGTCCCTTGTAAGCAGCCCAATGGAGTGCAGTGTCCCCATTGATATCCGTCAGGTTATTTAGCGCTCCCATTCCCAAAAGGTAGGCAGCCGTGGCTGTCCTTCCGTACATGCAGGCCAGATGAAGCGGGGTGAGCCCCTTGAAGTCGGCCGCGTTGACGGCCACTCCCGCCTGGAGCAGCACCTGCACCACGGACGCGTGACCCTTCCTGCAGGCCCAGTGGATGGGCCGAGGACCCTGCGTTCCCAAGCAGGGCAGATCAATGGGAGCCGTGCGCTCGATGAGGTACCTCATCAGCTGGACGTTCCCATTGAGGGCTATCCAGTGGGCCGGCGTGTAGCCATGACGATCCCTGGCCGACAGACACTCCATCCCGAACTTGTCCACCAGGTTCTCCACCTCGCTGACCTCCCCGCTCTTGATGATGTCGAAGATGTCGTCCAGGTTAACAGTGGTGGCCCCATCGAGTCCCTCGAAAAGTAAAACGTTGTCGTGGTCATCGGTGTTCCCACCATGATCCCCGCCTGCCCCTCGTCCAGTCAGTGGTGGCGAGTGGGGCCTGTGATCCAGATGGATGTCGTCGGAGTGGCCGTGGTTGTCCTCCTCCGCCACCACCATGTTGCAGGAGGAGGAGGCCGTCAGGGGCAGCGCCCACACGCTGCGCGCCGCCCCCGGACTCGGATGCACCTTTGAGGCCACGTTGTAGAACTCGAAGTCTACGCCAAGACGGTCCGTTCCACCGTTGCCGTGATGGAGGGGGTTCTCCAGTAGGTGTGCAATCTTGTCGCCTTTTCCCGTAACTCAGCGACCGAAATTTGTGGGTCTTTGGGCCAGTTTTCAGCGGAGCTCGCTAGGTAAACACGTCTGCACTCGATGGCAAGGAAATTATGTCAGCACTGTGGGAAAATCAATAACGAGCTCGAAGCGCAGGACTCGAATTGGGGCCACTTTCGAACTCGAGTTGGCGCCAAAGCTCAAGCAGCTGATTTATATTTTTTCGCTACTTAACAATTTAAAAAGAAGAAACAAATAGGAAAAGTATTATAAGAGGAACCCATTTAATTTTAATTAATATTTAGTCAGCACAAATTCCAAATAAGTGAAAGTGTACCTTAAAAAATTATACAAACTTAATGTTGCAAACATTTGTCTTTTTTAAATTTAAAAAGTTACCTTAAAAAAACAAAAGTCTGTACAATCAAATTATTTAAAAGTCGCGTTGATAGATTTGGCTGAGAATCTCCAGAAAAACTTGCTGTGGCACCCCATGATGGGTTTCTTCTATGAGAGATTTGATATTGGTGTAGGATTCCTCCTCAAAAACAACATACGCAGATAGTAGATCCAGTTCCATATACAGCTGCTTGACTTGTTTTTGTTTTTCTGGATCTGGAAGATAATTCTATAGTTATCCACCATATGTTATAAATGGTGGTGTTATACCGTTTGTGCCATAGCAATTTATAAGGGTTTGCTTTTGCTCCCCGGTGGCTCGCTGCATGGCCATCACTGCCAGCCAGGAGCACTTGTTCTCCTGAATGTCAGTCCCGATTTTGCCGGTTTTTTCCGGGACACCAAAGCAGTCCAGACAATCGTCTTGTACCTGGTAAAAGTGGCCCATTTTGAGGAGAATTTCCTTTGCCTCTTGGAAGACCGCAGGGTCTTTAAAGCTAAACAATATAAGAGAGGATTATAACAAGGATTTTAAGAACAGGAACCTAACCTACCCGGCCAGTTGTAAAGCAACGGCAAATGGAAGATAAAAGGAGTGATGGCTAGTCTTGTTTTCCACAATTGTCTTGTGAATGTTAACTCCGTCCATGGTTAATTCCGAGACATTCCGGCTTGAGTAATGGTGGTCCAACGACTGGCCGCAAAGGGTTACGAGTGTGACTTCCTGGATGAGCTCAATCAGGGACAAGTAGCAGTCCAAGTGCCTGAAGTGCATCTTCAGTATGGCATGCAGAGCGTAGTTCATCATAAGGCAATCGTTGACTGCTCTCATTCCAACATTCTTCACCTTGTGCCAGCAGGGTTGACCGCGTCTGATGGTTCCGTTGTCCACCAAGTCGTCCGAGATGAGTAAGGCTCTGCAAGAAGAAAGTTAGTTAGAAGGGTTTTTAAGGCCTTGGTACTTCAATTTCTAACCATTTCCAATAACCAGCCCAGATACTGTGCGAGTTTAATGCTCTCGGGAGTCTGATCCTTGGCAGGAACCACACTCTTGTAGGTGAGCACGGTGAGCATTCCCCGGGTCTTCTTCCCATGGGGCAAGTTGTAGTACAGGGCTTCGGCGAAAAGCTTGGACACTTCTTTGTTCTTTGTCACGGCGATGATGTCACGAACAAAATCTACAAAACAGAACAGAACTTGCACTATAATAATTTAAATAAATAAGGGCAGCAGCGCACCTGGGAATACAGCCATAAAGTTGCGACTCACGTCTTTCGGATTTATTGGTCTCGATAAGGTTCTGAAAAGAAAACAAAGTCGAGTCAACATAGTGAAATATAAACTTATGTATGTACATACGTAGAAATACGAATCAAACTTTCTTTTGCAAAGGACCGACAATGACGATACATAAATATTTACAGAATTTCGCTTACCTGCTTATGTTCTTCAGCCTCTGCTCCTTGATCAGTTCAATGGAATCGATCATGGGCAGGGATCGGATCGCATTGCTGGTGGAGATCAGCCGCTCTACGCAATGTGGACTGGGGAGGATCCACTGCTGCGCAAACGACATACGTGCCGCTTTAAACATTTTCATTCACTTTTGGTTTAAAAAAAAAAAAATTAATAATGTAAACGCAGTATCGCGCCTAAGAATAATAAAACTAATAAAACGTACGTTTTGATACAACCTTTGTGAGGGTCGTTTGAATTGTAACTAAACTGGTAAGGGTTTGAGTTCTGATTTAGGCGGTTGCCTTATCAACTTTAGATGATACCCACTGATAAGTGATTTTCTCAAAAGCTGTCTGTTTAATGTCCATTTAATTTGCAAGAAAGATAGTTGGTTTAATTTCTGTGGATTATCATTTCTTTTGTTGAATTCTTTGCTTAAAAGTGTACAAGTTTAAAAGTGAAAAAACTTTTCATATTCCAACTTCCAGCATTACACATGATATTTTAATGTTCTTCCAAACTTACATCACATTAAAAAACAGAAACCACATTTTTTTTAGTTTTCACATTATTTCCTTAAGATGAATTCATATAAAGGAAAAATACTCTAATTTAAAAAAGGAGTGCAATTTTTTTTATTTACTTAGGTTGTCCTTAAAAAGTTCCAAAAATTTAAAAGGACTATAGGTGTATAAATTTAGAGACATTTAACAGGTACTTAAAAAACTTGACCTACAAATGTTACTGGAAGTCAATAAAACTGAATAAACTATAAAGTTTCAAATTATTTAAGCTGAAGAAAATAAATTTTTTTGAATGCTTTTAAAACCAATTCGAAAGTAGTTTTCAAAAAAGTGAGAATAACGTTTTTTCGAAACACAATACAGCTTTGCACCGCTAACTTTCAGCGAAAAAGCTCATGCGCCACCTGGTAACACTGCACGCTCCTCCTTTGATTAATTTTGTTTCGGAAAAAATGGGTGACAACGTGGTGACGGAACTGAATAACTTGGATTTGAACAAGCAAAAGGCATGTTAAACTCTTTCCCAACTGCATTCGAGTGTATGAGAAGTGCTAGCTAGCCGAGTTATGTTGAAGTTGGCCCCCCAAGGCGCCACATATTATAGCACTTTAGCCCGCATTTGCCAGCGAGCGGTGCCGAAATTTCAGACGCAACCGAAACCACCGACACCACACCAACAGCAACAACAATATCGACTGAAAGAACAGCAACAAAACTACGCAACTTTGGTTGGTGTTTTAAAACAATAAAGAATTCTACTTAACTTCGATTTAAATCCCTATAAATTGGCACGTGTAAATGTTTTGTTCTGTGTGTGTGTGTGTGTGTGTGTGTGCTTGCAGTGAAGTGAATCAGTGCCGGCAGTTGTGACGTCACTAACACTCTTTGGAGTATAAGGCCAAAAGTTGATTGTTATTGCATCAGCTGAAAAATAACGAAGATACGCTCATAAAAAACACAAGCCGATAAAAAGAGATATTTCTTGGTCTTGTTGTTCTCATTGCTTTGTCCCCAATTGTTTAAACAATCGAAAGTAGATACCGAAAAAAGCGTTTACCTAATTGCATACGTAGCACAAATATTCACCTACTTAAATTTGAACTTTTATTGATTTTCTCATACGGATTTGCAGGCTTCCAAGATGAAGAAGGAGAAAAAGGAGAAGCCGGCTGGTGGTGCTGACACTCGCAAGGGTAAGGATCTTTAAAATCATCTCCAAACTTCCAATAATCTTTGGTAATCTTTTCCAGAGCTCAATCCCTTGCCCCAGTATATCGCGGATCGCAATGTCTTCTGGGAGAAGTGCAAGGCGGAGTATGAGGCCGAGCTTGCTGCCAAGACTCGCGAAGCCATCAAGGTCACACTTCCCGATGGCAAGCAGTTAGATGCCACCTCCTGGGAGAGCACGCCCTATGAGGTGGCCCGCGGCATTAGCCAGGGACTGGCCGACAGCACCGTCATCTCCAAGGTGAACGGCGAGGTCTGGGATCTGGACCGTGTCCTCGAGGGCAACTGCACCCTGCAGCTGCTCAAGTTCGACGATCCGGAGGCGCAGGCCGTCTTTTGGCACAGCTCCGCCCACATCATGGGCGAGGCCATGGAGCGCATCTACGGTGGACACCTGTGCTACGGGCCGCCCATCGAGAGTGGCTTTTACTATGACATGCATCTGGAGGGAGAGGGTGTAAGTACAAAAGAGGTTACCATCACTAAAAAAGCTAAATTTAAAGTTCTTACGACGTTTTTGCTTGGTAAGCTTTTAAAATAGTTCAACTTACAAGTGGCGGTAACCTCTTAAAATCTTTCAAGCGAACAGTGCAATTCATAGGCTATCTTTTTAGATCTCCACCAACGACTACGGCACCATGGAGTCCCTGGTCAAGCAGATCGTGAAGGAGAAGCAGAACTTTGAGCGCCTGGAGATGAAGAAATCCGACCTGCTGGAGATGTTTAAGTACAACGAGTTCAAGGTGCGCATTCTCAACGAGAAGGTTACCACTGATCGCACCACAGTTTACAAGTGCGGCTCTCTGATCGATCTCTGCCGCGGACCCCATGTCCGGCACACCGGCAAGGTAAAGGCCCTGAAGATCACCAAGAACTCCTCCACCTACTGGGAGGGCAAGGCCGACGCAGAGACTCTGCAGCGCGTCTACGGCATCTCGTTCCCCGATCCCAAGCAGCTCAAGGAGTGGGAGAAGCTGCAGGAGGAGGCGGCCAAACGCGATCACCGCAAGATCGGTCGCGAGCAGGAGCTGTTCTTCTTCCACGAGCTGTCACCCGGCTCGTGCTTCTTCCAGCCGCGAGGAGCGCACATATACAACACGCTGATGGGCTTCATCAAGTCGGAGTACAGGAAGCGTGGCTTCCAGGAGGTCATCTCGCCCAACATCTACAACGCCAAGTTGTGGATGACTTCGGGCCATTGGGAGCACTATGCGGAGAACATGTTCTCCTTTGAGGCCGAGAAGGAGAAGTTCGCCCTCAAGCCGATGAACTGCCCCGGCCATTGCCTGATCTTTGATAACCGGAACCGATCCTGGAGAGAGTTGCCGCTGCGCATGGCCGACTTTGGTGTGCTGCATCGCAACGAACTTTCTGGCGCTTTGACTGGACTAACTCGAGTGCGTCGCTTCCAGCAGGACGATGCGCACATCTTCTGTGCCCCCGAGCAGATCAAGAGCGAGATGAAGGGCTGCCTGGAGTTCCTCAAGCACGTGTACACCATCTTCGGCTTCTCGTTCCAGCTGGTCCTGTCCACACGCCCCGAGAACTACCTGGGCGAGCTGGAGCAGTGGAACGATGCGGAGAAGGCGCTGGCCGAGTCGCTCAATGAGTTTGGAATGCCCTGGAAGGAGAACCCCGGCGATGGAGCCTTCTACGGACCCAAGATTGATATTACCATTATGGACGCTCTGAAGCGGGCTCATCAGTGCGCCACCATCCAGCTGGACTTCCAGCTGCCAATTCGCTTTAATCTCAGCTACATCGCCGACGATGGCGAGAAGAAGCGACCGGTGATCATCCATCGCGCTATCCTCGGCTCCGTGGAGCGCATGATCGCCATTCTCACTGAGAACTTTGCCGGCAAGTGGCCCTTCTGGCTGTCGCCGCGCCAGGTAATGGTGGTACCAGTGGGTCCTGCCTACGACCAGTACGCCCAGGCTGTCCGGGATCAGCTTCACGACGCTGGATTCATGAGCGAGGCGGACTGCGATGCCGGCGACACGATGAACAAGAAGATACGCAATGCTCAGTTGGCTCAGTTAAACTTTATCCTGGTGGTGGGCGACAAGGAGCGCTCCTCGAACACCGTGAACGTTCGTACCCGAGACAACAAGGTGCACGGCGAGGTTTCCGTGGCGGAGCTGATCACCAAGCTGCAGAAGATTCGCGACGAGTTCATTGCCAACGAGGACAGCTTCTAAGACTCTATTTCGATCTATTTATCAAAAGTATACTTAATATTTGCCTAGCAAAGCAAGTACGCATTTTTAGTTTTTTCTTTGTATTTACGCTTATGAAACTGGAATTCACAAATAAAAACCAAATCCAAACCTAACTAAAGCACCGTCAATTAGGAAAACGAAAAAATTAGGTCATAATTTGGATTACCAATAAATGAAAGTACATTTTCAACCAAAGTCGCGCGAAAAATGCAGGAGATAAGAATGGTGGAATGCAGTTAAACACAAGATTAGGCTCCCCCAATGTAGAGTCATACTTTTATGATCCAACGTAAGCCTCTTACACTGTAATTTCTTGTGGAATCAATGGTATTCGTCAGCAATTTTGGTACGGTCATGCCCACGCAACGCAGTCCATTCAGGTGGGTTATTTAAGCGTACACACAACCTGAAGGGGTGATAAGATACGCTGCTCCAAATATCGTGGAAATCTTTTTGGGTGAGAGAAATGGGGAAAAGAGGGTACCCACAATGGATGAGTCATGATTTGGGCTTTCTTTTTTTGTTGTTTTTAATTTATTGCTAATATTGTATACTTTTCATTTTCATAATTTGATTTATTAAAAATTGCATCCATAGGTTTATGTTTTTATTCAATTATCAATTTTGTAAGCTTTTGCTTTTCGCGTAAAAAATGCACAAAGTTCTCTCGCTAATCGAAGCAAAAATCGTTAATAATAATATTGTTGTGTTTGCCTTGCTCGTGCTGCCTGCCTCGCCTGTCTGTTTTACTTTTAGTCATAAAAATACATATTATATATCTGTGTATATTTATTCATAAGATGCACGTGGCCAAGTCCTATGCCATCCAGAGTTCCAGTAAGCAGTCGCTAGCTTGCTGTGCTATAAAAACCGAAACCGAAATGGGCTAAAAAACAAAAGCCGCAAACAGAATAGAACGGGGCTAAAATTGGAAACTATGTGGGCCTGGCTGTGGAATCATTGAACACAGGCTGGCTCCGTGGTATCTACGACAACTGTTGGTTGGTTTATAGGCAGCAGCTGCTGGAATGTCGGAGGATCTTCGGGCATTGCTTGACCTGACATAAGTACATGGTTTGGTTTTAGGTTTTTTGTTTTGTTTTTGGGGTATCGGAAATGCACAACACTATATTCTTGTCTGGCAGCTAACTCGCAAATATTACTCTGATCTTGATCCCTGATCTCGTGTCAATAAGTTAGCGGGATTAGCCGGTCGCCTGCCTAATCAATTAACATTAATTAGTTAGCCGATTTCGTTAATTGTTGTTTAGTCTATTTGCTTTTGCTATCATTTTTTACTTTATAAATAAACTTAAACGTAAAGTTGTGTATGTGTGTGTATAGATGTTGAGGGTCCGCTCGTCCAGTTGCTTGGAATCCGTACACCTGTACACCAGTGTACACCCGCTGCTCAGCTGCTCGTCGAGGGGGTATAGGATTGGATTGGATTGGATCAGGTTGGATTGGATTGGATTGGGTTGGGTAGTCAACTAGTTCTAGCAGGCGCAGCCTCCTTCGGGGTCCTTCGTCTCGTTGGGCGAGTCCTTGAGCACCACCTCCTGCATGTCCTCGGAGGGCTTGTTCTCCGTGGAGTCCATGCCAGGCAGGGCTGCCGCCACCCGTCGGAACAGCTGCTTCACATTGTAGCCTGCCTTGGCGCTCGTCTCGATGAACATCACGTTCAGCTCCTTCGCCTTGCGCTCCCCCTCCTCGGTGGACACCTGGCGCTTGTCCGAGAGATCCGTCTTGTTGCCCACCAGCATGATGATGACGTCGCTGCCCCGCTCCGTGCGCACGTCATCGATCCACTTGGAGGTCTGGTGGAACGAGTTCGTGTTGGTGATGTCGTAGACGACCACGGCCACCGTGGAGTCGCGTATGTAGGAGGGGATCAGCGAGCGGAATCGCTCTTGTCCGGCCGTGTCCCACAGCTGCAGACGCACTGTGCGATCCTCCAGGTACATCGTTTTGGACAGGAAGTCGATGCCGATCGTCGCCTGGTACGTGTTGTCGAAACTGTCGTACATGAAGCGCGTAATCAGCGACGTTTTGCCCACGCTCTGTTCGCCGAGGAAGACCAGTTTAAACTTCCGCAGCGGATTTCCAAAGTCGCCGGATGACATCTTCGCTCTGCGAAGTACGTGTCTACTTTTTCTTAATTACGGGTTGGCTGACCTCTCTTCTCGCTCCGCGTTCCGCTCTCCACTCTCTCCACACTCCTCGCCTGCGCACTCTCCACTCTCCACTCCTCCTCTCTGTTGATACTGGGGCTGGGCCTGAGGTTTTCGGGACAACTCTTGCTTGGATTTCGCTCTGGTTTTTCGCTGGTTAACCCGTTCTGCTTGCGGCACTTACGCTCTATATGCTTCCGGCTAGTTGCAGGCCGATTTGCGGATCGAAAGGCTTGGTAATACAATGGTTTCGTCGTGGAAAAATTATCGGCCAGGCCAGCAAATCGTCTCTGCTTCTTCTTCAATGAGTCAGTTGCTGTGTGACCATGGCATGAGAAGAATGTTTAAGGTGTTAGAAAAAATACTAAACAGCGAACGGTGACTCAAATTAATACTAGAATGGTAAACAGTGATTTTCAAATATTAAAATAGGGTATTCTCTTTTTATACTTTTGAAATCTTAAATGTTCTATACCCAATAGTTAACATTTTACTAGAGTTTAGAGAAAGTTAGTATGTTTTCTTGGGGTATAAAATGTACCTCGACTGGAAGTTAACGTTTTACCAAAAATTTAAAAAGTTTCTCAATGATTCGACTTGGTTTTTTCTATGAGAAAGCTGACAAACATCTGACCAAAGCGCGACAATTCATTCATTCATCAACACAGGTAAGTATTTACCTGTAAACTTTATAAAAGCTTTTAAAGGCGTACCAAACAACTCGAGATATTAACGTATTTGTTATCTTCTTAGAAGTCACTGCTCGGGCGTAGCTTAATCTTCAATTATAATGAGCGGTTATCTGAAGAACACACGGGCCTTAATTGAAACCCTTATCTGCTCCTCCGCTGGCGCTGGCGAAATTTAGTATCGCAAATTAATTTAAACGGCTCCCGATAAAGGCCGATGTAAACAGTTCCGCGAAAACTATGACTGCGAACGGACAGCAAACAAAGTCGGTGGTCAGTGGGCTCCTGCTGATCCTGAGCCTGGGTCAGGTGGCTTCGGGAGTAGCCATTGGCCAGCCGGAGGGGCGAGTGGTGGGAGGCAGTGCAGCAGCGACCAACGCGGCTCCCTACGCCGTGTCCATGCAGTACGGAGGCACCCACTACTGCGCAGCGAGCATCTTGAACACCAACTGGCTTGTAACCGCAGCTCATTGTCTCACAAATAGCAACCAGGTGCTGGGAAGCACCCTGGTGGCTGGGAGTAATGCGGTGGCGGGAACAGCGAGCACCACGCAGACCAGGACCATCACCTACTTCGTGATCAACGACCTGTACACCGGAGGAACTGTTCCGTACGACATCGGAATGATCTACACTCCCACCGCCTTTGTGTGGTCCGCTGCAGTGGCTGCAGTTACTCTACCTGCCTCGGGAGTGGTTCCCACTGGCACCGCTAACTTGTACGGATGGGGCAGCACAAGCACCACCAGCTCCGCCACCTATCCCTCCACCCTCCAGGTGGCCAGCAACGTGCCCATCATTTCCTTGGACTCCTGTGCGGCGGCCTTGGGCACCAAGGGAGACGATGTCCACTCGACTAATCTGTGCACTGGTCCGTTGACCGGAGGCGTCAGCATCTGCACTTCGGACTCAGGTGGACCGCTGGTCCAGGGCAATGTCCTCATCGGCATCGTGTCCTGGGGAAAGCTTCCCTGTGGGCAGGCCAACTCTCCGTCGGTCTTTGTGCAGGTCTCCTCGTTCATTTCCTGGATGAAGGCCAATCAGGTGGCGCCCTAAAATCCGGAATTCAAACAGATTTTTAAATAAATGCATTTAAAGTTTTAAGCGAGTGTCAGCAGTGGCTAGTGGCTTTGCTTTGGGACTATCTTACGCATTGGAACTACTATTTATTTTCAAAAGTTGATTGTACGACTTATCTTATCACATATGTATGTTGCAAGTGGAAGCCCCTCAACTCTGAAGCGGTGATCAGAAATGTATATCGATGAATTAAACAACTTGAATATGCTTTTATATAAACGAAATTTTTTTAAAATCTTTTATAAATTGTTTAATCGAGTCAGAATGCTTAAATTAAGGTTACTTTTTTCAGGTTACTTTTTTTTTCTTATCTTTTAAAAAGAAATATACAAATCTTTTTCACTTAATCTTTTTAATTGTTCAAGTAATAATATTAAAATAACGGTCAACTGAATAATATTTGGTTTCAAGTCAAGAAAATTTAAAACAATTTTTTATTAGTATTTTTCCAAAGTAGCTTTTGAGTTGAGATGGTCACACTGCTTCGCGCCAACAGAAACCTTTAAAAAAACAGAAAAAAAAACATTTTTGAGAACTACTTATATTTCTTTATATAATTAAGTTGTAGTTTTAAAAAGAGGATTGTTATAACTTATTAGAATGCTGTAACATATGTACCTATTACACCTGAAAAAAAGCGATCTGTTGGATACCATCAAAATGGTGAAATGGCAAACTTGAGATATTGCAGCACTCTTGTACATATTTTTAGTCTGTTGAGAAAGTAGGTATGTTATTGCAAGAGAACAGTAAATATAAAAAGTCGCTGCAAAGACGTTTTCTTATCTTAAGTTTATTAAGTTGCTTATCTTTAAAAGTCGGGCCCTAATTGAAAACCCTTATCTACTTCTGTGGTGGCTCTCGTGAAATCTGGTATCACGATTTAATTTAAAAAGCCATCGATATTGCTAATGTAAACAGTTCTCCGAAAACTATGATTGCGAACGGACAGCAAATAAAGTGGCGCCATTGCTCCCTGGTGAGTTTCCTGCTCCTGGCTCTGAGTTTCTCCCAGGGATTCGCCCAACCCGATGGACGCGTGGTGGGTGGAACTGCAGCGGCTGCGAACAGTGCTCCCTATATAGTGTCCATGCAGTATGGAAATGTACACTACTGTGCAGCCAGCATCCTGAACACCAACTGGCTGACAACTGCTGCTCACTGCCTGTCCAATAGGAACCAAGTGCTGGGGAGTACTCTGGTGGCTGGAAGTGTTGCGGTGGCGGGAACAGCGAGCACCACCCAGAAGCGGAGCATCACCCACTTTGTGATCAACGATTTGTACACCGGAGGAACAGTGCCCTACGACATCGGATTGATATACACACCCACCGCTTTCGTGTGGTCAGCTGCAGTGGCTCCTGTGAAGCTGCCTTCAGCGGGAGCAAAGCCAACGGGAAAGGCCAATCTGTATGGATGGGGCAGCACCAGCAAGACCAATAGTCCCCTCTATCCCAAGGACCTCCAGGTGGCCAAGGACATTCCCATCATAAGCCTCACCTCCTGTGCCGCGGCCTTGGGCACCAAGGGTAAAGATGTCCACACCACGAATCTGTGCACGGGTCCTCTGACTGGTGGCACCAGCTTCTGCACCTCGGATTCGGGAGGACCGCTGGTCCAGGGCAACGTCCTCATCGGCATTGTGTCCTGGGGAAAGCTGCCATGTGGCCAGCCCAACTCTCCGTCGGTTTATGTGCAGGTCTCTTCGTTCAATTCCTGGATAGCGGCCAACCAAAAAATATAAACTTTTTAACCTCAAAATTTATACAAATAAATACGTTTTTTAAAGTTGCAAAGAACTAAGGCGTTTTATTTTTAAGCAAGCTCAATAACGTTAAATATATAGTGGTGTCGTAAATATTTATATAATTATTTTAGTACATTTTAAATTATAACTATATCAGCATTTCCTATAGGTAATTAAAAATTTGACCATTTCAGATTCAAAATAAAAATTGTTGGGAATACCTACCGAATTTTAAAAATTAATGTCAAAAGTAAATAAAACACATTATCCAAACAAACCGTAAATAACTTAACTAATGTCAACAAGAGCTTTGTTCCAAAAAAACAAACTCAGATTAACTTTCCTTTTTCTTATTGCATAACCATTCGTAGAACAATTCTCCCAAACGTACTTAGCACATGAGATGACTTTTGCTTTTGGGTTCTGATCTTGTTTTCATTTCATCCCAGCCACTCCTCCCAAAACCAGTCGCTGTTTTATTAATCAAACTGAATGGGCAGGTCTCGGTGGAGAGCTAATTGGTCAACTAGTTGCTGGACACGATCGCAATCAGTTTATTGACACGAGCAGAGCACATAATTGAATGAACATATCAATTTCCCATCACAATCATACCAGAAAAGCTTATTAAGTGCCCCCAAAACTGCTTCGCGCCCCAGAACATAAAGGCGGCCAAGAGCCAAGAGCAGGAGGAACGTGGCCCGGAGAACGATGACCAGAACACGCCCGCAGCTAATCAGGCTCTAATGGCGATAAATATTTCATTCCATATTATTTTGCTTTTATTCGCCCAGAGAGGCACGCCTCCGAGCTCCGAGCTCCGAGAAAGACTCTGCCAGGAGTCAAGACAAAGCGACGACTCAACGGGCACGGACTGGGAGATCGAGGAGGACAAGCTCCAGAACAAGAGCCACAACAACAGACCCGCGATCAGACAGACAAAATCTCCGACGCGATCGATGAAGACAAGGCTGATAAAGGAACCAGACTGCAAAGAGACTGCTAGAGATGCGACAGTGAATTCACTCACAACTCAAAAAGTGTGTAAAAAATATAAAACATATCAAAAAAAGATCGAAACATTTAAAAGATAGGTTGAATTATGTACTTTTTAAACAATAATATTAAATATTTACAATTATTTACTAAATCCAAATATAACTTTAAGCTTAAAATGATGTATAATACATATCTGCTTATGATCATTGAGGTTTCTACATGTACACATTTTCTTACACTTCTTAAATAACCTTTTTTGTAAACAATTATTATTGTAAAACTATGTTGCAAAAATTAGTTTATTTCAGGATTTTATGAAATAGAGAGTTTTTTTTTAATAACCAAGTTATGTGTTTATCCGTCACGATCACATCTCCAACCAAAAACAAAATAAAATACTCAGACCAAAGTCAAGGCAAGGCCAGATCGCTTTGCTTCTTTTGCAATCTTCGTGTTATGAATCGAACAGATTTATGCAACCTGGCGAGCAACATGGGCGGGTGCTCCTCCATCTCCAGAATCTCCAGCATCCCGGCTGCACCCGATCCCCTTCCCTTCTTGGTTTCTCCTTTTCTCCACTGGGGAGAATGAGGATGAGGATGCGACCGCGACATTGGGCTGCGCCATTATGAGTAATGGAGTAATGCCTGGAATTGTTTACTTGGGGGCTTTATTGGCTTCGGCATTTGGCATCGGAATGAATGTCTGTGCTTTGTGGTCTTTTACATGTACACACAAACGGATTTTATTATAATGTTTTTTTGTTGCTGCTTGGAAAACGGAAAATGGTTTTATAATTGGTAGAGGATAACCGCGGAAATATTTAAATGCGTTAGATTAATTTTTTTATTTAAATACCTTTATTTCTGGATAAACTTTTGAGTGACTCTTTAATTATTGAATTTTTAAAATTTCGGAATTGAAAAGTAAACAAAAACAAATAAATGATTGCAAGTTGATGCAATGATAAAAAATATAGTTTTGAATTTAAAATATTCAGAATTTTTATAAAGTTTGCAAATAATAAAATTAACTTTTTGGTTTAACAGATATATTCAAAGTGTAATGTATTTAGGACTTTACAAATTTATATCTACCAAGTTAAATAAAAAAGTAAATGCAAATTGCAGTTCTAACTATTTTTGTATGTCTGGAAGCTCTCAAAACATGATGTTTTACCACTTCCATAAAATGGTTTTTCGTGCTAAGGGTTAATTAATTCCATAAATTTTTTTTTAGTTAAACATATACATTTGGTTAACACAATTGAACACAAAAAAATGTCCTAAATCATCTTAAAACAAAGGTCGTTGTAAACTTTCTAGTTCGTTCAACCCCTACACATTATAAGCTATCTAGAGTCTTAATTTCCTTAAAAATACACCACAAAAAATCTATCTTAGCAATCATTCCGAGAACCTTATCAAATCTCGTGGACAAATCTTAAGCGAAATCTAATTTTTAATTGGCCAACAAACAGCAGACAAGCGACATTTCATGCTTATCGGGAACACAGGCCGTAATTAATCTCCCTTCGGTGGAGATATACTCTATAAGTATGTATCTCTCTTAGCAGATTCTCTCTTGCGAGAATGAGAAAATGGGAGAATCTCTTTTGCTGCAGCTTTCGAACGAGAATCTTTGGCGCGCTCGAACAGAATTCAGTATGCAGACAACTTTCTTTCGAATGCTTTTTCTTAAAAGCAACTCGAACTTGTTGCCGAGCCTCAGTTTGGAATCAGCACGCGACGCGTTCAGAACGAGCTAAGCGGGAAACGGAGCAGAGTTTACTAGTGCCTGTAATAAATTAATAAAAAAAAAATAAGAAAAGACTCTTCTTGTGGTCAAGGATGATCGAACCCTCGAGTGGCAGTGAAGTGCAAGCATAAACAAACAAAACAAAACAAAATAATAGCAATCGGTGGAGTCATATTTTTGTTATGGTGCCCCAGGGAAAAAGTGGATAAAAGAAAACCTCACCTTAGACAGGTATGTGAACTTGCGTAGAGCTCCAGCTCCAGGAATGCATCGCTGGGCAAACACTTCTTTCTTCCCAGTCAGTGGTGGCTCTGTGGTCGTCGTTGTTGCGGTTCTTTACCGCCTCCCTGCCACTTTTATCCACACTTTGGGCATGCTAAAATTTAATAAGTGTTTTCCTCAAACCGTTTTTCCTGTCGCCTCTTTTTCACGCTTTTTTTTTTAGCGTAGCTAGCTGTTCTTGTTGTTCAATTCGTTGATGCATTGCTAAAAAAGGGGGAAGGGGTAAGATATGCAGTTGTCTTTTCCTTCTTGGCAAATTCTTGCGGCACATTTCATGTATCTGTATCTGTTTTTCGCTCCCTCTGCTGCTGCTGCCAAAAGCTTTTTCCTAACGTGTCGTGCCGTGTTAACGGTATTGTTTACATTGTTAATAGAACCCACCGAGTTGGTGGCCAGATAAATAAATAGTAGACACACACACAAACTGGGAGTCGGAGCAGCCAAAAGTCCATGCTTCGGTGCACTCGTTCTTGCGGAGATGGAGACAAAAACAAAATCACACACAGAAACGAAAGACTCAGACAACGAACTGGAGATGGGCAATGGCAATGATTCCTGTGTGTTAATCTTGGGGTAATGACTGCGGCAAAAGAAAATCTACAATTTAATTCATTTCTTGGAAGATACTCATAATAAGGCCGCAGTTTTATTTATTTAGTAATTCTGGACTGGGTAGTGTTAGAACAATAAATTGATAACATATTCGTGAACTTATCAAAGCGTAAAGCGAAACATGAAAATGCATATTTTTTTAAGCCAGACACAAACGAAAGACTCAGAAAACGAACTTGCGACCTACAAGGAAGTTATTCATGAAGTGACTAAGGGAAAAGTTAAGTTAATTACCTATTTTGTGCACATAATAAAAGTGTAGTTTTCAAATGGTGTATTTTAATTTTAAAGAAAATACATAAGAACATAAAAAACTTAAGAATATATACAAAAATCAAGTAATTTTTTATTTATAGTGTACAGCAAATATATTTTAACAATGTGTTTCAGCTTTCTCTTTAAAATCAAATATTTTAATATCAACAAATATTTTTAATATCTCAATATATAATAAACTATTTATAAATTTATATATAACCACTGATCGACTTTTTTACTTTCTAATCAAATTAAAAGTTTTCATCTCATTTTGGCCTTCCTCAACCGCAAATAATTTTCCAACTGTACAAACCTAATCAAATGATTCTAATTCCCAGCAAATCTATGCAAATTAAATAGTTCTTACCAACTTGCGAAGACCAATTAAATCCATCGCCGGCGACAGTAGAAAAAGCTGGCACTAAATTGCTTATTTATTAGTAAAAAGAAAAGAAGAAAAATCTGGAAACGGCATGCTAATGATGTAAACTAACCATTTAACTGTTAAAGTCCCAGCAGCTCCAAAGAAACAGTCGAATCGGTGGCACACACTGTGAAAAAAGGGGGTGAGCAGGGGAAGATGAACCCAAAGCGACGACAACGAAGCTTAGGCGACTGACTTCCTAAGACTAATCAAAGCCGTTACAATAGTCGCAGCGCCGCAAAAAAACGCACAAGAAATAGAAAAACTGGAAGGGAAAGACCGAGAGTGTGGGGAAAAAAGGGAGAGAATGTAGGTTGCATTGGCTATAATTACACTGCAGAAAATTCATTAATCTTTGATTACAAATAAATTCATTTGATATGCTAAATCAATTCATTTTCCAAAATATTTAATCTACTTTACTTTCGGCAGCTTCATGCCAAACTTATCATAAGACTTAATACATGTTATAAATTTAAGTTACTATTAAATTAAATATTCATTATATTAAATTAAATATTCAATTCATTAATCTTTGATTACAAATAAATTCATTATATACTAAATCAATTCATTTTCCAAAATATTTGATCTACTTTACTTTCGGTCAGCTTCATGCCAAACTTATCATAAGACTTAATACATGTTATAAATTTAAGTTACTATTAAATTAAATATTAATTAAAAAAGTATGAAGACTAAAATTATCTGTGTAAAGATTTTCACAGTGATCTTTTGCTCCTCAGCTGCTGCTTCTGATGCTGGTGTTATTTTTTGTTTGAGAAATTACCGTTCCATGTTGACAAAACACAAAAAAAAGAAGCAGCTGGGTAGAAATAAGAGGAGGATGAAGAGGAGGAACTGGCTGGAGGTTCAGCTGGGAGTTTGGCTTCTGTGTGATTACAGTACCGCTCCTAATGATCATCATTAGATAGCCAAGGGTTTTTCTTTCCTCCAGCTTTCCAGCTGCCACTGCTGCTAGCCAGGTCTTTGAGCTTGACGTGACGACATGCAATTGCAAACATAAAGAACTGGAGGTATACGATAAAGAAAAAGAAGCGGGCCATAAGAAGCGGTAGAACAACACCAATAATATTTGATAATGCAAAGCGGAAGCTATAAAACTCGAGTGTAAGACGACATTTTACGTAAGACGGCCATTAAAGCGATCCCAAAGAGAATTTGCTAATTGCCTGCAATTGAAAATCTAAAAAAAAGAACCTGGACATGAAGAAAATCTAGAGGGTAAAGACCGAGGACGGGAAGAAAGCTTCATTAAGCAAGATTAAGTATTTATCTGGTAGCCAACGAAGTTGGAATACACTTCATCAATACAGGGGTCACTGCATTATGTGACCCACATTCTCTACGACCATATGGTTCCAACTGTTCAATAAACTTTACCATCTTCTACATAAATCTTTTGGTTTCAAGCCAAACATGCCTATGTTTTCTTTATAAATGCTAATTAAGGCCTCAACTTTGGATAGCTTGTAAAAAAGAAAGTAGAGATCATTCCAAAAATGACTTATTCCAACAAATGAATAGTGTTTAATCAATTTCTTTCGCTAAACAGAGGTAATTTTTTGAATATAATAAACTTTAATTTTTAAGGGAATATAAATTGGATTTAATCAAGTAAAATATAAGGATTAGAGCTATAACATAAATCGATTCCTTATTAACCACATTTAATATAAAAGAACCCAATCTAAAAATGAAGTCTTCATTACCACAAAGCTCTTAAGTGCTTTAACAATAATCAACCAATAGCTCAAGGATATCAAATGAATTTCCTGGATGCCCTTTGGCCATCTCTCCACGCCTCACTAAATTTACCGATAATCTCGCAGAACGGGGTGTGGCACAAATTCGATTATCAGCGTCAGGAGCTAAGCTTCGACCTCCATCTCAAGGTCGACAAAAGTATCTTGTATCTCGTATCTAAGCTCGCCTTTCAAGTGGAGCGCTAGAGCCCGGCCCACAGTTACCAGAGCCACATTAGCAACATCTGATATGCCGAAAAGCGGTGCTGCACTTAAGGAAAGCCCCCAGTCCTCAGTACCCATTCCCCAGTCCCCGACCAACAACAAAAGATAGCCCGCACGTAATCTGATATCGAAAACGGTGAGGCAACCAGCTTAAAAAGAGTGCACGTATAAATAAAGCAGCGAAAAAAGCGATCCAACTGCAACCGCTATCTGAGCCTGGCCATATGAGGAGAGTCTCTTTCTTTTGAGTGTCCACTAACCGAACCATGCACAGAAAACAAAATTATTGTATTTACCTCTTGTCAAGAATATTGAAGTTCTTTGGAGTAAATTTGTAAAACCTTTTTAGAGAGTTTATACACCGTTTGCAAGCTCAGTTTAAAGCTATCAACAAAAACAATATTTTAAATCGCAGGATTTAATAACTTTGACTTTTTAAAGTAAACACTTGTTCTATGTTTAAATTAAAGGTACATAACATGTGAACAACAGGAAAAAGGAGGAGGACGAGTTTATATGACATAATTAGATACATACATACATACCAACTTTACTTACTAGCTATGAAATAAAATATAACATATTTTAAGTGCTGGAATTGAAAATAAAAATGTTTCCTAAAAAAAGACATAACCCTTACGTATTTATTTTACAAGAAAATAAGCCATTGGAATTCAACTTCTATACTTGTCATCAATAAAACGTGCACCCATGACTTTTCGTTAGCTACTGTAGGTACACATTTTTCTAAACGGATTCCCCGTTTACTCCCCGAATTGGAGGAATTTTAAAAGCCATTTATTTCCTGCTAATTAACTTCAGACTCCGCACAGCGAAGTGCTGTAAGCACAGAGTCGAAGATAAAACATCTTATGGCTTTCTTAGGTGCTTTCCCCACCTGCAACACGCCCTGTCCCCCACACCCATACCCTTCACCTTCCCCTTAACAAAAAAATCCCGTACCCCAGACAAGTGAGCCAAAGACGGGCCTTGGGTTATTTATCAGAACTGTCAGCAGGCCATAAATTCCGACTTTTGTCACTACCATTTATGGCCTAAAGAGGTAACCAATAAAACATACAAATTCGGTTGGCGCAATGCGTTATATAAGCACGTCGTCTGCATCTGATCTAACGGTGCTCGGGTCTGGGTTCTTTGGGTTCTCTGGGTTTCTTGGGTTCCTTGTTTACAAGACACCTTGACAAATGTGCCCGGAAAGAGGAAAACATTCGAGACAAAAAAAAAATACAACACAAGCCAGAAATTTGCATGGCAACTGAAATGGAAATGGGTGGAGTGGGAATCAACTGGGCAAAAACAGCGATCAGGTCTCCACTGCAGTTTTATGGTGCATTGTCTTACAGCGCTAGAAAGCAGAATAAAAAAAAAAAGAAAGGAATCACCAATTGTAACAAAAGTCAGAACAAGTTTGCCACAAACTCTGCCCGGTCGTTGGCTTTGGCTTAGAGATGAGCGTGTCAGGGAATTATGATCATATTCTTTGTAGAGAGGTCTAAAAAGTGGGACATTGTTTTCTGAATTAAATTTATTAGACAAAAAAAGAATTTAAGAGAAGTTAACTAAAAAACTAATTTAATTAATATATCCTTAGATTTTTTAAAGTATACAACCAAAAACATTTGATGATTGCAAAACAGTATTAAATAACTTTTCTCTAAAATGATTAACTTTATTTTTAATACAACATAAATTCTAATAAATAATTTCAAGGTGTTTATTAAAAACCATAAAATTATCTGAAAAAGTGGGAACTTAAGTTCGTGCCAGATCTTATACCATCTCTAACACAAAGCTCATGGAATTTGCCCCAGGAGTCGCATCATTAAGTTGTGGGAAAAGTAATGCGAGGCACAAGCGCACGTTCCGTCTTCTGCATGATTTATGCATTATAAATATGAAGTCTATATTAATCGCAGCCTGTCATGTTGACAATTTTATTACACTGTTCTGGCCAAATCACGAAGCGATCAGTTTCCCTCTAATAGAACGAGAACAGGGCGACATCAATTTGCCCATAAGTACTTGAGGGCATTAAGAACTTTCAGTTCAATTGTTTAGCGCTGTTTTGGTGTGGGTTGGCTGATGGTTTCGGCTTTTGTGAAAGGTGCTAGCTGGACGACACAAAAACCTTTCCCAGTTCTGTAGTTTTTTTTCATCCATTTGCCACAATCGTGCAGTTTGTTCTAGTTTCATTAGAGTGAAGGAGATGTCGGGAGACGACGACTTGACTTGACTTTCACCCGATCCACGTTTAGTTATCTTTCTTTGCGGGCTTAGGGTGTCCCCTCAGCTGGGTTCTGGACACTCCTAATTAACAAGTTAACTATTAGTTCATTTAACAGACCGAAAGAAATTCAATTAAATGTTATGACTTAAGGTACGAAAGAGGCTGGTGAATTTTAGAAGAAGAAAAAAAATAGGTTGGGTTAAGGGTATGATCACTTTGTTGTACAGGTGCCAAGTACATTTATAAAAACCTTTACAACTAAAAAGGGTATTAGGTTATTAAATCTTTACAATATTTTCGCATTAAAGGAATATGTTTTTAGATAAAACTTTTTAATAAGTATTAAGTCTTGCAAAAATGAGCTTTTGCAAATGATTAAAATTAGAAAAACAAACAATTTTGAGACCCTTTAAAAATGTTTTTTTAACAAGTGTTTAAAACGTGATTCATTAACAATAATGTTTTAATATATAAAAGTTCAAAAATGTTCCATCTTTCTTAAATTAAAAACAATTGTTTTTTTTAATTAAAAAATCGAAAAATATGTGGACCATCACTACTTCCTTCGTCATCAAAGAAACCTCTACTCCTGCTACGCCCCAGGACTTGCACACAAAATTGTGGCTTCCAGGAATCTTGAATTTACATGACATCACAACCTGTCAGACACCAACTCCGCAAGGATGTGGACCTTCCTCCGAGAGCATTTGCTCTTCGTTCCGCAGAGGCGACAGCGACACCTCTTCCCATTTTTATGCTGGCTTCAGCCTTTTCATTTAACAACTTCCGCTTGGCCGAACAACAGAACAACGAACAACAGCAGGGCGAGCGAATAAAAATAAAAAACACAGAGCTGCGATCTGTGCAATCGCTGATGATGAGGTGCATAAACGACGCCCATTTATTGAGCCCTCGCGGCTCTAATAACTTTGGGTGGGAAGGGGAGGAGCGTGGAGCGAGGAGCTGCCTCCAGATCGTTGATCGCTGGCTGGAGTAAGATGGAGCTGGGGTACAGGGAACATGGAACAGGGATCAGCGGAGAGGCGACAGAGGACGGAGTGGCTCAAGGGGCTAGGTCGAACATGTTTGACGTCCACTAAATGACAGGCATTTGTCTGCGGCCAGAGAGAGAGAGGTGAATGGGTACACTTGGCGAAAAATATTGATCAATCTTATGTTTTTATTAAAAAACAACTCAACTGTTTCATTTAAAAATCTTAATTTAAAAAAAAAACATCCCCAAAATATTTTAATTGATTTAAATTGTAGGAGCTATAATATAAAATCCCCTAAACCCCAAAAAATATTTTTTTATTTAGATTAAAGTATTTTTTGTTAATTTAAAATCGCTTTGAAAAGTAAAGGAAGATCTAGAAAAATCTATTTTCATGATTTACACAAGTTTAAATTGTCTTCTTCTTAGAGTTATTTGAGTTGACTTAATTTGACTTTGTTTACTTAATAACAATAACAAATTAATCTTGAGGCTTAAATGTATATCTTTTGTACTCTTGAATATTCTTATATTTAATACAACAATGTTGTATAATGCATTTCCAATTTTTTCTTTCTGTGCACTGCCACAAGAAGTAGTCGCATCAATAGAGTTGGACATGAAAATTGTTTAGACTTCTTCGTTCTCCGCTGCTTTTCTTGTACTTGTTGTGTGTTCGCAGCATATTTAATGAGCCACACATGCTGATGGCTCTGACAGTCTGTAAGTCAAGTTTTTTTTTTTTTAGCTTGTTTTCAGTAGAGTAGTTTGGCATGTGCTTTATGCTGGAATAATTTCAATGGCTCAAGTATTGCCAAATTTATTTTCATGCTGTGAAACTTGTGTTGAAGCGTGTTGGCAGTTCTTCAATTATGATGACACAAATTTCACTCTATGATGATGCCGCATATGTATGTACAACAAACTCATATGCAAATGTGGTTATTGAAAGCATTACAAATTGTTAAGAAAGGAAAAACAAGTGCACTAGACTGCAAAATAAATTATATTTAAACCAGAAACGGTCTTACCCATCAGTTTTCAAAAACAAAGTTGGTTTTTAACAATAATACATCCTTTTTTACAAAACATTAAAGTGGAAATATCTTAAAGTTTTTAATTATAATTTTAATAATATTTAAAGAATAATTTTAGAATGATTTCTTCCAATGAAATAAATAAGAGATATATTTAAAAAGTCTTTAAAATTGAACGAACAACATTTTTTTTGTTTAAATTATGACAATGTACTTAAGAATCAGATTAGCCACTTGATTTTTGCTGACTAGTGTAGTCATGCTCACGTTTCAATTCTCAATGATCGCTTATTGACTCGCACTGACTTCGATTTCTATTCGTGTTCCGTGTTCTAAGACAATTTGCAAAAGTGAAAATAGGCCCAGATCTCAATCTCAATCTCTGGGGCAGTGTTTCTCTTTCCATCCACACTGCTCTTTCCATTGTTATTAGATTTTCTAGCTGATCGAGATTTACATAATCCTAAGTGCTAGCTGTGCTCACCACGATCGCTCGGTGAAAGTTGTTACAAATTATAAGTTTAGAATGCGCCCAAAAATATGCCCAGTAGTCACAAAAAACAAAAGCCAGTTGCACTCGACTTTGGTTTTTTGTTTTTCGCCTTTCACAAATCAACGTCCAAATATGGAGGGAGTGCTCTCCATCCTCCATCCTCCATCGCCATCGCCTCCCCGAAAAGCCAGATAAATAAATCTGTCAGTGGGGCGTTGCTACTGTGTCAAATGGTCGGATGGAATGGACGGACTAACAACCAACAAAGTATCTATCAGATGCGAATGCCCAATACCCAATACCCAATTTTATTGTTGGCGAATCGATGTCACGGCTTCAGTTTGAATTCAAGCTCTATTTTCCCAGAAATGGAGAATTTATTGTCAGCCAAGTGGCTTTGTGGCGATTTGGAACAGTCAAACTAGTTAATTGGGTTGATTTCTTTGGCTGAACAAGTGTGTCTTCACTTTTGAAAAAAATATATGTAGATGTTATATTCAAAGGAGAAACTTGAGTAGATTTTATATGTAAATCTTAAAGTACTTTGTTCTCTGTTTTTGTAAGTTTATAATAAATTTAGTTAAAAATCGTTGATTATTTCTGAAGTACAAATTATTTATATTTTTTTTGTGTAAAATCAGAAAATTTTAAGAAATAAATTAATGTTAAAGAATTTAATTTTTTATCTGTTACACTTTTTTTTCGTTACACTTTCCTAAAATTTTTTGAATATTCACAAATATTTAAACCTTTTAAATGCTTCACTGCGAATATCGACTGTACAAAAAAGTAGTATTTTTTTAAGTATAAATTTTTATATGGAGCCAGATATCATTTTACGTTCTTAATATTTTTAATAACGGAAATATCTTTTTTTGATAATGAAAACTCAAATTAAGGTTAATTTATGACTTCACTTTCGATAGTATAATTCTAAAACTCTAATTTATGGCACATTGTTGTGGATCACTTTTATTTTTGGCATTTACAGTTCTCTCCGAGAAACCATTGTCAAATATCTTCTATACAAACTCTCTCAACTGGGTTAATGAAACTGAAACCCTAAAAACTTTTAATTTCTTTGAAACCCCCGTAAACTGGGTTGATGAAATCAAGCAAACTAACTCTTCATTGTGGTTAACTAATCGAGCAATCAAAAGCTTCTAATCTCAACACTTTCGCTCGGATACCCTGGGGGCAGTCGCGTAAATGACTTGATTAATTTCGCTCAGTGTATGTGGTCAGGCCAAAATAAATAAAAAGTATAAATAAAGTTGTCTGGGCGTAATTGCTTGGCCCCATTATAGAGGTTCTTGTGTTGGCTCCTCTAGTTTTGGTTTTGGCTTTGGACACCTGAGTGGCATTTGCTCCCACAGCCTCGCTTTCTTTTGGCTCGGTTTTGTCTTTGCTCTTGTAATTACAGTAATTTATTTATGAGGCGACTGGGGTTACACACGTTCTGAATATATATGGGTGAATAGCCTGAGAGATTCTTGATAACATCTGCGAGTGCGTCTGCGAAAATTATGGAATTATGTTGGCCTGGCCCCGATGCAAATCGCTTTTGGAAAATCTGTAATTAAGCCATGAATTTCCACCAGCTGTAATTTCAGGCCCTAGGGAGAGAGATTTCTCCACAATCCATTTAATCTCAATTGCAGTTCTAAGCCACCATTTTCATGGCCAAGTACACGACGTTGGCATGCAAATGAGCCACAAGTGGCTCTCAATTAAATGCAGAGCCAAAGCACAAACAAAATAAAAGTAAACTGCAGCTGATTTATTGTGTGAAACTGAAATTCTTTTTCGGTGTTTGCCGTTTGGTTTTTTGATTCTGTGACTTCTGCTTTTTTTTCTCGTGCCTCGTGAAAGTTTCTCTAGCATAGATCTGCTGGGGCCTGACATTCAGATAATGACTTGATTAAAAGTTGTCATGAGAACCAACTGCGACTAAATTGTGCAAGGCCAAAAGACGGCCAAAGACGGCTAACCCACCATTCCAGTATGCAAAGAGAGCTCCAATTAAGCGAAGAAGCTCTGCAGCCTGAGTTCCTGCAACGATCACTCGGGGTATGGTCAGTTCTTTGAATAAATCGAGTAATTTGTGAACATCAAATACCAATATTTTTATAGCTACCATGAATAAATTTTCTATGACTTTTAATAAGTGCACAAATTAAAAGATGTCTTCTTGAAATTCTCTTATTAAGGTGCAATTTATATAATAAAAGTTTGTACATTATTTGTTTTTGATAAGATATTGTAGAATTACTACTTTTATTTTGAAAATTTTACAATTATTTTGAAAATATGTAAGTTTTTTGCAAATATAAAATGGGTTTTTAAGAATTTCTGAGGGCTAACTAATTCTATTTGAACTTAATTTGATTTTTTTTTATTTTAATTTCGATACCAATACTCTCAAGACATTTGCTATTTTAAATAAAAATGTATATGTAATTTATTACATAAATTAAAGTAAAAGTTAATCCTCTCATTTTTTATGTTTCTAACAAACGTTTTTAAGTTATTTAAAGTTAAAATTTTTTTTTTTTTAGTTATATTAAAATTAAACTTTTTAATAGAGTATCCCAAATTCCTCTCTTCTAGAACCTGAAAATGTACATGGTTCTTTCCAGACTTTTCGTGTGCATTTGCATGCCAGTGAGTTTTCGCTGCTAATCACGTTCTTAATGAAAGTGGCTGCTGTAGTGGAGCTGTCCATGGACAACATTGTTGTTTGTTGTTAGTTGGCTCTTACCTCTTAGCTCCTAGCCGTTCTTGGACTACGAGGTGGCCAGCAGTCTGCCAGTCGGTGGATCTTTCGCTGGCAATGACCGCCATTCGCCTGGCTTTATTTGATTTTCGTGTTTGTTTGGCTGTTTTCCAGTTGTTGCGTTTGCATGCAACTCTCGTCTGTCTGGATTTCGAAGAGTGTGAAGTGAATTCTTGCAGCAGAACTTTTCTTTAACCAAGAATACCTGTTCTCTGAGCCCCTCTTTCATTTTGATTAATATTATTTATGACTCTAGCTCGGTGTAGCTTTTGGCTCCAATGCTCCTCTATTTGTGTATTTATTGATGGATTTTGGCAGCGTCTGCGTTTGGCCCATTTCCGTGTGAGAATTTATGCCAAACACTCGGAGAGCAGGGGAAAATAGATAAACAAAGCGATAAAGTTGTGTGAAGTTATTGGGGGAATTAAGAAGGAAATACTGAATAATCTGTTTCGTGTTCAGGTATTTTTGGCCAAGTCTTTAAGGGGATTAAATGCAAAGAGAAAGCTTGAGGTATCAGGTAAGAAATCGTTTTAAATGAATTCAACAGCTAAGCAGTTTGCAACTTACTATTTAATCCCTTGAATTTTGTGTACGACAAAACAAGGAAAATTTAATTATTGTTTTGATGTGGTTTTCTAATGGGATTAAGCCTACTAATCATAGCCCTTTTTTAATCAACTTACTCTACGGTTATACACCTTTAATTTTTTTCTTTTTTGTATAAATATGTAAAACTACAAGTGTGATTATTTTAAAACTGAAAGTATGGGTATGTCTTAAATAAATTGTTGGGTAATCAATTTGATATTGTCATATTCAATATTTTAAATAATTTAATCTGCCATTAATCGACTCAGTAGAAGCACTTATTATCTGTACTATGAACTTTTAAAATTGGTTAGTAACTTATTTTAAAATTACGAGAGCTATATTATTTTAATAAGAAGTCTAAAGTTCGGAACTTAAATTGAGCAAACTATTGCTTTTACCTGAGTAGCTTGGATACCTTTGCTTACCTAATCTCCTCCATCTATCGCACATCTTGTAGTACTCATGTCAATTACAGCTCTCTAAAAAAGTATATTCAAATGAAGTTGTTTACCCAGGCAACCTGTTGCATGGTTTCGCCAACATTATTCAACGTTGTACAACTAATGACCGACCGGCACTTACCCCCATCTCTCTCCTCGTCTTTTTTCTATCTTTGCAGCTGTGTGAAGCCAACGAAATTTTCGTATTTGTATATGGTTCATTAAAAGTGTGGCAGAACTTTGGCACTGGCACTGGCACTGGCGATCATCAACGAGCGAACGACGACCCGTGGAAATGCTCCAACAAATTGTGCGGGTAATTTCCAGCTCGGTTTAATTTGGACTACCGCCAAATGAGCATGCGCATGCGCACCGTTCGCTGTCATTCGAAAGTTGCCTCTGCGTGACACACATTCGACGACGCATTAGAGTTGGACGTTGGAGTTCTGGACTCCACCACTTGGCAGACAAGTTGGTGCGCACCTGGAGGAGATACTGAGTTAGCAGGGAGCAGAGTAGCTAGGGAATACATAGCTGTAGCCCAAGTCCAAAGTCGGCTCCGTTGCATTATTCATGCTCTTCGGCGGCATCGACGCAACGGGAACGAACGAAGATGACGCTGCGCTTAGTCAGCATATTATCGGCGGCGGCATTACTTCTCCTTTGGCCCGCACAGCTGGATGCATTTATCACACCGAATACAGGTGAGTACTGGCGGGGCTAGCGGATAATGTCTGTGAAATGTGTGGCATTGGGTGAGATGCAGACCGACTTAGTGTAGCGGAAAAATGACGATAAAGTGGAAAATTTGGTAACAAATGATAGGATTATGGTTATAGTTCCACTAAAGAGCTACACAAAAAAATAAAATATTTTATTGATGTATAAATAATGGGAACAACATTCAAAACCCAATGCTAATAGAAAGGGAATAGAATTTATGATAGCTTTGTCAACTACTCATACTTTACAATTTTAAGTAGCTTAAAAACTTAAACAAAATCACTAATTCTAGTATTTTGTGTTATTTATTGGTTAAAAATATATTGAAGCTATTTAAACGCAAATGTAATTCAAGTAAAAATATATAAATATATATATGTGTATGTATGTATTGATAAATATATCTACTAGCCAAATCAAGCTCAGTAACTAAACATATTCTCAGCTATTTTGTGAACTGAACAACAATCTTCAAAACTTTCGCCCACTCGACCTCAAACTGTTTATAAGTTTTGGTGGCCGCACTTCAATTAAGTTTCCAATCAACTGGCTTGTGACCACAGCAGTTCAAGCTGCACTTGGAACAGCATCGGAATCCTGCGGTTGCGATAATATCCTACAAGGATATCATATATGAAACACAGTAGACAAGACCCAAAGGCACGGTAACTGACTGGCTAGATCCTCGGCGATTTTTTGTGGCATTTAATCAAAACTGCGAGTCCAAAAGTTCATCAGAATCGCATTAGGAAACACCAAAAGGCCGAGCAAGTAAAAAAGACCCTTCAAATTCTGCAGACCCGCCACATGCAGATGTGAGGAGTACGCAATTCCATGTGATGCAATAAGAAAACTATAGGTTTTCCCATGACAAGCGAAGCAATTATCACTTTCGTGTAGAAACTTGATTATACCACTAAATTTGAGAATGTGAAGAAAATTGTTTTACTTATCTGTCTAGTTACATTTACAGCCAAGGAATCTTGGAATGGTAAATGGGTCTTACTGGCATATAAAATGTCACACAAGATTTGGTTCTATCTCAGAATCACTATACAAATAACTTGTAAATATTTATCATAACAATCATATCATATTAATTATTTTCTTTTAGGCTGCCATCACAATGGCACTTGGTTCGCGGACAAATCGGTGGTGCCCAGCATGGAGAAGTGTCTGAATTGCCAGTGCAACCGGAAGACCTTAGTGTGTAGACTGAAGGTCTGTCCCGAAATGCCAATGCCTCCGCCCAGGGGATGTGTGGTAGTCCAGAAAAAGAGCACCTGCTGCCCCTTTCTTTCTTGCGCCCGATTGGATGCCTTTTACAAGATACCCACCAAACGCCGCATCATCGCCTATCTGGATCACTACGAGAGGGAGTCCATCGATCGGGTGGTCAACGATAATATGCTGCAAAGACGATCAGATGATTCCGACACGGATCTGTTTGGTGAGTAGTTAATATTGATTTTATTTTGAAAGATATTTTTATTCTAAATGGATTTTTTGTATTCTAGTTTGTGTTAAAAATGGAACTGTCTATAAGTCGGGCTCTGCCATGTCCTCTTCAAATTTGTGCAGCTACTGCTATTGCATAGGTGAGTTCAGAGATCAAAACAGAAATTGGAAAACTATTTGTTTTTTATAAAACCTAGTGGACATTTGTGGACTCTACTACAAAAAACATTAAATCGTTTTTCAAAATTTAGTTTTTGATTATCTGATTTATTTTTGGAGGATGTAAATATTTAAATTGATCTTTTATTTATTATACATATTTACTAATTCCTTAACAGGAGGAACTGAGAAGTGCGTGAAGCCGAAGTGCATGCTGCCCGTGGAGGGTTGCAAGCCGATCTTCGTGGACTCCACCTGCTGCCCAGTGCGGTACGATTGCAGCAGCAAGACCTCGGGGAAGTCCTCGCAGGAGGTGCGCTACAGAAAGACCTCGAACAAGCACTTCCAGCGCATGTCGCAGCGCCTGCAGCGCAATCGAGGCTGCACTGTGGGTGCCCAGTTCTACGCGGAGGGTCAGAAGATGCGATCGGATGTGGACAGGCCGTGCGACATTTGCTTCTGCATCCGGGGAACGCGACGATGTGCTCCGAAGAAGTGCTCGCCGGCCCTGAAGAACTGCATTCCGGTGGTGCCGAAGGGGCAGTGCTGTCCATCGAGCTACGACTGCGGTAGTCAGCGGGATTATCGCAGATCGCACAACTCCAGGCAGTTCAACCTGTACAACATGCTCTTCGGCAAGGAGGAGCCGGAGCAGCAGGAGACAGCTTTAATACCCCAAAACTCCATGGCCGAGAGATACCCCCACGATCGTCATCCCAGCTCAGCGGGAACGGGAAATCCCCTGGAAGCCAGCAGTGAGAAGAGCATTATGGACACGCCTTCGCGAAGGTCTGGAATTCATAGATGGTAATAACAACAAAATGCTGGCCAACAATTTGGATCTGGTGGGTATGAGAACCACCCAAGCACCGCCTTCAATGAGAACGGAAGCCAGTGAAGAGGTAAGCAGCACCACAGCACTGAGTTTCCTGGACTTGCTCCTGGGTCCCAGCACGGAAACTATAGGACAAGAAGAGATGAGACCAGAATCGACTACGGCCAAGAACACTCTCTCCTGGATGGACATACTCCTGGGACCTGATGACGAAGAACTAGGTCCAAAAACCGAAGCCTATTTGGAGACTAGTACCGAACTGAGTCAGTCCGATGAATTAAATCCTTCTACAAATAGTATAAAACGCATTGCGGAGGACTTCGATGAGCAGCTGGACAATGGAGAAATGGCAGTGGGTGAACTGCCAGCAGAGGCCCAACAAATTGGCTTAGCCAACTCCGGAATTTGGCCAACAGTTGGGCCCCCTGCAAAAGAGGAACCCAGTTTATTCAACGCCTTGATGGATGGTTTGTCTGGCATACTGGAAGAACCACTCAATCAGACCTCGACCAGTACAACCACAACCACCGAGAGACCAACCACTGTGCACGCACCACCCATGTTCAGGCCTCTGCCGAGTGGCAAGCCCGTTCACACCCGAATCAACTCAAAACTGGCCAATCTCACGGTGACACCGCCTATGTTGGTGGTGACCAGCAAATATGGTCAGCCGGTGACCCATAGAACAGCGGAAAAGAGGGTCAATGCAACCACTGGCATTACAATAATCAAAGACACAGAAAAACCAAGTGCTAGCACCACGCAGCAAATAACACTAGATACTACTAGAAAAACCACAACAAAGCCAACCACCACGGTTAGACCCAAGCTAAAGACTACAAAAAGAACCACAACCACACCAAAACCTACAACTCCACAACCCACAACTCAGAAACCAACAACTCAGAAACCCACAACTCAGAAGCCCACAACTTCGAAACCCACAACTCCGAAACCCACAACACCTATACCTTCAACTTCGAGACCCACAACAACAACCACTACTACAAAACCTACAACAACAACTACCGCTTATAGAACCACCGGAAAACCAAAGTTTAAGCCAAAACCAAAACCTTACTTTACAAGCACTCCTAAACCACTGGTGATCAATACCAACCCGAGTATTTTGGAAGCTGAACCGCTGGACACCAGTGGTGAACCCACCTTGCCACCAAGTCTTCCAAACTTGAAAATAATACCCTTTCTGCCCACCGATGCTGTGGACACGGTTCCCAAGGAGAAGTATCCCCAAAACTTCTACCAGCAGAAGGTGGCCTCGGATAAAATGGATGTGGTTGGCTATGACACCATTGACGATTCAGTGGCTCTGTTCACGCAATCCCAGCCCGATCAGGCTGCCTACAAGTACAAGTTTAACGTGGAAGTTCCAGCAGTGGAATCTGCTCCAGAACCAGTGGTTCATGTGGGTGGGAAGTACGAAGGCAGTGCGGCTTACGTAAACTTCGATTTCGAGCGACCTGTGGTGCCGCCTCCGCATAATGGATTCTCGCCACCCACCGAAACGGAGGGTGGATTTATGCCCAAGGAACCGCTGGTCATCGATGGTGAAGTCCTGCAGGAACATGTCACCTCCAGTGGAATCAACGGGCCCGTTGATAACTTCCATGTCACACAGCACATTATCGAAATTACAACATCGGAAACGCAAGCAAATGATACTACTTCGATAGGTGAGTTAGGAAGTTTAACTTAAGATTAATAGCTTTAAAATTTACTTAGTTTAAATTTCAATTTCATTGAGTTTATTGAAATTGAATAGTACATGTGCAACTTAAAAAGTTAAATTACCAAAGGGTCCAAGCCCGTACCCTCTGTTTTTGAGTGCACGTGTGCATATTGCAATCAAAAGATTAAAGCATGTCTATTATTCAGATTTTACTGAAAATGTCCACTTGTTTTTACCCCGTTTCCCCAGAAATCACCACACCCGATCCCTTCAAGGATGTCATACACACAGAGCCTCCGCCCAATCTCGATGAATTAATCGTTGACAAGGCGAACAAGAAGCCGATTGAAGAGCATGTTGAGACCGTCACTTTCAGTGTCAGCAACTCAACAGCCACCTCCTCATTGTCACCCAACTCAACAACAACAACAACAACAACCAGTACAACAACAACGGAAAAGGAAATCCCCTTGATAGATAAATATGAAATCAATAAATTGGATAAGCTTTTGGATGAGCTGCTTGGCATGGAGTTGTCCAAAGGAGAAATTGTGAGCAGCACAGTGCCGGTATTTAAGCAAATGCCAATGACCACCCCTACAGCAACACCACCACCACCAACAACAACAACAACAACAACAGCAGCAACAACAACAAAGGCAACAACAACAACAACGACAACTACAAACCCGCCAGCAACATCAACCGCAGGTCGGCCAACAGCAGCGACAACACGTGCCAACCCGGCCAAAAAGGGGAACAGCAAAACGAAAAACAAACAGGCCAATGGCAATAGACGCAAAGTCCAGAGTGGCACGCGTCGCCAGAGCACAGCAGCAGCAGCAGCAACCACAACCAGGATCCCACCCACAGCAACATCATCGTCATCTGTGCCAACAACAACAGCAACAACGACAACAACAACCACGGGGCAGCCGACGACTCTGCATCCATTTTTAAACTCACCGTTCGACAAATTACCCTTCATGGACACCAGCTATGAGGTAAGACCGCACAGATTGCAGCCACAGGAGCAACAGACGTTGGAGGCACCGCAGCAACATGAGCAGCCACCGCAGCAATTCCACCATTACCAGCATGCAACACGGCCGACAACAACCGTCCCAGCACCAGCAGAATCCTCTGAGCAAATGCCCCTGGGTTTGGGTTTGGGTTCGGGGGAAAGGACTGTAGGAGGAGGAGGATTTTCTGGGGGCGATGATCCCCTTGGTCAACTAAAATTGGCCGGCTGCAACATTTACGGGCGCATGTATCGCGTGGGTCGCATCATCGTGGAATTATCCAGCCAGTGCCTGGAATGCAAATGCACGGAGGTGGGCGTCAAGTGCGGCCCATTAGACTGTTAATTTAGAAATCCCCGATGATCATAATGAGTAGTCCCCCAGGGAGTGTATAGAGGTTAAGTGTCAGATTTTAGCAGTAGTTTGTAGCTAATCCATAATTGTAACTAACTAAGGGGTAGTTTAGGCCTTCTCTAGACACTAAGTTGTATTATAGAAATTTACAATGATTTTATTGAAATCAAAATATAGTTATCTTTAACACAGCATTTATATCGTACTTTAATTAGGCTAAAGTATTTATAAAAAAGAGATAAATAAATTACATATATTTAATAAAAATAACACAAACTGGTTTTAATTATGTTTTGGGAATAGGATCAAATAAAAATGAATTTTATTACTTTTTTTTAATTATGGTTTTACAGCGCATACATATTAAATCTAGTTAATTGGTTTTAACTTAGCAACGCTCAAACCAAATCTATGACCTAATTCTAACTAATAATCCCCTATAAATATTAATTTCACTTGCTGACCTTGCTGAAAACTAACCGAATAATGAATGTTTAATAAATAAGTAAACATTTTGTCACTGTGTCACCAATTTGTTTGTACGAAAAAGTAATTGTTCGGGCTTAAATTACACATCAAAATTATTACAGAATATTTATGAACTCCTTGACTTTAAATTCAACATTCCTCTCTCTTGATATCATCAATTAGCCATAGCCACTTGATGAGTAATCACTTAATTCGATTGACAAGCCATTCAGTTAACAAGTGTAGGCCAATTAATTTGGTGGCAAGTGAACAGCTCATAAAAACCTGCAATAAAACATAGCCCACCCTTGTAAGAGGTGTTAAAAAAATGTTTATTCATAACATAAAAATTATGCGTGACCAATAAAAAGAAAGAATAACAAGTTAACAGCGGATTTTGTGACCAAAAAATAAAACTGAATAATTATTGACTATAATTCAATTAGGGACGGTACGGTTTGATGGTCAGAATATTAAAAGGTTAAATGAGTTTTATGAATTATTCGAGTGACAGTTCATTATATATTTAAAAAGAAGTCTAACAATTTGATAAATATAAATAAATGGTTAATTATAAATTTTATTTCCTTCATCTATTCGATTTTAGGTTAAAGTCTTGATGGGACATGTAAGATTCCCTTACAAATAATTTCTATCATAAAACTATTTTTTTTAAAGGATAAGCTTAAGGCAGAGCTTGAGATCTTAAGCAATAAAGTTTTATATTTAAGAATTCTATTGAAGTCTAATTTTCTTAAAATTATAATTATACTACAATTAAAACAAATTTTTATGTTTTTTGAGACTTAAAAGTAAATGGACTTTTGATTTGATTGGCGGAAGCGTCGGTAGGCAATGAAGCCGCACACCAGTCCGGCCACTCCCCCTCCCATGTGCGCCTCCAGACTGATCCGCGGATTCCGATTGTGATTGTGGCGAAAGTGAAACGTTGTGAAGCCCACATCGCTGAGGAACAGAATCAGGAGGGCGGCGATGCGGGCGAAGCGGTGCGACAACTGCGAAAAGTTCTATGCGACAAAGTGGGAATGGAATCGTGTAAGCATTAAATCAAAATTAAATTGCGGTTTCCAGCTGACTGACCAGAACCAGGTGCGGCACATGGCTTCCCAGCATGGCGTAGACCCCGGCGGAGGCCCCCATCAGCAGGAGGTGGGGCTGCAGCCAGGCGTTGGCCAGCGAACCGGCAACGCCACCCACGATATAGACCACGGCCAGGCGACAGTGACCCTGCTCCACTTCCAGGCAGATACCTATAAAGCACTGGCACAGACATTAACCTTCCTTAGTACTTAGGATGATGAAAATGCAGGTCTTTTTGCAACAATATGTTAACTGACTTTGTGGTCATAAATGGCGTCTGACTGTCTCCTTTCAGATTTTCTAAATTATTTTCTTGATCCTTGTTGGACTCAAATTTATGGTTAAAATTAATTTTATACTATGTTGGACTCAAATTTATGGTTAAAATTAATTTTATACTATGATGTCATTTTCATTTAGTTTGAAAGGTCACTGGCACAAAATCATTATTATAAAAACAAATATTTTAGGAAATTGTAATGTTAAAATAGTAGTTCAAAGGAATATAAATCTTTATAAAATCAAAAGAAATGCACTATAAGTAAGCCAAGGTGTATTATGTGTTTGTGTTAATGGAAATATATGTATATATTAAAAAAAAACATTCTATTAAAATATCATTTACATTAACATTTAAATTTTAATAATTGTGTTGTTTTATAATTTTTTATAGAAAATACATGAGTTTTTACGTTGAAATTGGATACGACAACTATATGAAGGACACGAACAATATCACTAAGGCAGAGTAAAGTGCTCACCTGGAGACAAATGTTGAGAGTCAGGTGCCAGGTATCGGCGTGGAGTAGCATGTAGGTCAGTAGTCTCCAGTACTCGTTACTCCACTCCGGCTTGTAGATCAGTCTTCTTTGCATGCACTCATTGGCAATCCAATGCAGTGATATCTGAAGTGTGTTGTATGAAAAAATAAATAGGGAAGACCTCTAATTACACTGCACTATACCACAAGAAACTTGGTAAGATTAAACTCGTAAGCTAGTCAAAAAAATAGTAATAATTTGAGGGACTTCCTAATCTAAAACTCCAACTTAATATCAATTTAACATTCTGTTAAGTGATTTATAATAACTTATTCTCAAATATTATGCTTTCAACACTGTCAATTGCTGTTTCTGTCTGCTCCCAAACCACAATTCCTTCGATAGCAATCTAAGTAGTTGTCTTTGCCATATCGAATGCACCCTCAACTTTGCTGAACAGTGTCATGGCTACACTGGCTACACTCGCCTCGCTGTCACTTTCGCTCAGCGGCTCGACACTCTTGGCCAACTTGGAGAAGTGCGAGTGTTGAGTTGAGATGCCGCACAATGTGCACCGCATGACTTGACAGCGGCGGCGACACCAAATCGGTGCAACATCCCACCAAATATGACAAATGCCAGAGCTACAAGTTGCAATTGCAACATTCGATCGATCGATCCGATGACTAAAATGGCAATATAGCTAAATCGGACCAGCAATGCGTTGTTCACGATTGTGCAATCATTACGGAGTTTGTGTTGTGGGTTGGGCCTAACAATAAAAACCTTACCGATCACCGATCTGCATTACTACGTGTGCAGAGTGAGTATTGCAAATATGCAGCAAGGTATCAATTAATGGGTCTTTCGTTAAATGGGTCACACTTGTGGGACTTTGTTAGGGAGCGGTATTGGCCCATAGCCAATTAGTGATTAATTGGTGGAAAACTTGTTGCCAGGAATCACTAAAAGCATTTAAAAACTAGCTAAAAAGTTTTGCTGTCCTAAAATAAACCAAAACATTTATGATTCACTGCAGCTATTTGATTAGGTTTGAAAACAAGCTTCTTATCGATAAAGTCATTTAATAAAATCATATTGCAATTTATTGACTATTAAATCCACTAAGATCTTATGCCAATATTTAACTAAAATTCCTAAATTTATTTGTCTGCTCTCACTTATTAAACCATTCAATAAGCTTTATATCTTTATCCAAAAAAGCCCAGCTAAACTCTTAAACCTCAAACAAGCAACAAACAATTGTGAATCCTATCTACCAATTATTTTCCGCTAAGAGAAAACCACAAATAATCCACATAAATAAGAGATGGAAAAGCATTTTCCAGTGAATGAAATTTCAAATGAATTGAAAAGCAATAATTTATGGAGCACTCACACAATAGAACCATCCGCGGGTAAACAAAAAAAAAACACAAACAAATTGTTTTGTTTAAAACAAATCAAATGGAAGAATCATTATTGAGCTGGGTGATTATAAACAGATCTTTTTGAGAACTTTACTTTGCTGTTTATTTGGTACGAGAATGAAATTGAGAGCTTATCAGCAGGGAAAGTTTACCTAATATTTAAACATTAAAATTCTCGCAATCAATTAATGACGCTATAAGTCACTTAAGTCATTTCTCGTAAAAGGTAAGTAGGGTATTGTACTAATTGTAATCTATTTCAAGCATTTAGCTTGAAGCACTAAAATATTAAATCCCGTGGCTTTTAAATTTGAAGTAAGAAAACAAAATTAGGCAATCAAATTCTCTTATCAGTTTAAAGCAGTCAAAGTTCAACCAAACACATTTAAAACTACATAAATATTTGATTTTGTCACCATCACACTGAGGTATTCTAATACGCACTTTAAATAATTTCACCTTTGACACCTTTCTACGTTAATTTATGAGTAAAATTCTTTACACGAAAAACGAATGCTCTCGTGTCTGTTAAAAGCATTTTCACGTTGCAAAATAGTTTTCTGAATTAAACAGTTCAATTAAACACACATCACTCATACGCCACGTTGCCGGATGAGCAAAACAGAAAAAAAAAAGAAGACACAATGGAACAAGTGGAGCAGCTGCATCAAATCGAACCTGCATAAAACACATCAGCAAAATAAACCAGGGCACCCGCCACACTCGCAGTTTCCTCCTCAAAGGCCCCTCATCACCACCCGTTCGCGTCAGGTCGTCAATGAAAATCTTCTGCAACGGAGCACGGGAGGTGACACTCGCCGGATTGCCATCCGAAGATGTCTCTGGCAGCAGCAGCAGGCTGACATCCTTGATGCTGTTGTTATTCCTTTCACCACCACCACCACCACCGGCATTGTTGCTCTCCAGTGGTGCCGACATAATGCGATTCCAAGTCGGCGACAACCGATGCGCTGAACGCTTAACGCGCGACTAGGCAGATCCGCACTGTCCAGGGCCAAGTAGGTGGTGATTGTTCTTCCAAAATCAAACCCCACGATCCATTCCGATTCGATCCGATCGATCACGCGAATCTCCACTGACTCTGAATCAGCAATATATGTACAATGTTCTGCAGCATACTTTCAGGCGATCCTTGGTTCATGTCTTGACTAACAACCATTTTTTATTTTCTTTGATAAATACATTTTTAATTGATTTTCTCAAAGTTTAGTTTACTACATAACCAAAAAAATGTACACAATGTTACACAAGTTATAAACTAGTTTTACAAAATATTAAAAAAACGGTTGATTAAAAAAATAAATCATGTTTATGCGGTGTAAGTACAAAATACAATACTTTTAAGCTTTCAATATACTTATAGTTGGCTTTATATATTACATTTGTGTTTATTTGATACATTTTATGATTACATGGTTTTATTTGAAATAAGTAATAAAAAATAAATGCATACAAAGCTAAATCTGTAAAACATTTTTTTAACGATTAGAAAAATATTTCAAAAAAGGTACCTATGTCTGACATTAAGGTCATGACTTTATGCAATACCTACATTAAAATGTAACCTTTAAAATATCCTAAAGCTCTAATGCTTTTTGTAACAAAAATACATTATGATAAACATAAACACTTATAAAACGAAAAACAAAAAATCTTGATGGCATCTAGGTAAGCAAGTTAAATTTAAATAATTTTAAACAGGACCTTAATTTTATAACGTTAGTGTTTCCCAGCGCATCCTACGCACTTTAATGTGCCAGCCAACTTGTAGCTCGAATTAAATTTCGAATTTGGCCCATCCTTGGCATTTGACATTTTAAAGTGAGCGCTGTGTTATTGCAGCTGCCACAGAAGTTGCAGCAACAGCAGCAGCGGCAGCAACAATCTCAACACGCCTGCGACTTGTTTACACAAAATTGTGTGTGTGGTGAAAAGCTCTCTCTCTTTCTCCTTGCTCTCCCCATCTCTTTCATTCGCCGTCAGCTGTCTCTTTCTACGCTTTTCGCTCGGGCTGGACACGTGGTGGGCGTTAATGTGGGTGGGAGGTGGCTGTCAACACCGAATGCTTGGTTATGAATGGCTTTTAATGAAATATTTATGTAACAAGCAATAAGGAGCACTTTTGGCTTCTGGGCGGAAGTGAAAGAGATAGCGGCATTGCGGAATAGAAATCCAGAAGGGGACGGGGACAGCACAAAAGCGTTGGAAATAATTGTTTGGCTAGTTAAGTTTGACGCAACGTTGAACTAAGATAAAGCAAACACATAAACAAGGAAACACACACTTGGCACATCATACAGCTGCGGTCGAAAAAATAGTTTTGCTTACTTACGGTAATTTAAACCTATTCAACATATTGTGTAAGTTTAAATCTTACAAATAAATTAATATATTTTTAATTTACACAAAAGTATATGAAGATTTTAAGTGACACAAAGAACCCAACAATAAGGCAACACAGAATCTTATTTAAATAACCTAAAATAAACCTAACAAACTATAAAAAACGACAAGCCATTTAAAAAAAAAAGTTAAATAACCAGTAAATTTATTGTATAAAACAAAGGAAATTTAAAAATAGTAAAATAAAGTTGTAAATCTTCTCGTTAAATACATGTTTTTTATTTATTTTTTTCCTTTTTTCGTTAAGTTAGTGTTTATTATGAACTTAAATAACATTTTATTACCATTTCTTTGACCGCAGCTGCATATGAATAAATTTATCCAAGTGTTTGTCATAAACTTCCCTCAATGGTTGAGTTGCCAAAAGTCATTAACAGTCAACGGCTACGTGCCACAACAGCAGGAGATGCAACCAAAACAACAAATTGACAAATGCGGCAAGACGAAAGGAAAGCGGCAAAGTTGGCTAAGCCAGACACAAAACTTGTCCCGGCTGATGTGCTTGATATGTCTGTGTGGGTTTATCCACTCACGCCACAGAGCCAAGGAAAGAAGGACCAGCTCACATGGCCTGTCCTAGACAATCCTTTGAGTGTTAAAGTAAGTCCCAGAAATTAAAGGCTGCTTTCAAAAGCAGGGGAGTATTGCAATGATAGAGTTATACTTGTTCAGTTATATGTTGTAAAAAATTGTTTAAATAACTATAGACTTACCTTTTGAACGGCATTCTTGACTCAACCCTTTTCTTTTTGCAATAGGCATTTTTATTATTGTAAAATTATGTAAATATTTATGTAAAAAACAGTTGACAATATTAAAAACAACGTAAGACGTTGACTTTACTTAGTATCGTAAATTCACATTTAAGAGTCATTATAGGAGAAAAAATGCTTAAAATAATAAAAGCTATTAAAGTTATATTTTGAAAGTGTTGTATTTTTTAGTAGCGTACTTATACTAACCCTTTAAAGTTATTTTTACAGTAACCAGAGATTTTTGTCTTAACTTACACTAATTGTAAAATATCGCTTTAGACGTACATAGTCTCGGCATTTTGAATCTTGTAAGACCTAGAATTTTTATCACTACAGTTTTCAATAGTACTTAATCTAACCACTTATTTTTTAATTGGCACTTTAAACAATTTTCAGCTATGAATAACTAACCAAATGAAAAGGCTCTCATAAAGCAAGTATGCGAACTACTTTAACATGCCAGCAAAACCCCAGGGGCCCAACATAATTTCGGAGGCCTCCCCCCGAAAAAACAGGACCAAGATGTTCCACTTTAGCAGCACCCAAATCCAAAGTCTTGAATTCCCCCACAGCCCACAGCCCAAGTGACGGAAGAGCAAAAAACGTTTAAGCAAATCTTTGGGCCAGAATCTTGAGCAAACAGGCTCATTACAAGGCAGCCAAGTACAAGTACAAAAAAAAAGGAAAACCAAAATAAGATGGCAGAAAATTGTGGCAGAGAGGCAACTAAGTGTGCCACATGATTGAGTGACTTGGCTCCGGGTTTTTTGCCAAAAGGAGGCGTGGCAGAAACTGAAGACCATTACGGTCACAGTTTATGACCGCAATTTTATTGATACCGCCAAGGGGAGAAAATACAAAATAAAATAAAGCAACACAAAACCCGAGTAAATCCAAGAAACCCCGAAGGAAAATCAACGGATTGCCGGCTATAAAGCGCAGTGGGAAAATTCTCGAGAGTTCGCCTGCAATTCTGGGCGGTTTTATGGCGGACACCAAAGGCAATAACAATCACTACCGAGCACTACAATAAACTAATCTAATGTGAGCATCAAATTTGCATGCAGCGACTCAGCAGCGTTTTAAAAGACTTTCCCGGAAAAGCCTACACCAATAAGCCGCTCAGCGGATAACGCTTTTCAGGACCGACATTCTTCACCGCAAGCAAATATTAACAAGCTTCGTTTCATTGGCTTAGCATGTGTCTATGAGCTAGAGATGGGTGCGTGAATGACTCAATAGTATTCACTTTCAGAACAATCATTGAAAAGGGGAAAAGGATTTTCTTTTTTGGAATGAGAAAGCCAACTTTTTCTGAAGTTATGTAAACGAAGTGTAAGGTTAGCGATTGAACTAAAGTCAAAGCTTATGAAGTAAGCCTAAAATCATTATAATTCATAATACGTATTTATTGCTGGCTACATGTCGTATCAGTTAAATAAATCAAATCAAATTAAAAACAATAAAAATCAGCTAAAGATTACTAGAGTATAGCTGGCTCACGTATCGTATGAGTAATTTATTGTGTATATAAATAAATTAAAAACAAACTAAAGACTACAAAAGTATTACTGGTTTACGTGTCGTATGAGTAATTTTTATATATAAATAAAGATTTAAAGATTATTAAATTACAGCCTGCTTATGTATTGTATGAGAAAATACTCTTGTTATTAATACTGGGAAAAGTCATTGAAAAGGAAAGGATTTTTTTCTAGAAAACAGAAAGAATATTCTTTTTCAAGTTATGTTTAGCTGCAATCACAATGTTGGGACGATGTGAATTTAACTCAAAGCTATTAAACTAAGCCTACAAACTAAGGAAAACGAACATATAGCTGGCTTATTATCGTATGAGTAATCTTTTGTGTATATTAATAAATACTAATAAAAGACTACAAAAGTATTGCTGGCTAACATGTCGTATGAGTAATTTTGTGTAATTACAAAACCCTTATAAAAAGTTTATACAATACAAAAATTACGGTACATACAGTTCAAAATGTTTGTTTATTAAGGGGATATATACAAGAAGCCGAAAAAACCGTTTTTCGAATTTTTCAGGAAAACTATGTAGAATTTCAGACCGGGCGTTTTCCATCTAAAAGTATACACTTTAAAGATTAATTCACAATTTTTTTATTGAAAAATTTTTACAGTGTAGCGAGATATGCTGGATTCTTCCGAGCGTTAAAAAAAAAAGCAAATTCGGTAGCCAACGCCGCTCCTCGAAAATCATCTAAAACAAAAACCAAATTGATTATTTAATAAGATACTGAGTCTAGTCCTCATCATAGGTGTTTTGAAAATATTGATTTTGACAAAATGGCGGACGTTTAAAAATGACATTGCGATTTTTGACTAAAAATTAGCCATTGTTTTGCCTATTAAAAAAACTAAGCATCGGAAAAAAATCCTAGATGAGGACTAGATAATTATGTATAGAATATGCACAAAAAATTTCATTGCAATCGGTTCGCTAGTTTTCGAGATATTTTGGCTACCGATTTCAAAGACGTGGTGTCGAGAAAAACGCGATTGAAAATTTGGTAATACGGTACGGCACGCACGAACGTGACTCACTCTTCGGTCTATAACTTTTTTTTGAGATATCGACTTGAAACTTTCACAACACGTTTTTAAACTTCAAGAAAATGCAAAAAAAATGATTTTTCGAAAATCCTGGCTGTATATATCCCCTTAAAGTCAAAGCTATTCAATTTACCCTAAAATTTAAGGAATACGTAATTCTTGAAAAATCAAGCCAAAAACAATTTAAAAAAATAACTAAAGACCCTACGTGTCGAATGAGTAATTTTGTATATACAAATAAAATTAAGAAGATTATAAAATAATAGCTTGGTTTAGTGAATGAAATTATAATACATTCAGTTCAGAACGTTAGTGTAAATGTGTACAAATAAAAATCAAGAAAACATTAATTATAAATTTAAAAATCGTAAATGTGCCATGGGAATAACTTGTCCACCTCTAGATTATATACAGAACCCGCCAGTGTTGCGTTCTATTGGACGTGCAGGGGCATAAGTAAGATGCAAAGGATGTTTGTTCGTCCCTTTCCACCCAGATCCTGCCCTCAATTCGCACATTGCCTCTATATATTTATGTGCGTGGGTGCGTGCTCGTGAGTCGTGGTTGCTGCGTGCCTCCGATGCAAACTCAATTATTAACTAAGAGGGCCAAAAGGCATACAGCAGCAGGCAGCAAACACCTTCAACTTTGCCATTGCCGGCTTGTTTTAGTTGTAACTGTTGTAAGCCGCTTTCCCCGTAGCACAGCTATCCCTTATCCCTCCTTTCTCACCAGCTCCTCCTCAATGTCTAACTCAGGGGAAATTTGCATTTTATCATCTCATGGTTTTGGCCCACTTTCCCCTACCTTTCTGCGTCCCCTGTCGCCGGTTATTGCTGCTGGGAAAGCTGGGAAAGGCTTTGCTTTTAATTGGTTTTCTTAGGCGAGAAAGGGGAAATGGAAATGTTGTTGTCGGTGTTGTCTTAGTTGTTAATTTAGTGTTAGGCGGCTCTAACTTATAATTGTTTAATTAGCAAGTAAAATACGGTGAAAATATGTGGAAATTATTAGATTTCGAGGACTCAACACAAAAGCAAAAGGAAAGGGAAGAGAGTGGAGCGTGTGGAAATATTCAAGGGAATTTACAGATCACAATATGGATACAGAAAGCGCAAGGGTATGGAAATAATTGAATTGTTGAATAACGTAGAATTTAGTTTTCATAACAAAGTTTCCAGTTAAACATTGATAAAGACGTCCAAAGGGACGCTAGTTTAAGTTAAACAACAGCTTTAAAAAAGTAATCTTATGAAGTTCTAAAACAAAATTCATATATTAGTTTTGTTGTAAATTAAAAATCATACAAATAATTTTCAGTGTGGTACAAGCACAAATGATTAGTCAATAAATGACAGGATCAATTATAAAAACACTTAAAAAAATGTAGTGCACAAAAAGTCGATTCATAAATTTTCAACTTACTTTACATTTTTAATATGTTTTTTAATAATTTATGTTAATAGGTACATATCATAACCCATTTTTCTATAACTTATGTTAGTAAATTTTAATTAGATAAGATAGCGTCTTGTTTAATTTTTCCACATTAAAATTGTGGTTCTTTATGATTACTAAATATTACCATAAATATTTTGTGACATTTTACGCTGTCAACAATTTCTTGTGGTGCACAGGGTGGTTTACATTTAATAAGCTAAAAGCATTTTAGGCGCCCCACCGAAGATATTTATCTTAACCATATGCGCATTATTCCCTCCTCCCACTAAATATAAGCGTTTTCATTATGCCAACAATCGAGTGAGTACATAAGGTAAATGTTAACCCTTTTGGGGCTTTAACCGAGCAGTAAAAGTCAGTACAAACAGAGAACTGAAAGGAAAAAGTTACCAAACAACGGAGTTGAAAGGAAGCCTGCAAAATGATTCAAATTATGAATTGGTTTTCAATGGTAAACTTGAACTTTAAAATATTTTTTTAAGGCATTTTTGATATACCCATAATATTTCTTTTGAATCCAGGTCATAGGACTCATCCCATTGAATCGCCAGCATTTGGAAACCAATTTCATCGTTGACTACGCCATGATGTACATAGTGCCTGTCATCTACGTGGTTTGCTACCTACTGATTAACCTGAGTCATGCCTTTGGCCTGTGTTTCCTGGATGCCTGCAACAGCGTTTGCAAATTGAGTAACCACCTCTTCATGCACCTGGGAGCCTTTCTATATCTCACCATCACCCTGATGAGTCTCTATCGTCGCAAGGAATTCTTCCTGCAGTTCGACCAGCGGCTGAATGCCATCGATGCAGTGATCCAGAAATGCCGCAGGGTGGCGGAGATGGACAAGGTGAAGGTCACGGCGGTGAAGCACAGTGTGGCCTATCACTTCACCTGGCTGTTCCTCTTCTGCGTTTTCACCTTTGCCCTCTACTATGATGTCCGAGCACTGTATCTGTGAGTATTTATGTATGGCCAATATTTTAAATGTGGTTTTTTGAAGGTACTAACTAAGTATGACTTAACTTAATTACTTTAAAACCATCCTTGATTGTTCCATTAAAAATTCATTTATAAAACCAGACTTCTTTTCATTATTGTAACAATATTAGTGAAGAACTACAAATATTTGTGTGTAGTAATAACCAGATAACAACCAACTAAAAAATTTAAACTAAAAACTATTTAAACATTTATTAACTGAAAATTTAAATAACTTACTTTTTTTAAAGAAATTCTAACTTTCCAATCAGTATTTAACTATTTTATTTAGCTTTTTCCTTGTTAACCCCTTTAGAAACATTTAGGATTTGTACCAATCATTTTCGTGCAAATTTTGAGTGCCCGAGTGCATTTAATAATGGTAAAGTATTGCGTGGGGATATATTATCTATTACATTACCCATTTAAATGTGTTTGATTAAGATTATTGAATAATTCTGCTATCCATAGAAACTTTAACACAATTTTAATTCCCTACACATAGAAGCAAATAAAATTAACTTCGTGGATTTTCGAAAAGCTTAAACTTAATCTTATTACGATGTCAAGAGTCATAACTATTTATCAAATTACAAAAATCACTTTATAGCCTTAACATCTAACTATACATTTTCCTGGCTTTAGCACCTTTGGCAACTTCGCCTTCGTACCATTTATGGTGTCCAGTTTCCCCTACCTGGCGGGCAGCATCATCCAGGGCGAGTTCATCTATCATGTGTCGGTCATTTCGCAGCGCTTCGAGCAGATTAACACGCTGTTCGAGAAGATTAACCAGGAGGCTCGCCACCGCCACGCCCCCCTCACCGTGTTCGATATCGAGAGCGAGGGCAAGAAGGAGCGGAAGACCATCACACCGGTTACCGCTTCCATGGCCGGCAGGACGACGACATTTGGCAATGAGCACAAGTTGACAGGCGAAATGAAACGCCAAGTGGGCCAACAAAAGAACGATGAGGACGAAATGGACACCAGCAACGACGAGGATGAGGATGATTTTGATTATGACAATGCCACCATTGCCGAAAACACTGGGTGAGGGGAAAACGATTGAGGTTTCACAAAAAAAAATCCTTTGATTGATGGTAACAACAGTTGTTGGGTTACATTTTGATTTATGCTCAAACGGATGTTTGAGTAAATCAAAAATTTAGGAAATTTGTTTGAGTTTAAATCGATTTAAACCGATGCATACATTAAGTTAACTAAAAATCTCCAACGTAGACCCTAATTTTTCTTTATTTAAAATTAATTAGAATTGCTTTTATTTATTAATTTTATCTGAACAGAGGACCTTCAAAATGCAAGTTATATGAACTAGTTTAATAAAGTGAAAAATAATTTAGTTTACTATTATATTTTTTATATTTCAAGTTTTATCTTAATTATCTTTATATCTTAATTTATTAAGCATATTTTATAAACTTTTTTTTAGAAATACCTCTGAGGCAAACCTACCAGATCTCTTCAAACTCCATGATAAAATCCTCTCCCTCAGCGTGATCACAAATGGCGAGTTTGGACCACAGTGCGTACCCTATATGGCGGCCTGCTTTGTGGTTAGCATTTTTGGGATTTTCCTGGAGACCAAGGTGAACTTTATCGTGGGTGGAAAGAGCAGGCTGCTCGATTACATGACCTACTTGTATGTGATTTGGAGCTTCACCACCATGGTGGTGGCCTATATAGTGCTCCGACTCTGCTGCAATGCAAATAATCACTCCAAACAATCGGCGATGATAGTCCATGAGATAATGCAGAAGAAACCGGCTTTTATGCTGAGCAACGATCTCTTCTACAACAAGATGAAATCCTTTACCCTGCAGTTTCTTCACTGGGAAGGATTTTTCCAGTTCAATGGCATAGGATTATTTGCTTTGGACTATACTTTTATTTTCTCGGTGAGTTTTTGATGCCTAAAAGTAAAGCTTTCAGTTTCCAAATTTATATTGTGTTACATCCTTTTACAGACTGTCAGTGCAGCCACATCCTATTTGATTGTCCTGTTGCAATTCGACATGACTGCAATTTTGCGCAACGAGGGCCTGATGTCGTAAAAGGACCCCGCTAACTCAATTTAACAGCTTATTTTTTTACCTTAACTTTTTATCACAATTTATCACGTCTTTTTTTTCAACTGAATTTGAAAAAAATGGCCTGTTTGAGCAATGAAAGAGAATGTGTACTTTTTTTGGTGACGAAACGTTTTTAAAAAATAAATAAATATTTACATATGTATCTTAAATGTATATCAACTTACTCAAATGTACAATTATACAACAACAAAAATAAATAAAATTATTCATGTTCAATAAAAACATTTGAAATTCCCCAACACTAATGATGACCAATGAAATATTAAACATTTTTAGTGCTAGAAAATTCAGACCACTTCGAAATTTCACCAGTCAAACGTTCGCTCATAAATCACTCAGCAGAGTAACCCAAAACGAACTGCAGAAAAAATTCACAGAGAGGGAACGAAGGCATCTATTAAGCCCCGCGATAATCGCATCAGCCAACACTTTGGGCTCCCCATCAATAAAGGATGCGAAGGGCGGGACGGGACCAGAGGTTACTAACGCAATTTCTATCAAATGTCAATTGAAAACCCGATTTGCCAGTCATCAGTCAGGGCCTCTTTTTTTCACACCAAGTCCGCAGTTTGTGGCCATCAAACGGAAGCCAGAAAATGGGGAACGGGGGGAAAAGTGAAAGTGGGGCAGGGGGCAGGATGCTGGGCGGGTGAAACAAGAACATGAAGCAATTTCCGCTTTCAATCACGTTTAGTGCAGCGGAAATGTGTGCAGAAATATGTTTTTTCTACTGCGCTTCTGCTTCCTTTTCTATGCAAATTTTTAGCAGGAATCAGGTTAGATTGTAAATTGCATTTCGGTTTGGTCGAATCATTTTGATCAGAAAAGACACCAAAAGAGCAACCGTACACTACTACAGAAGCTAAATTAATTGCACATCATTTGCACAGAGTATCAAATTTAATTGATTTTTTGTATCACACTTTACATCTCTTTTTGTTACACTTAATGCGAACAAGACAAACCGAGTGACTCACATTACACACTATGTCAAAGCACTGAAACAAATAGGCAGAGTCTTAATTTATAAAACTTTAAATTTAATTAAATTTTATCAAACAAAAAAAGTTGTAATTTGTATCCATCTATTAAAGGAGGTTACAAAAACTATTGCTTCCTATAATATTTAATTCCAATTTAGAGTTTATCTAATAAAACCAGAAAAAATGTTTTGTTTTTTGTTGTACATGATTTTTTATAAAACTTACCATGATCTTTCGAAAATGCTTTGTAAAAAGTATATTATATGATTATTATCTACATATGTACTATTTTTTCTGTGTGTTGCGTTTCAATGACTAGAACACATCCTGAACACGTAAATCAATATGTGGCTCGATTGGCTCGTTTGCACACGAACCCTCCATGAAGGAGAAATAAATAAAGAGCCACAGGGACCCGGGGAGACAGGGGATGAAATGTGGTTGTCCTGGTCAGTGAAAATGGCTGGAAACAGAAGCAACAGGCAGCACACACATTACCTGCAAATTACGTCAACTGTTGCTGTCAGCTCTTCTTGAAAGCGAGGACACACAAGGTTCAGGGGTCACGAATTGAGGGTGAGGGCAGAACCAGAGTGGGTTAAAGCCAAAAGGGTCAGCTTTGTAACGAACTACACCTGAAATTATAGCTTATGAATAATTACAAACTAATTGTAATAAAACAAAAGGAAAAAAAGTTGAAGTACTTATGTTAATTAGGCAGTATACATAACTTGAAAGTAGGATATTAAGTTATAAAGAAATAGTATATAATATATTGTGTTCTTTTTATGATTTAAAAATGGAAAATACATTTTAGGAATAAAGAAAATAAAAATGTTTTAAAAGGTAGGGTAAGTTTTTATATATAATGTTTTTAATATGCATACAAAAAATTGTTGTTTTTAAATTTTAATGTCAAAACAACTCCATTTCAATTCCTTAGAACATTATACACAAATTTAATTTGTGAACTTTTTAAAATTAAAGAAGTAAATTGCTTTTGAAAAGAGTAAGTTAGAAACAAGAATATTTAATATGATTTTTTCAGTGGCAGACTCTGCATTAACTCATGCAACCCCTTCAAGGAAATTTGAAATGTCAGGGCACTTTTATACTGAAACGCTTGATGCAGTAGCTTTATATGGAAAATGTTAGCTGAGAAAAGCCATTCTTAATTTTTTCATTGCAAAGTTACATTGCAGTGTTAAACATTTTGAACTTTTCCCTTTACCAAATTGTGAATTTGGGATCAAAAAAGTTCCCAACTAAAAATGAGCAAACAACATTCAAATCAAAACTGTACAAAGTATGTAAATTGATGAATGCTAATTTTTGTGATTTACTTGACAACACTGACAAAAACCGAGAGCTTTCACACTACAGGTGTCTGTCCGAGGGAGACAGCAGCACCAAAGAGAGCGACTCACAGAGAGAGAGAGAGAGAGAGAGACGAGCGACAAGTGTGGTGAATATACCAACATCCTTGAGAACACGCAGACACCCTTGGCCAAGCGAAGGCAAATTGTGCGAGGACTACGAGGCGAAATCAAATCAAACTGATAACAGACGAGTGAGAGGGAGAACACGACTGAAAGAGAGCAAAGGACACGAGGCGAACTTTTCCTTCAGCGTGAGCCACGGATAACGGGACAGTTCGTGGCGGAGTTTCGAGTGTGTCGGTTGAGCTATAGCGGAATAACGGTAAAGAACATCCTTAGAAAAGAGAGTTTGAGTGTGTGGGTGGCAGCTTTAGTGTCTTGTGTTCTTGTTGTTGTTGTTGAGAAAAGCGAAAGTTTCGTGCGGTTGGCTTCAAAATTAATGTCTAAAAAACTTGAAAAAATCCCAAAATTACTTGAAAATTAAAACAAACATAATTTAAAAACAAACTAACTTTAACAAAACACACACTTAAATAGTATAATTTTTAACAAAGCTTACAAAATTTTTAATTAAAAGAAGACAATTACCTGCTAATAAAAACAAAAAAAAAATTAAAGCAAAATAAGATAACATGCAATTAAAATTAAAACTGTTTTGATATAAAGTCTGTTGAATAATCAAGCAGAGCAGACTGCGCAGTTTGGCGCCGCGTGGGCGTCTGCCCAAAAATACAAGAAGTAAAACGGAGAACAAGGCAGAAAACCATGAGAAATACATAAATCCCACCTAGACGGGAATGGTGTGTCTGCCCCTGACTTTTATTTACAGGTTGTTTTTTTGGGGCTCTTCACCGAAGCCGAAAGTTTTGCATTAAATTTTATATCTTTTATACCGAGCCAACGGTAACCAACTCAGCTGTGTTTCCGTGAAAAAACACCTTGAAATTTCTTTGTAGAATTTAAAATTACAACCTTTACAAAGTAAAGTAAAGTAGTAATTATGTTCAATAATTGGAATTATATTTAAGTAACAAAATGTATTAACCTATATCAAAATTGTTGTAAAAAAATACATACCTACTTGGTAAAAAATCCGAAATAAATGTAACTACACCGTGATTTTTTCGATGTTTTTGTCGTGATTACATATCCACATTTTTTCTCGATTTGAAGATAGCTTCTTTTGAAAAAAAACCAATTGAGAGTTAATTCTTCTCGAAAAACAAAGTCGATATCAATTTGTTTTCGCTCTTCCTCAAAAACGAAGTAAAAAATAATTTCGTTTTGATTTCAAGAACGTTATTACTAAAAGAGGTGAGAAGATTACATTTTCAAATCGAAAATGCTTGAGCTTGAGTTTTGGTAGTTTTTTTTAGTTTATTTCTGCATTAGCTGCTGATTATTTAAAGAGCATTTAAGCCTCTGTGTGCCAAAGAAAACACAACTTTCCACTGCTGCCCCTTCGTCTCCTCCGGCTTTTCTCAATCTTCTTCTTCGCGTCTCGCTTTCACTTGGTCATGAAAATCAAAGTCCCCCGTGTGTCCCGTCGATGTATTGGCCCCATCTGTGTGGATTGCCTCTGTGTGCGTGCCCACTCACACACATACACTTATATATTAGAGGGTTTTGTTGTTGTGGGGGAGCGGTGAGGAGGGGGTGCGTGAAAAGTTTGTCTTCCTGTTTGAGTTGCGTATTTGGGCGCCATTTCAGCATTCCACTTTTTATTTACTACAAATTGCTTTGCATTTTTGTACCATTTCTTCTTTTTTATTTTTTTGTAATTGCGTTTAATGCGCTGTTGGCAATTTGTTGAGATATAAAATTCACACCACCTCCACACCACCCACCTCCGAAGCAATGAAATATTATAATTAACTTTGCTGCCAACGGGCAAACCGATGAAATTTCCCGAACATTAATGAGGCGGCAACAGGTTCCTTAGCAAGCTTCAATTAAGTTTTTAATAAGCGACAGTTCACGGCTAATAAATATTCATAAATATTTCAGCTCAGCTGTTGGCAATTTTCAAAGTACTAACCAGTAAACCAACACCCCACGCGATTTGGGCCGCTGGCAAATTTAGAGTGTATTTAAAAGTTTTTGATCTATGTGAAAGTTTTCACCAACTTTTGCCAGTTGTCCTTGCAGGCAGGACGAAACTTTCGGTTCATTCATTATTGATGATAATATGTGCTCGGCTCCTCTGATGCTTAGTTAGGAAATTCTTGTGGCAAAAAGTTTGCAATTAATTGCAAACTACCGAGTCATGTGCAGGAATGTCATAATTCAATGGGAACAGGGAGGAATTTTTGTCAGTTTAAATTTGAATCATACTGTTGGAAATTCACAGAAAATTATAACAAACAGTAAAGGAATTTTATACATATTTTTCAAGTTATTTAAAGATGTCAAAATATGCTCTTTAACAGATTTAAGTGCGAATTTTCATCTCAAACACTGATAGATATACATAGATAACACACTCTAAGCTCTAGCTCTAAAAAGTTCTCCCAAACAAAACAAAGTAAATTATTCTCTTATCTAAAAGTTATTGTCCCTTTTTTTTACTAAAATCCCTCTTGAACAATAACAAGAACTTGTCAGAATTCCCAAATATTTGTTACACATCTGTGAATATTAAGCCAATAATAAAGTAAGCACAATTTCCACATAAACTCAATGAGCAAACAAAACATAACTTGAAATAAAGCCAATTTCCACAATAACGAGCACAAAAATCTACGCCCACACACATTCAAAAGGCTGACAATGGCAAATAACATTTGTAAAATTTATTTAAATTCTGTGTACAAATAGCAACACAAAATAGCACAAGACAATATAAGAATCGTTAAAGTGGAATGAGTTGATGAAGTGAAAATAATAACATGAGTGATAACTAATAAAAACAAAAGAAATATATATACAAACGATACGAAAAAGAATCAAAGAAAAAGGCGGCGAGGCTTTGACTTTGTGGAAGGCCACAAAAAGTTGGAGTCATGATTTGAGTTTTGGGTAAGGAAGGTAAGTTAAAATAAGGTTTTTGACAAATTGAAAATATTACTTGGGGTATTTACATTTTTTCTACTCATTTATAAAACTAAAATACGCAAAGTTTTATATTAAAGTCCTTCCTTTTCCACACATGGTCTTAAAGAGCCCTTTAACCTTTTCTCATATCCACAAAAATCCACAACTAACCAAATTTTCATAATTCATTCAAGAACATGAAGCAGCTCCCCAGAGTGCTGCATAGATATTCCATTTCATCAAATGTATTAGCAAAGTGAGAGCCGCAACCATCCCTCAAGAGATTTAAATTTAGCCCAGGCCTCCATGTACCTAAGCGTATACAATTTATATGGGCTATATGCCAAATTATTGTACATAATTGAATGTGTTATTTAATTATTTACTCAATGAATTTTCGGGGGTTACAGCGGGAGAGACCTTTTAGCCGCAAAATGTAATAAAATTAAATGGCTTTAAGGCTTAAGCTCGGCAAGCGACTGGAAAGTATGCTACAAAATCTCCCACATAAATATTGATGTATCTCAGCGGGATTGTGTGTATCCGTTGAACTGTTCGTTCACCTTATTTTTATTTGCGATACTCGAAGAGTAAGCAAATACTGTAAACGATCAAATGTCTGTCTGTCCGTCTGTCCGTCTGTCCGTCCGTCCGTACAAACGTCGAGATCTCGGGAACTATAAGAGCTAGAACCACCAAATTTTGGGCACAGACTTAGAAAAAGCGCAGATCAAGTTTGTTTCAAAACTGACCACGCCCCTTTTACCGCCCACAAACCGCGAAAATCTGTGGCGCCCTCATTTTTATGCAATCGTTACGGTTTAAAAAGAAATATAATGATATGTGCACTGTCTTACTACACTCCGAACCATTTTGTGCTCTAATAAATAATAAAGAAGTTATAGAACATTTTGCTATGCCTTATACATATGTAGTTAATGTAGCCCCATAGTGGCGACTCTATCGTTTTTTTTCGTTTTGTTTTTTAGCCCCATAGGTGGCGACTCTATCGTTTTTTTTTCGTTTTGTTTTTTTAAAAAGGGAAAATGAGTATCGCAAATCTTACAGTCGGGAACCCCGACTATAGCGTTCTTTCTTGTTTGCACTTGAGACCAAAAAACGAACTCAGACCCCTGTCTACCAAGTAAATATTCAGGGCTCTGACCCTGCAGAGGGCACATTGAACCATCAGTCTTAACCTTTTCTATAATTTTGCATACTAAAAACCGTATAATCACTTCTAAAATGAATTCATAAATCCACGTGTATGTGTTATGGTGATTTAGAGATTCTCGCATTTAATATCCCCTACGAACAACACAATTGTACATCAATAATTCATATTTAATTGCAAAATCCAATAAACTCCCTTGGGGGCCACAGGAATATTTCCCAAAGGATAACATAAATCATTTTCATTTTAATTGAATTAAATTAAAATTTGCCTGTCAGCAAATAAGAACAATTTGGCAATGACAATGGCAGTCAATTTGGCCTGATGGACCCATTTACAAAATGAGAAAGGTGACAGCACTAATTGAAAGTTATTGTTTTAATGGAAGTTAACCTTAAAAAACAGCATAAATGACTTAAAGACTTTGTTAGAAATTAAGATTAATTGGCTTGTTTTTTTTATTTATATTTTAACATGACATTTTATACATTTAAAGATTGTGGTATAAATTAGGTTATTGAGTGCATTATTAAATTATTGTTAACTTATTTTAAAAAGCATTTGACCTTTGCCCCATATTGGTTAAAATTTTTATTTTCAAGTGCTGTTTTTCTAATTAAACAGACGCAAGTCACTTGACATGTTAATAAAAAATTAGATAATTTCCTCCAAAGTCACTGTGACGCGTTAATTTCAGTCACCCACAAGCAATCCAATCGTAGCCCTTTCATTTGTTATAATTAAACAAAGCCTTGTTTGCTTGGATTAAGTATATATATTCCCACATCAATCATGGCACTCGATGTCTAACGATAATGCCGTACCAGCAGTTGAGATAAAAATAAAGCAAAAATATGGGAAGGCAGGGAAATACGAGACCTAACATAAGCCCCATATGTATGCGCACTTATGGGCGTGAGTGTGTGAGCATTTGAGCTGCTAGTCTGCTTATGTTCTTAAGGCTTATTAGCTGCTTATTCATTTCCCTTCTGAGTTTATTCAGATGTTAAATCAGTATGCTCGTCACTGGACAAGAACAACAAAAATAAAGGAGCCACGTGGTTCGGCCTGACAGTGACAATAAATATTAATGACCCTCGCAATTAATAGATATTTAAACAAATGTATCGCTCTGATGGTGTCATGAAATTGTTATTAAATCGCCATGACCAGAAGCACTCAACACGAACCCGCCAACTCCAGCTTCGAATCGACTTTCATTAGCTTTCTTTATTGTGTGTCGATTGTTTTTGCTTGAGGACAAAGCGGCATAACAATGTTATTGAAGTGCCACCCGTCATAATAAAAATAAAACAATAATGTAAGTGTATAGAGTTGTTTTTCTTTTAATTGTTTACGTTACTTATTATGAGGGAATTGTATTTTAATTGTAATTAATTAATTAAAAATTCCTAAACGAATAATTGCTATACATAATTTAAATTAGAAAGAAAACATTAATTAATCGTATTCGTAATCACCGGATAACCCCTATAAAAAAACTCCATTTTCAGTAATTACATTTTAGGTAAGCTTGCCAAAAAAGTTGTGAACTAAACTAACTAAATTCAGCAATTAGCGATGCAGGCAAAAACCCTCAAATAAAAAGTCTTAAACAAGCTGAAAACCAGGCAACAGTGCCTGCTAATGAATAATCCGCGCTGCCCTCAATTCCAACTTTTCTCATTACTCAAATCTATATGTACGAGTGTATATATATCTGCATATACAAATCTCAACACAGGGCACAGAATTAAATACCGACAAAGTGAACAAAAATGGTTTGAACAAAAAGCCATGGGAAAAAGGGGGCGTGCATTTTTGTAAACTGTTTGGGCAGATTCATTTGCATCTCCCAGTGGGCGTTGGTGGGCGTGGCCCGAAAGTCAAACGCCAAAGAGTTGCCTTCAAACGGCAACAACAAATTTGCGCTTTCATTTTAATTTTGCTTGTCTTTTCCCCAGTCACGCTGGCAAATCCTTTAAAAAGTGCCAAGGAACTGTTGCAAACAAGCCAGGCTCCTGCCTCTCGAGAGGCAGCTTCTGCACTTAATTTTAATTTAATTTTATTGTTTTAATATCCTAGCGCCACAAGTTTGAAACTTATTTCTTACTGCGCTAGTCACTTTGTACATAAAATCTTACATTAGTTACATTAAAAAAAGAAAAATCTATTACAAATTCAATCACAAATTCATTTACATTACAATTACAATTTTAATTACATTACTATGACAATTTCAATTACAACTAATATTTTTTATTATATATATATATTTTTTATTTTATTTTATTAATTTATTTTAATTTTTTGGTTTTTATGTTTTTTATGATGCCTTTTACAAATATTTTACTTTTACTTATTGTGTTATGTGAGTGTGTTAAAATGTTGTTTAAGTTTAACACTAAATTTTAATGTGCCAGTAATAGTTTTTAAGGAATGAGGTAAAGCGTTCCAAATTTTTATGGCATATACAAGAAATTGTTTCTCCGAGCTTGCAAGTTTTGTTCTAATGCTTATTATATTGTTCGTTCTTTGTGAGGATGTAAAACGAATCATGTCATACAGGTAGTCAGGTTGCCTAGAATTAATAATTTTATGAAGAAGGACTAATATTTTTAGGTCAATCCAGCTGTCAACATTCAAGTCGAGGATTTTTTTTGCGCTTTCAGTAACATGGTCAGTCCTACCCAGTTGGTATATGTATCTGGCTATATTATTAAATGTCACTTTTATTTTATGTCGACTTGCTGCATCACAGGTACCAAAAACTTCAACTCCATAAAAAGAGTCGGTACAACTAAAGTTTTAGCGAGTAATAGCCGGATAGAAATTGGCAGAAAAGTTTGTGTCGCATATAATTGTCGCAACAACCCATATGTTTTCCCTGTGGCTGCTCTTACATGATCATTCCATGACAAGGTTTTGTTGAACAATATTCCCAGGTTATTTGCTTTTTCAACATAGTCCAATTCTACATCTCCTATTCTAAGCTTTTGAAAATCGTTTGTGTTTATATTTTTCTTGTAGATGACCAAGCACTTTGATTTCTTAGGATTTAAGCTCAAGCCATTCTTCTTAGCCCAGTTATCAACGTTTAACAAACAAATATTAGACAAATTGATACATTCATTAACTAAACTCAACGGTCGACTAACATATAATTGAACATCATCCGCATACATGTGTACGTTACACATAGACAATTCATTAGCCAGATCATTAATATACATTGAAAACAATAATGGCCCTAATACCGATCCCTGAGGAACACCACGATAGGTTGTTTCAAAATTTGATGTATTTTCTTTTATAACGACAGCTTGCTTTCTATTTGTGATATAGGACGACATTAGTTTTATTGATGTGTCCGAAAATTTAAATAAATTCTTCAGCTTTTTTATTAATATTTTGTGGTTCACTGTATCAAATGCCTTACTAAAGTCCAGCAATGTTAAAAAAGTTATTTTGCTTTCATCAGTTTCCCTTCGTATTTCCTCAACAATCTTGATAATAGCAGTCGTGCAGCTTCTCTGCTTTCGAAAACCGGACTGATTATTATTTAACAAATTGTTTGAAGTGAGGAATCGATTTATCTGCCCGGCAATTAATTTTTCGAATATCTTTGAGCAATATGACAAAATTGAGATAGGCCTATATTCATTATTGCCCTTGGGTACAGGCATAATTTTGCTAACTTCCAAGTCTCTGGAAAGGTTGATGTTGTTATCGCCGTATTGAACAAATGTGTCAAGTGGCTAATAATTTTTGGAAGTATTATTTTTACAAAATTTGGATTTACCTCATCAAGTCCTGTAGCTTTTGATTTAATTTGTAGTATAGCTTCTAAGACATCACATTGATTCACACAAACAAAACTGAAACAATCAAACATACTATCTACAGTCTCTGTCGACACATACGTGCTATAGTCAGGATCAGGTACATTTATGTTTAAGAATTTTCTGTTAAGGTCGTCCACATTTACATCTTCCTTTATCACAGGTTTTATATTGCCAATTCCCAGGTTTTTTAATTCTTTCCAGACTTTTCCGTTCTCTATTGCACCAGTAAGCTTCATGCTTAAGTATTCCCGTTTAGCTGTATTAATCAGTCTGTTCACTGTAGTCCTTAATGGCCGCAAAAGTGCGAGGAATTGGGGGGAAAGGATGCCAAGGTTGCTTTAAAATTCATTTAGACATTTTACCTCAGGTATTTCTTTTTAAATCAAAGAAAACAATTTGTGTTTTTTTTTTAAGTCTAATCGATGCTGCAAGTGCAAATACCTTAATAAAAACACACAAACAGTTAAAAAAGACAAAGAAACATTTTTAAAATATTTTTATATTTCTGGTTTCTTTTCGATTTGACTTGATAATTAAATATACATAAATAAAGGAAAATGACTTGACTATTTATGTCAAATTATTCTTCAATTTAATATTTCTTCTCTACACAAACAAACGCTCAAAATACTCAAAGATGTATAAAAATCACTTGCATTTTAATAGAAAAACTTCTTTTAACAGCTATTCTAGCTATGACTATTACGACTTTTCAAGCTTATCACACAAATTTGACCATGGTTATCAAATTACCGTATATTTTTGTGACTTATACTCAATCCTGTTAGCAAACAACTTGTCACAATCATAAGACCCTAAAATATTTAAGCTAGAGCGACGGATGCACTTGAGTTGTGGTGCTGCAGCGTTTGAAGTGCCATTAAGTTCAGTCACAAAGTTTTACAACCGCACAGTCGCTCTAATGTCCCCTCGTTCCTCATCTCCATCCTCACACCCTCACTTAGAACATACTTTTTGCCAAAGCATCAAAAGCACAATTAACCGCAGTTTTGTTGCTGTAATTTTGTAATTTTATAGCACTTGTTCGACATTTAATTACACTAATTTATATGCAAACTGCAATTGACACGGCGACAGCGACGGTGGCGACACTGTGATGCTGCTGTCTAATGAAGCTCCATTTATTTTTCTCTTATTTAACATATATTATTACGTACAATTTTCAACTATGTGCTCTCGAATTTAATTTCACGCTAGTCAAGGTCTCAGGGGTGTTTTAAGTCAAAGTGCACTTTAAATTTATAATGCTTTTGGTTTTATCTCGATCTGATATATTTTTAAACGTCTTTGATTTATTTTCATTATATTGTTAAATTATTTTTATATTTCTTAATTTGCTGAATCAAACTTCATTGCAAATAACTTTCTTTCTTTAGATTAAACTAAAGATGAGTCCTCTATTGTTCAACTGTAAGAAACTTTAGTTTATAAGCAACTTTTTCAAATTTTAATTTAGTTTAATAAATTTAAGTAAGCATACCATTGTGAACTCTAAACAAAAAAATAAATACAGCAAAATGTACCAGAAACCTGCACTTATTTAGAACTCATGTCCTTCGAATCTTTTGTGTGGTATTTACCTAGTTTTGTGTTCCATGAAATGAAAATAGTTCTCATCTTGCATCGTCAAAATATTTCCAGTATTTTGACTTCGCATTACCCACTTTGGAATCTCATGCTCATCCTGCTCCCCCAAAAAGTATACTACAGTGAGTATAAAAACATTTATGCCGTAAGGGCAATGCAATGTCAAAGTTCCTTGCCGCTTCTGGGGTAAAGACATCAAACGCAGCTGCTACTAAATTCTCCGCTCTTTCAGCTGCTCCTACTAAGTCTTTTTTAGTGAGGTCCTCTTTTTGCTGCCGACTTCTTTATTCGCATTCCTTCCGCCAGCTTCAAGTTGTGTTCTCCAGCGAATTTTTCCACATGACGTGCGTTTAAAAGGGCAATAAAGCCGGAAAAAAAGGGAAAAACAAAAAAAACAATAAACGAGCACAGACAAAATTTGTCAACATGTTTATAGTAAGTTCTTCTTCATTTGTTATTTTTTTCTTTTACAGTTTTTGTTGGCACTGCTGTTGTCGCTTTTTGTATTAACATTGGTCATTTAACTTTTGGCCTTACTGTTGCTGTTTTCAATGGCTCTGGTTTTTGTTTTTTGGATGTTGCAGTTTGTCAGAATTATTATTGCTCTTGTTAATGATTTCCCTCGAGGTCTTTCTGGTTTTTACTGACCTTTATTTATGTTTATTTCATGTTGTTGACTTTAAAAAAGTTGATGCAGCTTTTTGTTTATGATTTGATTTTTTTCTTCTGACTTTTCCATGGATAATTGAGGGTTTATAATAATTACCAATGAATAAATAATTACCAATGAATAAATAATTTATAAAAGAAAAAGTAATTTGATGCATTTTCAGTTAATAAAACTTTGCTGTTCTATTTACGTTTTTACATAATCTCAAGTATAATATTTAATTTAAATTCCTAGAATTTCATAGTGTAAATTTCCTTGCGGCAAAAGGACCTTGCATAAGTTTATATTGTTTTTACTCGTAAAGATAATTTTGCAGCGACTGTTTTTGATGTTGCTCTTAGTGGCAGTAGCCAAACTGCTGTTGCAGCTGTTGCTGCTATCTCTCCAAATGTCGTTGCATTTTGCACGACACTTTCTGTCGCCTTTCGACTTGTCTGCCTTAAAGGCCATAGGAAAAACACTTGCACCTGTCCCAAGTTGCAGACATGAAAGTAAACTTTTGTTTATGGAAATGGGTTGAATTACTTCCTCGTTTGAGCGAAAAAGCAAACAAACTTTGAGCTGTTTAGCAGGAGGCTTCTCACGCTCCTTCTCCTTGGTCAGTGGCTTTATTTCGGTGTCCATGGCTGCCTTTCATCGCATAAACTATATCTATGCCTTCTGGGATCTTTTCATAAGCACGTTTTTATCTGCTTTACACATTTGTGCGTCGTCTCTCAAAATGGGAACAGGACTTGCGGGTGGGTCAAGCGTCCTTTAAGCCCCATTTAGGGTTCGACCGTAAAAGCTCTTCCATTCCTTCAGTCCGCTCCCCCTGCAATACTGCTGATTTTGTCAGTTTTTCTTTGTCATTGATTTTCGATCATAATAATTCCATGTGCTTTATGTGCCGGAAAGTGCCCGCTAAAAAGGACGACAAGCATCTGGCCATCCAATCCATTGCAATGCATTTATCCTGCCCATATGCGATGAGTTCATCTCTGCAATGATTTGATTTTTATGAGTTTCGGTTTATCTCTTCTTTTCATTCGTTATTCCTGTTGTTTTCTGATTGTGTGTTTACTTTTTATGACTTTATAATGCGGATATTATATATCTGTGTCCATATGTGTAGCGCTGATTTGTAAATGGAACACTTGTTAAGAAGTTAAGAGTCATTTGATGGATGAAGAAATATTGAAAATAAAAAGTAAATTTAGTCTTGAACTCTTTCCATGACATTTTTTTATGTTCATGTGCTAGTTTGATATTATCCCATATATTAGCTAATTTAATCTTTTTCAAATACCCCCTGGGCGAAACAGGCAATGACAAACCTAATCTTCTAACCAATTTCCACAACCTAATTTTCCCACAAGCAGGCCAAAGCTGATCCATGTCGATTCCAATGTTCAATCGAGTCCAGAACATTATGCAAAACACATAACAGGCAAACAGCTTAAGGAGTCCCAGGAACAACAACTAAACAACTAACACAGCCAACTGACAACTTCACTTATTCCAGTTGAGTTGTGACGTTCTGACCGCAGGCAGTCGACAAATGAAGGCAAAAAGGAAAGAAAAGCCAGTGAAAAGGCGTTGAAACGTTTCATTTCCTTCCACGTCTGTCGACACTCGGTCCAAAAAAAAAAATTGGATGGCCGAAAAAAAAATTAACCGCAGGCAAATCAAAGGCAGAAGAAACCTCATTAAATTAATGCAAGCCTCAGGAGTTTTTCCCTCCCCCTCCCTCAAAAAAAATCAACACCACGACGGGCGACCTCGGTTAATTCATGGGAAAAGCTTGCTTAGCGGGTAGCCAAAAATTGTCCCAAAGATTTGAAGTGCTTGATAGGCTGAACGAAATGATTGGCAGGACCCCTCAAGGACCAAAGGCAGTACGGGCTTAGTTTTGATAATATGTAAAACAAGGAAACGTTTTGTAAGATTATCCAGCACGCAATATGGAAATGGATCCACATTTCAGATGAGCTTAGTTTAAGGGAAAGTAGAAGAAACAAATTAAGGTCTGATTTTTTAGGATAACAAGAAATTTCAACACTTCCGTGCAAAAAAAATGACGATAAAAATAAACACATGCCTTAAATTAACTTTAATCAAACCAAAAAAATATATTCCACGAATCAGCCATATGAAATTAATGAAATTTCTGATGCACAAAATCAAAAAAAGTTTATAAAAACAAAAAAAAAAAAAGTTTTTGGACCCCACAACAAATGCGACAAGGTTTTTAAAACTTTTAAATGGAACAAGTATGGTAAAAATAAGTGTATGTGGTTTTTACACTAAGCACAACAACTCGGCAAAAACTGCACCTTGCTCTTGTTTGCATGGTTTTACACTTGACAACAAAAATTTGCAAAAAGCACACCCTTTTTTACTATTTTTTTATTTCATTTTAAATTTCCGTAACTTATCAACGTGGTTAAACTTATTTTAAGTAATTATTGGAACTTTGTCTTCAGCATTTCCTTAATTTATTTCGAGATGATATTAAAAATGTCTGCTGTATAAACTTACACTTTTAAACTAAAGCGTCCACCTAAAAATGCTCTTCTAAAACTTGTTAAAACAAACTTGTGCCGAAACTTTTGCAGCCAAGTGTCAAATATGTGTTCATCATACATACGATGTGTCCGACACAGATTTAGAGGGACTTTCGTTTTTTTTCCCCGTTGATGTTTATTTTAGCCAGCAAATAAAAAGGACAAACAACAACTGGTAGCCATGTTCAACAGCATTTCCGCTTACAAGACTTTTTTTTTGTCGGTTTGAGTCGACTTGTGTGGGGGTGTGTAGTCTGAACCCTTTTACAGTATTTGGCTACGAACTCCTGGTCCTGGCAAAAAAAAAAAAAAGCCAGTCAAAAGCTATCCACTCAATCCTTTGCATGTTGCTCATATTTCTTCGGCACCGCTGCCTGTCTGCAGCTTTTGGCATGTGTGAGTTTTCCACTTTCCATGGCCGCTGCTTAGTCATGCTGATGAAACGCGAAAAACGCGACTGGCGATGGCGGAGGGAGGATTTTCCCAACTGTAAACAATAAATATAAACATGGAGCGCTGTGGGTGAATTCATAATAATCCCATCCCACCATCATCATCATTTTCATAATCCACATGCTGTCGTCAGTCAAGTTCAAATGGCTGGCAAATTTTTTTTGTACACATTTACCATATACCAACAAATGGCTAATGCATATAGAATTGGGGTCTAGGAGGCGGTTAAAGCTTTAGAAGGGGGATACGAAGTGGGTGAAGGAGTGCTTAGATAATTAAAGGTAGCTTTGCAAAATTTAAAAATCACAAATTTGTTTTTTTTTAATATTATATTGAAAAATATTCACGGGAATAACCGGAATTACTTTATTTTAAAAAATTGTAGCCTTGTAAAAAATATTAAAATGCCACATGGTCGTTTTTAATTTTTAAGAATTTTTAAAGTTTTCCAAAAAAATACATGTCATACGATATGTATGTAGGTATGATTAATAATAATAATTTTCGTTACTAAAACTTATTTTATTTATTATTATTTTAAAAGATTTAACAAAAATTACTCATACGTCATGTTGAACATAGATCGAAGGAATTCCTAATGTTTTTCTATCGGAAATCCATTTAAACAAAAATAAATATAAATATTTTATCAACAACTAATAGTGTTGGTTAGTTTTTTCTCAAAGCCACTTTTGCTCTTAGCACAAATTATTAGGTCAACACATAAATAAATTGTTGAAATATTTATTTATGGCCTGCACAAGTGTAAACAAAACAAAATGGAACTCGGGGAAGTTAGAATCTGTAAGAAGGGGCTGACAGAAAAGTAAGTGCACGGGCAGATAGCGACTTGGTTACCTGAAACGCCCACAGCTTGGGTCTGGATAAAAACCAACTCGTAAATAAATACCACAGCCATAAATAAAATAAGAGGGAGTAGGTGGAAAACATATTCAGACCCGACCCATTTCCCCGTCGACCCAGTGAGAGCGAGTGAAATGTAAATATCAAATAAAATGCTTTGAAAAAAGAAAAAGCGCTACACATCTTTTGCATTTGAGTAAAAAGGCGCGGAAGTAAGTTTTGGATTTGAGTTGCAGACCACTTCTGTCTGCACAAGTTGGCATCGAAAGGGGGTTGTCATAAAAATGGCTTTTCCCGCCCTAAAAAAAGAGGTAACTCCCCCACATCCTTCAATACCACTTCCACTTTGTTCCCTTTATTTGCAGTGCTTTCAGACACAGAAAAATGGCTTTGTAAGAAAGTATAATAATGGCCTGGCTAAAAATATTATATACATATATGGGGAGCCATAAAGTCTTTATCGATCGCAGTTCACTTTCTCTTTTTGTATTTAAAGTAACACGGAAAAATAACTTTAGGCTTTAGCTTGGTTTTAAAATTTGCTACAGAAAATTCTATGGTAATTAATTATCTACATACTTAAAATAAAAGAAAGTTAAAGTAAAACAAACTGAATCCTCAACAAATATTTATTAAATTTTCTTAGCTTTTTTTTATGTTTAACTTTAAAATATTTTGGGTTTACAAAAAAGAAAATAAAATTAGTATTTGTGATTTTTTAAAATTATATAACTTAATTTACTGTATAAATAAGCACACTAATTCATCTTTTTAAATTTTATTAAACAAACCATTTTTTTTTACGATTTTTGCACACAAAGTTCACTATATCAAAAAAAATACGAGTAGGTGAACGGGTTTTTATACAACTTGATGAGAGTATTTTTTTCAAGTTGCTAAATTTATATTTAAAAAGGTTATACAAAATAACATTTAAAATCGGTATGATGACCAGATGCACCTCGTTCGTGCCAAGGGTTAACACAATTTTTTAAAGCCTTCATTGTCTACCAATAATCCACGTCCTGTGTCCTTCTGTTTGCAGTTGCAAATGCAAAAACAACAATGAGATGCTGGCACAATGCGGTAAGGCGCAAGAAGAAGAAGCAGGAGGCGGAGGCGAGGGCGGGACTCCTCCCAGGAGCTCCACATGGCCAGATCTGCCAGGGACAGCAACAAGTGCCCAGCTTGGACACTTGGCTAACAACGAGAGCCGTGCCTCTGCTGTGGCTGCACTTGTTGCTGATGGTCGCATTTGCAAAACACGCGACGGCAGCAACAACTGCCACTAATCCCGAGGCCACCACCACAACAACAATAAACAACTACACGACGACAACAACCACTGCAGCAGGAGCAACATCATCCACATCAGCCACTTCATCAGCATCAGCAGTTGCGGATAAATCCTCTGGCAACTACTGGAGCATCCTGGAGGACCCATTCAAAAACATCGTGCGAATCGGAGATGGCAACACGGTCTCACGGGTAAGTTATAAGGGAGTGCTGCATAAGCTGGACAGATGGAGCTACGGGAGATTATCAGTGCTTTATTCAATGACCCATCAATAAATTCAAGAGAAAGCTTTAGCTGGCTTAAAAAAAGGGCGACAAAAGTAGTGTAAAGTGCATTTTCTTTAAAATTTTTTTTTTAAACAATAACCTAAAACTATCAAAATCGAATTTAATACTTCGGATATCAGGCTACATTGTGTTATTCCAACTTTTCGAATGTTTATTAATGAAATTTTTTTATTCATGAGAATTTACCAATAAATCCCCAATTTTTTTGTATTTACAATTTACTTTACTTTCTTTTTGCATATTTATGAAAAATAAAAAAACAACATATATTTTTCCAGTTTCTTTCCACCATTTATGAATTCATTCACAGATAACAGAGCCACTCCATGTGGTCTAGTGTAAACCCCATTTAAGCTGCAATTATGCAGGAGTGCAATTGAAATAATGAGAATAAGTGTTGCCCAGAGGCGGGGAAGAGGGGGACTGGAACCCTCGAGCTGCGTTTGAAGGTGCGTTCTGTACCTCAGGGCTCTCTACACAATTTAATTGAATTGAGATTGCAGAAGCTCACTTCACTTTCTCCATTCCGTTTACCAATTTGTCAAGTGGCTATTTAGGGCGCACTTAATAATGTTCTATTAGGGACTGTCAAATAAAGTCAATTTTGGGAAAAGAGTCTCGAAGATATAAGTTTATTATAAGAATAAAATAATACAAAAATTGTATTTTCTCTGACTATTCTCTTATACTCCCAAATAAGATAAAAAAAGATAAAATAGCTTAAATAGCCTCCCAGTAATTATAATAATTGTTTATGTCAGGTTTCCTTGTACACACATAAACACTACATAAATACTTCAGTACCTACCCATAACTGGTTAATGTGTGCTCTTACAATTATATGCCGCACTTACCTTAAGTAGATTTCGGAGACCATTTTCGCGTATTTTGCAGCGGTTTATGTACACATAATGAGCCCAGTTAATTAGGTTAAATGGTTAGCAGTTGCGTTGAGCGTTTTCTGGTGTAGATACGTTTGCAATGGTAAGATCTATTGAGAAACTTTATTCACTTTCCATATCTCTTGACCAAAACTTTGTCGTCCTGGTTTGTCAAACAATAGACAAAATATTTACTTAACAATACAGGCCCAAACTGAAAATTCTAAAAAAGTTTTGAATTCAATTTGTGTGCTTTTGTACTTAAAAATTTAAAGTCAAAACAAAGCAAAGCTAAAAATTTTAAAACAAAAAGAAAAGCCAATAACGTAATTTTCCACTCAAACGATAAAAGGGTCTAAAACAAAAATGAGGATAAAATGGTGGGGCACCATGAATTTTTGTTTAAGCTAAAATGTATTTTTAATGCGTTTGTCAGCGGCAGGCCATCGAAACAAAAAAAAACACTGACTTGAATAGACAATAACAAATTGAGTTGGGTAGCCACAAAATATGTATGTGCACTGGGAAAAAATATCACACAAAAAACAAAATAAGGGAAAAAATTAAAAAAATTAATTAAAAATTAAAAAATTTTTTAATTTGCTTACAATTAAAATTAATTTAATGTTACTATGATAACAATACAAAATGACAGAATTATAAACTAAGAAATATATGTATATAAACAGAGGCTGATCCGCAAAATTTCGTGGTTCTCTCTTATGTTCCCGAGAACTCGACGTTTGTACGACGAAACATTGATTTTCGTATTCTTACTCTTGTATGCAAATAATTAATTTATGTTACTATGATAACAATACAAATGACAGAATTATAAACTAAGATATTATTTAAGTGACCCAATTCAACCATAAGACTTCTAATTTAATGACCTCTATTCATTTAATGACAATAATGGACATTTCCCTAAACATTTACAGACGGCCATTGAACAATCGCTGGTGACCATTCACGACATTGCCACCGAGAATTTGGGGACATTGTGCATCTCGACCCTATATCGACCCCTACAAGTGCCCATCAACTCGGAAAGATATGAGAGCTCCAGACAGAAAGCCGATTTGGCCGCCTCGATACTCCAGGAAGTTGGCATCATTCGGCATGGCGGTGAGTTTGAACAGGAAATAATTCCACCTGCTGCCCACCAATACATATATATTTTGTATCCCATCATCGATTATTGATTTTGTTTTTGTTTGCGTGTGGGCGAAGTTCGTTTTGTTACCGCAACCGAATGACATTTTCCTGGTGGGAAAATTCATATGACAAAGTCAATACGCGTGTCTCACATGCAGAACCGATTAAAGTGTGTGTGTGTGTGCGTTTGTTTTTACTGTATCGATAGGGTTTCAGTTCCACAATTTTTTTATTGAATGCCAGGCCATTTTATGTTATTTTCGGTGGTCACGGTGGAAATTCCTTACTTAAGCTGTAGTTGGGAATTTGGTAGGTATTGCTGTAGCTTTTCGTAGAATCGGTGGTGAATTTAATTAAAAGTTAAAAGAACAAAGGATGATAAGATGAAGAATTCAGCTTTGACCTTAACAAAATTTCATGGATGAAGAAAATATGTAACTTTAAAAATAAAATATGCATGTCTTTTAAAAAAAATTGTACTGGGTTTATCCAGTGATTGTATTCGTTATATATTTTTTCGTTTGGAACAAAATTAAAAGAACAGTATAAAAATATACAAATCCTGAACTAAAAACACAAAAGCCATGATTTGGTAAAGAAATCCAAAGTTAAATATGAAAAGGTACACTTTTGGAGAAATTCCTGCAAATATCACAGAATTTCTCAGAATTCCCAAATACTTGTATTAAGAAAAATTGTTAAGGTCCTTTCCAATTCAAACACAAATTTTCATATCCCTTAAGTGGAAATCTGATTCCCTTCTGTTGTGCAAAGATTTCATTTCACCCTCGAACCTTGTAAAATGCTGTGTACATTTGTACTTATTGCCATACATGTCCTTGCTTAATTTCACAAAAATCTGTTCCTTTTGGATCCCCTTACCATTTGTTCTCGTGTTGACGGTGTTCCCGTAAAAAGCTTTGAGGGTAAATCACGGCTCAGAACAAGAGAGCGAATGCGACGGATGACACAAACGCACAATGCGAACTTTAAATTAAATCTTCAGCAACAACGTTAACATTGGGACTAACAACGGTAAAGGACAGTGCATGTAAACGAGTGGGAGGTGGGTTGTGGTAGGCGGTGGTAGGGTATGTGGTAGGCGTGAGAAGGGACGAAAAAGGACGAAGCGTCGGCATTGCTTGATGCGCCACAAGTGCGTCGTTCGTTGTCAACCCCAATGCTGTCGCGCGGCTGTCAGGACAAGACTTTCATTCCGATCCCAGTTGCCAGTCGCCCAACAGAACAGCCTTGACAATGCTCAACAAAGTGATGAACTGAAAAAAAAATTATAAATGTATATTTGAATTTAAAGCCCGAGGCAGCAAAACAGGACCTTGAGGTCATCAGTTCAATTGGAGCTAAAATATTAATATTTACCATAAATTTGGTTCTGGAACTAGATTTTTACCAGCTGTATCGCTTAATTTTCTCTATTATTTTAACTCTTTAAAATTATTGACTTCAGTTACCAGGTTATTCCAGATGAGATTACATTGGTCTCATCTTCCCCTTTAAATCATTTAGCTTCTGAAAAAGGGTTGCAGAAATATTCCGCTTAATCGGGTCAGAATAACTTCTTTGGTATCAAATAAATCTCAAAGTGTAGGAATCATCCAATAAAATGCTATCAGTGTGTCATGCATAGTCAAGGACGAACCGGAGTACAAAACGCACAATGAACTCATCGCTGGGGCTTCGCTTGGGATCAGGATAATAAGAGGAGCCGCCGGGAGTGTTGGAGCGCACAAGTTGCCATTATGGTCATGATTTCCACACCGCCTTGAAACAGACAACCGACATTTCCTCGGCCAGACTTATATAATACATATATAGTATATATCTGGGTTTTCTCGCCGTCACTCTCGCTCTGTGTTCGTGCTCAAAAAGGTGAGACGTGTCAGCGAAAATCGTATAAAGTGAAGGCAAATTGGTGCCTTTTGTTGTTGCTGCTGCTGCTGTTGTGTTATTGTTCCATCATCCTGTTGCAGGAGCAACAGGAGGCAGCCATTTGTATACAATTTTCGGCACTTGCCTCTATCTTACCCTTGGCCGCCTGTGTTGACTCTTGAAAATTTGATGCGGCGCATAAATTATTCCTACAAAGTGCCCTCGCAAATCGAATAAATTTAAGCCAATTTAAAAGGGGCAACAGCGGCAGCCACTCAACGAGAGGGTATCACCGGCATGAAAAGCGTTTAACTGCAGAATGTGAGAAGTGCAGAGAAAGGCTGGAGTGGAGAATCAATTACCAGACTTTAAGCTTAAATAAAAGAAACATTGTGAGAAGCATAAAAGTATCTATTAAATTTAAGATACATTTTCTTAAATATTCTGAAATCACTTTTCATTCACTTAGTAATAAAGTATTCTTCTAAAAATGTATTGACGCCCTGAAATCTTCGAAAATTCTCTTTGTACTTCGTTTCACTTTAAATTTTCATTTGTTACCCTTTGTACTGAATGAATATTACAATTTAAAAGAAGACAGGTTAAACAAGACAATTGCAGCTTGTCAACTGCTAGCAATTTAAATGAAGAAGATTGAAATGAGAAATCAACTACCAATAAATATCAACTTTACCCAAACATCACCTCAATTTTGTGAACGACAAGCACTCTTAATTGAAAGAGATTTTCATTTCACTTGCCAACCCCAGTATATTGCTCCCAAATGTCCGATTTCAGGGAAACACAGAATCTCGGGTAGATTTAATTATTCCTGAAACACCTGACAGCTGCAAAAAGGCCCCACGTGAGACGGCAAAAACATGTCTGACTGTAGTTTGAATAATTGCCAATTTTACACACTTTTCCACACACTGAAACTTTTGTTTCCAACAAAAAAGAAATACACAAATTGTAACAATTGTTGTAACACTTTCTGCAACATCTTTGCAACGAATAAAACATAACCTTGCCCAAGAGGCAATAAATTCAGAAACTATCCACACAAAAAAATAGGAAAAAAAGAATGATGATGGAATACGGACGAGTCCGGAACCAAATGACAGAGCAGATGATGGATGAGCCCGTGACCCATAAGCACATCATTCCCGCTATTTGCCTTGTCGCAGTGTGTTACCTTCTCAGGTGAAACCCATCTGACAGCCATGGCGAAATGTTGTTTACCATAAGCGTTCTGTCCCAGTTACATTTCTCAGGATAGATGTGATGATAAAGGGAAGGGTTTACACATATGTCTACACAGTGAGAAAAATCAATTTAAAATTAACCACTTAAATTCCAGCCTTAAATAAATGGTGTTAAACAAAAATAAGTGTACTACTTTTATCCAAAAAATAAATTTGTCAAAAATAGTTATACAAATAAATAAATTATTTTTTTAGATTTTAGCAAAAAGTTTTTTCTGTGTTATTATTGGTTTTCGACGTGGTGACTTGGCTCGTGACTTTCATAGGAATACATTTTGAAAGTGTTATTTATTGTTTTTGTTTCACTTCAAGCTGTATTTAAACACAGTAGCAGCTATTAATCATTTAGACCGAACAAAGTTAGTTAAAGTTTTGCATAATTTTAGTTACTTGTGTGTCCCTTTTTTAACCCAAACGAAATGTTTATTGCCTTAAATTCCTTTCCTATCCTATACTGTCGTATCATATCCTGTTCGTTACCCATCGTTATATTAAACGTTTTTAATATTCTAGTGCAAACATAATTTTGAAAAGCCAAAGAATTAAGTAAACACTGTCAAAACAATTATTTGTTTTATCGGATCGAAAAAGTAAACATACACCGCCACTTACGGCACTTATATCACAGACCTTTATAAGTAGTCCCTTTCCTCCAAAACAACAAAAGTTTACCAACTACAAAAATTCACGTGCACGTTTGTGTTGCTTTCCCAGGATAAAACAGGGCAAACTTTACAAGATGTTACGGGTTCCTTTTCCAGTAGCAACAACCAACACAGGCAGGAAAAGGAAAATAAGAAAACCCTATACATACTAAAACATAAAAATAAAGAAAGTACCACGGAAGTTGTGGTAATCGAATTTAAATAAGTTTACTTTGTAAACAATTCTCGTTTCGCTTTCGCTTCCTCTCCCTCAGTCTCGCCCTTTTTTTCCTTACTAAAAGTCAAACATAAGTGATTTCATTTTAGCTTTTTTTAAGGGTAACTTTTTATTTTGTTTTTCTTTTTAAATATAAAAATAATTTAAAGAAAAACTAGTTTTTAATTGATTATACTGTTTTAATGCAATTTTAATTTATTCAAAAATAGCTGAATAAATTAAAAAATTAGAGAAAAATTAAAAGTAGTGTTTTTTTTACTACGCACTTTTTATATATTTATTTATTGACTTTAATTTTAATAAAATTTAATTTAAGTAAAACTTTTTTGTAGCTTGATTGAAGTTTAAGAAAGTTTATAAACTCTTTAAAATTATTCAGTTCCCTTAGAAAAACATGTGTAGCTTGATAATCGATTTTATTTGATAAAAATAAAAAGTTCGCTGGTTTTCTCTTTGTAAATATCAGTAACGACAAAATTAAATTAAATTGTTCAATTGTATGTTTTTTCCTTGCTGTAAAAAAATGTGTTTTATTCGAAAAACGTGTCAGCACTGAAAAGGCAGCAAAAGGCAGGCGAGTGTGGCAAAAATATTAGCTTCTGACAGTCACCAACACCTCCCACACACCAAAGGATGGAGCTTAAAAGAGTGGGGAGAACGAGAGGACCTCTGATGTCCTGCCGCGCATATTAATCATTGTTGCTGGGTTGACACTCTCGCCAAGGCCGCACGCAGAATTGCAACAACAGCTGCGGCTCTTAACGACTGTTTCAAGGTCGCAGTAACAATAACAATAACAGATGTACCAATTTAAGCGCTTGGGGTTCCACAAAATGCAACTCAATAATGGGTTAACAACGCGGAAGCCTTCATAACGCGATTAACACATTTAATTGCACACAAATGCAGCTGGCCACATTTCAGGACATGTTTAATTAAAGGTTCAGTTTTAATTACCAATGAAAGGGAGTTTTTTAAACGGATTTTTATAGTAAGCCTTACAATTTTAATGAAGAACGGTTTTCACTGAATTTTAAAATAACAGGATTTATTCTAATAGCCTGTGAAATTATGAGCTTTGTTTTATAAAAAATGTAATGCTTTACACATTTAGAAAGCAAATTAAGATAATTAAAACTATTCATATTTAGGATTTTTAGATGATTGATTTTACGTGGTTACAGTACAATTTTTTAGATCTTATATTTAAAAACCAATTAAATATATTTTATATCGGTTACTAAAATTTTTATTTTTTTGTTACTATCTGCAACCAAACTGAATGTCAGCTAAGTAAATTTATTTTATTTTGCAATAATTGTGTAAAATTTTAAAATAAAAACAAAATCATTCATTAAAAAAATGTTTTACTTTCGGGACAATCTGTTTTAAAAAAATTAAGGTACAGAATAAATGTAGACAATGCGAGCTTCCACCTTAACTGCTGAAAAATTTCCTCCCATATTGGCAACAGGCAACCTCGTTTCGATAAGCAGTCAACAGCGAGTGAGTAAAATTAAGTTAAAATTGCAAAAATATGTATGTAAATCATGGAGAATGCAATCAAGAAAACAACGCAGTCAACAATGAAAATGTCCTGCTGGACGATCGAAATGTTGGCAGGCCGAAAAAGGAGAGAACACAGCAAATAATTAAAGTCCTGCAATTTGTGCGCTGTAATCGGCAATTACGAGCAGTGAAGAGTGACACGGCCAGCGAAAGTGCGATTTTTAATTACTTTGTGCGTACTTTCATTTCATTTCATTTCCGCCAGCAATTATTGAAATAACAATTTGCTCACGTAACGTCAAATGCTAATTTGCAGTCTGTATACTTTTCCATTTGCAGGGTTGTCCGATGCGTTGGCCAAGGGCCTGCTCACCGATGACTCCATAACTGGGGCCCGCATTTTGGCCCTGAATCTGACCAACGGAGCGGTGCAGTCGTACGTCTGGTGGGTGAAGGGGGAGCAGGCGGAAACGCAGCGTTACGACGAGGACGGACTGCAGATTGGCAAAAAGCCCGCAGGCAGCTATCCCTGGTAGGTATCAAACAAGGAGTGCTGACGGAATTTTTGATTCCAAACCACAAAATGCTAGGCAGACAAAAAAAATGTTTGGTTTTTTTTTTAAAAATACATAAAGTACTAAGTGTACGATTTTTGGAGATGATGGTCCTAATTTAGAATTTTTTTTCGGCAATAAATATTACAAAATATTTTTCTTAGACGTGATCTATTCTTATTTATACACTCAAAAATAAAATGTACTCTGAACTTTAAAAGTTCCCAAAAAAAAAAAAGGTTTCTTTTCTTTATTCAAGAACAGATATCAAGTTATAAGAAATATTTTCCCATTTTTGAAATAGTTTTTTAATCCGTAAAATAGATTTCATAAGTTATGGTGTTTTCTTGTTTTAAACTTTTTTAAGTTCCTAAATATCACCTTACTTGCAAGTGCACAGATCTAGCAATAAAATAGCCAAGGTGACAACACAACATTCCATCAACATCCTGCGTTGTAACCCATATTTAATTGGCCTTTCCGGCACAGGTTCGACGACGAGAGCTCCTCGCCCACCCTGCGTTCGCCCAAATTCGCACCCAGTCCGCCCAACAACTACTACAAGGGCTGGTGGACCTATCCCTACTTCTCGTGCTCCCTCAGCCGCTGGCTGGTGTCCTACAGCATCGCAATACCGCCGACTGGACGCCACGGGCTGAGGGGATTCATCAGCGTCGACATCGATGTGTCCAGCCTGCGGGTGAATCAGTGTGAGGCGGAGCCCTATCAATTTGGGAGTCGCCGCCAGAAACTGCAGCAGCAGCAGCAACGCCTCACGGTGCGGAGATCCTCCCCGTTCCTGGGCAGCAGGATGGGAGGAGTCATCGACGAGAGCACCATCAACGACCTGCAGGCGTTCCACAGCTCCCACAAGTGTCATCGCACCTCCATGGTGGTGAGTGAGCCGAAGCCTTATCCAATGGCTTAATTAAAAATCCTTTTCTCTTAGTTTTGAGCCAAAAAAAAACTTGATAACTAAATGCACATATTTTGAAAGCTTCACTGCTCAAAGAGGGTGGGATGAAACTGAATGGTTATAGTCACAAAGAAGAAATGGCTTTGAAAACGTATTATGCGGGGGTGCCACAGAAACCGTCGACGGTTTTGGGGAGTAATTTTTCGGAAATTCGAAAAAAAATCGTCGGTGCTACAGAAACCGTCTCGAACTTGTTGTTGGGACTAACGATTCGGAAAAAAGACAGGGCTGACTTCTTATTTTTATTTGTCATTTATTTGCTATTTTTCAATAAATTCAAGCTAAGTTTTACTTATTTTTGGAAGACAATACCAACAACTAAAAAAACTCTACACATAAATCGTAACGAACAAAATAGTTCAACATTTTAAAATGACCGCCAACCTAAACAACAGAAGCCATCCCTGTATTAGATGGCTTCTTATGAGAGGCCGCTACATAAAATCAGAGCGAATCCTTTTGCGAAATCGGCGTTTTCTAATATAAAAATCAAGAGCACGGTGGCTTGCTTTGATTTCCTATGCTTTCCCCTAAAACTAAACAACATTTAGGCAATAATATTTAAAATTTGTTGAATTCACTGACATTTTCAAACAATTTGTCTTCTTCTTCGTCGCTTTTTAAGGTTTTTACCCAAGCCGGTATTTTTTGCCACACGCGGTCACACTTAAGTGCAATGCAACGATTTGTTTTATTAATTTCACAAGAAGTACAACTTATTTTCACTTGAAATTTTGACACGCTATAGTTATAGTTATAAACAATAGTATAGCGTACCAAAACAATAATAACAATCATATTTCAAATATGAAAATTACTCCGAAATTTGGCATTTTCTATTTGGAGCAAGTTGGCATTTTGGTTTCTCGGGTGGAATTCGGCCGGAATCACACAAGCAATTTTTGAGGTGACGGTTTTTGGAGAATTATTAATTTAAAATATAAAAAGATCAAAACATAAAAAATGTTGTATGCAGATAGCACATACAATTCATTAACGTTGCTTTAAAAAATGTTTCATTATTTATAAAAAGGTGCAAGTATGCTTATTTAATAAAACTGTCGTTTAAAACATGGGGGAAATGATAGAGTTTTCTGTGGCACCGACGGTTTTGCCTTGGGTTGGAACTTGGGCGGACTTCGGGAGGAACGGTTTCTGTGGCACCCCCGATGAAGTTTAATTTTTTTTCTTATCAGTTTTCTAGATGTTATTAAAACGTTTTTTGGCAGCAAAAGCAATTGACTAATTTACTTTCATGCTCAAAAAGAGTTTTTAATTTAATTTTTAAGTGAAAGCAAAGGCTTAAACTTTTTTTTGTCTTTAAGTCTTCACAAACTTGAAACATTTAAATAAAATTGCACTTTTAGTTGTTCATATTTGTAATAAAATTAGCTTCAACCAGTTTTTAATGCTGAAACAAGAAAAGAAAAATAAGAAAAGAGTTTAAATACATAACCTAATGAGAGCTTTCCAGTTCCATCAATATCCCAGAATTTTTGGCAATTTAGTTCGATTACGTTCTTTGGGTATTATATAAGAGACCATTACTTTGACCAAATCGAATTGATTTCACCTGCGGCTTAAGGGGATATATACAGCCAGAAGCCCGAAAAAATACCGTTTTTTCGAATTTTTTTTCAGGAAAACTATGTACAATTTCAGACCGGGCGTTTTTCCATCTAAAAGTATACACATTAAAGATTATTTCACAATTTTTTTTATTGAAAAATTTTTACAGTGTAGCGAGATATGCTGGATTCTTCCGAGCGTTAAAAAAAAAAAGGACATTCGGTAGCCAACCCCGCTCCTTCGAAAATCATCTAAAACAAAAAAACCAAATTGATTATTAAATAAGATACTAGAATCTAGTCCTCATCATAGGTGTTTTTGAAAATATTGATTTTTGACAAAATGGCGGACGTTTAAAAATGACATTGCGATTTTTGACTAAAAATTAGCCATTGTTTTGCCTATTAAAAAAAACTAAGCATCGGAAAAAAAATCCTATGATGAGGACTAGATAATTATGTATAGAATAAGCACAAAAAATTTCATTGCTATCGGTTCGCTAGTTTTCGAGATATTTTGGCTACCGATTTCAAAGACGTGGTTTCGAGAAAAACGCGATTGAAAATTTGGTAATACGGCACGGCACGCACGAACGTGACTCACTCTTCGGTCTATAACTTCGTTATTTTTTGAGATATCGACTTGAAACTTTCACAACACGTTTTTGATCCCTTAAGCTTCAAGAAAATGCAAAAAAAAAAAATGATTTTTTCGAAAATCCTGGCTGTATATATCCCCTTAATAACCTGAGTGTATTGGCATTGCCCCTTGACAGTGCGACTATCGTCAGCCGAGTGCGGAGGCACCGACAATAACCGGCGGAAAACTGCTGACCACGCTGAGCGGGAGCAGCAGCTGGGCCAGGGGATCCTACCAGTGCCTCTGCCGCGGAGGATTCTACTCGCTGCGACATCCGGACGGATTCAACGGCACCATCATGGAGATTGCCTGGCAGGAGCAGCAGGACAATATAAGCAATTACTACACGGACGTCTTCAAGTGTTTGCCCTGCGCCCCCGGCTGCGACACGTGCACGGGTCCGGAGCCATGTCTGGCCAACTACCACTGGCCATTCAGGTGGGTATCTTTGGGCTATTATTTTTAGACAGTGATGGGAATCGTAGTAATTTTGTTGCAAGGTTGAAGGCAGGATTAAATAGCCCAGAGTGGTAAATGGAACTTCTAAGTTACAAAACAAAAATAAATAGTAATGCAATTTTCTCGGAACTTTATCAGCTAATATTAACTATTGTTTAATGTAACTTTCAGAGTTACTTTACGTTTTTATTTTATATTGGAAATTTAACAACAAGAACTAATCTTGTGTCTTGATTTTTCAAAAGATTTTATTATTTATTTTTAGAAATATAAAATTTAATAAAAGTGTTTGTTTTTAAAAAAGTGTAAACACCATTTGAATACCTAACGATAATAACTTATTTAACCACAAGATGTTTTATATGAATGTTTGTTTTTAAAAAAGTTCTAACACTTTTCCATGTTTAAGGTTAATAACTTTTTAGAGTCTTGACCAACCACAAAGGTTTTAAAGCCAAGGTATAAACAGAATTTAACGCTTTGACAATAAACGGAGGTGTCTAAGTAGATAAAGTAAAAAGTACTTAACATAGCAAGAAAAGAAGCAAGGTAACGATTCCCCATCACTGGTGCTTCTTTAGTGACATCAAAGCCAAGTATCTCTTATGTCAATGCCCCTTTTTTCCGCTCCTTTAGAATATCCCTGTTGACCATATCCATTGGCTGTGCCTGCGGCACCTTTGTCCTCGCCGGCTATCTCTTCCGGCATCGTCGCGTCAAGGTCTTCAAGGTGGCGAGTCCCATCTTCCTGATGATCACACTCATCGGATGCGCCATCATGTATCTGGAGGTGAGTACCCGGGTCATTTGGGGCGACGCTCTTAACCCATTAAAGTGGCTGAAGGAGCAGGGAAGGGCCTAAACACACAAAGGCCATTTGAAAACAATGTTGCTAATGCGACAAAGGGCTCAACGTGGTCGGCACGCGCTCATTCATAATTAACCCACATGTGTACCCGGTTTGGTTCTTATCCCACTCCCATTAATGGCGGCAAAGGGAAAGAACAAGCCACAACATAAAAGTTCCACTTATGGCTTTTTAAATGCGGCTTTTAAGCACTTACCAGGCAAAAGGGTTGTGCAGGTTGGTCGGTTCAATTTGTGACTAAATATTTAATACAACCAGAGATTTGTTCAGTATAAATATAATTAAATTAATTGTATTTTTTTTGGTCCCAATACACAACATCGTTTTCAAAGTAATTTTAGAGTAACACTATTAACATTAATCTTTAATCCTTAAACAACTTAAAGTAGTTTTACCAGATTTTAGATACTTTAAATAAAAAAAAACTGTAGCTTACCCGCCTGTAGCAATTATTTTAAATTTAAAAAATTTTCCCCACTAAAGAATGCTACGATTTTACCTCAAAAAGGGCATGCTAAATTCACCTGAAGAAAATTGTAGGTTGTTTATTCCCATTCCTCTGGTTGGCAATTATGTTGTCAACATTAGCAGACCAACAATGCTAAACCACCCAGTGGACACATAAAACCAGAACCACCGTCCACCCCCTGAGCAAACACAATACAATGGCAGAACAAGAAGTGACTAACAAAACCAACAAATGGGTAAATGGGTTAAGAAGTTGCAATGGAAGAGCGAACATAGAAAGTTAAACGGGAATAAAATTCGTAGACGATTTTCTAATCAAAATTTAGAAATGAAAATCTGTAAAATGGGTATACTAAATTGATAGATAAATATTATGAGCAAGAAATCTGTAAAGAAACAAGATGGGAATTCAGAAGACGAGGATTCTGAAGAAGAAGATGAGGAAGCCATGCAGGCGGCCATGAGGGAAATGGTCAAGATTCCTGATATAACAGAAAAGCCAAGTAGACGCGGAAGAAATATAACTTCTAAGGTAAATCCCAAAGAGCAAGTGGAACAAGAATCGCAAACGAGTGATGATCGGGATAAAGCTAACACTTCAAAAGATGAGCAAAGCAAATTGGAGCAGAAAGACAGTTGGACTGCAATTTTAATAAAAACTTTTACCTGGATTAAAAACCATTCAACTGAGGTCTCTTCCTCTAAAAATAACCAAAATAAATTAAATAAAAAATATGAAGCTGTCCCCACTACAAAATGTTTATGGCAGGATGCCGCCGAAAAGAAAAGGGATCCCAAAACAAACGATCCTAAGGATGAAAATTCTTCCCCAGAAACCTCAAACGAAAGTCTAATACGAACAGAACATTATGTTTATTCTAAATCAAAAACTGGTGAAATAAAATACAACGAAAATCAGATAAGTGATGTGAAACCAGAAGAAGATTCGGCGGAATTTCTTGAGAAACTACGAAAGCTTGAGGAGGCCTCTAAACCCAAATCTTGGGTGATACCCAAGCCAATTGTCATAAAACCTAATAAAATAATATCTAACATTAAAAAAACCGAGGATACAGTAGAGGCCAAGCCACTGAAGCCTACTGAAGAAAAGCAAGGGTTTATAAATATTTTGAAGGTTCCATTTCAGCGTAATCTGAATTATGCAGTAGGAGATAAAACAAACACACAACCACCTGGTGATCCAGATGCTAGAATATCGGATTTGCAAATAGGTTTCCCAGAAGGAGAAGCAGTAGAAAACTCTGCCGCGGATCCTTCGGAGAATTCCAGTAAAAAACCCGAAGAGAACCCCGCTGAAACACCTGTCGTAAATCCTTCAGAAAAACCTGCAGAAAATATTGCAGAAAATATTGCAGAAAATACTGAAGCAAAAAAGCAAATTAAAAGCGATTCACAAAAAACCCTCACAATCACAGGACACACGAATATTACCACAAAATGGCACTACCACTGTCATTTTGTAAATCCTCAGGACAATCAAGAAAATAAGACAGCCAGAAGGAAACTGATCATCGCCTGCATTCTATGTTTTACCTTCATGATCATCGAGGTTGTCGGGGGAGTTATATCCAAGAGTTTGGCCATCGCCACGGATGCTGCCCATTTGCTGACCGATCTGGCCTCTTTTCTGATCTCCCTATTTGCCCTTTATTTGGCCGGAAGACCCTCGTCGCAGCGGCTTAATTTTGGATGGTATCGGGCAGAGGTCATCGGGGCCATGATATCCGTGTACTTCATCTGGGTAATTACAGGTGAATGGTAAATATTCAACCTTTAAGATGAATTTTTTTTCTTAGAATTAGAACGAGTTTCTTTAAGTAAAATCATACACTTACATAACAATAGTTAAGAAAATGTTAGGTGTTTCAATTTATACCTCCTGTTGTTAGAAAGGATTCATTTGAAGTAAAATTTATAACCTACGTAATCTACGAAAGACTAAAAATCACAATTCTAAAAACGAACATAAGAAAACTGTTGTATTACAATTAAAAAAATTTTTTTTTTAAGTTTAGAAATGTTTTAAATGAATATCAACTTAAGTTAACTTATACAAATTCTTAACTAACACTAAGCCCTCGGTCCAATCGCAGGCATCCTGGTGTACATGGCCGTAATGCGGCTAATAGAGAATGACCACGATCTGGATGCCAGGGTAATGCTGATCACCTCGGCATTGGCCATTTTATTTAACCTGATAATGGCGATACAATTGAACCACGGACACTCGCACGTTAAGCTGAAGAGTCAGTCGAAGATCGTTGGATCGCAGCCGGGGAGTTCTAGTGGTTTGAGGTCCCAAAAGGATCACTTTATGGTGGGAAGGTCAGTCTCCACACAGTTCAATATGAAGGGAGAGGAGAACATCAATGTGCGGGCAGCTATGATCCATGTGGTTGGGGACATCATCCAAAGCGTTGGTGTTTTTGTCGCCGCCTTGATTATATTCTTCAAGCCGGAGTGGGCCTTCATGGACTCCATTTGCACTTTCCTCTTCTCGGTACTGGTTCTGGTGATCACGTTCAAAATCTTGAAGGACGTTCTCATGGTCCTAATGGAGGCCACGCCGGATTTCATGGACTACGAGGAGGTTAAGCTTTCATTTCTATCCATCCCGGGTGTAGAGCATGTCCATAACCTGAGAATTTGGGCCTTGTCCATTAACAAAGTGGCTCTGGCCGCCCACCTGGCCATTACCAAGAATGGTGATCCTCAACTGGTCCTCGAGGAGGCCACCATGCTGATCCACAAGCGCTACAGAATTTTCGAGACCACCATACAGATCGAGGAGTATTCGCCGCATATGGAGAGCTGCGAGCAGTGCTTGAATCCCAAGGATACGATAGAAAAAGGTCAAGAGATCTTGGACATGGAAGAGGGCGCTGGGAGTGGTGACCGGAAAGAGGTGGAGACGCAGCACCCGGATCCGGAAATTGGTTCAAAGAAAGAACTTAAACTCTTGTAGTTCAAAGTCAGTAAAATGTATTAGCATTAAGTAAATGTTGAAATTGTATGCCTTAGTTTTAAAAATCTTATAAAATGTTTTGAAATTCTGAAAAAAATGGTATCATATGGTAAGTTATTCCAGTAATGGCCTTTTATAAAAAAATGTTTTCGAAAGAAACATTAAAACTTGTTTAACTTTAATATATTGACTCCGATTTTAGTATAAATTAATTTAATAAAATTTGTCCAAAAACATTGTTTTCAAAGAGGTGTAATTTGGTTTACTAAATATATAGCTTATTTTTTAAATATTTTAATATTATTTTAGTAATAATACAAACTATTTTTTATAGATGGTTGCCATATTTCCCTATTTGGACACGACTTGGTGCATTGCAACAAAATGGACGCGGCATATGGGTTTTTGCATCACATACACTTCGCTGCTAATGAAAACTTGGCGGTATGAATAATATTTAAATACCGAATTTATTTTCTGACTAAAGTTTATGTTTTTAACTTGCAGAGTTTCTCTGACTTATCGCGTCAAGTCGGCCCACAAAATAAAACTGAATGACCAGCAATTATTGCAGTGGATGGTGCCCATTCTGTTGGTAATGCTGATTTATTTGGGAACTTGGACAATTTCGGCCACGCCTAACGCTGAAGTGGTAAGTTAGTTAAACATGGAAGGTTTTGTTTTGATTTTATTTTATTTAACATTCAATATTTTTTTATAGATCTACGACCAGAGCCGTTTGAAGTTCAAGCAGTGCTCTTACAACTGGTGGGATCACAGTTTGGCCATCGGAGAAGTGTTCTTCCTGGCCTGGGGCATCCGTGTGTGCTACAACGTGCGGAATGCGGAGAGTCTGTACAATGAGGCACGGCTCATCTCGTATGCCATCTACAACATAGCCCTTGTCAACATCGCCATGGTGGTGTTCCAGTAAGTCCACTCTACAAATTTATTTTAAATTAGAAATTGTTAAATATTTATGATAAAAAAGGTACTGATTACGTTCCTACTTCTACTTCTTCACTAAAAAATTTATTTTCTTTCTTTAATTATCTTTGTTCCTTAAAAACAACATTTTTGTCAATGCATTTTGTTATTTGCTGATAAAAAACGGGAAAGAGTTTTAATTATTGTTTTCCAACTGATTTTGATAACTTTAGGAAAGGAAAACCTTTGTGGTTCCTTCTATATTTATTTACTGCTGAATTGAATATATAAAGGAAAAACCCACCTGATGAACCTTATTCCCTCACGGAATTGAATTATAACAGTTGACACAAGTTGGGATTATCCAACGTGTTGGGGCACGCGTTGGGACCATTAGGAGATATGTAAAGCTGCCCGTCTTACGCGGTCCCCTTTTAATTAAATTCCTTTGCTTTGTGCGCGCTCGCGTTCGCGTCGTAATCCTTTTTGTTTGACTGCCAGGACTCGCTTTCCTGTTTCCTTCTATAAGGGTTCCATCTGTCTGTCACTTTGTTTACATAGACATTCCTGGGCACATCCTCTTCGTTTTCAAGTCGTCTGCGGGTTTCGCAACAGAATTCCCTTTGATGAAGTCCTTATAATTAATGCAATTTGCTGGAAGACTTGTTGTGCCACGCACCTAAACCTATCTTAATTATAAAGTGTTAATTGGCTGTCCCACGAAAGGTGCTAGAATTTATTTTACAGAATTCATGATGAAAAAGGGGATTTGCAAGAAGGGGAATTTAATGCAGAATTTGCAATGCATAACTCTTGCAAATATATAAAGTTATTATATTAAATTGAATATAACAATTCCATTTATTATAAAATTTCTCCCCAACAGTGTTATGCTCTTTCCCAACGCCGGACCCGATTACAAATATATGCTGGGATTTGTGCGCACCCAGCTTTCGACGACCACCACCATTGCTCTGGTATTTGGACCGAAAATTTTGAGAGTATTCAAGGGACAGGGCGACAAGTGGGATCAGAAGGCCAAGGTGCGGAGCATAACAGCTTCTTTCTCTCTGAATGGAGTGGGTCTCGTCCCAGAAGAATCGCCGGATCTGTATCAGGAGAATGAAGAACTCAAGGTAAGTAGTGGAATTTGTGAAGAAAGTATTCAAAAAATAACTTAATTATTCTCTGATAGGAACAAGTCCAAAAGCTGGCCCACCAAATTGAGTTCATGAAGACTGTGCACATGCAGATGAACAACAGGCATCTGAAGCCAAAGCCGGGAGGATATTTTACCATCACGTCAACCTCGTTCCAAGCGCCCTATAGCAAGAACACCGTTTCCACGGCGCAGACACAAACTGTCAAGGATGAGACCAGGTTAGCCATCAATGTTATCTCTTACAGGACACCTAAAAACACTTATAAATTCATTAATCTATAAATAACATTTACCATCATACATTTTTGTACATTTTCCAGTGGCACGCCAACGAAATTAAAATCGCCCAAGGGCAAAGTCTGACGAGGTCAACGAAGTGTTAAAGATTGCTCAATAGAAGTCGATGGGAGGCAAGGCACCACCACCACCCTGGTGGAGGATGCCATTGATTTTAATTTCCACCAAGCAGAATCGGAGGAGATCATTACCCTGAAGGGAGAGCAACCAGGATCAGAGGAGGCGGCCTTGATCGCCCAGTTTCGCCGCCTCTTTGCACCCATTTTGGATGATAGCTTAGAGCTCTACTACCAGCTCAACGATTTGGATGACACGGAGCACGTGAGGATCCATCAGACGGTGGCGCAAATGACTGATCTGACCAGCAGCGAAGAGGAGACAATGGTGACCCAGGTGAACAGCCCATCGCCGCCGGTGGAGGTGGAGCTACTGCTGCCCTTTTCCAGCGACAGTTCCACAGCCAGCAGTTCCCTGTATGCCATCCACACCCCATCTCCGGCGCATCCCAGTGGTCTGCTCTTGATGCCCCAAAACCTGGAGTCACCAATGCTATCCTGCAGTGATGAAATCACGATTACCGAGCAGGTCCAACTGCATAATCCTCCACAGCATCTCCAAGTCTTCGAGGATGAGAACAACACGTCCTGTTCGCTCTCCTCGAATCTGACGGAAAGCAAAACCCTGGATGGTCGTACCCCCATTGTGGTGTAATGAGTATTCCCCCCGATCTGCTTAAGTTGTGATTTTGTTTACACAGTCTTGGAGCAACAGCAAACAGTTAGCGAAAAATAAACAGCTTAATGTTTAATATAGTCTTAAATAATGTTTGTGTGTATGTTGTTTGAATATTAAATGCGTTTATGCGGAAGAAATTACATTAACGTCCTGCTACATATAGTACGAATTTTTTCCCATAGCTTTTTAAATTGTATCGAGAGAAACAAAAACTAAGAGAAATATCCCACCAATTATTCAATAATTTCCCGATCTTAAAGCAGTGTTGTTTAAAAATGTTCGTTGACTTGAGTATTTTAAAATTATGTATTAATAATAAATAAGTTTATTTAATGTCGAGCTATAATTTTAATAAATTGTTAACAGAAATATCACGCAAAACAATTAAATTAACATTTTTATTTAACACGTTCTGAAAGCTTACCATCATCTTCAACACTTCTACCGCATAAACGCAACTTCATGTGTGTGTTTTAATGTTTTACTTTGGCTTTTCAACCATACACCAAACCATTATCCCATCATACATGATCTCCATCGTTTTTGAAAAACTATCAGCATTGAGCAAAATTTTCTCACTTCGTTCGGATCGAGAAAGAAAGTTGTATAGGGTAGACAGCCAGATGGCCTCATAGAGTCCATCGGGGCCCATAGGGACTTGGCATTAACAAATCTCATTTATCTTTCATGCACCTAGCAAACAAATAAATTGTATTTTCCTTGTTCTCTCTGCACTCATTCATAGGACAAATATTCTTTGCTTTGTAGTTAAATTTACATGATTTTTAACATCAAAATATCTTTATAAATTAAAATCTAAGCATAGCAAAGAGTCGATTTTAGTGTAAAAGATGAAATATATACAAACATAATAAATAATAAAAATAAAAAATTGAAATTTTAGCATACTATTTTAAGCTGAGAAAGTGTTAACAGACGCGCAATTCTTCTTCATAAAGTTGGGCAATACGTATAATGGAAAGTATTCAAAAATAAATATAAAAAAAACAATTATAACTGAATACAAAATATAAAACATTTATAACATAAGTTAATGTTAAATTAAAATATTGTAAAGGAAACAACATGGCAAGATCAAAGACATCAAAAATAAATGTTATAAAAATTTAAGAAGTAGAATGTTTGTTTCTGGATGGAAAGTTCTTAAATTGTGGGCCCTTAAATAAATTTTTAGGGAAACATAAAAGCCACCGTTTCCGAATAATATAAAGTTTATATTATATTATATTATAAACCGAAACTTCTTAGCAATTTTTTTTTTCAACCTTTGGAAAACACATCACTTGGCATTTTAACTGCCATTTGTTTTTTTTTAAGTTTTTATAAGACCCCTAAATTCTCCATGTCGAGGCAGGAACTTTTGGACGAGGAGTTCGAGTGCCTGCGTCGCATTGCGTTGGCCATTTGTCAGAACCTCGGAAGGCCAAAAGACCGCGAGATCTGCCGCAGCACCCTCGAAGAGCTGGCCAAGTTCAATCGGATTTCATCGGTCGGGATCAAGGAGAATGTGCACAAGTTTATGGTGTTCTACCTACAAGTGCTTAGATGGACCCAAAAGAACCAGCCCCTGGCTGTTTATAGGCAGTGGGTGAGTTTGGGGCCAAAGAAATGAATGTTAAAAGTATCCACATAAATAAATTATTCATACTAGTATGGACAAAATCTGGGTAACAACTCCAAGTCTCCCTCATCGACTGCCGTACCTATAGATGAAATGCGAGTTTGGTTGGAGGCGGGAAAGTCCTTTATTGCCATGAAAACCTTTGAGGATGGCTCAACCACCGTTTACACCGCAGTGGCCAAAGATCCGAAGGCTGGTTGGTCAGAAGCTGGTCTTAAAACCCTGATGGGACCCCAAAATGGTTGCGCTTTAAACCAAGATAAATAATAATTTATATTTACTATACAATTGTATATGTGTATATTTCGACTGTGGGTGTTCAACTCGAGATTCGATGTGTACAACTTTCTGGTTTAAGGATTAAATAAGGTAAACAGCTTGGCTTGGATTTGCAGGTCGGGTTTTCAAGCATTATAAAAGCGAAAGTAACATCGGATTTTAAGCCTTTTACGGATTTGCAGAATTTTCAAGTTTTTTAAGACAGGGACAAACATATCAACGACAGTAAGACCATGGAAAACATAAACGGGTTTATAATATTACAAAATGGTTTAAAATGGTTCCGAGATTAAACGCTTTTATAATGCTTTGACCTGCGCAACATTCCGCGATCAAGCTTAACGTTTACATGCGTGTACAACTTTTAGACTTAATTTTAGACATGAAAAAGTGGACGGAATGTGATTCTGCTATCAAAAGTCATTCTCAGCTTAAAAATTAATAAAAAGAGAGAGTGTGGAAAAGGCACTTTTTGTCTTTTTTGGTGGAGAGTGTGAGCCTCGTGTTTCTTTTAACTTCTCACAATCCTGGAGGCGGCGCCAATAAGCAGGAAGCCCAACAGAAGCTGCAGGGATCCGTGCATTTGGATCAGGCTGGAACCATTACAGCTGTCGCTGGAGCAATAGCACTCCTCCCAGTAGACTCCATTCTCGTAGACGCCCCAATTACAGACGCCAGTCACTCCGGTATCGGATACGGAGGCACATCGTCGGATAACTTGACGCCAGCGACCGTCCCCTGGGGAAAACAAGGGAGAATTTCGCTTAAAACGATGCATAAGAGAAAGAAGGTTTATCTTTTACACTTTCAAAATCAGAAATAACGGCAGTCCTCTGAAAAAAACATGCTTTATAGGTATAAGAGCCCGTCCCAACTCACAGATAAATCCTCGGGGACCCTGCTGCACCACCTTCATGCAAAAGGATCCTGGCATGTGGCTCTCGTCGCTGTTGCACTCGATGGCTATGTGCTCCGTGCGATTGAACCGCTTGTAGGCCCCGCAGCTGTCATGGCCCTTGCGATCCTGGTCCGAGGAGCACTGGTAGCAACGAATGGCCCAGCTGCCTGCAAATACGATAATTCCCCGATTAATTCCAATTATTCTGATCAAACAACACACACTCAAGCCACACCCAAAGCCGAGATTAAAAGGTGGCTCTTGGGATTGCTAAGACGTAAGGCGTCATTACTCACCGCAAACGGCCAGCGTGAGCAGCAGGAAGGCACAGCGGGTCAGGGCGTTCATATTTAACTTAAAACGGCTTTGTGCGCTTCGTTTAAATCAAACTAAATGGTTTTAAACTAAACAAAATAACAAATGGATTGAACGCGAGCCTCAGTGTGACCGTCTGCGGAGAAGCAAAATATAATGGGGATGTGATTATTATTAGAGTAAAATATCACGATAAACATTAGTTTATCGACCCTGGTAAACAGTGGGCCAAAAAAAAACATTTTTTTTTTTAAACTTTTTAACTAACTGTTTGAGTCATTTAAAAAGGTCGCCAAAACCAAAGAAAACCTGTTTTAATTTTAAGTTTCTTCGATATAAATAATATATAATAAAAAAATACAAGTATAGCGTGCTTTTTCATTGAGTTTCAACTAATTTTAACGCATATTTCAATATACAACAAATTTAAAGATGGCTACTACGGTTTTAAAGGTTCAACAACAGTTTTGCAAGAGTTTTCTTTCGATTTAAGAAATTTTTTGCATGGGATATATGCTTTTATTTATTAACGTGCGGTTCATCCCTTTTAAATATTTTGAGCTAAAGATTAATAGAACCAAAAAAAAAAATTTATATATTTTAGATCCTTTTTTAACGGTTTAATCGACGTAGACCTTATAAGCAAATATTAAAGTTAAATAAAATGTGTATAAAAATCGTAGTTAAGCTACAGAGCTCGAGGTCGTTGATTGCTATGATAATAAAACATATATTATGTTATATTATATGTAGTTTATCTACGATTTTTATAGAAAAATACAAGGTCACTAAAACCGCGAATTAAATAAAATGTATATTTAAAAAGATTTAATATCGATTAAATGTTTGTATCGAAAATTCCTGCCGGGTTTGTGTCTGTGATAAAGTGATTTTTGTGTGGTATATTTTCCAGAGCTCGGCGGTATATTTCAAGAGGCCATCCACGGTCACACTGCTATTTACACGCCCAAAAATTCAATTAAAAACGCAAAGAAAAACACAAATAAAGGATGAAAAACCTCGAAAAATGTGTGCTGGCCGCGGTCCTGCTCTGCTGTCTGCTGCAAGTGGGTAAGTTTGTGACCACAAGTGCGACTGCGCCTGCGCAGCTGTTGTGTGAGCCCCCCAGATAACCAAAATGTGTGACTCTTTGCAGGCCAAGCGATCAAATGCTGGGATTGTCGCAGCGATAACGACCCGAAATGTGGGGATCCCTTTGACAACAGCACGCTGGCGATCACGGATTGCCAGCAGGCGCCGGAACTGGAGCACCTGAAGGGCGTGCGACCGACCATGTGCCGAAAGATCAGGCAGAAGGTGCACGGGGAGTGGCGCTACTTTAGGAGCTGCGCCTACATGGGCGAGCCCGGAATCGAGGGCGACGAACGCTACTGCCTGATGCGAACGGGCAGCTACAACATCTTCATGGAGTTCTGCACCTGCAACAGCAAGGACGGCTGCAACTCGGCAGGTGTCCATCGCCTGGGGTGGATGGGTGTCCTCTGTGGCACTCTGGTATCCGCCCTTGTGGCGCACATACTGCGGCAATAGTTGGACGGGATCTGGATCTGTTTCCACCTGTAGCCAATGCCACGCCTTTAGTCGCTCCTTTGACACAAGACTGTCTTAACTCAAAATCGAGGGATTTTTTAAAGGATTTTAAATGTGTCAGTCAAAACAATAATGCACAACAAGTGAACTTCTAATTTTTTTCCAAAAGTGTTCACTTTAAATGGTTTTTGAAGTCAGTAGTTTAATAATGTCAAAAGTTCTGTAAAAGTTTAATATCAGAAGTTGGTTATCTTCAAAACTTGTAAAAACCATAGCTACTGCAAAGAAAAGAGAAAGCCATAATTTTTCACTTTGTTTTTCAAGAGTCCCTCGTTTGATGTAAGACAGTCCTGTAAAAAAACGAGCGGAATGTAACAAGTGCCTTTCTGTAAACGACTCGAACTAAAACTTAAGAATGGAAACCTATTTCCGTCCAAATGAATCTTAAGAACATAACATTCCTTTTCTTGTAATCTTCACTCGTCCTTACACTTATTTTGTAATGTGTTTTTATACAAAGAACCGCCTAGTTTTAGTCACCAGCAGGCTTACAAGTTTTTATTGTAAAGCAAAGACAATTAGAACATTTTTTGTAATTGAAATAAATGATTTACACACCATTTGGATTGGGTTGTTATAATTTTGTGCTGTTAGTACCTGGAAACCGAAAGCATTGTTATGCGTTATATTTTCTGGTACTTTAAGAAAAAATGTGTTAAAAACCGAAAAGAAGTTCCACAGTTAAGCTTTATTTTCAGTTTAAATAAATATTAAGACATGCACAGGGAAAGGAATACTGACAACAAAAGTTAAATACCAACGCTTTATTCATAATTTGGTTTTTTAAAATTTGAACATAAGCTTTAACATTAATAAAGCGATAATACTTTAGGACATTAAAATAATTTACATATATAGTGTTGGGGAAGTTGGTAGAAAGTTGTGTTAAAACTATTTTTTCTATAACGTTTTTTGGCTATTTTTATTTAAACAAAAATCTAATTTTCGTACCGCCATTTAAAAACAATATCAGTTTTGTTAAAAATAACTCTCGATTGGAAAAATTGATTGTAATAGTGTGTATATGCCCTAATTCTTCATATGAGTAAAAGAATACCAGGGCTGCATTATCGAAAAAAAGCCTTGCGCTATCGACCATATCTCCCATCTCCCTTTCCTTCTTCCTTTCGCTTCTTGTTCGTATTTTGCGCGTCGCTCGGATTTTTTAATTTGTTAATTATTTGTGCGTTTTAAAAAGTTAGCTAAAATGTCTAGGACTCTATAAGAAAGCCTGAGAATAGTGTTTTGTCTAAGAATTGTTTGTTAGCGTTTTGTTTCGAGCGTCTTGTAATATTGTTCCTATTGCATTTTCTTGCAAGTCCCGTTGTCGCCATTTTTTTTGTCGACCTTGTCTTTCTGTCTTAAAATTTGTGTTGTTGTGAAGACTTTGTTCTTTTCGATGGAACTCAATAATACAACTGGATCAATGGATGTGCACTTCAACTTTGACTATGGATTCATGGACACGGATGATTTTCATGGGAACATAATGCAGATCATACACCAGATTGGAGAACACAACGGGTATGACAGGTAAATTCACCTGCAAAGGGTAAAGTTCTCAAATCAAAGTTAATGCATATCTAAGAAAAGTTTCACAACACTTCTTTGGGTTCTATAAAAAGATTTGTATAATTATGTTTAACAATTAATTCCTTAAACTTTTGTATAAGAATTTGTAGTTTTAAACCCAACAAAATCTTTATTGTTAACATGTTTCAAAATTAGATGATTTTGATTAAATTCCAACTACTTAAAATGAAAATATGTCGAAATCCAGAAATCCATAACACCCTCGAAAAGCATTTAATTTACTCGACGCTCTATTTAGCTTTAGTTTCTTTATTCAAGATTTTAATAAACAATTTACATTCTTTTGTACAGGTATGTTTTCAACATTAAATTTATAAACTCCTGGAAGTCCTCACAAGCTCATGTGGAGGGCGAAGATCGCCAGGAGAGCAGTTGCACTGATGGCCAAAAAGCGTCCCGCTCCGGAGGCGTTGCACAAATCACCCTTGCAGGTGAAGCAGCTCTCCACCTGGCGGCTGTGGGTCACCGTGCACTCGTTCTCCTTCTGCCCGATGGACTCAAAGTGGCAGTCACGAGACACAATCGTTCCAGCACGGTCTGTAGAGTAAATGTTTATATTGTATTAAAGATTGTTCGAAACTCTTACAAGTATTATTTATAAACTGTCAGAAATGTGTTCAGAAATTTAATTTAATTTGCTCTTGTCAAGCACGAACAAGAATTTAATGCCGGTTCCAGATATCCAGTATCTTGAGCCAGATACTTGCATTAATGTTCATATTCTTCATTTACTTATTATTGTATGGGAACTTATACATTTTGTTATATTTAAACTGCATTTAGTTGTGTTAGTCATGGAAAATGCATTTTTGCTAAGATAAAAACATTTGTTGAGCAACACTGTGAGCGACACAGTAAATTGAATGCAGTTGAACAAATATTGCAAATTTTGCATCTTTTACAAGCCGCCTTTAGTCATAATTCACACTTTCTTTTACAATGCACTAGAAATTAAAGCGCTATAGTTAAAAATGCAAACAAAGTTGTTGTTATTTAAAGATTTATTTCGAATTCAAAAATGCCTCTTTTTAAAAGGTCGCTGAAAGCCCTTTGACAACATATACATATTTCAATGCCATTTTGTTTTAAATAATTTAATAATTAATTTTTAATATGCATTTAAGTAATTTTAATTGACTTGTTCTTAAATAAATGTATCTATATCGTTGCTATATTGTATGTACCTATTAGCTGAACAGTATTTTTTAATCTGTTGTTAAGCTTGCTAATTTGTGAAAAATTTTGGTAGAGCGTGAAAATTATTCTGGTACCGATCACTATTTTATATTTGTATATCGATCTGGTGTTTGTTTTCAATAAACGCATATGATATAGATTTATAAATTGTGTAAAATTTTAACATTTTTTTCATTTGCTTTTGTTTTCTTTATCCATATGGTCAAACCTTTGTGGCAGAGTGTTTGAAACTCAACGTTTTTCGGCTAAGAAACACACTGTATCTACTTTGCATACGATTTCTCATTTTGTGTTTTGTTTGCCATATGTTAATTGGAATTCGACGACCCCCTACCCGATCTCGCCTAATTTTTACGGGTGACATCACTTTTTATTAAAATGTTTATTGCGTTCAAGGTGCGTACGCGTCTCTATTATTTCAATCAGTATGCAAGACGGGATCTCTGTGGAATTTCACTCACCGCTGGTGACCACCTTGTTGCACCTGGTCACTGGCTGCAGTTGCTCCATGGTTGCCGGTTTGACCACAGTATCGCAGTCAACGGAACGGATGTTGGAGCTGGCATCGATCTTCTCCTTGGCGCAGCTGGGATCAGTCAGGGATTTGCACTGGTAGCACTTGATGGCCGAAGCTGTATGAGAAAGAAATTAAGTTAAATCAATGAACATTTATTTATTCAAGCCAATGGCTTTGCCAAGGTCGCCGATTTGAATTTGCCCAGTTTGTAACCAGTTTGAGATCTCTCCAATTCCCTCTCGTTCTCACGCGGTGATCTTATGTAACGCCCTCAGTCAAATAAACAATAACTCTACATCCATAAACATCTCCCTGTAATTTGACTGCTGTGAAGTTATTTCTATATCGGATTTAGCAAACGTATGAAAATGTACGTGAATATTTGCCTGTGTTCTACTTTGTTTATTTTTTAAGCTGCCTTCGTATGTGATTTTAATTTAAATTGTTGTGGGCATACGTTTTTGGAATTCTTTTTGGGCAGACGTGATGATTTAATCCACCTTTTAAATGAAACGTTCGCAGTATAATTCTAAGATGACTAATGAATTGGTTTTTAGGTGGATTTGTAAGAGTTTTCTTCTTAATTGAAACTTTATTATTTCAGTTATTTTTGTGACAATTTTTATTTGAAAACAAAAATATATTTATTGAAACATTGGTTAGGTTTTGATTTTTAGTTTTTCAAAACTAGTTAGAAATAAGATTAAAACTGTAATTAATTTAAGTCCCCGCATGTAAAAAAATTTTTACTTTGCCAAAAACATGTTTTTTCTAAGTTTTTTTTGAAGAATCCACTTAAAATGATTTCTATAGGTACTCATAAGCTTATTGAAAATGTCGCTTTTCTAAGTTTTCACTCAAAACTGGTTTTCATTTGACACAGTTTATTACAAAATTTCTATTTATATAACTTCCTGCCCAAAAATGTTATCTTAAACAGGAAGTCACTCACCACTGTGCATCAGGCACAAGGCAATGAGAAGAGCACCAATCACTTGCTTCAGCATTTTTGATAAAATATTTTATATTTTTTTTGTGGGACTTAAAACTCAAAAAATGTACTCGAAATACTTTCGGTTTGATCAGTTTGGAAGACGCTGAACAACTGAAATTAGATTTCGGTTTGTTTTCGCACTCTTCCCAGCCGCAACTTGTTTTTGAGTGGCATTAGCAAGAAAAGCTTTGCCAAGTCACTCGAAAAGTGGCATTAGTTGAGTGAAACTGGGAACGAGTTTTTCGGTTTGTTATGTCAATCAAGCGATCCACGCATTGGGGTCGCGGAAAAAAAATAAAACTATTTTGTTTTGATCGTCAACTTCGTAGGCGGCTGAATTTATTTTTCTGTACTGCCGCTATGGGAATTTTAATTGTTGTTGGCGGTGTGAATTGACTGCGGTTGAACTATGGGATTTTTTCCTAAATTGAATTTAGTGCGGAGCGGATAATGGAATTAAATTGCAAAGTGACACAGTTCTCTGATTTGGGTTATTGAACTATTATTGGAAAAGGTGATAGACAGTTCGTCAGCTCAAAAGTTGTAGAATAGTTCGAAAATTTCTAAATATTTTTTTTATAATGAAAAATTTGTGTATTTATTTGTTTTTCATTTCAATAAATTAAGCTTTAATTTTTTTTTTTAACGAAATAATGTTGTTCACTTGTTTATCTTTAGCAATTACAAATTTTAAATTTTACTGCACTTTTTAGTTACACAATTTTATTTTTCTCAACCAGCTCCTGAAGTTAATATGGGTGATTGTGTCCTCGAGAGTTCAAAGACCTTGAGAATCTCCTGTAATCATTTTTCTATTGTTGTCTCGCCTTTTGCAACTTCACTTGTAGTCTGTTCATCGTTTTTTATTTTTTTTTTGTTGCACACTGATTGCTTATTTTGTTGCATGTTATTTGAGCAATCGACTCATTGAATCTTTTCCTTTTGTCTGTTACCAAGGCAATTTCGTTCTAAGAGGAAAGTTTTGTGATAAGAGCAGCCGTCTGGGGAGCAACAAATCCTTTTTAAGAAGGTACAAGATTATATTGAAGTTGCAAAAATCAGTTTCAAATAACTTTGAATATTTTTTACTTTAAATAGTTACACAATTTAAGACAAAATGTCACTTTTTACCAGCTTGTTCTTGTTTAATTAACTTTTCTCACCCGAAAAGCTTTTTGAGTTGATTTTTGCTGAGTAAAATTGTTTGGCGTTTGCAAAACTCGTTTCAATTGCGCAGCAAAAACAAAATTTCAACTCAATGGGCTTGTCAATTAGCATGAAATATCAAATATTCAAGCCGGCTAAGTGAGAACAGTTTATGAATTTGATAAAAAAAAATGAAATAGGTTGATAAAAAAAAAAAAAAAATAGCTCACACCCTAAGAACGTTTGTAACATTAAAACTGTTTAAACTTTAAATTAAAGGCAATTATTTAGTATGTCATAAAAAACGTAGTTCTTTTCTAACAAAAGAACACACTTTTTAACAAAACTTAAAATATTTGTAATTTATGAGATAACTTGTGTTAAAATATTTATTATGATTTTTAATAGACATTAGTTTAAAAATTCGCTAAACAACGCTGCTGTCCATCAATGCTTCAAAATAGAAAATCAAAAGTACAATTCTCTCCGAAGTCCCCTTTTTCCCATCTAAATTGCTAGAGAAATTACATTATTTTCCGACTCACTTTGATTGTGCATAATTAGGCTCCATGTGGCAACAATGTGGCCGATACTCTGCATTTCAAATGATGCAATACAAAGTGGAAAAGAGCCATGAAAGGGTTTATTGGTTATTCGCGGGGTGGAACATAGAACATTTTGCAATTTCCGGCCTCTCAGCGGGTTTTTGCAGTTCATTGTTCAAATATTTTGCATTCAATTGCATTGACAAGCCGCCAATTTGCCACATAATTACGAATGCGCCGACACACAATGAGTTTTGGGGCAGGGAGTCAGTCGAATGTTGTGGTCCATGATTCATACAATATCTTGAGCGGATTTGCTTTTCCCATTTTCGCCACATCTCCATCTCCATCTCACTTTTCTCAGCTTTCTTCCTCTGTGGTCAGCTGCAGCAGCAAATTCTGATTGAATTTCTTTTATCATTTTATTTTTTTTCGTACCCCACTCTATGGCAAGCATAGAATTTTTCCTATTATATTTTAGATGAGGAGAGGGTATGGGAAGTTGCAGTTGCATCCTTCGTCTTCTTATTTCTCTGGAGATGTTTGCGTTGGTTTAGAATTCAATTATATATTGGGGGAAAAGCATGGCTAAAAGTGAATGTGTTTGGTTACACTGACTTACGGTGCTTTTGATGTTACCCTAATATTTTTTAATTATTTATTAAGCTTACAAGTTTTTTTTAAAACTTGATTTTTTGCGAACGAGTGGTTTAAACATTTATTAAATCCCAAGAAGACCATAAGACCGTAAATTTATATTTAAACAAAAAATGGATGATAAAATAATATTTAAGAATTATAATTATAACAACTTATTTATTTTTGCAGGGTAAATTACAGGCTTGCTGTTTTCCCACACACTCTGCAGTTGTCTGCAGCTTTATTGGTTGTTATCAACATTATCATCAGGCTGTAGCTGATGGTCCTCACTCCTCCTCCTTTTCCAATTTTTACTTTTCTATTGGGACCAGTTGCTCCAGGTTTTATCCAGTGTCCAGTGTCCTGTGTTGCCTGTTGCTGACCATTTTTCGCAATATGATATTTATAGCTATTTCATACTTATTATATTCAATTTGCTCTTCGTTGCACTCGGACAGCAACAAATTGGAGAAAATCCCTTCAACGAAATTTGACTTGCTCTGCACAATTTTAATAAGCTCAGGGTAGGGGGATCCATGTCGTCTTCCTTTTCGGTTTTGGTTTGGTTCAGTCTGGGTCTGGGCTCTGGCCAATTGTCATTTCATTTGGAAAACTTGCTCTACCAGAAACGAGCAGAAAATGTTCAATTTCGTCTCAGGATTTTCCTGCATTTAATGGCGGAGAAGAAGAAGGATCGACGAGGAAGCAAAGTCCATTACCAAAAAACATAAACAAATTGTTTGGCACTTTGCAAGGGAAACTAAAACACGCCCATCTAATCTGTTCAATAACTTGGAAAATCATTGCCAATAAATCAAAATGACTTTGCAGGATGTGTGTAGTATATCCTGGAGAGCTCCGAGGCAGGCGAGCGATAAGAAATCAATGTCTGGCCATTCCATTGTTGGCTGAACTTGAAGGGTCTTTTAAACTAAACCCTCGCTCGCACTCGTAGGGAAATTTAAAATTCAACACTTTGGGGGCGGCATAAATTGCACATTTTGTTTTACGCAACATCAGCAGAAAATCCGTAGAATGGAAAAGCGAAGAAATCCATTCGACACCCTCTACTTTTGTGCCTCGGGGCTGTTTAAGGTTCGCTTATTTTTCTAGATTTTTAACGCTGCAGTTAACACGTCATTTTTCGGGGCATTGTTTCGGTCGCCTTCCATTATCTTTCACTTGCGATCTAATGAAGTGTGCAAAGTGTTGTCTGCCCAACCTCAGGCCCCCATCTCATCTGCTCCATGTGTCTATTTGTATGCATTGCGAGGGAGTTGCCATTAGCAGTTGCGTAGCCGAGAATTTGTGGTTTTCAAAAAAGGGATAATAGAAAAAATATTCAAGTGTTTTATAGGCATGCTGTATATATTATAAAACAAAAGTAGAATGATTTTAATTACTCATAAAGATTTAAGATATTTTAAAAATCAATTTTAATTAACCGTTTTTAAGTTACAAAACATTTTTTAAAACAATTTAAAAATTGTTTGATTTGCAAATTAATTTTTTGGGTAAACCGTTTTAGTAACTTCTAAAAGCTATTTATTTTTACATATGTTTTTCTCAATTTTTACAATTTGTTAAGTAGGAAATGCTCTTATTTTTTACTTGATTTTTTAGTTTTTGGTTCTTATAAGTTTTAATCTTAGTTTTATTTAAGGTTTTGACCCCTCTGTCCCTGCCTCTGTTTTACACAAAATGAGCTCCTGACCAGGCCGCATCTCTGTCCCGTTCCACCCAAAACACTCATCCCATTCCAGATACCCAAAACTTGGAGCTGCTGAACTGCTGGCTGCTGTCCACGTTTAATGTCACTGGCAAAGTCGCAAATTGCTGTGCATGAGCTTTTTATGTTCATGCAAATGTCACCAACTGCACCACTTTCTGATGGAGCTTGGCCAGTGCCATTCCGCCCACTTTGGCGACACTCCTTTGCTCCCACCCTTTGGACTTCTGCTTAGCTATGAAGACTAAAACTTTGAATTACACTGAAAAAGAAAGCTACATTGGTCGGAAAATCTGTCATTATATATTTAAAATTTAACACAAAACAAATAAAAAATAAAATACAAAATTGATTAACAGTTTCGACTGAAAAGAAGTCAGGCTTACTATTTATAAACCAAATCGAACCAGAGTGTCCTTTTTTTTAACTGCATTTAACTGTTGAGTATAATGTTGAATTGTATTTTTGGAAAAGTGTGTAGCTATAAAAAATCTATATTAATAGATTAATATAAGTTACACATTTAGTTAAGTCATTCAATTTGTCCGTATAAAGACAATAAAATAGAATTGAGATTAATTGAGATCGGGATTAATATTTCCTAGAATTTCTATTTTTTTAACCGCATAAATGTTTGTTCGATTTTTTATAACTAACGAATTTCTGGTTCTAAATTTCTCCCAGTGCAACTGGACCTACGTTCCATAATGTGCCCGTTTGGCGAATATCCCAGTCTAGCATTGCTCCCCGGTCTTTTGTTTGGACTGCAACGAAAAATGCACTCAAAAGTTTACACAGAAAGGCCATAAGTGGCCCCCAAACCCAAAGAGTCCAGCAGTTCAGTTGAATCAAGGATGGGGACTGGGACTGGGAATGGTGGATGGCGTCCTCGGCTGTTGTCCTTTTTAGCCAGTAATTTTGCGCTTAGACCCAAAGAGAGTGGACGAGAAAATCTCTTGTCCAGTGCTTACTCCTTGTCCCGTTTGGTTCCCTATCTCTTGTTTTCCGCTTAAAATCAGATGTCGAAATAATTTGCAACACGTCGCTTGGCACGTGGGCATAAAAGCAGTGGCTAAGAGCAAGGGGATCTCTAGCCAGGCTAAAATGGCAGAGGCAGAGGAGATGTCTCCAAAGTGGCACGTGTTTATGGACTTTTGGGGGCCAACACGACGATGGTGCACATTTGTTTTGACAACAGCAGCAGCGGCAGCAGCTCACTTGTCCAAAGGAGCTGAAAAATGGAAGCAAGCAGCTCGGAAAGAATTTAGTTTGAAAAAGTTTCAATGCAAATGATAGAAACTCAGACCAAAAGTTTTATCGTCAAATATATATTTTTATTGTATGAATTTCAACTTTTTCTAATATTTTTATAGCATTATCACTGTCTCAAAATTTAGTTTGAAGGATTCTCGATTTTTAATTTAATTAAACTGACACTTTCTTGATGCTCATTATTTTGTTAAAGGTTTATTCCAGACTTATTTGAAAACCGAGTGCTATCTTTAAACATGTGCACCAATTTTCTTTGTTGTCTTGGTGCCGAATGCAATTAAGGATAATCTCGTTGCACTGCTCATGTAAATATAACTAAATGTACAACCATTCGACCAGCATGTGACAATGAAATTCCCCTCGCAACTAAACTGAAACAATCAACCGAGAAGAACAACAGCAGTGCAATCCAATTGATAGGAGACACATCTGCTGAAAGTTAATTAAATTGTACAGGCTCTCCGACCAGAAATTGGTATCCACATACGTATAGTATATCCAGGAGTGTCGGGCAGATCGGATACCTCTCCCGAAGGGTTGAAATCGGCCATTGTGTTTACATAATGCAAATAATGCGAAAATAACAATAAATCTTGATAAAGCTGGCAAATAGGGGGAGATAGAACAGATAACAAGACATACACCAAAATCTAAACTTAAACAGTAAAGGACATAATTTGATTACAATATTTTGCAGCTGTAAAATGTAGTATTTAATTTTTCTAATATTAAATATTTTATTATTAAAGATTTTAGCAAAAAACAGAAGCACTTCACCTCTGAAAAATCTTATTTTTTTTATTTAAAAAAACATTCAATAGAGATTAACAATTTAATAAGTTTTCTAAATATAAAATTAAAGGTTTTTTTTTTCAAAAACTTGAATAAATTAAAAATATTAATAATACAAAAGTGAATACATAATTTTTCATCTTTTGTTACTGTACCAAAAATATTCCTCTTTAAAACCCGAGTCACAGCTGAGACGATATGAAAGTGCAATAAATTAAAACAAAGTTCAGGAATAAAATTCGTTATTAATGTATCGTCTAAAAATGTCACAGAGCATTACCCTTAAAATACGGGGGCGCCTTCCAAAAAGGAGGCGTGGCACATATTGTAAATTTGCAAAGGCAAAAGGGCGGAGGATTGGCTGTCTGAGTTTGGTAGCAGCTGAGCAATCGGGGCAATAAACCACAATCGAATGAATTCGCTCCTCAATGGGCTACTTCTCTACCGATTCTTCTTCCCAGTTGGGTCGTCCTTCGCATCCTGCCCAGAAACACGGATATAAATTTCAATTTCCGACACTCTAAGTGGCGGCCAAATGAAATAACATTTTCATTTAACCTGCATTCGATTCCCAAGCACCAAGAGAATCCGACAGACACCCAGAGAGCATGGGCATGGGCATGGGCTAAAGGCGGGGGAAGATGGAGATGGAAGACACAGACAGCGGCTACATATGTGCGTACATGTGTGCACTGAGAAAAACATAAATACACATTCCATGTTGTAAATAAAAACAGGTAAAACGAATTAAGGAGAGCACCCCAACTGTGAAATCAATCCATGGTAAAAAGTGCACTCAATTTTGTGGCTCCAATTTTTTCGTGACACAGGGTACAGAAAATACATTTTGGTGGCTAACAATTTTTTTTAAGGCTGAGTAGCCGCAAATAATAATTATATAGAGAGCAAAAACAAAAATAAAAGAATTTTATTAATTTGTGATATTGGTATGTTGATACAAATAAATTAAAGAAATAAATGTATTTTTTTTCCCATGTACACGTGTCCATTAACGATTGCAGATTTAAGAGCTAGAGATTATTTTTAATTTGTTGGCTTGTTTTTGTGACTTATTTTGTTAAAGTACGTTTTTTAGCGGACTCAAGGTCAAAGGCGGTTTAGATTTATATAATATAAGCAAGATTAGATTTTTTAAAACGTTTATTTAATTTGACAATTAAGATTATTAAAAACTTAAATATTAATACCTACATTTGTATATCTGTTATTGTTTTAAAATTGGTGTTTATTGCTTGCCTTGTACAATTAATGTTTAATTAGTTACATTTCTATAGCAGAAACCATAATACTACATTCATATAATTAAATTAATAAGAATATAATAATAAACATTTAGGTTTAATAATAAAGGTATTTATTATAAAATTCATGAATAACAAATTTTATAAATAATTTGTTTTGCAGTAAAAATTTGTAAATCTGTCGTTTTGGCTTGCAAAAAATAAAAGCTAAAGCGACAACACTGGTGCTCTGGCTGGTTCAGTAAAGTACGTTTGATTCGCCTTTTGCATTACAGATTGCATTTCTTCCTCGTCGATGCAGACGGAGGCTTCAAACACGCACGCATTCAGGGCAATCCCTTCGAGGTGATCCATCCCCTCCACTTCTGGCCAAGAGCCATCCGCTGCAGCTGCCGAGCAGCACATGAGCAACAGGAGGAGCTGCTGCACTTTCCGCAGGAGGAACACGGCACAGCATCAGACACTCATGAAATTGGCCATAAATAACATTTTCTTTACATTTCATTTGGGCGAGCAGTCGTCTACCTCCGGCATCTGTTCCTTAATAGTGTTTGGCCCGGTTGAGTTGGGCGTTCTGCTTAACCAACTGGGCGTGGCTAAGTTGCAATTATACGGCATCAGGAATGAAGGATCAAAGTCCTGTGCGGTTGATTTAAAAGTCCATTTTACTCAGGCACTTACAAACATTTCCGCCCAGCAATTTTAGAAGCTAATTAAACCTGATTTCGCATTTTCAATAGACAGCCTAATGGATTTTTTTGAGCAGGGGATTTTGAAATGAGAAAAATAATTAGCTAAAGTAATTAAAGTAAATGTAAAATATAAATATAACAGAAATATTAAAAACCTCAATTTATTATTTTTAATCGAAAACCTTCTCTTAAAAATGTTTTTCTTTCAATATAAATGACTTGAATATTTTGTTTTAAGCTATGGTTTAGAGAGTTTTAGAGAATAAACTTCTACATCAATTTAATAATTTATAACTTACCTTTCCAAAATATTGTTCACTCAAAATAAACTTAAACTGCGATAAACAAGCGCAGTAACTAAAGTAAATCAAGCAGCTCAAAAGCCAAGAATCCGGGAATCCAAATCAAAGGCACAAGAGCAGCAAATAGTAAACTGAATAAGGTAACTTGCCAAGCGTATCCTTATGATTTCCCCATGGAAATCAGTTTAGCAGCTCCGAACAAGTGAGGAAAAATCATAAAAATTTGTGCTACAAATAAACAAACCAATAAAAGATGACGTTGTTCGGTTGACGTCTCTGCATCCGTAGCTCCTTCTTGTGTTTCTCTGCTGTTGTTATCGAGTCGATGAAATCAGAATGGCATTTGAAGGTAAAGGAATGGGGTTGAGAGCCTGAGCTGAGAATGCGTTACGCATACGCCATGTTAAACGCTTGAAAACAATTTCTACGAAATTTGCAATTCATTGCCAGGAACACAGACGACTCCTTGCAAGTTTACTTCCTGTCTGTGGCTTTTGTGTGCTGCTCCTTCTGCTTACTTCTCATCCTGTCTGATATTTACTACTCTTTGGGCATTAAGAGCTTTTGGTGTCTTTTCTCTTGTTGCTGGTATTCTCGTGGCTGTGGCTTGGAACAACTTTTGCAATTGTTTATAGACTTTGTGTGTTCCTAACTCTTTGGGATCCTTGTGGTCCATATGTTGCTTGTGGGTGGGTCACTTACTTTAGAAAAAGTATAGGACATGCTTTTTTAGGTATTTGAATTACGTATGTTGAGTCTTACCGACTTATTTTAATGCTTAACGATATCACTGGTAAATCTATGATAATATATAATCTATAATGAATCTTTGAATTTATGTTATAAGCTAGAACCTTTCCAACTAATTATCAGCTCTTCTCCTATAATGTGTCGATAGTTTTCGGCAGCTTCCAATTTTAGGACTTTCTAATTTTTTCAATTATTTACCACATTACGCGATGGCCTGCGGGCGGGGGCACACATTTCAATTTATAGCCCCATTGGTGGCGCACAAACATCGCTATAAATTCCAGGGGCCACTAAACAATTGTTCGTAGAGCCACGGGACTAAAAAGAGATGGCGCGATAGATGGATGCATAGATAGAGATGGAGATAGAGGCGGCCCAGGACCCGTAAAAATAATAATGAAAATTTTCGATGGCATGGTGGGTAGAGTAGAACAGTGTGGAGCAGAGCACTTATCCTTCTTAGTTACACGCCAGCTGATGTTGCCGTTCAGTGCTGCCAATTTAGCCTTTTTCCGGACAGATCTGTCCCTTTTTAAACGGCCTTAGCCGGAAAAAATTTCAAACAGCCCCTGTCCGGAAATCTGGCCTTTTTTTGACAATAAATTTTAAAGGAAAAGTTGAATGATTTGTACTTGATTCATCCTGATTTCAATAACTAAATGACCTTTTTTTAGGAGCTAAGTCGAACACTTTTGTGCTTTTACCACTAACCACTAAAATCATGAAGAATGTTCAAAATCAAGAATCCATCTCAAAAAGTTACATCTCATTTTGCTTAAAATGTTGTTTAAAGCGATTAAATCGATCAGATGAAATAATTACCAAACGCTTTGAATAATGTACAAAGGGTTTTAAGCAAATTAATTCATGATGTTTTTTTTGAAAACTTTTCTAAAAGTACTCGAAAAAAAATTTTTGTTTTTGTGCCAAGACCCTTAAAAACATGTATAAGATTAGGTTACTATTAGCTTGTAATTTTCATGATATCACCTCAAAAATGTATTTTTAATTGCAAGTTTTGACTCCGCTAACAAATAATCATGACATATGTGAATCTGAAGTAAAAAAATTGTACCTAATAACATAAATTTGTTAAAACAGTAAGTTGGCCTTTTTTTTGTCCTTTTTTTTAAATTTCTGTCCCTTTTTTCGCCTTTTTTTTGTCTGACCTGGCCTTTTTTTTGAACTGACTGCTGGCAGCACTGTTGCCGTTGGACTTATTGATACTTATAGCACCACACACCAACAAACATATCGGGGGGATCCTCTCTCTAGCATACACTTATAAAAAAATATAGCTTAAGATCTTAGACTGATTAAGAACAGAAACAATCAAGTTTAATTTTATTAATTTTTATAAAATTCTTGAAACTTGTGAGTATAAGGAATTTTAGTACCAAACTCTTTAATTGGGTATTGTTCAGTTTTTGGTTAAGTAAAATTTATTTACAGAACAATAACAAAAGAGCAATAACTCAAAACAACAAGATTTTCCCATCTTCTGGGTGGGTTTTTGATATTTACAATAAATGTATTTATGTAGTAGTTTTTCTTACAGTGCAGGTCCCCTTGGTTGAGGCTGCTGCAACGCAAGCGAAATAAATTCAATTTTATAAAACTGATTCCCCACACAATTTTCAAACCGTTACACTCTGTTCCCCACTCACTCACTCACATGCACCGTCTCTTTCACTCCCACTCACACTCCGGCAGGACAACTGCATATGTGCGAAAATGTTGCAACAAAATGAATATGTATTGGCATTTAGCCTGAAGTAGCTACCAGCTAGCAGCCAGCAGGGCATCCAAAGGTGGCAGGAGCATCACGGCACAGCAACAGGGAACATCATGTGGAGTAGATAACAATTTATTGCCATCAAGCGGGCCAAAATGCTATAGTAAAAGTTAATGAAACCAATTTGTTTCGGCTGCATCGCGTGTGCAAAACTCAATGTGTTTTCACACAGAAACAGGGCAAGCGAGGTGCAAATAAATAGATAGAGATACTGTAGGGGGAGTGAATGAGGTCCGTTACTGAGCCAAATCTGGGATTGTGTATGGTATTTGATTGCCTTAAAAAAAACAACCCAATGAGCTGAGAGTGTTGACCTTAAATAGTCTTATCTCAGTTGCAGATTTCTGTCATTTATTAAGATGTTCGTAATTATATCTATAAAACCTTCGTAAAACAATCTGACATAAAATTACTTTAAACAAAACACCACAAGATCACTCCAAATTAATTTTTTTTAATATTATTTTAAGCTCTTGCAGACTAAATATCTTAAAGTTTGGTTGTTTTAATATTTTTAACATGTTTTTCTAATATTAAAGTGTTTATTTTGTGTCCAGTTTTTTGTTAAATAAATTTTACCTGCACGTTAAAGAAGTGATCTCTCATTCCCTAAAACCAATTCATGATTTATGCTCTTCAAGCACTTTAAATAAAATTTAACAGCACAACCCAATTGGCTAATGAACATTAATTTTGCAATGAATTCCTGTGCATACAATAACTTAAATGCCCTTCGACACGCCCTGACCTGGTTACATATTCATAATCAACAAATAATTTAATAATTCACCAGGAAAGAGTGGAAAAAATCTCTCATACACGGAAGGCATTTATTATCGTTTTTAATATGCAGTACTAAATTTAGTGTCGTAAAATTTGAGTGCCTTAGGGGGAGAGGCCTTCGAATATGATATCCTTTTTTCTGGAGGAGCTGAAGTGAAGGCTGAGCAAATGCAATCAAATCTCCAACTGATGACGATTTGCCGCCCTTTCCTTAGCTTTTCGGGAACGGAGACTTTTTCAATCAAATGTTGATGGCTCGCCTGCCGCTGGGTTAAGGCATTTTTATGATTGTTTTGGCTGCGCACCACCACTCACCCACATATGTTTGCACAATTGAGCTTAAAATAATAGTGGTGGAGAATCTAAATAATTAAATAAAAAATTTGCAGAGAATTAAAAAGAAGAATGAAAAAATAAGTTAATAAAGTTTGATATTTTCTCAATAATTTCTTATGTTAAAAGTAAGATTCTTATTATAGAGAAATAATGAGAAATAATTTTAAAGAAAATGTATAACACCAATTTAAAAACTTTAAACATAAATGATAAAATTTTAATAATACTCAGAAATAAAGTATAAAAAAAAGACTAATAATTTTTGAATGTATTTTTGGTAGTAAATACCAGTCAAAATGCCTTATATGCTTTTCATGTTTTAATCTACTTTGGTTTTTGTGTTTTATAGTGCCATTCAAACTATTATTAAATTATTGTTGGATTTTATATATTTTATTACCTATTTTTAATTTAAATTCCTATTATTTTCGATTACAATTGCTTCATTATTTTATTTAAACTGATTTTTTTAAAACCACTATTATTTTAGCCGCTGCTGTACCCATGTATCTGTGTAAGGTGAACCATAACCCTTTTTGACCGACATCCCGCAGGACCAAAAAACGGGGGAGGCCCGCAAATGTTGCCAATTCGACAACGGCACTCAAATGAATTGGCGGTTATTGCGAGGGAGGGCATCCTCCGCCTGCCTGGCCCTGGTCCTCATCCTCCCCCTTGTCCCTGGCCACAATGCGTTTGCTTAACGGTTCATTGGATGGCGGACTTCCTGTCCCTGGATCCTGCCAATCTTCTGGGCATTGGGCGAGGAGTAATCACATTTAATATGAAACGCAATGCAGCAAAAACGCCGGAAACTTGCACGGATGATATTATGAGTGTGCGAGGGTGTATCCTTTTATCCTCCCTTTTTTTCCAATGTGTGTGTGTGTGTTTTGACGGCGGAAAGCAGTGTCCGTAACTAACCGACCACTAATTGAGCCACCGGAAGTCTAGAAACCACACAACATAATTTAAATAAAAAACACGACACACACACAAAAAGTGAGCTAAAAAAAAACATCAACGAATAGGAAAAAAAAAAGTAAAATGCCACTAAGTAAAGTTTTTAACCGCAAACAGGACGCTACCCAGACGGGTGGGGAAAACAAGGTGGAGTTCGTGCTGCATCTTCCTGCACTGCACTTCCGGTTGTGAATGAAGCTGAAAGCATTTGGAGGTGCAATGTAAGGACTAAATAAAACTAGTTCAGGGCTTTTTAAAAAATTATAAATTTTTTTTTTTAAAACACTAAAATATTTGTTATAATTTGTATTATTGCAAGATATCGTAAGTGTTCTGGGTGCGTACGTTTTATTACTTATATAATTTCATATAAAAACATTTTTTTTAACCCGCTCTCTTGGGTCAAAACCTATTTAAAGAACTAGTCCATATTGAAAACATTAGTAATTAATTTCTACTTACCCTTAAAAAAGTAGCTTTCGGAGCGAAATTGTGGTCTCAAAAGTGAATTTAGTAGCACTTAGTAAAAATCTAGGGAACTTTTTTCTAAACGAACTAGCTTTTTAAACCAGTTTTCAAAAGAACACGCACCTCTCTTCATTCGGGCCAAGGCTTTTCCGTCTTTTGTCACACACTAAACACATTTTTCAAAACGCTTCCGTTTGTTGCCCAACGGCCTTCCATTCTGCAACCACCACCCACTCCCTTTTTCCGCCCACCCACCTTCAATTACTCGTCCTTTGGTTGGGCATTATGTGAAAATGAGTGTGTTGTCATGTCGTGCAGTGAATGGCAGCGAGGTGAGGGACGGACGGACGAGGAGTTGAAGTTGCTAATGCAATCACATAGCATTCATATTCATCATAACCACAAAAGGCACTCCACATGGGAAATTCGCAATGATGACGAGGGGCTCGGAGGGCATTTCCACTTCCGCTTGGCAGCTGTGCGCCATTTTGCACGTGGCTGCTTTGCATGAATCTACATATATCTACACTTCCGCTCCCTATTTTCTTTCCATGGTGCGACTTCTGCTCCTATGCGTTTTATTTTCCTATTTTGGTTTGGCTTATTTACTTTTCTTCAATTGTTTTTGGGATCCTTGTTTTTGCTGGGTGTGCATGTGTGGTCAAACCACAAGAATTTTCCTTTTTTGGGCTGTGCGTTGAGTTTTCTTGCTGAGAAGGTACTAAACGAGAGTTTATTTATTTGTTTAGGTATTCGAGATGAAAAATCGTGTAAATATTCAGTAGCTCTGACAAGGTTATATGATGATAAATTTTGAAATAAAATATGACTTATTTTTAAGTACATAATGCATAACACAAATACATAATAAGCCGTAGCAACTTTTTAAATAATATTTCAATACCATTTGCAAGACTACTTATTTAAAAATTAATACATTTTTTTATTTTTATTTATTGTTAACTTATTATGTACTCTAAGTAAGAGATTTTCAAAGAAAACTTCCTGTGAACCCTTAAAGGGGACACTAGTTTTCTTTTTTTTCATTTGGCACTTTGAACTTTAAAATATGTTCAGTTCAAATATAGTTGATTTTTTTTGCCAATTTTGTATGTCCCTGGGAATTTAGCTTTTTCGTCTACCTCAGTTCATCAGGTAGTTCGGCCAACATGTATCCAATGTTTACAAAAACTGCCGGACCATCAAAATATGCATCTAGCTCACTCGTTATCCTCACTCCCTTCAGAACCCCCAAACATTTGATTTGTTAGCATTTGAGCGCCTCTCTCTGCGCTTCTCATAAACTCCAAATGCTGTCTGCTTTTACTCCCATTTCACCTGCTTTCATTCCCTGTTTTTTAATCATAGCTCACCTGGATCGCGCTGCTCTCTTGTGCTCGACATAATTGCAATGTTTACCCCGATGCTGGGAGCCAAGTTAAGTGAAGCGTTAAGGCGGCACCAGGAGGCAAATGACGATGGGGGCAACTCTCCTCTTGATTAAAATTTCTGATTACTACACTGATACCGCCGCGCAAACAGAATGCAAAAAGAAAAAAAAATATTAAACGAGAGCTGACAAAAAAAAAACACAGAAAAGGGAACAAAAAGCCAAGTAAAGTAAAAGGCGCCACAAAATGCAACGACGGCGTTTTGTGTTCCACCTTCAACTGCACCTGCTCCTCATCCTGCTCCTCCTTCTAATAACATATCACCATCACCTGCTGTGTTTGGTTTTCATTAGTTGCTGGGAATCCTTTCATCTCCTTTGACTTCCAGCAGCATGATTGATGGTTTCAATTTGAATTTTCATGTCAAGTGGTGATTCATAAACGGCAAAAAAAAGGATCAAATTACTATCCAACTTAATTTAACTTTTTGCAACTCGGTTTTTTTTTTGGCTTGTTTGTACGCGACTGTACTTCCGCTTTGAGCTGATGTATATTTTTTATTTATTTATTTTTGTAGGTGATGAGTACAGGGGCGCTAATTAATGATGACCATGACAGAAATTTATGTGCTACAGGAAAAACTTTTGCAATATTTGTTCGCATTTAGTTTGCCTATCATTCTCTCTCTCTTTCACTTCCTTCCCCTCGATGTATGTATGTGTGCTGTTCACATGTGTGTGTGTGTTTGTCGGCACTTCCGTTTCCTGTATTAGGCCGGAATATTTTGCTCAGTCCACTTCACTTCATATTTGTTTATAATACACTTACCATAAGCCAATCTCGCATTGTTGTCTTGTTTGCTTTGTTAGAAATTATACGTACTATATTGGCTTGCGATCTATATGCCATAATCAATGCTGTCAATATTGTTCTTACGGAGCATTTCAGGTCTCTTTGGACCACAGTGTAGTGACTCAAAGTTTCTGTTTAAGAAGGGGTAGGTAACATAACTTGATTAAATTGCTTAAAATATTTAAATAAATACTATTTTATACTTTTTATGGACTCTTTCTAAGTTTTTATTACTTTTTTATGGACCTTAACCCTCTAAGCCCCATGAAGTATAAGGGTACTCGTCATATAATTTGTATTATCTAAAAATCGATAAGCTTTTAAGTCATTTAAATTATAGTTTTCAGTTGGCAGTAAACATATGAAATAATGACAACTAACACAAAAATGACTTTAAAGCTTTCCGTTTTTTAGAAAAGTCATATTATATGACACGTGCCTTGAGGCACGCTTGGGTATTAGAGGGTTAAAGAGTTCAATACTTTAATTAGGGATTATACAATTTTTAAATTGCGTGTTTAACAATTTTGGCTTGCTGAAATTAGCTCACATTCTCGTATTAATCTTTTAAAAGTCTTAATTAATACCTAAAAATTTATTTATTTGTCATTTTGACTTGCAAAATGTAAAAAAAAGCGTATTTCTACATCAAGCTCATTCCGATGGCAACCCAATCTTGTTTATTAATAACTCGTTTTGCCTTATTGTCCATCCGATGGCCAGGACACTCCGCTAGACAAACTTCGCCCCGGGCAACTGGGCCCCATCTAATGGTCATTGGCTGTTCCAGACTCCATTATGCAGCCATATATCCCCTGAACCCAGACCCCGAACGAGCATCGTTAATGCTTGCGGAAGTGAGCTTAGTCCTAGTCCTCGATGTTGTGTTGTGTTGTTGCCTGCTGCTCGTGTTTCGAACATAAAACTTTTGCCATTGCATTTAGGTGAGCGGCAACAAATGCAACATGAACATCAGCAGCTGCTGTTGCCTCTTCATCTGTCGGGTGTCCCTGCTTCTGTCTGTGTTGTGTCCCTGTCTCTGTGTGGCTATCGAGTAGCGGCTTTTCCGGTGCTTGAGGTGTGCCTTTCAGTCCCGGGAAGTGCACTCTAAAAAATATTTAAAATTTTAGGAATATTTATCTAAGATATCAAGTATTAAGCTTATTTTAACCGATGGAATTTGAGCCGGTAGCCTCATGTGTTATCCGCAAGGTACTCTTCCCTAACCCATTTTACTATCTAGGGGTCTGTTATAATATTGAGCTCCTAATTATAAATTTATTGGTTCTTTTATATATTTTTTTTTTTTAATTTTTACGATATTTATAATTTTTAAGTGCATCCTTTTATCTAGAACCCCATCGTGATTCCCCAGCTCATCATCGTCACGAGTCCTCCACACTAAGTGTGGGTAACCAAGCTCGAAGTGAAGTTCAATAGAGTTTGAGTTTTGGGCTTAGGCTGTTTTGTGTTCTTCTCTCCACTCAGTTGTTTCGCCTCGAGGGGAGCAAACAAGTTTCATATTGCATGGCACTTTTAATAAGCCAAGAGAATTGAAAAGTTTTCGGGCAGTTTGGGGAAAATGCACATACTATATATACGAGTGTTTGTATGAAAACAAAGCAGTTAAGTAGGAAACAGGACGAAATTCATTATTTGTGACGGAGGGAAGAAAGAACAGTTTTAGATAAAATAAAATTTTTTTTTTTGTAATTTAAAAATTTTACAATTTAAAAGTCGCATTACAAAAATAGTTTTATAAAAGGTTAAAAAAAGTGATCTTGAAATCTTTTTAGATTTTAATTGAAAAACAAGGAAATACTTATAATTTATATTTTTTATCAATTTCTTTTTCACCTTCTTATTTTTCTACCAAAATATTCAAAAGGCCAGCTTTCTTAAAAAAAATATAGAAAAAAACTATGAAACAAATGCAACTCTGCATAAGTATCCTTGACAAATAGAAAAGCGACATACATAGGGAAACAGCAAACAAACACATAAATATACACCAATGGAAGCAACAAGGAGCAGAAAGTAGGAAAACGAAAATAGCGCTAAATACAAAACGATGACGTCGAGCAGGAAAATAAGGTTGGTGAGTGGGGTGAGGGGGTGGAAAATCAGAGGGGAAAGCAGCCAACGACAATGACGACTTGTCAAATATTGACGTATCTCTTGAAAATTGTGCTCTAGCGCGGCTCATCCAATGTAAGCAGCCCAATGGGTAATACCCACTCCCCCATTCCCACTTCCTTGTTCCTTTCCTCACCCCGCAAATCCTGACCTAGCCTATCCTTTCGGTATCCCTTCCTGGCAACGTCAGCAACATCATCAACTAGTGTGCAACACATATGACACTGCTGCCAACTAAACTTTCTCACCAGCACACACATATCAAAATGGGTACAGTAAAAACTGGCTAACCTAAACTATTATATAATTTATGATATCTCCTCCAACTCGTTCAAAGCAGTTGCTTGTCTTAAAGTACTTTTTTTTACTTGATAAAGGCTACATTTAGTTTTTTTTAGATAGAATTATTATGTTAAATTTTTTTTTTAATTAAACGAAAATTTCTAACAATAAAATGCAATTTATTATTTATTAAATTATAATATGAATTATTTAATATTATTAAACAAGTTTCTTGTAGACAAAATATTTTAACAACAAATATTGTTTACTAACTTTTTTTTATATTTTAAAGATACAATAAATACTGTGCTTAAAATAAGATTTTATGGTTATTCTATTGTTAAATTCTATGTATATAATTTTAAGTCCATTGAGCAGTACATTGCTTTAAACAAATAAACAAATAAAATATATATAATATAGAATCTTTTTTAAAAACCTTTTCATGAATGTACTATGTTTAATCTACTTCATTTATTATTTTACTATGTTTTAAATATTTTATTTATCGAGTCATTTTAGAGTGTCCCCCATAGCGTTTGTTTTCTGTACTCTGCTTGTATCATTTGTATGGCTAACATCGACATTTTGTGTGCATTTGCTTCCCTTTTTTTTATACTTTTATTTTTGTCATTGTTTCATGTTCTCTTTTTCGCTTTCGCTGCACTTTTACTGTCCGATCCTGCTGCTGTTGCTCCTTGTCTACCCCAACCCCTCGCATGTCCTGCCAACCAACTATGGCACTTCATTTGCTGCGCTCAAGTGGATCCACTTTCATTTGTTTGCGTTGAAGGAAAAAAAAGAAGTAAAATAAAGTAAAAAAAGGAGGTGGGTTGACCCTCGCACCCCGCCAATGGATATTCCTTTGGGACCCCGCCCTTTGCATTTGTCACCCCTCCGTCACTTCCCTCGCATTGTTCGTGGAGTACAGTGGAGAGTGGCTGCTGACAGACAGTAGCAGTCGCCTCTGTCCTGCTGATTCAGCTTTGTTTGCCGTAAGCCTTTGTGCAAACATTTTGCGCCTCCGAGACCGAGGGCACAGACTCCGACTCCTCCAACGCCCCTGGAATCAGACTGCCAGCTGCAAAGCACAAAAAAAAAAAAAATATTATACAAAAATGCACTAAACTTCAACTGCACTGATAGAAAGGGGTACAAAGTTCTTAAATATTTTCGAAGTTAATCTTAACTGATAAAAATAAGGAATAAACAAACGTTAAATAAGCTCATTTAAATTTGTATTATTTTAAAAGATGTAAATTTTTAATTTTAAATTTGTTTTAACTTATTCTGGCTCATTCTAAGAAAAATATGTATTTGAAAGTTGTCTAAGAAATTTAAAATATTCAGTATATGTTCTCTTTAAAAGTGAAACTTAATAATTAAAATGGAAAAAGAAATTTTCCACCATCTGAGCTCAACCTGCTGGCTTAAAAAAAAAAAAATGCAAAAAGAAGCTATTTGCTAAAAACTAGAAAGTTATGAACTTCTTGGTATCCTTTTTTTGTAGAACAACTTTTAAGATTATTTTGTTTAGGGCAAGATCTAAAAAAAACTGTATACCCATTTCAGCAAGAGATGGATTTTGAAAGCACTATATAATTTTTGTTTGAAAATAAAATATTTCTTTGTGTGCAACCCGAGGCAACTACAGCAGCAAAAAAAGAGCAGTGGACGCAGCCTGCGGGAAGTGGAGGCAACCTTTGTGCATTGGCCGCAGCAAATGCATCATCAATATGGTAGCTCTGCTCCTGCTCCTGCTCCATGTCCTCCATGTCCTTATGTGTATGAGTGACGCCTTTGGGCAAAAAGAATTGCCATGGAAGAGTTATCCGCACGCATAATGTTGCCCTTTTCTTTGCTCTGTCTGCGTTTGCATTTGCCGGGGGGCGTGGTTCCGCCCAAACGCCTCCGGGGTCTCTTCACTCTTCATTCCGTGTCGCAAAACGTTTGCCACATGATTCTCAGTCCTGGATGTGCATCATCCTGGATGCTTAGTCAGTCATTGACAGAGGACCTTCCTCCTCTCCGCTTATCCGTTGGCTCCATGGCAGCCTTTGGCAAAAGTTATTGGCGTTGATATTTTACGATTCTTGTCTACAAGTCATCGGCCAAATGGTCCATCCACTGCAACGGATGTATGGATGTTGTTTGTGGATATGAAATTCTTGAGTTAGCAGTCGGCCATAAAAAATTATTTCCATTTACGGAGGGGAAATAAGTGGGAAAGTCGAAGCATATTGCTTTAAAAGGAACAGCTTTATGTATATTTTAAAGCACTTTGAAATAAAAATAAATATGAATTAATGAATGTTCTGTTTATTTTTAAATTATTTTTAAACTACTAGCAAATTATGTATTTAAAGAATAATAATTTCTAAATCTATTTATATAAAATTTTGTTTTACTTGTTCAACTAAATTTATTATTAATATTAATATTTATATTCCATAAAACTGGAAACAAAGAAGTTTATTGAACCCTCTTTCCCTATTTCCAATTTAGTTTAATTATAAACTCCTGTTAAACTGCTTAAGGTAGTTATTTTTTTTTCTGTAAACAAATAAAAATACCAAAGACTTTCATTTACTGCACTTCAAACTGCGATTTAACAAAAAACGATATCTTTGACCTCCGAAAACTAAAAGCAAGAACACTGCGCAAAATGACAACCATCGCAAGGAGCAATAATAATATTAACAAGAGGGCAAACAAAAACAAACAGGCCAAAAGGCAAACTTTTGGCTAAATCCTTACAAATGTTTATCTTTTCTTAATCCCACACTTAACTGTTAGACCAGCATTGGCTAAGACCAAGACCCATCCAAAAGTGGGAGTCATAAGGGGTTAGTTGGTGGGGGTTCGGTGCATGAAGCTGGCAAATTGCTTAACGCTTCAAAGCATCCCCTCCCAAACTCATTTCTCCTACTTTCTTAACACAGTTGTAAAAACTTTTTTGCGCTAAAAATTTGTGCTTTCCAAAATCCAAAGAATTTCAGGCAATGGAGGGAGTTACAGAGTTTTGTGCAAAATTTTTGCAACGACAAGTTTTAAAACTATTGGTGGGTGGTGAACGGGGTGTGTAATGACCACTTTTTGCGTTGAGCTTCATTTGCACATCGACCACAAATGTCGAGAAAGTTTCGACTCTCTTTGCCTCCATCTCACTCTTATTTTTGGAAAAAGCACAGACGTCTTTTCATAATTTTTCATCCTTTTATAGATTTTAGCTTTTCTTTTGTAACTTTAAATTTGCCAGTTAAACTGTTTTGTTTAAAAAACTATTAATTAAAAAAAATTAAATAAATGTAAAAAAAATATCTTTTTTAATCCAGCATAAAATAAAAACTTGCTTTAAGTTTAAAATATTTTTCCACGTTTAAAAAGAAAACTGTGACACCAGCAAAACAAATAAAATATTTGCCATCATCGCTGCTTTTCACTCTTCTGGTATTTGTGTTTTTGTTTTTCTTAGCTTATTTATTTTGGTGGAGCCGCGTCTGTGGGTGGTTGGGCTGTGGGTGGTTGGGCTGTGGGTGGTTGGGCTGTGGGTGGGCCTTGGGCGATTAAGGGCGGTCCTCTGAGCGCGTCTTAATCTTTTGTTGGTGCTTGTTTATTCTGCAATTACTTAGGCGTTCTGTTTGCATCGTCTGCACTGCGGCTGCGACGTCTTCAGCTTTTCATTGCCCCCCACTTCCTCCACTTTTCATCAGCCTTTTTCCCCACCCACTGGCCATCCTTTTATTCACACTGAAAAAATTTTAATGAAAAAATTTAAAGAAACTATTATTTTATTAGATTTTTAGGACCGAATTAAGAATAAAACCGGAAAAACCTTTCACTTTCTTAGTTTATGATTCTATCTTTTATACATATAAAAAACATTTAAAAATTTTTTTTCCATGCAACGTATTTTTTGTTACAAAAAGAATTAATATTAAAAAATGTTATATGAATTTTGTGATTTTTCTAGAGTGTTTTTTCTGGGCGGCTTCTTGCGTTTTAAGTGCTTCAGTGCGTCTCGTTTTGTTTGCTCTTTTCCCAGTCTGCCACTGTCTTTATTTCGTTGCCATCCTTTTTTTCCAGCTTAGGCGCGACGCTTTTCCGTCTGTGTTTTTGTTGTTGTTTGGCTTGGTAAAGTTGTTTGCCCAATTTCATGCTTTGCTTGCTCCCAAAAGGTGTCGTCCGTGTATAAGTGATGCCCTGCGACTCTGATTTTCCAGGAGTCATTTGCATAAAGTTCATGCGGGAAGATGGCAATTTCAAGACAGTGGAGGCCACTTAACTCTTTGGATAGAGTAGATCACTCTTATAAGGGAATTCGGTTCCTTATTAAATGCTTAAGATTTTGGTAATAAATTTTAAAATAAGATGTCAAAAAGGTTAATTTCTTTTGAATTTCTCATGACACTTTTTAAATTAAACTGAAAAAATCCCTTTTGCTTTTTTGTTAAAAACTAAAAGATACTTTAAACGAAAGTTATAAAGATTAAATTATGTTCTTTTTTCTTATAAATGATAAATTAAAATACATTTGGTGTATTGTAGTAATTTATTTATATAAAATAAGGAACTTATCTTTACTGCTAAAGATTGTTTTAAGGGTGGATCCATCTTACAAGCTTCATTTAGAGTTTCTCGCAAAACGTTTCCAATAAACACCCGAAAAAAAAACATATGTTCCAGCTCCCTTTTATAAAATGCACAATTAACCGGTCATTAATCAAGCGACTGATGATGATGATGATGATGAGGCCGGGTAACAATTGCAGAAGTCATTTCAAGTGAAACCTTTCACCCAGAGTACGAGAGAGGAAGGCACACTCAAAACTATTTGCCAAAGCTTTAATCGGAAACGGAAACAGGCTGTGACAGTTGGGCAGGCAGTCAACCAGTTGACAGTCGATCGATGGATGAGGTTACCAGGGGCGGCGGATGGATGGGACGAGGAGGGGCACAATCAAAGCGGAAGTCATTTTCGTACGTTAATTGACAACAACCGAAGGAGGGGAGGAGCGAAGGGGGGGGCTCAAAAGACCAGGAAAGAGTGGAACCATAGACATCGATGGTGTCGCTGACTGTCTCCTTGTCTATCAATCAGCCAACCAACTTTCGCCCCCTCCCAAAATGCAACCCACTTTCGGTTCGTATGTATTTGTTATGGCGAATAGTTTTAGCATTGTTCTTCAGCCTTTTCTCCTTGGTTTTGGTTTCAAATGGAAGAGGGCTTAATGAAAGAGGGTGGGACGACGACCTCCCCAGCTGTGGGTGTAATAATTGTGACTGATTTTCGGGATTTGCGGTCCTTCGCTTGATTGAAGTTTTGCATTGGGGGGAAATAGAGCACAGAAAGCATTTGATGTGGTGTGGTTGATGGGAAACCAGAGATGATCTTTCGAAAGGGGGAAGAACAGCCACGAAATTGAATAAAGTTGTTAGCGGATTCAAAGTGAAGATAAAGTTTTGGGAGCTGGAAATAAAGGGCTAGAAAGTTTTACTGAATTGTTGTTAAGTACCTACAAAATTGGAAATGGTAACTAAACTTGTTTTAAATTAATTAGATTGTTACTAAGAAATAAAAGGTGACCTTCTTTAATGATTTGTACCAGTATCAAATTTACAACATTATGTAAAGACTTTTTTTATCTGGTTACCTGGACTCTTAATAACACACAATTTTTAATATGTTTCTGAGTATTTAGCAATAGAAGTGGGAACTTCAAGACCCCCTTCTACACATTTATTTAATAGGACCTATTTTTTCCTTATATCCAGCTCACATCAAATGCATTTTAAAACACATCGAAAAAAGGAACCTTAGCGAATATATAGTACGACATAAACGAAAACGACAAAGCCGTAAACGAGCTGAACAAACAAATGGCAACTGGAGGCTATTTTTGTTTTAGTTTTCGCTGGAGATCCCTTTATCTCATTTACACAAAGCGAAAAAATAAAAAATTTTGAATCTGCATTTATACGAAAAATTCATTTTTTTTTTGTAATATTTCCTTTCTTTTTTATTTGCTATTTCACATGCATACAATTTCATAAATAAGTAATTGTTTAAGATTTTTTTAAGGTTTATCTGTGGATGTACAGCTTAAGATTTTTTGGTTTTATAGCTAGTCCTGTCAATTCTTTTATGTGTAAATGTCCCCATTTTTATGTGATGTTTTGTTCATGTGTGGCAGTGTCGAATCCGTCAGCATTTTGTTGCAATCACCGAGGGGTATTTGGGGAGAAGGAACGTGCCATGTCAAAAACTGCAGCCAAACCGAAGTATCCTCGTCACCGACGTCATCGTCATCGTCGTCGTCATCATCAGCTGCATCAGCATTGGCGCTTCCTACGGTCATCAATGCAGCTGATGGTGGATGATGAGATGACGGTTCATGGTTCATGCTCCACATCTAGAAACAGATCAGAGTGATTGTTGGTCTTTTGGATAAGTTTTACCACTTTATCATCAAGGTTGTGAATTTCTTACTTGTACATCGTGTTTCAAAATTAATCTGCATGTTAATTAGTGGTTTTACGAATATTGAAACCCCGACAAAATGTCAATCGCTTACAGTTCACTAATAACGTGAGTTTACTTATAGTTTTTTTGTACAAAAAATAGTTTTTTTTAAATGTCCTACAAGCGATGTTTTTTGGTAAAATTATGTTTTTAATTTCTAGGACATTCAAAATTCGTCATATCCTTCCAGGGACTGCTGTTGATTTTACTGCTGCTGTTCAACACAATTGGATCCCCATTCGATGATGCCCCAGTTCGGTTTCAGTTGCTGCTGATGAAGCTGACATAAAACAATGCGATGGACGATTTTACGAATGTGCTCCGCAAATGAATGATTCTGGTGGAAATGTGTTTTATTTTATTTGCCGTTTCTGTCTGTCTGTCTTCTTTTTTTTCTTGTTAACCCATACTGACAGCTATCACCATCGCCATTTTCATATGAAACCCTTTGGATCAGTGAAATTTCAACTAATTTGACGAAAATTATTGCAGGCAGCGCGGTTTTTTTTTTTTTTTATTTGGCCTTTGTTCGCTGATTTGGCTACGGAAATTGATTTGGCGTCAATCCCATTTTCCATTATCCTTCCATTTTCAGACTTTATTATTTATTTACTTTGTTTGGAATTCGAAATATTTGCAAAATTTTTTTGCGTCGAGTGTGTGGTGAGTTAATTAATGCTAATTGTCACTGCTAAAGCTAATAATTGAATTCCATTGTTACAAAAAAACTCTTGATTTAATTTTTTTCCCCTACCCAAAAAAAAATGTTTTAAAAATTAAACACGTTTATTGTTATCTTTCTTCGTTTAGAAAATGTATAAAAGTAACAATGTATACTTTTATGTTTACAAACAAACAGATATCTTCAACCATTTTTATGGAGTGTGTACAGCTAAAATCCTGGATGAATGAGTACATGTGCTTGGCCAGCAATTTAAGCATTTTATTGCTTCGTAAATATGTATTAGTCTTTAATTTATATGTTAATTACATGCCATTTGTACGAACATTTGTGTGTCGGTGTCAGGATAAGGAACTGCCTGCTGTTGTGGCGGTTTTTGTTAATTATTTTTCCCATACTCTCATATTTCTCCTTGGGCCTTCGCTGATATTGGATTCCTTGTAATTATTCATTATTAAATTTACTGAGGAGGAGAGCAGAAATAATTAAAAGTATAGCCGGAGTAGGTTTCGTGGGAGTTTATTTATGATTATTGGCAGACCAAGCTGAATTAATTGAGTAATTCGCATGGCCTTGGATTTTTTTTTGCTTAATATGTGTTTATCATTATTTTCTTGGCTTCGTCCTCTTACAAATTGCAGCACATTTGTAACACTTTCCGCCCTATCCCAAAGTTAATCGCACTTCAGTCAATCTTTGTTTAATCAAATGGTGGATCGAATGGGGGATCCTTTGTGGTGGTTAGTGGTTGTCGGTGGTGTTGGTGGTCGCCCATTAGTTGCTATTATTATGCCCATTACACTAAATGATGGCTAATTTCTTTGCAACACTCTAAAATGGCTCGGGCCTTGGGTGTTTGGCAAATTGCCGGTCATTAGATTCGAATAGAGCCATGGAGCCATGGAAAGATATCCAACTTCCTTCTATCAACCACAAGTAGAGGGTTCGTTGTCGGTAAATTAAGCTATTAACTTATTGTGTGGGTATTATTGATTCGTCTTTGCTGAGGAACATTACATACACACATAAGGGTAAAATATAGATGGGTCTTACATTTTAGAATACGGTTTAATAGACAATGCAATTTTTTCCGTAAATAGGACGTAAATCGATCACTTTTTATGCTTTATTAATGCACCTAAAATTTTAATAACTTGCTATTCGTTTTAAAAATAATAAATAAATAAATTTATTTCTACAAAGAAAAGTCAAAGTGACCAAAAACTAATCTATTATATTTTTTCTGCCCTTAATTCAATAAACGACTATCAAAATGACTCACATTTATCATCGACCCAAAATGGCAATCCCGAAAATCATGTTCGCATTTATCCTGGTATTTATGGGCAAACAAAGAAGTAAACTACTTAAGCTCCAACCTTCTATTCTTAGGGGTAGAAAGTAAAAGTAATGCAATTTTTGTCATCGAAAGGTATTAGCCCACACACGTGCGCTTTGGGCCATGTCAGCAGGGCAACCAACCAGCCCCTTTCCACTTTCTTGGACACCTTCGTCTGGAGATGTGTCATTCATGCGACTCATGAAGCAAACATTTTCCAAATGAAAATCTTTTTCGTCCTATTAATCCAGACCAACAACAAAAAGGAGCGGAAAATTTCCCCGTGCGTGACAAATTTCGATAAAAAGGCGTTGACCAACAACAAGAAGGGATGGGACGAAATCGAAGCAGACCTCGTTTCCAGCTCCTGGCCATTTAACACTTCGTTAAACTTGAGCAGCAGCAGCGAAAAATGCAGGAGGAAATTGAAAAGCTTCTGTCCAGCTCTGTTTTTTTTGGTTCTGTGGCAAGTACAAGAGCAATGTCCCTTTGGGGCAACCCCCATAAATATTTCACACTCACACACGCATGCAATAAAATGCAACGAATTACATAGTTGAAAATGTAAACACACGCAAAGGGTTAAGAAAATGGCAGTGGTATCAGCGGCGGTAATAGGAAAAGCGGAAAAGCACAGACAGCAGCGGCCGGTATACAGTAAAACCCGCTTTTAAAATAGAAAAGTAAAATACAAAAAAATTTATTACAGCTTGTTGCAGTGTTTTGGTTGAACTCATGATATGTTTTTGCTTTATATCCTTTTTTGTATCAGAAATAAAATTGAAAACAAGTATATAAACATTTTTAAAAGTTGAGACATTTCAATCCTTTTCAGGAAAAAAAGGACACTTTTGAACTAAACATTAACAATCATATTAAATTATTCACTTTGTCTTCAAAAACGTTTTGTCTTAAAAAATCTGATTCTTTATTTTTATTATCCTTTATATATACTTTGTATTTATCATAATAGTATAATATTTTAACTTAGTAAGCTCATAAATATATTGTTTTAATTGTTTAAAAAAATTCAACTATTATTTTCGAGTCAATACTGCACTTACAAAATTCTTTTGAGTCTAAAAAAATATATAAATTTTCATTTAATATGTGAAAATATGTAATAAAATATTTTAAAATTTCGTTATGCAACTTTGACTGTAAATGCTATATTCAGGGCGCCGTCAGAGACGCAGAAACAGCCATAAAAGTCAATAATGTGTGTTTCGCTATAACAGTAGCAACATCGGAATAAAGAACCAGACGAAATACGTACTTTTACTGTTACGTGAGCTAATACTGTTGCGTATTGTATTGGTCAGACATTTCCAGGGGTGTTGGGGAGGGGGATTTGGATTTCCTCGCGTCTGCTATTAAATTTCATAGCCCTTGCTTGCTGCGAATTTACGGCTGTTAAAGTTTTAAGTAGCCAATTGAACTGGAAACCGTGGGATGGGAGTGGGAACCCATGCAATGGGGATGGTCTGGGGTCAGGCGGTAATACCTGGTGGTCACGTGCCCCGTGTCCTGTAAATCGATTTTGTTCTTATGTTTTCAGGCGGAGTATCAATGAATGGACTCCATTAGGAAGACCTAAAAGATGTTTAGCTCAATGGTACGGAAAAAATAAACTGCAGTGGAAAGTATTCAGCTGAACAGTTCTTAATTGAAGGGTTCTAATGGAATTGGCTATAAATTGCAAAATGGAATTTTACTGTTCAACTGTCTAAACTTATAAAAACCGAGGTCAATAATGTCGTGAGGTCAGTGTAAAAAATTTTTATTTGCTATTGAAATTAGAAAAAATAAACACAGTAAAACAATAAAACGGTTTTATAAAGTATAAAAATAGGGTCAATAGGGTCAGTTGAAAAATCCATCAATTAATTACCCTCAAACGCATCTGGAGATTCAATTTCAAGTGCACAATTTTCTTTTCTCACTTTGCACTGATAAGCATGCACTCTTGAAAATTTCTTTCGATAGTCTTTCTTTGCTGTCAGTTGCATTGATCTCCATTCGATTTTATTTTGTTTTGTTTTTATTTTTTCGAACTCAAATGCCAAACTGATCGATTCGAAGCGGTCTTATCAATTTTCGAAAATAGATCGGGTGAGGGAGAGCTCTCTTTTTCGAAGCGACTTCTCTGAGTTGCGATCGCCGCCTCTTAATTCGATCATGAGCATTATCACCACCGATCCGTTAAGTACTCCCAGTTGTTGTTGTTGGTCTTTTCACTTATTTGATTTGATTTTTTGTTGTGTTTTTTAGTTTGTCAGAGTCTGTTGTCTTGATAACGTTGCTGATCGTCTCTAATTTGCTATACTATTTAATTCGACTTTATTCTGTGTGTTTCGTCTGCGTTTTCGTGTTCTGGTCATAAAATACATTTAGATTACAATTATTTCTTTTTAAAATAATTGTGCTTTAAATTTGCCAAAGTTCTGTGGAAAAAGTGCCGTAATTGTCGTGGTCTCGTTTGCGCAGTTGAAAAAAAATATAAATACAAAAGTATTGTACGCTTATGTCATTACGTCTCGTAACGTAAATTCACGTCTCACGTAAAACGTTAAAAAATCTCAAGTGCCTGTTTTGCTTTCTTTGTGGGTTTTGTGGTCTCTATTCAAATATATATATCGATATCCCAGCTATCATTAACTTTATCTGTCTGTGTCCTACATACATATGAGTCTTATGTGAGTACATCTCGAGCGGAGTATCTATAGTTTTAAGTTTTGTTTACTATTCAAATTTATTGTCAATTGTACGCAACTCTAACCTCATTCAACTGTGTTGTCTCATTATAAACCACATGAGTTTAACTCGGCTGTAAAAGTCAGCGAATATACGTACCTATATAAATGTGCTTATTTATATATGCAATAAATCTTTGTTGCTTTGGGTTATCTGTTTTTGCCTATTTGTTGTCGTTGCTGTTCGATGCTGTGGTTTTTATTTGCTGTCCATGTGTCAATAAAGGTTTCCTTATCCTCAACACTTTTATGCTTTTATATTTGATTAAAATGTTGTTATATGTATATCGCCTTTCCACAAGTGACAGATTAATTTAACAAGTTTTTATTCATTGTGTTAATGCATTTATTAAACATTTTTTATTCGGAAAGTTGGTCAATTTCAGTGGGTTTAATGGACATACAAAAAACAATATGAAAGTTTACAATTTGACTTATAGATTTTTGTCGGTTAATTTTAAGCACATTTTATACATTTTGTATTGTGTGTGTAAATATTCGAATAAAAAATGTTATTGATGATGAGTGAGCGATTATATTAGTTAACAATAAAAAATCGTATTGCTAAGAAATTATAGTAACTATAAAAAAGAAGAAAAACTATTTCCACTCGGAATAAATATTTATTTATTTCAAATTAAAATACAATTTTTAACTTAATATATTTTATGTTAAGTATAGCTACTTCAACTAAGTCCAAGTCTTTAACTGTGTTCCCCATAAGTAGTTGCTATATTTCATCGATATATTCTCCTATATTATACGGAAATCCCACAACAAATCAATTGACAAATCCCGGAACTTAGAGCCATTCAATTAGCCGTAATTAGACGGAAGTTGCTGCTCGTCGGCAGAGAGCATCACTTGTTGCATGAATAATGGCTGCCAATAATAATGCCGTTAACAAGGGAGCAGGGGCAAGGATTCGAATACACAAACACTGAGCAGTTTTGTTTGCTTTGACAAATACAAGTTGCCTCCTGGAGCCATAATAATATTATTTATGGTCCTCGAGGGGACTGAGTCTGGAGTCGACTGAACAACTGAACAGAAGGGGCAGATAAGGAGCGAACTGGCTGACAATTTATAGATGTTTCATTATTATGGTAACGAAAAGGGGGCGCATATAAATTGCATTGATGGAGGAATGGAGGTGGGAGGTGGAAAAAAGGAGCTTAAAGATTTTTGTCCTTTTGCTTGTTAGCAACGTTTTGAGATGGAGACGACTCCTCCAACATTCTCTACTTGTCTTGTGAATTGCTATTGTTTTTAGTATGTTTTTTTTTATACACACATATTTTTTATGCCATTTTCTTGTTCTTATTTCCTTGACTTTTGTAATATGTTTTCAATGTATCTGTGGGTTCTTAGTTCTCCTTTTTTTTTCTTGAAACGCATGTCAAGCATGTTGAGCTCCTTGTTTATGCTCTTCGTGTTCTTTTCCTCCAGCTTTTAACATATGTTTCACTTGTGTTCCAAGCCATTTGTTTGCTATTTACAAAATGCAGCAGCTCTGACAAAACAAATTTATATTGATGATGTACCTACGTTTATAAATAATGAAATAATCTGTTTGGTATAGGAAACTATCCCTTTAATGTTGGCCTGACCTTTTCTTTATCAAATTAGCCAACTTTTAGAGTAACTTTTAAGCTTTTAGTTAATTTTGGGAGTTTTTGAGCAACCGTTAATCCTTGTGTTAAATAAACAGGTGAGTAAGCTCAGGGGAGGAATAAATAGATTGGAGTATAAAGTGATTTTTATTGTTTATTTAGAACTCAGGAATAACTATACTCTTTTTCAACCCAATTCAATTTTCTTTTCAGAAGCGTTTAAAATGTCATTGGGTGAAGTTCCTCAAATAGGAGCTTTAAATAAAGCGGCAAAAGAAAATACGCTATTTTGATAGAACTGTTTCAATTGTTTCTAATTGCAATTTTATTGTACAATTTAGAAGCAAGTAAATTTAAATTGTTATTTAAATTTAAATTAATTCACATTTTTGTTATGTTTTTCTTGATATTAATTTTCAAATGAGGTTTTCCAAGAATCTGTTATTATTATTTTTTTTTTAATGAATATATTGATATCTCTCTTATATCTCTTATACATTTTCATAAGTATTTTTTATTATTTTTTGTGAAATGTTTGAATTTTGCAAATTTAAAATTATATTATAACTTATGATAATGACATTTTTAAGATATTTAAACAATGTTAAAAAAATCTTTATCATAGTTTAATTTTCCTATTAAAACCACAAAAATTTACAAGTAGAGTATATTTTAGGTAAATGTAGAAAATATATAAGTGAAGTATTTTTGGCTGGAAAATACGTTTGTTGGAGTCCTTTAGAGTCCTGTGTAACAGTGAAAACAATGAAATGTTTTTTTAACCAGTGTTCCCTGCAATTGCCTTGGTTATCCTTGACAATTATTTCCGCTCTGAAAACTTTCTAAATGCCGCACACCATGGATCCCTTATTATAATTGCCTAGCCCAAAAAGAGCCAACATCCTGCCACCTTAATTGCAGCCGTCTTCCTCAAAACCAAGTCAACTTTCCACCAACCAGCAGCAGCACTCAGCACTCACTTATTATTAAGTTGTTTTCGAAACTAGCAAGAGGAAAAGCAGGAAGACGGAAGGCAGGAAAGCAGGAAAGCAGCCCAAGGCAAAAGTTAAATTATAAAATCGTCAAAAGTTGACGAAGACATTTTGCGCCTATGCAAACAAACAAACAAACACACAGGAGGAAAATGTGCTCGACCAAAAAATGAAGACACATAAATACGGGAGGAGGAGGAGAGGGAGGAGCTGGAGGAGTTTGAGCCACTTAAGATGCTTAGCGCCATGGCAAGCGAAAATAATGACGCTCATAAAAACTAACTAAACACAAAAATAAAGCAAATACATAGGAGACGATGGAGTGGGGGGTGAGGGGGGGGTTTTTAAGCTGGAACGCTCCCTGAATGACAACGATAATGATGTGCGATAATGTTTGTTGTTATTCCGTTTGCTTTTGTTTATTGTCTGCTTCTTCATCCTACAATCCTGCAAATGATGATGATGAAGTTGTTATAGTCCTTGTTATTGTTGTTGTTGTTTTTGTGCAAGCTAAGACAACTGTCAAAGTCTTTGCCAAAGGATTAGGATAGCTGCTGCCTTTCACCGTATTTTATACCTTGTAATAGAAGAGTGCAAGAGTATGATTACTTTATAAATATTTTACCAAAGAGAAATAGAGGTTATAAAAGAACAGATATTTTTCCTATTTAAATACTACCTACATTCATCATTTAAAATCAAAATACAAAAAAATCGTTCATTGGTAACTTATAAAACCCGATGTCGCAAAATTTACAAAAAGTCCACAAATGGCACAAATGGTTTGTTTACACAAATTTACACAAAACTAATTTCAAGAAATGTTCCTTTGTTTATTATTATAATTTTAATCTAAACATTGATTAAGTCAGCAGAAATATAAGAGCTTAATTCAAAAAATATGGTTTCATCAAAAAAGCTTCCTAATAAAAAAGGTCTTTTGAAAAATACTCCTCTAAAAATATGCAAAAAATGTTTTACGAACTCAAATTTTAAAAGTACCTTTATATTAACATTATCTTTTAGATAATATCTACATTAGCTGCAAGCTTATTCCAACGTTTTTGAAATACTACATAACTATGAAGGAAAAATGGTTATATTACTAAACCTTATTTTAAAATTTAAAAAATTTCTTAAGCACTGGGAACTCTTGCGGTCTAAACGATCTTTAAAATCATCCAAACTAGCTTCCTTTGCGCCTTTCCATTATATTCGTCCTGCTCTTATCACAGTCGTAATTAAAATTGCAGCAGACGTAGTGAAGTTTGGTTCTTTCTTCAACACCCCCTCCCCTTTGGAAATCCCTCCCACTTCTATTTAATCGCTTTGACTGCCTGCTGGTTGTAATTTATTTATTGCCCGAAAATTGTTCCCACTCTTGATTTCTCCCCTCTTGTTGTTGCATTTTTTAATTGATTAGAAACGTGAGTTTTGTTTTGTTTCTTTGCCTTTAGTTGGCATCGAGCCAAGAACTTTTCAGCCTCATTGAATTTATTCTTGGTATTTTCTCACCCTCTTGACTTTTTTTTTTCGATTTGCCAATTTTAGCAAATGACTTTTTTGGCAAAACTTGGTTAATTTGTTGACTCATTTATATTTAATGTCAAGCTATAGGCTTAGCAAACTAATATGAAAGTGGATGTTATTAATGAGCGTAATTATTAATTATAAGTTGAAGCTTTGTATCACTTCCTTGCTTTGAAGACATCCTTTAAATTTTATTTACTGATAATAAACTTTTTTATGAAATCCTAACCTAACATATTCCTAATTTAATATTTTACTTACAAAAAACCTCGATCGCAGTTGGCTTGGGGGCTGATCTCAGAGCATGTCATAAAATGTCAGGGTAAAAATGAATATTTTTTTTAGTTGTATTGTTTCCAAATCAGATTGAGGTAGCGTACATATAATTAATAAAAGTACATCAATTTTTGGCTAATTAGTGTCAAAATTCTCAATGTGTTAATTTTCGGCCGTACCGCGTCACGTTCAATGCTTTTTTAAATAACAATAAGAAATCTCCAAAAAAAATATTAAGTGGTTTTTTCGACACATCTACAAATTTCAGTCCAGTGCTCTGCTTTCGGCTACAAAATTTAACAAGTGTAAAGGAGAAGAAAAGAATTATCACAAAATTCTTGCAGCAAGTGAAATAGGTGAGTGGGAGAAAGTTGCTCAAGTGTCGAGACCCAAAGCGGATATTGTAGTTGTCGCCAGAGTGAATGGAGGAGTGATTTCTGTGGGCTTCCGACTGCATGACAGATTATCGCAAGGACCTGGTCGCCCCTTCGTCCTTTGAGTGTTCTCAACAGTTATTGAAATTGCTGCAATTGAGTTCGGAGTGCTCGAAGCTATTTAATTGCTGCCACTGCCCAGAACTGTTTTTGTTGGAGATGGGTGAAATATATTGTGGTTTAAAATATATTTTTATCATAAGCAATATTAAGTGGGTAATTGTGAGCAAATTTAATGATTTAAGTGATTTAAAGATACTGAAATTATATTAAAAACACGGAATTTCCCAACTTAAAAAATCCACATAAAATTTGCTAGATTATTAGCGGTTAAAAACTTAAATTGAATTTTTGGGACGAAATTATAAGTATAACAAATTAAGATAATTGTATTTTTTGTTATCGTTAACTGGTGATAAAAAGCAGTTACGATTGTCTATAAGATGTCTTTGTTTTAATTTTAAAGACTTATTTTATTTGTAATACTGTTTTGTAAACAATTTCAAGATATTCAAACCGAAAAAGGTGGTAAAAATCAGTTAAAAAATCTCCTAGCTTTTCGGTCTTAATCCTCAACCAACGCCTCGTGCTCAATCGAACCTTTTGGCCCACCTCTAGTTGGGGTCAATAAGAAATGAGAGCAGCAGCAGCAGCATCGGGGGCAAGAAATCCTTCTTTACCCGCAGGTGTTGTAAGCCAGCAACGAGTGCTGGACCTGAGCCAAAGCAGCTTTCTCTCGAGTGCTAACTAATTTCGTTGTTGTCCTTCCCGCTTCCGCTCCACGTCCCAGCGAGCCCCAGGATATTCGCTGCATCCTCGAGCTTTAGCCTCATTCCCAGGCTCATCCTCATCATCATCGGCGTCTTCCTGCAGTTTCGTTTTTGGTGTCAGCAACATTTCTTCAATTGGTTTCGTTTGCTCGGCCATCATGTTGTTGTTGTTGTCCTTTTTGGTCCTCGTGTCCTTTATAGAGTTTTATGCGATTTTCCTTTTTTTTTTCCCCCCTTCGAATTTTTGGCAAACTCTTGTGTGCCGCACAGTTGTTGACTCTGTTTCGGGGCCAAGCCAATTCCTTTTTGGCCCTGGCCAAGTCATCTCTTGGCTTGTTTCAGCTTTTTATGCACTTGTGCATCTTGTTCCTTACCCATTTCCTTCCTCCACCTGTCCAAATACCCTCTTCCCATATGATCTGGCTTCTGTTTCGCATTTTCATGGCATCTTACCTTGGCAGAAAAGTTTAAATTCCTTGGGTGAACATGTCTCATTTGGATCGTAACACTTAACTTAATGTTTATGATATTTTCTATGAAAGGAGTTTCTCCTGCAGGTGAAATAGGAGGTTTTATAGTGAACGTAGCGTGTGTGGAGTTTTCAAGAATATTATTTCTTTAAGGGAATGTTGTAATTAAAAGCGCAAATGTTAAAGAACTTAAAGAAATACACACATACTTCACATTGAAAGGAATTAATGTTTGATACCATATAAAAAGAAAATATTGAATTAAATGTCAGGCACAATCTGGGTTTGCAAAATATCCTGTTTTGTATAAAAATCAGTCAGTTGTTCAAAGTCATAATTGTAAAAATGTTTTAGGTCATTTTTAAACAATCAGGTTTTTAATTTAATAAAAAATAACACAAAACAAAAGTCGAGAAATTCGTTACAAGGAAATTAATTTTGTTGCAATTTTTTTAAACAGGGAAATTTCGTAGTTTTTGTCTGATCTTTTTAATGGTAGTATGGATATATTTGACCGATCCGCACGATTTTCAAAAATGATAATACAAATTCTATCGAAAAAATGTATTAAACCGAAAAAAAAAAAAAATATCTGTGCCAGCTTAAGGAATTTGGAAAACAAAATCTGGGTTCTAAATGTCACAACTTGAATTAAAATAAGAAACATAAATATAATCGATTCAACAATCAAAAATTCAAAACATTCAAGCTTTTTCATTTTAGCTTTTATATAAAAGCTTTTACGCTGGAACTTTTTCTTGAAAGCTCTTTATTTCAAGATCAGCTGTTCCGTTCGGGGTGAATACCGAAATAAAACAGCTGATCATTATAGCGTGGCAGAGCGAAAAAGTGAAAAACTCTCTTAGTTTTATCGGATTTGCAGCAGTTTCACGAAATTTCTCGCTGTGGAAGTGACGTTGTTTTGATGTGAGACGGCTGCTTACTACTTTAATAAAGTGAAAAACAACTTATAAGTGCAATTACCAGTTAAAACGTGAGTTGGTCTACAGTCTACGTAAAACTTTGGTTAATGTGAATGTTTTGTAGGTAAACCGGCAGCACCGGCACTTGTTAACCGATCTTCACACAAGTCACGCATCTGGAAACATTACACGATTGATGGGTTTTACGAAAAGTGCTAAAGGATTGGCAGTTTGTTATTTAAGAAACAAAATTGGCGGCTTCCCTCATATATTTGTGTCTAGAAGTCAAGCAAAGACTTCATTTCTGTCCAGAATTTGTAGCACACTTTGCTCTGCTGTCAAAATGGAAAAAGTGTATTTTCGAAATGCTGTTGACAGCAAAGATCTTGATATTATGTTTCGATTTGTAAACTCAAATTTGAACATAGATCGGGAATTTAATCTCCGCCGCCAGCTAAATGAACCTATTGATGGTGTTTTAGCCAGGATTCAAAACAACATTCAAAATAGGCTTGTAAAATCTTCAAAAAAATCCAAATCAAACAAACCTCCCGCTGAGATAAATGTTAAGCTTTATAAAGACAACGATGTTGATGGCAGCTTTAATCAAATGACATTCGCTGAACTGTTCACAAAGGATATTACCGGAGTAAAGCTGCAGGTGTTGGATACAGTTTACGAGTTGGTATATAATCCACCATGGATTTTGTCCCTAAAACTGCCCACTTGCATATTGGAAGGATTTGTGGTTTACCCAACCAATTTGCAGATTCAATTCGGTGATCGGGAGCACAGCAAAGGTGTGTGGTACAAAGCTAAAAAGCCAACAGACACCGAATGGGAACTCTGTGGAGAGGGATTTCACTATCTAGTCACGACCCAAGATGTTGGCTATCATCTGAAATTTTTAGTAACCCCTAGAAATGAAAAGGGGACAGACGGTCCTGTAGTGGAGAAGATTTCAAGCACTCTGGTTCAGCCTGCTCCAGGATCTTGCCCATTCCAAGAACGACACCTTCAAACTCCAAGTTATTTAACTGACCCCAACGAAATTCGGGTGGTGACCTACAATATTTTGGCTGATTTATATGCGAGTAGTGACTACGCTGGAAGTACTCTATTCGCATACTGCCCTTCCAAATATCTACAAATCGACTATAGAAAACTCCTCTTTATCAACGAGCTCGTTGGTTACAATGCTGATCTTATCTGCCTGCAGGAAGTTGATCAAAGGATTTTCGATGTTGATTTTAAAGAGATACTAGAACAACCTCCATATAATTTTCGAGGCATATTGGCCCCCAAAGGCAAATGTGCGGAAGGAGTGGCCGTCTTCTTTCTTGATTCTCGCTTCGAACTAGTAGAATCTCAAATACTGCATTTGGGGTCTAGCATTTCTAACAATCCCATATTTGAAAGCCTTTGGAATAAGATCAAGGAAAACACTCAGTTAGCTGAACGAATTTGTGATCGGTCCACAACTTTACTAACATGTTTGCTTAAGATTAAGGGTACTGAAAACTACGTTCTTGTAGCCAACACGCATTTATATTTTCACCCGGATTCAGATCACATAAGACTCTTGCAAATGGGCTTTTCTATGCTTTTTATTGAGCACGTTATACAAAAAGCTATAAAGGATTATAATATCAGTAGCTCACAAAATATTGGACTGATATTTTGTGGCGATTTTAACAGCGTCCCCGAATGTGGACCTTTCAAGTTAATGACGGAGCAATTGGCCAGCAAAACACTGGAGGATTGGCGCAGCAACTCTGAAGAGGCTGTTTCAAATGTGGAGCTCACACAGCCCTTTAAAATGGATTCAGCTTGTGGCTCGCCAGAGTATACACACTACACAACTCTCTTTTCTGGATGTTTGGACTACATATTCTACCAAAAAGACCGTTTCGAATTATTAAAATATCTTCCACTGCCAACGGAGGAGGAGCTGAAAGCCAATACTGCCATACCTTCAGCTGTCTTTCCATCAGATCATGTTGCTCTTGTAGCCGATCTTAAATTTAAGCCGGTTGGATCGTTAATAAATTAATTTTGCTAATTTTCCTCTGCTATTTATTTTATTTTTATGTTGCACGCTTAAAAATATTTTATTCAGGAGGCTGTAATAACTCTGGGATTTTACAAAATACAAAGCTAAGTTGCTTAATAATTTAAACAAATATTATTTTAGCGGTATAGTCAGGTCATGAACCTGATTTTCCTCAGCAATCCATACAAAAAATGTATTGCAAATAATTAATTTAAATAAAAACTTATACAAATACCAAATATATGCCTAAATTATAATGTTCTTTTTATTTAACTTGCAATAAAATAAAAAAAAACATTTAAGTTATCTTGGAAACAACTCAAATGCTTACTAACAGCTTAAGGCAGTCCTCTACCGTCGCGGTTTGAAAATCGATTTTTTTTTTGCATTTGAAAGAAGACAATCTTAGAAATACGCCAGTAAAAGCGTTTCGCGAAAAAACATTCCTTCATGGGTTTTCGCGACTTTGAAGTCATGCTCGCGGCCGTTTCCAAGCGCTACTTTGTCTTTAAACGCGTTTTCCCAAAAGTTGACTTTTTGAAATGGATGGTAAGCTTTCTACCAGTAATATTTATCGGTTTCATCTCATTTTTGGCACAATTATTCAGAAAACATGTCGCTATGTTTGGCCGATCGGGATTTTGAAAATTTTAATTTTTCGAATTTTACAGCTTTTAAACTATGAAAAAACATGGTAAAATTGAAAATTTTGTAAAATTTTTATTTTTACAAATTTCGAGATAAAAAACCCGATCGGCCAAACATAGCCAAGGTAACAATAATTATAAACAAATTTTACTTTCTTCATTTCCGACAACGACATCGGAAAACCTTGCCACCAAGTCGGGCCTCCAAATTTGAGAAGGACATTTCAAGGTCATCCCAAGGACAACAGAACCACTGGGCACACTTTTGATTAACTGATTTTAAAGTCGACAGATGTACCAATATAATAAAAAAAAGTTCATGAAATTATCTTCAGTAGTTCTTTCCCAATCAATTTTTGAAAATAGGCTCGAAATTGAGGCCTGACGGTAGAGGACTGCCTTAAGAGATTTTGTTGGATGAAATAAAAAAAAAAAACTGTCCAAATTAAAACGTAAGAAAAACAAAGAATGTGTGGGAAAAACAGACCGAAATAAATTGCGGAATGAAGTGACAACAAATTGAGTAAATCCCTGAGTGGCTTAGCTCGCTTGCAAGCTGCTGCCTTTCCTGTCCTGGCTTCTGCTCCTGTTTTCCGGCTGATTGCAGGACGCAGAGCAATTAACGTGAAAATTCGCCAAGGAAAAACCTTGCGAGGAAAACGGGGGCAACAACACAAAAACAAAAAAAAAAGCTTAAAAGAAATCCGAGAGAGGAAAAAATATCCCAAGCCAACTGAAGTGATTTTCGCACTAATTAACTGCACTTAGTTGACACATACCAATCTATTTGCACCGCCACTCCTCACAACGTTTTCGTTGCCATAATCAGAGCCAGTGCAGCATTTTAATTGGTTTCCACAGTGCTGCCAATATAAAAGTCCCACATGTGCAATCGGAATTTTCCACAGAAATTATTAGAAAGCAAATGAAATGTGACTCGATGTGTGGTACAGTGGCGGTAAAAAAAAGGAGTTCTTAAAATTGTTTATGGGTTTTTAATGGTGTTTTTGTACCAAATTTTAAATTAAATGGTTTTGTTTTACTAGAAAAAAATTTAAAGGCCTAATATGAAATATAATTTTTGTGTATTTTACTACAAAATCGAATAATTTTTGTATTTAATACATTTTGAGCTATTTAAACTTGTTTAAAATTACTTTGACCTGTCTTAAATATTCTTTGTACGTTTATTTAACTATCTAGACTTAATTTACCTTGTTGTTACCATGTAAAGACAAATGATATTTGCATAGTCGATAGGTCTATTTTTTTACCTGTAGCTGTTCATGTTTGTGTGGTGTTGTTAAAGCCCTGCAGCTCTATAATTACGTGGGACCGTGTTGACAACTAACTCCTTGCAGTAGGGAAAATGTGAATGGAGCTAGGAAGCTCTGCTTTCAATTCTCAGTTATGTTTGCTTTGGCTCCTCGTTTTTCTCCGCATATAAGGCATATTGTTATTGCACATCAAAGTGGATTCGCTTGATTTAGTTCTGATTTTTCCGTGGCAACATGATGATGGTGAATTCAAAAGCCCTTAATGAGTTGGGGTATGGATGAATGTTAGTATAGCCACGAATGGAAATATTCCTTTAAATAGTGACAATTACAAGGAAATTAATTTAATAAGAGGAACTTGTTAATTAATTTAGTCAGTTCCGTGTACTGATTGAAAAAATAAATGAGAACCTAAATATTTTCCAAAATACAGCTTACGCAAATTGGTTTCCCTTGGTAAGCCATATTTTCGCCCAAAAGATAATCTCAAATTTATTTGAAAACACATATTTATATGTAACGTTTTAAGCCCCAGGACTTCATAAAAAATGCTAGAAAATGACCTCCGACCAAGGGTCAGTGGAATGGACATTTTATTTACTTTGTTGATTAAGCTAAAATAGCAAAGAGACCGTTTTAGCAGGAGAAAGAGAGATCATCCAAGTGGCAAAGTTACGAGGCAACTGCCAAGGACAAAGCCCTTGCACAAAAAACTCCCAAAAATAGCAGAAAAAAAAAACCAAAAATGAAGAAAAAGCAAACGGAAGCATACGGAAATGCCAAGAGCGTGGATTACATTAACGCAGCATTTTCATAGACGATGCTTTGGGAAGGGGGAGGTTTAGGGAGTGGCCTTTGGGAGGGGGGACTGTAGGGTGGTGACCGGTGCGAGTTGGCAAATTAAACGCCCACTTAATCTCGGCCAGGTAAACTTGTGACACAAAACTCATTTGGGGGTTAAGGTGCCCAGAAATGCTGAATGGACAAATACAGTACAGTAAAATGCAAGATTTTGACTTCTTAAGTGCAAAATATTTAAATGAAATATTAATACAGATAAAAATAATTACATTATTATTTTAAAAATATTATTTTTTTTAAATGTCCCTATGTAGGCAGTGCAAATAATTTTAATGCTTTAAAAATTAGTTCAATTAATAAATATTTATTTTACCAATTGCTTTATGCGAGTGAACACTGTGTCCTTAAAATTTGTAGGGTCTGTGGGGAGTTGGGAAGTGGATGGTGGAGTGGAGGCTGTAGTATTTGGCAAGTTCATGGACACCGCCAGGGGACAGTGTCAAGATCAAGTCTGCGCCTCCTCCATTCATTCACTTCACTCCCCCAGAGGTCTAGTCAGTTTCAATTAATTTCACGGCAAAGGGCGACTGGCTGGGAAAACTAAAGAAAAACTGTTTTCCAGGGACTTTTGTGTCAAAAAGTTGTCGTCGCGACATTTCTACTGTGTGTCTCGTCTGCGCGTTCCCCTTTTTCTCAGATTTCTCCCCTGGATTTCTCCATTTCCTAGTCCTTGGAATGTTTTTATTTTATTTTATTTTTTTCCCCGAGTGCAGGAAATGCGTACTTCCTGTTTGTTGTCTCTGCAAGCTTTGGCATATTTGCGTGCTCTGTGTCCTGTCTCCTTTTCGCCTTTTGGCTGGCTGCTTTTCATCTCCCTCTGCGCTTTTCCATTTTATCCCTGTGTGAGTTTGAGGGACAATGAATGCACTTGGACTGTCTCTGTCTCCGATTCTCCTGTTCCCTCGACTTCGTTGGGGGTCACCCCATAAACTTATCCTTCCGACTGACGCATAATTTTCATGTTGTCGTTGTTGCTTCCCTTCGACACCCTGGACTCGTAAACTAATGGGGTTTATGAAGTCCTAAAATATGACATACCTAGCAGGTACGTATATAAATTCATCAATTCATCCTTTTAAATTTGTTTTTCATTTTTGTGCCCATTTTAAATGTCGAAGTTTGAGAAATCTTCTTACAAAAGTAAAAAATTAATAATATTAGTATTTATTTTTTATTTATTTTTTTGCTAAGGCCTCTTTACAGTTTAAGCATGTTAATTTAATTTAAATGGAAGTTTTATTTCTATAACAGTTTACTTGACTGTAAAGGCTTCCTAGAATGTATAAATTGTTTATATGAAAAATTGTATTGCTGTCATATTCCATTTCAACTATATGGAGGGTTTTAGTAAACAAAGTTATAATTTTTGACCTAAATTAATCAAAGATGATCACCTACATTTTAATTAAAATTTAAACCTCAATTACTCATATTAAATACCAGGTATCTCGTAGTCTAAAAATGTTGAAGTCCCAAACCCTGCTCGTCGTATTTTCTTTGAGGATGCATGGGGCAGGAAATGTCTGAGCTCAATGCACTGCCCGTTCCGTTGGTTTTGTTAAAAACTTGCTACCATTTATCTGTTTTGTGTACGTGTATGTGGAGAAGGTTCATCCTTTAGCGTCTTCCTCCCAATCCAGCACCCTTATTTCCCCCACTGGGGCAGATTCATCCGCTTTCTGTACTTCCCACAGGGTGCGTTGATATTTTTTTCAAAAAAGGCCTTGTGCAGCCATTTTTTCGGCAGCAGCTTATTGGAATGGATATATTGGGGGAGAAGAGGAAAAGTCCCTTGCAATTCACTTCCTTTTTGTCGGACTAAAAAAGACCACCCAGGCTTCTTTATTTTATACCTTTTGGTATTCGAAAAGAATTTAAAAAATGAAGAAAGAGTTATTAAAGCATGCGATTGCAAATCAAATTAGTTCAATGTTAAACTCTTCATGGGAACTTTGAGGAAGAAAAAGTAGCCTCTCATGTGTTGAATTCCTTTATGTCAACTTTTCATCATCAAATCAACATAAGTCTGCCGTGATGATGATGGGTAGATGTTGTCATAGGTCAGTCATATGAATAGAGTCGCTTCGTCAACAGAACCCCCGATCCCTGAGCTAAGTTTTTGTGTTCGTAAAAGTAGGAAGCTCTGAAATAGGAGGGAATATTTTCCCTTGTGTGAGCCGTCTGCCTCTGTTCATGAACATATATGAAAATGCTCTGTGTTGACCTCCACCCACGGTCTTTTTGCCCTCCGTAACTGCCCCATTGAGAAGCTGGGCTAGCAGTTACATCATAGAGACAACGACACATTTTGGACACACTCTGAACAACAACTACAATGTAAGCAACAAGCAGCGACCACAAACGCAAAGTTCTTCGCGTCAACTTAATGGAGTTCGGCAAAATGCCACCCAAATAAGAGGAGAAAACTATCCACAGGAAAGCAGAATCATGGGGGTACCCTTTCTTTTAAGTCACATAAGTCAAAATAATATTTAAAGATTTTAATTTAGCTTTTATTTTTGTTAATTTAAGGGTTGTTTACAGTTATATTTCTTATAAAAACGAATTATAATATTTACAAGGGACTCGTTTAATAATTTTTAAAACTAAGTACTTCCTAAGATCAATAAATATATAAAGGTAAACCCATATGTTTTTTATGTTTAAACAGTGAACAGTAAATGAAAGTGAAATTCTTGTTTTAAAAGAATTTAATATATTTTATGATATATTCACATTAACAATTTTAATAAGATGACACTTTTATTTTATTTATTTAAAATATTCATATCAAATGTTAATATTTATATTTGGTTTTAGCTCTGGGTAATCATATCAAAATAAATCTTTTTTAGATTAAATAATTTAGAGTTCTGACAAAAACAGTAAAACCGAATAGAAAAAGGGCATTTGGCGTACAAGAGAGCGCACGAGGCTTTCACCGCAAGGTTTCAAGTGCTTTGTTCCTGTAGTTCCTTACATGGATTTTCAGGACCCATCTCCGTCGGTATTCCGTTCCCTTTGGCCTGCACTACTTGGGGAGCTTACCACATGTGCACTTTGTAATCTGACGGCGTTATTGCATTGTGTGGTCGCTCGCCGAGGTGGGCGGCTGAAAAGTGGGAGTATGCGATGTCACCTAGACTTTTGAGTGCATTTTCGTGCGGTCGCTCTTTGCAGTTGCTCAAGAAGTTTATTGGGTTCTCAAGGAGCTGCCCCTTTCGCAATTTATTCCAATTTCAGGGGGTATTTTCACGAGTATCTGATCCAGCTAATTGATTCGATTCTTGTATCTCTTTCTCGTTGCAGGTGAGTGCGTTTCTGTATGATTTGGGAGGAAAACCAACACTAACATACCTAAACGGTCGAGCTGCTTAAACTTTACTCAAAACAAATAGTTTCAATATTTTCCTATTTTAGTTTTTTTTTTTTTTTAAATTTGTTTTACATAGCTTAAATTTAAGATTAAAATCAAAAAATATTTTTAGTACGTTGTCATGTGGTGTTGGTTTTTATTATGAAGCTAAGTTATAAATTGTTTGTTTGTTTTCAGCATAAGTTTTCAGCATAAGTTTTCAGTTTACGTCTTAACATTAATACAAATTTGGTTTTTATAGAAATTAATTGAAGTTATTCTTTTAAATCCATTTTACTCCGAATTATTTTAATCTTACATGATTTTATTAAATTATAAAACTGGATTAAAAAAATTTGATTATTTAATTTTGTTCCTATCAAACCAAATCGCATCATTCAAACAAGTATGCGATACCATAAATTTATGATCAATTGTTTCAATGTTTTTTTAGATGACTGAACAATTTTTAACCATATTAAACTTTTAATGTAATGATTAAGGCTTATAACACTATCAACAACAATATTTGTATTTCAGTAAACAACTAAATAAACATTTCAAAGAGTTAATTTGCCTGGCATAAGCTAAACCCTTCAGATTATGGTTTTTATTAAAATTTGATAAGTAATAGCTGATAAAATACATTTTTAAAATTTCGACCCTTTTAAAAAGGGCTCAAAAGTTTTGTTTTTTCAATTAATTAACAAAAAGCAACACTTTTTTTTTTAAAACAAAGTAAAAATACAACAAAAAATATGTTGTATATAGGTAAAATTTCGTAGCGGTACGTTTAATATTTTGGCATGTTTAAATAACTCTTCAGTTTTGTTTCAACATGAGTAAATTCCGCACGCTCTTCAATCAAGTTTTTATCTTCGACAGACCGCAGCAACCACAAAGGAATTTCCACTCTCTGTGTCATGCGATCTGGCTGTGCCTTCCATTTTTCTGGCTCACCTTAACAAGAGCCTCATAATCGCATCAGGAATTTTCTTGTTAAGCGTCAGAGAAACCAAAAAAAAAAAAGAAATAAAAAATAAAAAAACAAATTTTCGCAACTTTTAGCGGGCGTCGCGTCGCCGCAGAAAAAGTCAACGAAGCGGGGAAAAGGGAGAGGTGGTGGGATGGAGTCCTTTGTGGACAGGGCTTGAGGTCCTTTGCCCCTTTTCCCCTTTCCCCCTCCATCTTCCTCTGTTTGGATAGAATATACAAACAAGCAAAAGTTTGTAAACAAAAATTCTGTTAAAGGGCAGACTCTCCGTTAGGAGAGTCGGAAAATCGGAGGTCTTGGGGCTTTGGGGTTAGAGGTTTTCCTACGGGTTGAAAGCGGGGAGCCGGCAAAGTTTTTACATCATGATGCGGCGATGATATGGCTCGGGGAGTGTGACAGAGAGAGGATCTATGGCTGCCACCCCCTTTTTCTCCCCACCTGATTACCCCTGCTTTTCCCCATTATTGTTGTAGTTTTTGTTGCGTATTTATTGTCGTCTAGGTTCAACATCGCCACACTCAGTTTTCCCATTCCCATTGTTGTTGCTGATGATGTCGGCTACATTCCATTTCCACTTCAACTTCAACTTGCTTCATTCATGCCTTTTCGTTTGCGTGGTTATACCCTTTTCTAAGGATGAGTAAAATAATTTAATCACATAATTTAAAAAAATTAAAACAAATTTTGGATAAAACGTGCAACAAAAAATTAATTAAATACTTAGAATTTTAAATTACATAGCACTGACATTTATAAAAATAATTTTTATATGTACATTATGATGTTTCATGCTACAACCACATTTTCCTTAGGCGTTTCGGTCGCAACCTCAGGACCTCCTCGAATAAAAATATATTTGAATGTTTTATTGTAGATACAACAAATAAGAGCATTTTAAAAAGTGTTTGTTGTCAAAGGAACATTTTCCCTTTTTGTTTTTACCTTGATATTTTTGTTCCTTTTTCGCGGTTAAAGTTGCCGGCATTTGTTATTCGGCTGGCCACACAGTTCGTTGTCAACGTTTGTGGTTGTTGTCGTTGTTTGCTGTTATCCTTGTTGTGTGTCCATCAGTTGGTTAGTCGGTTGCTGTTTGCGGTGGGTTTAACCTAAAAGGTCTGAATTAATAGGTGGACTCTAGCTACTTAACTAGTAATCCCTAGTATGAGATTGCTGTTTAAAACGATTTTAATGACTCATTTTTTTATTTTTTTTTTTATTTATAAAACTTGGAAAACTTGGAAAAATGTGTTTTCAGGCACATTAAAAATGTTTGCTTTTGGTTTTTGTTTTTATAATTTTTTAGTTTACTTAAAATATTTTGGCTGTGTTTTTCTTTATTGTTGTTTACATTTTGTTTTATTTTTGTTTTGGGGTTTTTTAGAACATCAAATATTTCCCAAACCGTTACGTAACCTAAAACTTCCCTTTTACCGTTAACAAGTTAGACGCATGCGCGCTCTTATGTCAAGGTTATTTTTCTCTTTAAAATATCAAAAAAATTTGGTTGATTTTAAAATTTTCTTTGTATAAAATAAATCTATTTTTTATGCACTTTAAATTTGTATTATTTTTTAAACATTATGTATTAAGAAAGTATTAAGAAAATTATGTATTTAAAAATCAACAATAAAGTTTTTTTGCTATTTTTTTTTTGATCTGATCTTAAATCAAACTTAAGTAAAAGATTGTTCAGTTTTAAAAAATAAATGATTTTATTTTTGAAATATCTAATAACAAAACAAACTGGTTAACCAACTTAATAAGTTTGTAAGTGTTGGGAAACATGTAACTCCTAAAAAGTAATTTTAAAGACTTTTTAAGTTTAGTGGTTTAAATTTTTTAATGATCTTTGGAAAATCGTTATCTCTCCCCTTATTTTCCAGTTTTTCATTCATTAATTTCAAAGACTTCAGTATCCGCAGGGGAAGATTAATCCTTAGTCTAACAGGTTGCTATGATGGCAACATGTGGAAGAGATTGTGAACTTTAAAAACGTACCCAAAATGAAACGAGAGAAAATGTCCTTGATAGAGAGAACGAATTTATCCACTCTGGTTTTTAGTACACAAAGTTTGCCGCCTGTAAACAGAGAGCCAATTCCTGCAGGACCTTAGCCAAAGGACTCAGAGTGTGTGTGCGTGCGAAATTCAATTTGACCATTTCGCCGACTCCACAGCCGAAGGGAAAGCAGTGTTTAGTGTAAATCGTGCTTTCAAGCGGTGCGGATGTCCTGATCAGCGGCGTTATCCTTCGTCGTTCGTTCTCGTCTCGTCGATTGTCGTTAACCGTCGTCGTTTGGTACCGTTATCGCGTCCGGGTCTCTGTGCGACGAGTGCTAGTGCTCCTTTAAGTAGGCAATACTTTTTGTAAAACTCACATTTAACTCTGCAATCAACCCAAAATAATTACCAAGGAGCCGGGCTCTCCTTTCATTATTTATTTTCGGTCCCTGCTCTCTCATTCGCTTAAGTGTACAATTAGGTGTGCCGAAGTAAATTCAATCAGTCAAAGTGGCAGAAAGAAAGCTACAAGAAATAAAAGAAAGTGTGTCCGTGTGTGCAATAAAAGCAGCGACAGGCTCAAATGATAACAGTCGTAATCAAAGGCCTTCGGTTGGCCTTTGTCCTTTGTTGATTTTGTCGTGAATTCGATTTTTCACTGTGCAGCCTAACGTCGTTTCATGTAAATTCAAGTGCAATCCCAAGTAGGAAACTTAAAAAGTAAGATAACATTGTATTTAAAGATTTTTTTTACTTTGGTTGTGATTGGGAGTGTGAATGTGGAATTTATAATTAGATTTTTCTTGATATCTGCAATGTTTCATAAATTGTCAGTCAAATAAATTGGTGGGTTTAGATAAAACAAAATTTAAATCCTTGTAAAAACAAATGTATATATTTTAAGGTATGTATTTCCACTGGTTCAACAATACCCTTTTAGTAATATAAATATTCAAGCCCTTTCAAGTGTTCAAAAGTAAACAATTCAGTGTTGATCTAAAGTATTTTTTTGCTCTATTGTTTTAAATTTTTCATTACTTAAATGTGGCGTCGTTTAGTTGCATTTAGTTGATTGCCACTGTAACTTCCTGCTGTGTGTCAACGTGTTAAATGCAAATGAGTTTTGTGGCTTGTTTCTCACTCTCCTTTTTTTTTGACTGTCAAGTTTTATCAATGGGGCAACAACAATTACACATTGTTACGTCTTCAGATTGTGTCCTTCTCACTCTGTCTTCCTAAATGTGTATAAATGTGCCTGTGTTTGTGTTTGCATACCGGAAATGCAAAACTTCAACATTTTTCCCCTTTCCGTTTCCCATTTCCCCCGCTCTTCCCAGTTTCATCCTTCCACCGGTTTTCCCCATACTCACATTTCTGCGATGTGTTTGCGCGTCTGTTTCGCAATTGCAATTTTCATTTCCGTTACAGTGGTTGCTAGAAAATTCAAAAAATTACAAAAACTTATAAAAACAAAGTTAAAAAAATTTTGAAGGTGGTGGTTACTTGAAATTCTCTTCAAAAAAATGCTAAAGCTTTAGGTTTATGAAACATAAATTCCCACAAATTATTACCACATTTTTGAACAGAGGTATTTCATTTTAAGTGCTCTTCTCAACGATTTATCTGCCTCGTGGAAACAAAAACCAGCTGAGCCATAATACATTTTTAATTTCAATTCGACTTTGTATATTTCCTGGTGCCTAAATTAAATTACAGTGCTCGCTGCCTTTTGTTAAATTCAAAACCAGCATTGTTTTTGTTGCTCTGCCACTCGTTTTTAAGTGCTCTTCTCGGCCGCCGCCATTTTGTGTGTTTGTGTAAATATTTAATTGATTTTTAATATGCGCAATGCATATTTGATAAGTGTTTTGATTTCTTTAGGGCAGCAGCTGGCGGCTCCTGACTGAGAAAAACGAATACACCAGGGGCGTACGAGATGGTGGCAAAGTGAAATTTCATTTCGGTTTTTATTGTCTGCATAATTTGTGAGAGTTCTTGCTATCTTAATGGTCAAATTTAGAATTAAATTTGGCCGAGAAAGTTTTGCAAAAATGATTCGTTTAAATTTTTAAAATATTTATGGGGGAATTCTTTTCATAAACAATTTAGTTTTTAATGCTATTTTTATTTCGTAGTAAATTGAGTGAATAAATTGTTGTCTTGATACATGGCAGTCACTTTTCGTTTTCATTTCTCGAATTATATTTGTTTAAGTGAACTTGTTGAAAATATAACCATAATTAATAACGAAATAAAATCTAATACAGAATTTTAATTTGTAAAATATATAAAATAATTGCAAAATTCTGTCTGGTCAACTGACAATTTAAATACTAAACAACAATTTAAGTGAAAAGTTCGCATGAAAGTGCTTTATTCAAGTGCATTTTAAAATGTATTGCATAAATGTTGGACCACAAAATTTAAATTGCCAATGGTTGGCCGCAAGCGCGGAAATAAACAACACCAAAAATCAACAAAAATGAAAATTCGAGGCAGTCACGTGCCGACGCGGTTGCCTAGCGGAAATAAACGCGAGTGCGTTTCCTTGCTGGCGTTTTTTCACGCGTTGTCTGTTGACAGCAAAAGACACCGAGAATTTGGGAAAAATAAGGAAAGATAAAGGAGAAGAAAACCGGAGAAAGGAAACGGGGTTTTAATTGAAAAACGTGAGGGAAATTTCAAAATGTCCACTACTGTGTTTTTATTGCTTTGGTTTTTTACTCCAACTAATAATTGCATTTTGCATTTTATATTTAAATCTTGATTTTTTGTAATGTGTAAACTGCCAGCTCTGGTTTTATGAATTTTGACCTAAGGCTACAAAACGGTTGAACAATATTTGCATAAAGTTGTCAGGCACATTTAATTTATAGCATTTAATTAAATGCTTGACATGTGCGGCTGGTTTCTGTTTCTAAGGTTGGAATGATAAAATGGGTGAGAGAAAATGGGGGTTGGATTCAAGGATGTAGAGTTGGGTCATTGGTATGCACTTTAAATAATTTGTTTGTCTGCATTTTGTTATTTTGATTTTTAGTTTACATTTTAGGTGTATATGTATTTGTTTTTGAAAAATAAATATTATATAATATTTTTTGTACTGCACGTAACATTTAGGTATGCCGTTTTTGTTGTTCAAATTTTTAGTGTTACTCTCAATGAGTAACTGATATTTAGAATTGGATTTGATTAAGAAGTTTTTTCTAAATTACCTGGTTTTTTGTCCAATCTTTTTTATTGCAACAAAGTAAAATTTTTTTTTATAAAAAATATTTTATTTAATTGTATGGTTTTTCTTTCTGTTATACTTTCCTGGTTGAACGTAGACGATTATGTTTAAAAATTGTATTCTTTTGCACTTAGTTGCATTTGAAGAGCTATCTTCTGTAGTTTCTATATTTTTTGTCTTTTCCCCACATAAGAAATTTGTCTTTGCTCTTTTTGCTACCCTTAAAGTTATTTTTCTATTCTAAAACCTGAGTTATGACTGTCATTTATATTCGGAAAGTTTTCCCTCCTCCCACTCTCGGGCTACAAAGTCCTTTCTTAGTTCAGTGACCTCCCCCCTGAATTAATTTTCCTCACTCAACATATACCGAAATGCTTTGTGGAAATGTTGTTTACAGAAGAGCGAGACGACGAACCACAAGTTTCAACTTACATTTGCCCATAATTATGCAATTACGTAACCATTTAAATAGAACATCGGGCGAATTCAAAGTGAAATGAAATACGCAGCCGGAAAAGTGGTAGGAAAAAGGGAAATGAGCAAAGGAGACAGGCTGCCATTGACGTGACTTGACTGTTGCGTTGGCCGTCTGCGGTTGCATTGGTGGAAGGGAGAGGGTTTGCACGATGCCAGACTGACACCCCCTCCCCTCCCCAAATCCCCCGTTACGTAACTAATTTGTATTAGTGTGTGTCTGTCAGAAGCCCCGCATACATTCAAAACGGAAAGCTAACAAAAAGCCAAAAGAGAGGCTGGAAAAAACATGGTAATCCACTTCAGACTTAATCACAAAGGAAACCCATTTGAACAGTCAATATCATTTTTTTTGGTTCTATATTTATGACCAAAAATGTTATTAATTAAATAGATCTGTCAACTGAAATTTGCAGTGACATGGGTACCTGAAATTCTATATTTGATTTAAGATATTGAACCGAGAAAAACTTTATAAAATTCAGTGAATCATGCAAGCACACTGAAGTGTTAGAAATAATTAAATTATTTTTAATTCAAATTATAATTTCCTAAGTCTTAGTAATAAAAGGAAAAATAGTTAGTTAGTTATAAAATTTAAATATATTTTTTTTTTTTTTTTTTTTTTTTTTCTGAAATGTGAAAAAAACTTGTTTAAACAAATTTTACGTGTTTATCTAAAGTTCTTTCATGTAATACTTTTTGCTCACTTTTCTTTACATCTCAAAGAAGCACCCACTTTTCTATAAATCTTTTCATCTCCCATTTTCATAAATTTCCTGGCGAGGAAGACTTAAAAAAAATGGTATTGAGTATAATCCAGTTTACTCGTTCGTTTAGTCATTTAGATTCCCTTTCAATCGGTTATATTCACGTTGCTCCAGCTCCAGCCCAGTCAATCAATCTGTGCTGCTGTCCTCCTCTCATCTGCTCTATTCCCTGCTCTCCTTCTCTTCTCTGCCATGTTGGAGTATCTGTTTAGTAGTGCGCTTAACTTCACTTCCGTTTCCGCTTTGAGCGGCTTCCGTTGAGCGTTATTATCTAACTAACTAGTGGCACTCGTGCGCGTAACGTTCTTTATGTGAGCGGAGCCCCTGCTGTATCTGCCCGCTGCTGTATCTGTATCTATGCTCGCTTCTCGTTGTATCTTTGCAACTAGAAAGTCGAGTCTAAGCGCCACTTTCCTCGGGGACGTCAGTGTTTGAAAAATTTAATTACAAACTCTCTGAGGCATTATTAGAGAGATAACAGGATAATAACGATGGGCAAGGACGTCGTCAGTCGGCAGAGGCAGCTGTGCTCCACTTTTTTTTTTCTCCTCCATCCTTTGTAGGCCGTCTCCCTCTTCGTCATCTTTTTTTTTCATGGAAATTTTGTTTACTTTTCCTTCCGTCTGCCTTTCAATTAGTTGTTGAGACTAGACTGCACGTGACAAGCCTTTGCTCTTTTATTCCATCACTTTGCCCCGACACAGATTTCCATTAGCCCCCAAACTTTAATTAAAGACACTGTCTTTATTTTATTATAATTTTTTTATTGGCAGCTGCATTAATTATGCATTTAAATGTGGAAATATGCCACTGGTTATGGGCCATCAAAAAAAAAAAAAAAAAACAAAAAGAACGCAAGTCGGGTTTCCCCAATAAGATTTGCGATACTCATTGCTACTTTCAAGCCCCAAAAAATGGTTAGCCTTTACTTTCGGGCAATCAATAAAAATTTTCCACTTGTATACACAATTTCTTGAATTGCATTTTTAGACATTTAGTAAAAATTTTCAATACAAATAACATTTAACCCTTTTCTCTATCATAAAATATGTGACACACATTCCAAAAAAAAAACAATTTATAAAATTTGGGATGTGTTTAAAGCAGACGTTTCATATGGAAAAAACGGAAACGGAAGACAGACATTTCAATGTATAGTTTTAATTACTAAATAAATTTATAAAGGGGAGGTAAGCTTATGGACACTATAGTTTTAATTACTATTAGGAGTAAAGAATAAAAATGACATCAGGTTTATGCTTTTTTAATGCAATTAAAAGACCAGTGCCATATAAACCATAACTTTTTGTTTTACCTTTACCTTTTTACGTTGTTGATCTGAATATAATTTTCGTGAACATCATTAAAAATTCTGTTGCTGTTAAAAATACCAAAACATCTTTTTATTGTACGTTTGTTGATAATAATGCTCATCAATAGAGCTCTTTATAAAGACATCCCCCGCTTATTTAATACTTTGATCAATATGAATTGACTTGGCCTGCATTAAGTATACGCACATTAAACCCTTTATCCAATTGCAACAATAAAACTGGATTTGGCCATATGAGTGAAAAAGTATGCCACACACAGTTAAGCATTTTTTAACCCTATTTTATTCATCACTAATTGCCCCCGTTTTGTAATGTAAAAAGAAATATTGTTTTCTATAAAAATTAATACGCTTGTAAAATATTTTGTTTTTGTTTGCCGCCAATAATTGAATCGAAAGCGAAAGGCAAAAGGGAATTCATTTCCATTTATAGTTAATTAATAAATGGCAATGAATAAAGCTCTCTCAATGCAAATGAAAACATTTTCATTCAACTTTTGTGCATTCGAGGCTAAGCCTGTAAATTGTTTAACAATAAGCGAAGCAAAAACATTCGGTTGTAACAGCTGCCGGAACTCTGCATTCAGGTTAAGCCCTTGTTATAAAAATGGAGGAAAAAATAAATAAATAAATGCATAACTACTACGCACTGGGAAATGGTAAAGAAAGATTTTTGTGGGAAATTGTGTAACTGCAAATCGATTAAAAAATATACGTTTTCATGTAGAGTGGTTATTAATAACAACCCACATAAATCCACTTCAAAACCCCTAATAAAATTACATTACTTCCCATCCCCACTTCTAATTAACCAATTAAGCCCAAAAAATCTCAGCAGCAAAGTTAAAAATAATAAAAACAGGAGTGGATTTTCCTTGTCTTAAAAACAATATGTAAAAAAGGTAAACCAGCGAAAACAAAAAGTAGGCAAGAAAAACAAGACACAAGAACTCAAACAGAAAGCAAAAAAGACAAAGAAAAACAAAATGAGAAAAAGACGAGGCTCTCGCCTACTAATTGTTTAAGTATTAGCTAAACTCCGAGGCATTAAGTCAACTCCGGGGTGAAGCAAAAATTTAATTAAAAAAGTTATTTCGGTCCGAATTTAAAAATTCATTTTGAAATTGTTCTGCCAGCCAATGAGAGAAAACCATTTTGTGTACTATGAAAACTGTTTGACCAGCTGGCACAAATGTCTGGTGGAAAGGGAAAATCGGCAGGGAAACACGGTATATGAAAAGAGGGTACATTGCTGGCACCGACAGTAAACAAATTAGCTCCAGTTCGCAGGCATAAAGGAAATGTATTGAATATATGCCAACGTCAGCTGACGCCTCGACAGAAGCAACAACAAAAAGCGCAGAAAACTCAACCGCAATGCAAAGCATAAAAAATGCAGTGAAAATCGCCAGTAAATTGTGCAACATCTGAGAATTGAAGGCAACTGAAAAATGGATCTACCAAATTGGGTATAAAAATGTCAACAAATCTTGGTCATCGTCAGCTTCATAAATTCATTCATTTTGAATTAGTTTTATGTTTCTTTTAATTGGTATAATATAAAATGTTTAATAATTAATTTATAATATTGTAATATTTTTGGTGTTAAGGATGTTTTATTTATTTTGATTTGTTTTTGTTTAGACTTAAATGGTAAATTTGGTCATTTTTAAATTTGCAGATCCAGTGATAAAAATTTTAAATGAACAAGAAGGTATTTTTCTTCGCCATATGGTCAACAATAGCAACGATTTTAATTTCTTTGTTAAAAAAAACACTCTGAGCTCATAGAAAATTTTAAGTACCACTTTCTAAGTGATTTATTGTTAGCCTCAGGGCAAAAACCTTCTTCTAGTTACCCTGATTCTCTAAAACCATTTTGCTACCAATTTTTTATAAGCATTAACATAATCTTTATGGCCTCTACTCACATTCCTTCCCCTTTTTATGTCTTTGTGCGGCCAATTAAACCCGCCCATATAAATAAAAATAAACAATTTCTGCAAACACAAAAAAAGAAAGCAGTGAAAGGAGCTCGCAAAATTTGAACATAAAATGAGCAATTTCCATGAAAATGTTAAGAAAAATGTGGCAAACATTTATTGCTGAAGGAAAAAAGGAGAATGAAGAGCATATGGAACATAATTTAGAGGAAAAGGAAAAAAAGGAAAGAGAGAGACATCATTTAAGTGCCGCCTTTTGTTATGCACAGAAAAAAAACTTACATAAAAAATATATTTCCTTGCTGGATCCCCTTCTCCTCCATTTTAGCACTCGGAAACAAGAGTAAACACATGTCTGCTGAAGCGCATCAAATAACAGAAAGGACGCAGGACTCAAACACACACACACACACAAAAAGAGCCACTAAAATATTATATCTAATAAACCAAAAAATAAAAAAAAACCTGGGGGCAAGGAACAAGATGAGAAATACATAAAAGAGAGAACAATAACAAAAGACATCAATCATAAGTCAGTGGGAACACGTCTACATAATCTTTCTTCCCCAACTTTTGTGTGTGCTTATATATATTTTTCTAGAGAGAACAGTGAAAAATGCCCATTGACATTGAAGTTTGTTTGTATTTCGTCCATGAAACATCTTTTTCCACCTCTGACTCCTCAATCTCAGCTTGTTTCTCTGGCGGCATATGTTCATTAAATTTATTAAATTACGGACACACGCAACGAACAAAATGGGGGGGACATATATAGACATATACGTAGTAGACCCCCTCCATATGGTCATGGCAGATGTTCAGACATTGAGAGCATTTAATAAAGACATGAGCCGGAGACACATGGCGAAAGCTGTTGCTAAAGATGTGCGCTAATTGGGCTGGGGAGAAAATTGGGTGGGAAAATTGCGTCTAACTAAACTTTATTGAATTAGTTGAGAGCAGAAACAGCAGCAGTGACAACACATGAAAAACAAAAACTAAAAGTGAAGAACAAAAACTCTGAAAAGTTTAAATTATATTTGAACGCATAAAATAAAAATTATAAGTTTAATTTATAGAGCTTCGGGATATAACAGGTTTGAATGCTTATAAGAATTTTATAAATACTACAAAAAATATGAAAATTATATTTTCTTATCGTTTTATGTTTTTTAAAAGCTTAAATAATAGATCAAGCCATAGAAACAATAAGCACGGGCCCTGCCTAGCTTTGCTCTATATTAAAGTCCCTTAACGTTTAAATGTTTAAAAACGTTTTCGATGATTTTTCCCTTGAAGTATGCAATACTTTTCACACTACAACTTTCGACCCCCACTTAATTGTTAATATTTGCCAAATAAATGCCGCCATGGTCATAAAGTCAAATCTGAACGTAAAAACAACGACAGAAATCTAATCTCTGTCTCTGTCTGACGGCTGTGGGAGGCATAAAAATGTCCTTGACATAAAGATGTTAGCAGAGAGCATCCCCCTCCCACTACCACTCCCATTTCCAGCTCCTTCTGCACAGTCAGGAGACTTTATTAAGACATTTTACGTTGAAATTTATATATATATAAAAGTAGAGAAGCTACAACAAGTCGCGTCGACTGGCGGCAATAAAGCCGGGCCAAAACGCAGCTGAGTTTCATGCAGAAATTGTGAGATTTATGACGGGCCATATCCACCCACTTGCCACCCACTGGCCACCCACGCAACCACCCATGGTTTTTCCATAAAAGTGAGAGAGAGAGAAAAGCGAAGCAGAGGGAGATAGCTAGCGACAAGGTGACTGCCGCAAGTGCGGTTTAACTGCCAAGCCAGATCCCAACCCAGATCCACTCCCCGTAACCAGAGCAAACAAAAAACATTTGCCGACTTTTGGGCGTCTGGCGCGGTACAACGTCGGCTTGTGTTTGTGCCCGGCCATAATTGGGCCAAGTTCCCAGGGCCTCGGCGCCACCTATAGCCAGAAACTCTGTTTCTGTTGAATTTGTGCAAGTGAAATCGCTGGAAATGTTTCAATTTGATGGCCAAAAAGTGAAAGGCACTACAAGATTTGATTTAGCCTCGAAGAGCAGAATTCAAAATGGGTTTTTATTGTGGGTAAACTATAAATGTTATAAAGAAAGCCATTCTTAGGTTCTGATATTTATCATTAGTTTTTAGTACTATTTTACAATTTAATTACCGTTCTTATAAGACGACCATATGTTTCCTTCGTGTTTTATAGAGAAAACCTACTAGAAAAAATGTGAATAACAATCTTTTAATCTTACCTTGAAAACAGATAAAATTATAAAATTAAAATCCCACTTTAATTAAAGCTTAAACCTCAAAAGGCAATTAAACAGACACAAATAAATACCTTAGAAAAGTTTTTAGTTTTACTTAACAATTTCCCAAAATAAAAATGAACGGAATATTAAAACCTTCATATTCTTTCCACATTTTTTATTGAAAATCATCACATTTTTAAGTTTTCTAAACAATTTCCTGAATTAAAAATGGATTGAACATCAAAACCGTAATTTCCTTTCCACGTATTATTTGAAAATCAATACATTTTCCCAATCTCTTTCCCCATAACAATTTGTTTCTCGCCGCCATACACCAAAAATCGAACAACACAAAAAAAGTGTCTGCAAAACAAACAAACGTTCGCCACTTCCGTCGATGCCGAAATAAGTATTTCTGACAGCGAATATATGTATAAAAAAAAAATATGTATAGAATATTCTACCATAAATGAAATTCATTTGGTAAAATGCATAAAACATAAATCAAACCTGAAGGGGGGCCGAAAAGAGGAAAATGCGTACAGGGAAGCCTAAACAATGCCTGTCTGTCTGTCAAATGCACTCAGCGCTCGGCACCGACGAAAATTTAAATGGTCAAAAATATGTAGAAAATTAATGAAATATTTAAACTGCAGCGAGACACGAGGCAAAACATAACAACAGGACAATGCAATTTCAGCCAACAATTATAAGCATATTAAACTATTAGGATTTGCACTAGTGTGTGTGTATGCACTGGGTGCGTGTGTGTTTGTGTTGTGTTTAGTAAGGGGGTTAAAAATCTGGCGCAACTTTATTATGTAGACCCAAAATTTGCATATCAAAGCTGCTAATAGAGAGACACGGACAGGACAAACAAATGAGAGTGTGTAAGTGCACGAGACTGTGTGTGTGTGTGTGAGTTCATTGTAATGCGTCCTGGACTGTGCGTGTGTCTGTGCCATAAATGTGTTATTTATGAGCCATATTAACAAGCGACAAACGACGGCGACGTCGACAACGACAACATAACTCATACGCACTGTGTTCTGGAGCACATTTATTGTATTCAATAATTGATGTAGTTCAGTTTAGCAAGTGGATATTGGCCCAGCTTTAATGTCCCGCCTGCAATAAAATATATTTATATTTTGCAGATCGCTATTAAAGATTTTGGGCTGAACAGGACTTCGTGAAATATTCACGAAAATAAATAGGAAATTAATATGTAATGCTAAATGAATGGTGTGCGTAAATAAATAAATAGCGTGCCTCAGGGATTTAATATTAAATCAGAAAATATGCATTCTGTCTTTAATTTAAACTTAAAATCTCTCTAAATCACCGTGAAATTTAAAAATTTAATTTCGTTTCTGCAAAACAAAATAAACTCGGACAAATAAATCTCCACATTTTCACAGACTTAATTCAATTTAACAGTTTTGCAATGGAGAGCAAAACCCTTTTTTTATGATTTCAGTTAAACAAACAGAAAAGGGAAAAATTGCTGATAACATTTTGTTTACGGACAGACACAAAGGTAAAACACAGACAACGATAGAGATACCCTTTGACAGGGGAAGGTCCAGTGACTGGTCAAAGTCACAGGACACCTGCTGCAGATTGTGTGTAAAACAAAGCACAACCCTTTTTTTTTTGTTTTTGATAAGCGTGCGACGGGTTGACACAGGGAACAAACAAAAATCGAAAAGGAAAGAATATACCACGCAAGCAAAAAAGGTTTTTATCTGTACTTTGGTCTTTTTGGTTATTTCGGCCACATTGTCTATTACACACGAATTAACATGAAGCCCACAAATAAACAATCGCCGGAGCGAGAAGGAGACATCCCTTTTTCCCCAGCTATATATCCCATTGAATCCGTATCTGTATCTGCTGCATCCACTCCATGAATATCCTCCACAACATGTCAACAGCTTTGTGTGTTTCGTAAACCCCATTTTCCATCCTCTCGATATCTTTCGTTCCTGCTTTTCCTTTTTTTTTTATACCGGTTTTGCGTATTTTGGTTTGTTTTTGTGTATTTTATGTGCAAATGCAGCACCCAATATTTATTTGACAAAAACCTATGGCAGACCCGATAAGCACACCAGATGCACACACACACATCGAGGACGAGAAAAGATTTAAATGCACCGCTATAAATCGAATATTTAGGGAGGAAAACCTGTGCGTTTGTGGAGGATATTTTTTGAATTTTTTATGTCATCACTAGATGGAAATATAAGTGGGATTTCGCAGAAGGTTACGTTGCAGGTGTTATGACTTTCTATAATTTATATTTTTTATAGAATTTTCCTTTTAAGTGCTAATATTATAGCTTTTAGTAAACGCTTAAAAAGTTGTAGAAATATTAAACATAAACAATAAACAAATGCACTTTTTTGTAAGTAAATATTGATAAAATAAAACTTAAAACTGTTCGTCTGATTTTATATTTTCCCCAATGTTTAATTTCGGATTACTTTTACTGCCAAAAATACAGAATGAAATAAGACCTAGTTTTGCCAATTTACAAAGGTTTTTTTCACTTTTATCTGTTGAATTTCTCTTCCAATTTCTGGCGTTGGTCTGTCAACTGTTTTTAATACATCACAATTCTGCCAGAAATGGCTAACGAACTGCATGACAATGTCAAATTTCGAAAGCAACAAACAATAAATTTTCACGAAAATTGACAACATCAAATTGATGGGTCGCAACAATATTTGAAGGGACAACACACACACACAAACAGAGGATGGAAAACAAACGAAGCCAGTTAAAGATAAGAATAAAAAAAGCTGGAACGGGAACAGAACCATCGCGTGTCAGGGAAGATTATGATAGGATATACAACAGGAGCAAACAACATGAGCAGGAAGTCGGGCAAACAGAATCGAACGTCGCACAATTTGAGTGACATGTCAGCACAGAACAACGAAAAAAAAATAGCAGGATACGGTAAACTGAACAAAAACAATATATTTGTGTATGAATTTTTATCAGCAACGACAATACGATATTGTCAAAGTTTATTGCATTTATCAATGTATATTATGCATATATATTTTTATTTTTTTTTGACATCCTCAAGGGAGGCTGGAAACTCTCCGAGTAATTAGTTCAGTTGAGGAGTTTTCCCAACCGAAGCCAAAGCCAGACAAGTGTCATTTATGTGACCCATGCCCTTAATGTCTGGCTTCTGGTTTCACCATCAACCACGATGGCAGAGCAGGATGCAAATCACTGCGGAGCAATTAAACAGGACCAAAGTCGTCTAGCCGTGCAAAATGGTTTTAAGGCTCCTTTCGCTTAATTTCTTATTTCTAATTTTGGGAAAAGCTTTTCTTTGTTGTTAAATGTATTAAGCTTAAAGGGGTTAAACAACCATAGAAACGGAGAGGATTTAATGGTTGTATTGACAAGTACAAAATTTAAAATTAAAGTATTTTTAAAAACTTAAGTTGACCTTATTCACGTGGTAATATTTTTCAATGCTCGTTATCCTTAAGTCTCAAAACGATGTTAAAAGTGACTGAAGTTTTTGACATTTAACCATTTTTTTTAACAAGTTTACAAAGCTCTTTTTGGTTAGCTATACTACCAGTAAAACAATGGAATATTATTATTTCCAAAAGCCTCTTATTACAATACAGGCAATTAAAACCATCCCCATTATAAAAGTACTCACCCAGCTAATTAAAGCTGACGCAATCCGGAGATAAGAACTGTTTCCTCGTTAACTCGTATTATTATTTTTACCCTGACCACAACTCCCCGCAACAAGGCTTCACATAAAAATAAAAAAATCAAGGGAATTGGCTCATGTTACGCTTTAATTAGTATTTAATTACTCAATAATGCAAACCACGCGTCGTATGAGCAATATAATTTATTTCGCAGCCCCCGAACGGGAGAGGAAAGCCGTATAAATTAATAAAACATCAACGGGACGCCATTAATTTGATTTCGTACAAATATTTTTTGCGTGAGCAGTTGGTCAGAAGTTAAACGATCCTAACCTCTCCCCTAAGTTGGGAAAACACGCAATTGTGAAATAGCAGAGTTTTCCTCGTTTTTGGACATGCCAAAAGTCGTAAAAGCACAAATCTCGTTGCCAAAGTCGAAAAACCAAACGCAACACAAATTGATTTGGACAAGAGAGGCAACCAAAAAAAGAAATTTAGTTGTTTCAGCGTTGAAATAAATGGAATTTCTCGAATTAATTAGCAAATGGTGAAGGCAGTTAAATGAGAAATGTGCCGCCAGCTGCGTGTGTGGCTTCCATAAATAATCCCCCCCCATCCTTCCCAATCCCATCTGGACAAGGAGCCAATAAAAGGTAGAGAGCCCGGCCTGATATAAAATTGTTCAGTTTGCGAGTGTTTGGCACGCAACTCTCCTCTCATCGATGGCCCAAGTCGAAAGTGTTTTGACATTTTGCTTTTGGCTCCAAGCATTAAAAAGGTGGACAATGTGTTAATTGCTTTGGACACGTCGTGAAGAAGGTGAAATTACTTCGGGGGATACTTTGTTTGCTAGAATTAATTGTAGATAAATTGGCCTATAATGAGAGTCATGCATTTCTTAACAGCGATTGAACTAAAAGCATTTAAATACTGAGAAATTTATAAAGACACAGTGAGGACTGATTATTTTAAATTTGTTTTATATGACAATATAAATTTAGTTATAACTGGATTTTAGAGTGGAAAAATAAATATTATCACCTATGTCTGTTAAAGTAATAATTTCAATTTCATTGTATTAATTTCAAAATATTTATAACCTCAACTGATTAAATTTTTTTAAATGAAGAGAGAAATATTTTAAAACCAATGAGGCAATTAATAAATTAATTTATATCTACAAAAGAGTTTTTGTACCAAGTCATAATTTCAATAATTATCTGTTGTTTTTTAAGGAGCAGCTATTGGGCTGCAGGACCTTTAAGGAAACCCATAAACCAAGATATTTTCTTATATCTCCAAACTATCCATATCTCTCCCAGAAGCAAACACTTCACTTTTCATCATCCATTCACTTCAGCAATGGCGCAGAGGGCAACAACTTATTTTCAATATGAAATTGTCGGAGAATTTTGTTTAGGTTTTTTTTTTTTTTGTTTTGTTTTGTTGCCTACCGTTGTCAGTTCATTTACTTTTACGAGGCATTTGAGATTTGCATATACAACAAGCAGCAGAGTGTGCACATGGACGTGGAACATGAGCATGGACCTGACACAACCAACAATGACCTCATTCAACCACCCACCCATCCACCAACCCACTGGAAAAACCCGCCCACACACTGCCAATAGAATTTTCATGAGACCAAAACTCTGTTGCTCTGTTTCGGCAATTTTGCAGTTTGCAATTTTTGGTCAAATAGATAACAGAAAATAAATATAAATTATTACAGACTCGTCGTTGTTCCCCAGTTGATTCGGTGTGAGTGGAATTTCGTTCAGTTACTGTTTTAATATTTATACTAGGTCAGTGCTGCGTTCTAGATTTTTAAATACAAAATAATAGACAGAAAGTTACCTTAATTTTAGTGTTAATTTTGCAAAATTGTGCACTAAAAATAAATGTATTTAATAAGGTGATAGATTTCATATAGATCTGCATAAGCTACTTATAACAATTATCTGTGAAATTAATGAAATTTGTATGAATTTGTGAATTTAACAAGTGCATTTCTCTAAAGAGGAACAAGTTATGTCGTTAGTTATAATTTACTTTCATGGATAAACTAAATTTTGGTGTGCTCAACGTTGCTTCAAAACGAAATCAAATCCCAAACAACTGAAATCGAAATTTTGCCAAAAATTGTTCATTTAATTTTCTGCTTTAGGAAACCTTACATTTTGTTGTGCTCTGCCCACACTTTCTTGTTTTTATTTGCATTGGCTTACCATTGTTTAATTTGCAAAAATGTTGCATTTATGAGCAATTTTGATGCACCTGAAGTCGGTGAATAACTGAATAATCTCTTAAAGCAATAAAGCAGGCCAACTATGTTGCATAATGAACAACTCGCATTTTTATTTGAAAAACTCAATATTTGGGTAAACAAGTCCTATTTATGTTTTGTTTGGCTTAGATGAAGGGGCCTCATCAAATATAGATGATGAGGAAAAAGTGTGAATATTTAAAGAAATTTTTTGATTGAATGGATTTTATAAAAGAAGATTTTTTGATTGAATGGATTTTATAAAAGAAGATGAAATTCTACCCACAAAAACACATAAAGAAATGAGTTAAAGAATAAATATTTTCCCGAAAAGTGAGTCCTTCCTCAGACAAGTGCAGTTGCGGAAACAGTCCTCGAAAATTGACAGATTAACGCCAAGGACAACAGTCGATTGCAGGACCCGTCAACAAAGTTACAAAACTGACCAGAAAATTGACCAAGTACCGAGTCCGAGAGATAAATAGAAAAAAGTGGGATAACGTTTAGAAGACTAAAAAAGTTAAACGAAAAAGTTCGCCATTGAAAAGGGGAAGGGAATATTAAGGAAAATAAGAAGGAAGGTTACAGTCTTAGTCCTGGGCAAACTTTCTCGCTAATGAGAGTAAGAGTTTTTCTTATTTTGCGGTGCAAACTTGTAACTTGTCGCACTTCCTGTTTTTTCACCATCTCAGCAATTGCCTCTCCCTTTTTATGTTTATTTGCCTTAATCAGTTTTTTTATATATTTTTTTTTAGCTCACTTGTTGGCATAAATAATTCATGAGCCAAATATTGGGCCAGGGCCAGAACTTTTAATTAAATCAAAGTTGACTTTAATTAAATACTTGAATGGGGGCGAGGTCGAGAGGCTGCGAAACAAAGGCGAGCCCAAGCCCAAAAACGCTCTCTAATAAGCTATAAAGCCTTAAAGTCTAATAAAATAAACAGTAAACACACTTAATGCCTTGATTACCAGCATCAACATGGGGTTCAAAGTCCGTTCCCAAGGACTCGCCATCGCCCAAAGCCCGAAGGAGTTTGAGACCGAGATGTCGTGTCCAAGACTGGTTTCCCCGGTGTAGTTTGCCCTCAGATTTATGCCAGACCATCTCGGGCTGACCTCAAAATTTGTGGCCCAGTTGGGTGGGTGATTTCAATTGGGAGGCAGGCGGTGGAGCAGGTTTCGTCTTAAACTTTGCTAGAGAAACACATGTTCAGCACCAACCACAAAATACAGTGGGAGGTAGGTTCGAGGGGTGTGGAGTAGGGAAAGTCAGAGGAAGTATGGTTTCAAAGTCAAAATCTACTAAAATATGGAAAGTACAGATTTAGATAAAGTTCGTTTTTATTTTATTTATAGCACTCAAGATACCAAAGCGTTAAAATAATATATATTGTTCCAAATAATATTTTTTTTAGTTCAGACTCTAATTTTAAAATGAACTTTTGAATCTTTAGATCATTAGTTCCTTTGAATATATATAAAAAAATATTTTATTTGCAATATTAATAATGCCGTAAGATTTAAAAAAGCAGTATCAATATATTCTGCTTTAATTTTAATTTAAGAAAACTATTTTTAATAGGTAACTTAGTTCCTATTTATATTTATAAAAATATTTATGTCAGAATTTAATTGCAAAAATAAAATACAATTTTCATTTAAATACTGGCTTCAATTTAAATTAAATTTTTATTAAAAAGAATGTAGTTTTTTAAGGTTTAATTTAATTTTTTTCTTCTTTATAATTTTACCAATTTAATTTTTTATAATTTTTTTTTATAAAACTTATCCAGCAAGAGAAAATCAAGATGAAGGAATTTGTGTCTGGAACCGGCCACAAGAAGTTGCCACTTTGTTGTTCTGTTCCGTTGAGTTTGGGTTTGGGTTTGGGGTCGTTACGGCAGCATGAAGTAAATTTATAGCAAATGATGTGGCTGCTGCTCGACTCGACTCGGCTGCTCCACAGCCGTTGTGGCTGGGTGTCTTAAAGTAAAATATTGACAGTTTGAGTCGAAGCAAGTGTAGCATAAACTGCTGTCAGGGCCACAAAAAGTTTTCTATTCCCATTTTTTTCGGGGGCAGGACGACGTCTTGTAGGAGAAGCAACAAGCAAAGCAGAAAGTAATTGCTTTCTCCCGCTCATCGTGACTTTGGCTTGTTGCGGTTAAGACTTTCTTCTTTACAACCAACGAACGAAGAAGGCAGCCTCAATTGTGGGCGATATTTAATTTCAAAAGTTTAAGCTTTTCTGGGAAATGTTTAAAGATGTTGAAAGGATTTTCGTGCAGAATATACTCTTGATTTATGCTGGAGAAATGAGTATTGGTGTTTCTAGGCCATCCTTCAGGGCGTTGGACATGCTGAACTGCTGCTTAATTAGTTACTCGATTCATTTACATTTACATTTACAGTGCTCTCTGGCCTCAAGGCTCGAGCACACGTATCCATAAATGTCTAATCATTTTAGCCCTAAGTGTGCATTGTTTATTAAATTGTCAGCTGACAATTTATGTTTGAGCTCTGGGGGCGCTGGCTGGGTGTCTTTGTCCTTGTCCTCCACAGGATCATATTTTGTGAAGTGACACAATATTTGTGGGCTGTGCAGCAAACGCTTCATTTGATTTAATGCTGGCCAAAAGGAATGTTTGCACTAGTTTGGCAATTATCATGGACAATAATGTGAAGGAAATTGTGATTGAAATTCTGCTGATAATTGAATATTGTGTACATATTTATTCTGGAAACTAGAAAGGATGGGACTTTGAAAATTAAAACGACTTGCTGGTTTGATTAAGGAGAACTAAATAATACTTGTCTTAAATAAAATGTAAAATGCATTGAGGCCACAACAATTACTCGAAATCGTAAAAGAAATGTAATATCATTGTTTAACTGACACATTCGCACCCTTTTCAGCCAATATTCAAATTGGTTATCAAATAATGAAGTCGGAAAGATTGACTTACAAATAACAATTCAAAAATATGTTTACTAATTTAATTAAGGTTTAGTTAAATTAAATAAATTTACCAATAAAGTTGAAGGCAAATTTTATCAGAAAATACAGTTTTTACTTTAGCTTAGTTTTTACTATTACTATATTATTATTAAACAGTTGAATTTCCTAAGTCAATAAAATTTCAATTAAAAGTAGGTTTATTTCTTATTTATTAAAAAAAAATTAAACCCGCAAAGCAACCTAAATTCCTTTCAATGCTTTCTAAGTTACTCTCTGTCACTCTCGTGGTTGAAAAATGTTCATTATTTTTTTTTATTTGCAGTCCCGCAGTGGGAAATCCGCATTCAATGTGTCTTTCTTTCAGTTTTTTCCTTTATGGCTGGGTGTTAAAAAGCTTTTGCAGTTGCCGCTTATCAACTTTTTTCCACTTAGATTTTCTCGACTCTCTGCGACAGAGAGCATATTCATTTTCCTCTTGCCAGTTCGCTTTATTTATTTTCCACCGAAGGATTTATGTTTTTGGGTTATAGCGCGCTTTTCTTTGAAGCTCAAAAAATGCGAGAGAGAGAGAGAGTTTTCCCGTCTAGTGGATTTTCTCTTCAATTTTTTAATTTTCCCCTTCTTTCCCGTTTATTTTTCCATTTGTTAGTTTTGATAAGAGCGCAGTTCTTAAAGCCTTTTCAAATTCTATTATGCCATGGCTAATGAAAACGACAAAAAGGGAACTGACTTCCAACTGTCTGGCTCCTTTGCCTTTGGGCTGTGGGTTGAGCTTGATATCCTTTGAATGCAATTAGCTGGCTGCCTAATTAAGTTGCTGAGTTCTTTTTTAAAGGATTAAAGCGAAACTCATTGTAAATACATAAGCGAATGCAAATTTGTCCTTGTTATACAGTCTATGATTTAATTTAAAAGTTTTTTTAAAACTTAAGTGGTCATTTCGTTCAGCTTATTATTTTAACGACTTAAGATTAATATGTTTTTAATAAACAGAATATTTGTACAATAACAAGAAATATGAACTAAATGAATCCCTTAAATAAACTTTAAACTGAGATGAAAAACTCTACTGATTTTTATCCTAATTACGAGCACAAAGGTTTCTTTCTATCCTGTTTCTGTTGCTGCAAAGACATCCTGCGTGTGCAAACATCCTGGAAAGCATTTAGCAAGAATTTCCCACCGCCATCCCATATCCTTCAGATCCTCCAGCCTCCTTTTTCTCATTTGTGGCTGGGACTACTTTGATAGCAATAATATAATGCCATGTAATAAGGAAGTAACATTTACAAAAGCCAACTGCTTCTTGCAACAGCCAAACAAACACTGCATGTTGCATGTGTAGTGTGTTTTAGATGCATTTGTGTGTGCTTATGGAAAAGCGGTCGACGAGTGTAAATTGCAAAGAGTAAAATCTTGTAAAAGGCAAATTCCTTTCAAATGCAACCATTGCGCCGGATAGAGAAAGGATGTGGCAGGAGCAGACGACGACGACGACGAGCAGGGAGAACTACTTAAAGTTGCTGGGAGGAGCAGGGAGCTCTGGGTGGGAGAAAGAAAGATGTGGTGAAATTTACACAGCGCATTCAAGTTGACTTTTATAGTATGTCATACAACAAACATCAAGGAGGATATCACCCATCCACTCAACTACCACCCACCCACTATGCACCACCACCCCCTCAATCATTGCCAGCAAAAGATACTAAGCAAACTTTGTAGTTTTTTTGTAGATACAAAATCCCAACAGCCTCAACAACAACAACAACAAAGGACTTTTGTTGTAAGCTGCAAATTTGATTGAAGATATTGTAGGTGTTGAGTAGAGTGGATAAGAATGGCAAACCTGGAGGATACATAAAGAGCATAAGAGAGTGTAGATACCAGGATGAAGTGTGGTCAACTTGTTTGCTGCCAGGCTCCTTCTGGGCACTTTATTAGAATTCTCTAGATTCTCAGCTGTCTAGAAAGTATTGTACTCTAGATAAGTTTTTCTGCTTAAAAACAATCTGCAAATATTTTAAGCTGAGGTACGAAACTTGGCTTTCAATTGTTAACTTATATAATAATATTTAATGTGGCTAGTTTTTTTATTTTAAACTGAAACCGTCTTAAATTCAGTTAAACAATAACTGTTTTGATAAGCTCTATATAATTATGTTAACCTAGTATGTAGTTTAAAAGATATTTTTATTATTTTTAATTTTTTTTTCCCAGAAATCTGCAAATTATAGGTAAATATAAAAATGAAAACAATTGTTATGTGCAGAGCAAGTCAAAAAACCAAGCCTGCTTTTCACATAAAGAGTTTAACTTTTATTTCTCTTGATTTTCCTTATTTGAATGTCTCCCCAATTACTTTGACCACAAAAGCTGGACCGACTTTTGCCCCCAGAGATGTTTGTGTTTGTGTTTGTGTGGGGGGGTGGTTAAAAGTGGAGAAAGGAGAAAGTAGAAAGTAGCAAGGGTGGGCGATAAGGTGGACAAACACTGCACACAATGTGAGTGGCAGCCACTCCACCACTGCAGCAGCCCCATCCTTTAAGCCCCTTTGCCTTTCAAGCTGCCCCTTTTTCTAGCTCAAGTGTTTGCATTTTACGACCACAGACAGACGGACACACAGACGGACACACAGACAGTGCTTGTGTGGGTGAGTAAGTGTGTGGAGTGTACAAGTGTGTGTGGTTCTTTATTTTCATGCTTGTGAGCTTAAGTGAAATGTAGCTGACCTAAGCTGCTGAATAAACAGGATGGGGATATAGAATATATATATTGCATGCTTGATTGTCAAGGTCGCCTCACTCATTTATCTACCTTAACTAATAAATATTCATTTAAATTTACTAATCCATTGCAATTTGCCTCCCAACTTCTCCTTCAGGCAAGTTATAAGCAATAGTATAAAAATAGAAACAAAAGTAATAAAAAGCGAGCTGAGGAAACAACGGGTATAAAAGGTGGACAAAATCTGCATGTCAGCAGTGCGGAGAGAGATTTCCCGGATAACCACCCACCAAAATATAGATCGATTTGCAACTGAACTGGAATTGGAGCTTGGAGCAATATGCTGAGTTCGCTGGACGCGCTGGCCGGCAAAATAGCCACTGCCACGCCCGGAACGGGGGCGGTGACAGCGGACAGCAAGAACACGCAGTCGCTGCACCACCATCACCACCAACACCGCCTGGACTATGACTACTCGGCGGTGGAGATTGAGCCACCGGCCGAGCAGCTGGCCAATTCCCCGCGCAGCGAGCGAGAGCGACTGCAGCAGGCCCAGCAGGCCTACGAGCAGCAGGCTCAGGCGGAGCTGGAGTTCGGATTGGCCGAGGTGGTGGACCAACACACCACCGGCTGCCACAAGCTGACCCAGCTGAAAAGCAACCACAATCTGCATCACCAACACACTGCCAGCAGAACGCTGCAGCGCCATCATCCGCATAATAACCACCACAATCAGCTGCACCACCACAATCAGCAGCTGCACCACCATCCCTACCAGCGACCCCGACCCACATCGCCCCCGCAGCAGCAGCAGCAGCAACAGTCCTCCTACCAGCAGCAACTCTCCCAACTGGCCGCTCTGCAGGATCACCATGAACTGCTGCAGTCACAGCAGGAGCTGTTCCACAAGCAATTGGCCAACATGCAGGAGTACCAAAGGGAGAGAGAGCGGGAAAGGGAGCGGGAGCGGGAACGGGAAAGGGAGCAGCGGGAGCGCAGCAGCTTTATCGATAACAGCGACTACGATTCGCAGCAGGAGTTCAAAATTTGCCTGAGGGATAGGTGAGTGTGCGAGTGACGATATATCCACCGATTCTGATTCCGATTCCGATTCCGGCACCCAACATCAACTCACACTAACCTCTAACGAAATTGTTCTCATTTTACGTTATTTTTTAAGTTGTTACTAATATTAACTTGTTAATTTAATTTTAATTTACAATTAAAACATTCCCACGTTCCTTCATACATTTTTATTTCTGTGACATATTGTAATATGTTATTTGTTATATTTTTGTATACATAAGAATTTATATAATATCACTTTTCAAAGTGTCAATTTTGTTAAATATTTGTTTTAAACAATTTTTTTTAAATGTTGTTTGTAAAATTTACTTTACCGTTTGAAATACCAAACAATTATCATAAATGAATGTGAAGTAAAAAAATACTTACACAAAAACATTTTAAATCACTTCCTGTTACAACAAATGTAAATGTTCAAAATGTTATATCCATTGACATACGGGTTTCTCTTTGTTCAATTCGTTTAATTTATGACTTTTCTACGAAATTTATTAATGTTAATTTTAAAAAAGTTTTAAAAAAAGTTCAAATGTAAAAGTTTTGAAAAACAATAATTACGACAAGGTTACACAATTGAAAATATATTTATTTAAAATACGTAAGTTTATAGAAAGAGTGCTGAAAGAAAATTCACCCAAAAGGCTGCCAAAAATCATCTACAACTAACTTGCTTAAAATACATTTCATTATTTATTTTACTTTACATAATCCTTTAAATAACTCTACATTTTGTAATTTAATAATTTCACCACATTAAAAATCATACTTTTCCCTTTTAACGATTTCCCTTCGCATAAGAAACTATAATAACAGCAATTGTGACCATTTCCCTTATTGTTTTTACCTCGCAAAGTTTCGCCTGCATTGCATGTTTACATGCACGAGAATAATGGTATTTAAAAGGCAACTTAATTCATTAGCTGAAATCGGCAAGAAACAGTATAATTAGAGAAATGCAAACGCATTAACAACCTGTAGTCCAAATAGTACATGAAAAATCCATTAAAGTTTGCGTTTATTCAGGATGTAGTATAATTAAAAACAGAATGTCAACTGAAATATATTAATTTTTGTTTGGTAAGGGCTGTTTCTGTATATGAGGTACACTTTTCAGCTTTTGGATACCATAATACAAATTTAAAAATAAAAATTTTAAAATTTTTTTTTTTTTATTTTTTATAATTTTTAAATTTTTTTTTTATTTTTAATATTTTTTTTTTTTAAAAAAATTTTTTTGTTGGGGTGGGGGGGGGGGGGGGGGGGGGGGGGGGTAAAAAAAAAAATTTTGGGGGGGGGGGGGGTATGGGGGGGGGTGTGTGGGGGGTTGTTGTTTTTTTTTTTTGGGGTTCTAGGGGGGGGGGGGGGGGGGGGGGGGGGGGGGAGAGGGGGGGGGAGAGAGAGACATTTGTTTGTTTATTATTTTTTTTCTCTTAACAAAAAAATATATGTCCCAATAAGTATAAACCCAAGCCAGAACGCTTTTCCATCTTGTTTTCTTCGTTTTTGGCTGTCATGTTGTGTTGTATCCTCAGTGTAAACACGTCTGGAAATCAAAACACAAAAACACGCACCTTGGCAACGACTTCGAGGAAGCATGCAGCGAAAATCCGAAAAACAAACCAAAAAATAATAAAAACATTTGTAATTTTTGGCCAAACGAAAATGTCACGTGACAAATTGCTGCTGGGCGCAAAATGTGTGCTCAAGCCAAGAGTAGCAAAGGAAAATCAGCTTGCGGTGGTCGACTGAAGTGAAGTGAAGTGAAGTGGGGTGGAGGCGTAAGGAAAATCGAGTTTTCCGAGCACACATGCTTGACACGAACCCTCGTCCTCACACACACACTCACGACAGTCGACTTTATTATACACATTTGTTTGGTCTTAACTAATTTAATGTGTAATATCATTTGACATATTGTTTTCATGTTTCTGCCTTTGATTTGTGGCCCCGTAAAGGGTTTCTCGTTATTTGTTTGCCCTCTTTTCTACCTCAAACTGTGCTCTTATCACACATGCAAATAGTTGGCGCCTCAGGGAGGCGCCATTTTGACAGTTACCACCTACACCGGAAAAGCCCTCCAGGAACTTATTTTTGTATGAAAATGAGGCTTGTTTTGTAGATCCTAGAGATGGGTAGCTAATCGTGCTCCAGGGAAAACTTTTTCTAAAGGGTGGTTTAGATTTATTTGACGTTCATAATGATCATATTTCTAAAGACCTATTTAATATGAGTTTTTAAAACACACTATTATTTCAGATGTTAATTTTGACATTCATTTCATTTCACACTGAAAAGGAAGGACCAAATTTTAAAAGTTTTTCTTTATAGAAATAAATGTTTTTGAAAATATAAAAAAATTAAATTTGTGTTATATTTTTTACAGTATATTGTTTTATAAAAAATGAATTTTAACCTTTATTTACCTAAATCGAAACTGTATTAAATTTCCTGTGACTCCAAAAATGATTTCCCATCTCTAACTTCCTCCGCGGAAAAGCAAACATTGCGTAAATTTTTTATAACCCACTGAGTATGACATTTTATGTTTACTGCCTTTGCAATTTACAGCGTTTGTTGCTATTTTCGTGGTCTCCTTTGTTCTAGACTTTTTATGGCTATTTTAAAAAGCTTTGACATTTGCGTGCCTGCAATTGCGGCTGAGTAAAATAAAAATACCGAAATGCCAAATCGTTCATTGACTTTAAAGCGCGTGTTGCAATTCAATTAGCTGTGGGGGTAAATGTTGCATTTGCATGTGGCATTAAATTAGTCTCGGGCGGTGGGCGGTGGTGCTTCAGATAAGACAGAGATAATTTAAATCGTCATCGGCGGGGCTCATATAATAATTATTCATCCCCATCGGGGAAAATTCTCGCCTGAAAGTGAAATGACTCTGTCCTAATGCGCGGCAAAAGAAAACAAACAAAACACAACAATAAACAAAGCAAAAATGTTGCAACAAAACAGCAGCAGCAGTGGTAAACAAATAGAGGTGGAAAACAAAACTCTGTGAGAGGTTTTTCATTTATTAAAGTGGCCATGAGTATGTGGGTGGATGAGATGGGCTTTGGACACGTAAGCAAATAATCCTAGCACATATGAATACTATACGAGGGCTTGAATAAGACTGAGAAAGCAGCTCAGCTTTTGTCTGACTTAAGGAAATGCGACAATGAAAAGTGTAAGCCAAAAAATAATAAAAATGGAAAAGTGAGGGACTAGCAAAAACTGGGTTTTTATACTTTGCTTAGGTGCATTTAAAAAACTTATAGCACATTAAAGATTTAAAATCAGACTTTTATTGTTGAGTTATCAAAAAAATTAAGAATTTCATTATTCAGATTCAGATTTTTCTCTAGATTAAAAGTTATTCACATTTATTGTTCAAGGTGGCTCATTAATACTTTATAATTATGGAATTTTGGGGATTGGAAGGTCTTAAGGGGTTACGCCACCCTGAACGCGTGAAAATGGGACAGTTATTCAGAAATTTTTTTTGACCTTACTATTGTAGATAAGACTTTTTCACTTTAATTTCTAGTTAATACATATAATACACTTTATAAATATTCAAAATTTATTATTTTAAAATAAAAAATGGCGGGGATATGAGCAGTGGCGTTCAACAGTTTTTCCAGAGCGATCCTTGATGGTGGGCATGATTCAGCTGTCAATTTTTATCTGAACCAAGTGAACAAAATTTTTCTTAAAAAGTGATATATTTTTAGCAGAGTCACGTAGCCGTTTTGGGAAAAAAAATTTTTAGGCAAATGAGAGCACTTCAAAATTGATTTAATTTTTTGGGCAAAAATTATCGTATAAAAATTTGCATTAAAAATTTTCTAATTATTCAATCGAAAAAATTCTACGTGACTCTGTGGAGAATCTATATAAGAAGATGTGTTTTAATTTTCAAGTCAATCGATTGAACAGTTTTTGAGTTATCATGCCCACCGTCTCGAAAATGTGGTTTTGAGAAAAACGCAAAGAAGACACACAGCGCCTGCCGACGCTCTCCTGCCGCGCTGACTGCTAGTGAACATAACTTTCCTAATAAGTAAGATATTGTCTTCGGAGACGGCTTGAAATACTCGGAAATATATAGGCAATTAAACTAAGAAATAAAAAAAAAAATCGATTTTTCAAAAATTTCAGGGTGGCGTAACCCCTTAATTTATGTTTATCTTTAAGAAAAATAAATAAAATATAAACAAAAAATGTGCTGGAATTTTTAATTTATTGGTTCAGCGACTTTTTTTTTACATTTTTAAAGTTCAAAACTCTGTAAAAATATTTTCGTAAAAATCTTAAATACAGGAAAATAATCTGAAGGTCATTTTCACTAATTTCCTCAAGTTCATTTTGCTCCCCGTTCTCTCTGAATTGCTTTTCTGTCCACGTGGACTGCAGCCAACAAAAGCAATTTAAAGGAATGCTACTCTGCTTTTTCTTCTGGGCTTTAGGTAGAAAAAAAAGCACCTACACCCATTTTCCCTACACTTTTCCCTACCCGTTTTTCCAGCACCCTCTTAGTCTATTTATAGCACAAGCCTGCGTTGCATTTCACTTTGCAGCGTTCCCTCTGTGTTTGTATCATTTCAATTGTTGCTGCTGCTTTTTGCTCTTGCTGTTGTTTGTTTATCCAGCAGCCGCCCACCGACCACCCCCTTTTCAACCAACTTTTCTTTGTTTGTGGGTGTGTGTGTGTGTGTGACCCAGGAAAAGCTAATTTAGCTGCCGGCTGAGGGACATTCAAGGATACCCAGTGAGTAAGCTGGGCTCTCGCGACTTTTTGTTGGGCTTTGCTTCAGTGAAATCGAAATCCAACAGACAGCAGCAGAGGGCAGCATATACATTTTTGTCGACACTGCAAAAAAAAAGTGTCAAACATTCAATGAACTTTAATCTAAAACAAAAGAATTTTAAAAGCTATAGCCCAATTATAAAAAAAAATAACGTTTGGTCACATCATTAAAAAAAAAAATTACAAATTACAAAATACAAATTTGAAATTATGCAAGAAAAGAAAACTTTTTATTTTCTAAAATATTCCTGCTCTATTTTTAAAATGTTGTTAAATTTATACCTAAATTTTTTCTTAGTGTTTACCAAAGAATATATGTTTGTGAGGGAAACAGGACGCGTCAGATGTTCTATGTTTGCCATTTGCATAGTTGCAATTTGAACTCAGCTCATCCTGCATTTGTGTTAGTCATGTGTGTCTGCATACTTTTCACCTTTATTGTTTTATGAAAATTTTATTTGCAAAAAATATGTTAAATATTTGTGTGTGGGTGTGTCTGTTGGCTTGGCTTGACTTGCATCTGCTCACTCGTTCGCAAATTTGTTATTTAAATAAAAAATAGAAAGTTGCATATACATTACATGCATGAGTTATGTTTCCAGTTGAAGAAGAAGGACGAGTAACCAGCATAAAAAATTTGGGAATGCATAAAATTGTTTTTAGTTAGCAAATCTGTTGAAATGAAATTTTATATAACATTACAAAACAAGTATCTAAATTACAAAATAAGGAATTAAATATTTAAAAGATATTTGTTAAAAGAGATTAAAATATCGCATAGATGTTTGATTATTTTTAAATTGTTTTAAGTCCTTAATATACTAGTTGGCAGCAATTTATAATGTTTTAATTTGATTTTTCACTTAATTTTCTGCATTATTTATTTGCTAATAGTTTGGCTATTTAATAAAGGAAAAATAATGCGAGTAAATAATAAATAACGCACCGCCCGAAAATGCATATTATCTATACAAAATTTAGCCAACAATTGCTTTCACAAAATACAATTTTGAGGGGGCACTTCGCAGGGTCACTGCATAAATATAACATTTTCAATTTTAATGAGCGGCAATCAAATAAACAAATAACAAACTTTTGACCAGTAAAATAAATTTTGTGTAATTTGTTAGGCAGAAACCAAAAATTGATGATGGGAAAAATGCTGGGGAAAATTCGCTACCTCGGCTTATCGGCTCCCTTTTTATTATACATATTTTCACTCGATTTCTGTTGTTGGTTTTATTTTCTTTATTTTATTGTATTCAAGTGCGGTTTGTTCCCTGGAAAATAACTCAGCTCGTTAACTGCACAAATAACATGTCAGCACTTTTCCTTTTCTCCCTTTCGACCTCTGTTTGCCGCAAATTTGCGGAGTCCCCACCATGGATTCAGTTCACTTTTGGTCTGGCCATCATTACTCAAGAGTCCTTAAAGTCGGGGCAAATAAAAATAATACAAAAAAAAAACGAGAACACGGCCAGCAAAAACACACGACACATGGCCCTCTGAAGTGGTTAAGTCAAATAAAACAGAGTTCGGTTTGAGTTGGTTGCCCTGTGTGCTTTTTTAATGCCTGACCAAATGTATTAATCACACACTCAAAAAGGGAGAGTGGGCAGAAGCCTTCGTCTGCAAAGTTTTCCTTTGGAACACATATCAATGAACCCTCCAAATCAATAACTAAAGGTCCTCGGAAACCAAAAAAAAAATTTAGTAAATGAAAATGCTCCAAATGTTGATTTTCGGTTTTTTAGTTTATTTTGTGGTTTCGCTTCGGTCAGCAAATAAAAAAAAGGAATGGATGTGACCCCAAATAAAATAAAATATAAAGCTATAAAAAAGATGGTTGGTCGAAAAAAAGGCGAAAAGTGAAAGCAGCCGCGATCCGTTGGTGCAGGAAGCATTAATAAAATGGCGCCGCTTGGTATGCTATAGTTTTTTTTTAGTTTTGAGGTTGTCTGTTTTAGGGGTGTTCTGTGTTTATAAACTTTAATTTGCATGCATTTTACATATTTTGCATTTAAATATACTTAATTTTGATTGAATAAATCTCGTATTTTAAATCAAGTTTATCCAAATTTGAAATATTAAATATAAAGAAATAGTAAGGGTTTTAAAGCAATAGATAAACTTTCTTTAAATTCGCTTAGGGTGTTATTTTATTTTACTTCAACTGCCTTATAAATTTACCAATATATATATATATTTTAAATATAATCTCAAGGTATTAAAGGTGTCGATTCTTTTAATCCACTTTCAGGACTTCATTTTTTATTCGTTTGCCTTTTTTATTTCTATCGCATGCAAGCGCCTCGAAAATTGCGGTTAGTTTTTGGGTTCTCCTTTTTTATTTGTACCATTTTTTGGTGTTTGCCCTCTAGTGTGTATGTATATGTATGCTGCGTGTGAGTTTTTTGAAGTGTGTATGTGTGTGTGTGTGTGTGGTGTTTGTGTAACTGCGTTTGCGGTCTTCGACTGCTTCAGTGGAAAAACAAAAGCTGGAAAGCTGCGCTCGCTTTTGCCCCTGCAAAACCTTCTCTATCGCCTCAAAATCCCCATTTCTTATCTCTCTTTCACTCGACCCACACAAGCTGTGGCATGTCTTGTCTACACTGTGAAAAGAAGGGGTTTCCTTTTCGAACTCTCATAAGTATAAAGGATTTAAATTTTACTTTAAAGGGTACCGTTAAGTGAGCTTAAAACCTATGTCTCAGAGACGCTCATGTACACAACCCATACACGCATACTAAAAAATGCGGCTCTCATTGTGCCCAGGTCTGGCTTAAAACGAAATGGTTAAATTCAATTTTTCTGAAGATTGCTTTCAGTTGTTTATATTTTTTTTAAATCAACGAATATCTTCCTGATTATCTTATTTTTTTTTTGTGCATTTCACTTGCTTTTTCCTATCCCCTTGCCTGCATCTGTTGGTTCATTGATTTTGGTGTGGAAATGAACTTTGCTGGTTTTTTGCTAGTCCTAGTTCCCTCCGCTTCCTTCTCTTCCATCACCATTTCCACAGTAGTTTCTTATGGATGGTTTTGGTTTGTGTGTTGGTGGATTTTCGGCACTTTGTAAGCATTATTTGTTTTCGCTTTTATTTATGTTGCGGTTCGTTTTGTTTAGTATGCAATTTTCGGGTTTTGAGGGCAAAACTCAAAATAAATGAAAGTCGTAAAAAATAATTGTTTTACTCTGCTCTAGTTGTAAAATAGCTAATGGATATGGGTGAAAAATGTTGCTGTTGCTGCTCTGCAAAATATTAAAGCAGCTTAAGCTTGCTTATATAAGATTTACTGAAAAAGAGTATTATTCAATGACGTTCGATCAAAATAATTCACTGAAACGGAAAGTTTGTTTAACAGATTATTCAAAAACAATGTGCACTTAATCCTTAATAAAAGGCTTAACCCAGGCCTAAGTCCAATGTCAAACAAAAGCTCAACAACACACCACCCGCCCTTAAAACCCTTGACACACCTCCTCTTCCTTTTCAGCCCATGACGCTGACGGGGGTGGTGACTCCACTTTCATTTGTGCAAAAACATTTTCATAAATTAAAACGGCGCGTCAGCGGCAATGCACAAAAACCCAAACACATGACGTACCCAAAATGAGTTGCAGACAAACAAACATCCATACCCTTAACCGCTTTATACACAGAAAAAAAAAGAGACACGTTCCTAATCCCTTCTGAAATTTTATTGTTCAATTAAAACAACAGTTTAAATTATTCTTATCATTTTTAAAATAAATCATTTACTGTATAGATCATTAAGATTAAGCTATACGTCCTGTTGATATGTCAACAACCTGCACTTATTTTAAACACTAAGATAATTTAAAGTTCTCCCAGTGTACACTGGGAACAGCATACGATAACAATAAAAACAGAAGCGCCAACAATTGCTACCCTGTGATGATCCAGTCCGTTGTTTTTCGTTATTACCTTGGAGATTAATTAATTGCGAGGCTGAAATATGCTACAAGTTCAGGCCCCGACCCGCTGACCCTTCCCTTAACCCATTGAGGCCTCTACAACTGTCAGTCATTTCCCGCCCCTCCCACTCGTTTTAACTCTTATCCTTGCATTTATGAGTCGGAATAACAAAAACAAGGGAGCAGGGCAGCACCCCCTGCCAGAAAAAAAGGAGCAACAAGGAACATCCATGGTAATTTTCGGGCTCGTTTCTGTCCTTCCCCTTCCATCTGGCCCCTTTTGTTTATGGCTTTTCTTTTATAAAGTGGAAAATTGCAGACAGCATTGTTTGTTATTTATTGCCATTTTGATATGAAACCTTTTTTTTTGCGCCCGTTCGTTGAGCATGTTTTTGTTCCTCTAGTTTGCCATCTTTATGGGGGTTTCATAGCTATAACCTGTCCTTTGGCTTGTCATAAAATCTATATATTATCGTCTATATAAGTCTCTGTTAGTATCGATGGCAGGGCAATAACCAGAATTTGAAATTATTGAAAATGAAGGGAGAAGAGTCAATTTATGTTTAAGGTAAATTTGTACAGGTGAAATTTTTTCACTTTTATGTGATGTTATTTGAAAGTTCTGTTTGTGAAAGTTCTTAAAAAATATAAGTTGCTTGGAAATTTACAAAACAATTTTGGAAACGTATCTATATACTCTATGGGTTTATTCATCCTTGAACCACTGACTTTACGACGAGCTTATGCCGGCACAAGGTCTTACGTGCCGAGCACAGGTCGCTCTCCCTTGATCCATGTCCTTTTGGACTGGGCACTTAATATGCAGACGTAACACTATCTATTGACCTTCTAAACTTCCTCTATTGAAACACAATCATTTATTTAGCTTGGAATCCGAACCACTTGCTGTCCCACTGATTACCCAGCACCACCTTATCCGCTTAGCCATTTGCCAATGCTAACTCAATCAAGCCTCTTGAAAAATCGCATAGCCAACGCCCTTTTTCGCCTGAACTGAACATTTTACCTTGTCAACCCATTTTAGCGTTGAAATCAATTTGACAAAAGCCACATAAATTTAAATAAATTGCGGCTGCACATAAATTTAGACATTGAGCGTCGTGGCACAAATAAGCAGAAGCAGGCCAACAAGAGGAAGGAAGACGAGGCGAGTCATTTGCCATTGGCCGGGCTAACAAAAAAGGGCAAACAAGCCACCGAGCTGGGGCTTTATAAACCAAAATACAAATAAACTTGCCGAGGACGACTCAACTAACAAAACAAACAAAGCGGAGTAGAGCAGCAGAAAAAAAGGGGCTAAAACGGGAAACTAAAAAGGGGCAAAAGGAAATGGTAGTAGTGGGTCTGTATAAACTAAGGGGTGTAGATGTGCCACCCACTCACTCATGGAAATAGAAACAACAAATAAAATTTAAGCTGAGAAAATCAAAATGAAGCATAAACAACGCAGGCCAAAAGCAAATGGAGCCAATAATAGAAATATATAAGGAAAAAAAGGACAAAATAAAGCATAACAAGCAAAGACGATTTCCAGATAGATTCCAATTTGGAGTGAGGAAAAACTTTATTCAGGAAAGTGTATAAATGAAAAGAAATCGAAACCGATTCGTACAAAGTTGAGGAGAGAATGAGGCGAAAACGATAAGCAGACAGGAGTCAGAAACAAACAGACCAAAATCGAACCCGGGGCCAGCCAGCATAAATGAATCCTAAGCAGGCAAGTGCACAGCACAGTGGGTTAAAATTAAAGAACTCTGAAGAAAAATATAATCAAATGGAGAAACATTTAAAATTTTAAGTAAAAATATAAGTTTCTTAGGCAAGCCATCCTCTTCCATGAGTAAAAATGTGGATTTTTCCGTTTGTGGCAAAAGGGGCGTGCTCCAACTTAATAAAACCCTTAGAGCCTAGAAAAAACAAATAGTCCAAGTATCACAAAAAAGTAATAAAATTAAAAAAAATAATTAAATATTTAATAACTAAAATAACCCTTGTAAAAAAAAGTATCTGGCTTAAAAAACTATGAATAAAAACAAAACGTAAATATAAAAAAAAAACAGCGTCAAAATAATAGCACTATTAGACCTTTAAAATCAAGAAAAGCTAATTAAAACAACAAACAATTTAATTTTATTTTTAAGATAATACTTAAACTAATAATATGCCTTTACATAGTTTATATTTTTAAAAATTTTAAACTAAAAAATTTTATTTAAACGCTAAAAAAAATATTTTCTTTAAACTTTATAGAAATTTTTAAAATACTCTATAAACTTTAAATTTATTTAGAGAAATAAGATATTCATAAATAAAATTTAAAAGTATTAACATCATGCCCCAGGCTATAATATATAAAAAAAAAACCTTGATTTTGCCCACTATGCCGTCACAAGTTTCCGAATCCAGAGTAGCGGTGGATACAACCCCTTGGGGAATTCTTGCTCAGTCCAGTCCCGAGAACTGCGTCCTGGCAACGTCGTCCTGCCACGGATCGGACGAGTCCTGGTCCGGTCTGTTCTGTTCCGTTCTGTTTTGGGCCTGACTAACAGGCAAAAGGGCTTTTCATAATATTTTTAGACATTTGACTTTTGATTGAGCGCATTACACGCGATTCAAATGGGGAAGGCTCTGGGAATGAAGTCCGGGCTTACATTTCAACTGAGGCAATTTATTTGGCCCGCATTTCCTCAGTTTCGCAACCTTGCTGCTCCTCCTCCGCCTCCTCCGTTCGCCATAAAATTAGATTGTCCTGGCTTATGCAAAGGATTTGGGTGGCTGTTGCTGTCGCAAGCATTTGGCTGCGTAGATTGGCACAGTATTTTATTGAAAATCTAAGTCAAATATCTAAACGACGGTGTTTTATTACCTGTTTTCCTCTCACTCTCCCTTATTCTTCAGTGACTTAGCATGTTTAGCGAGTGTTTTACATTGGGAAACTAAGTCGATGGGGAAAAATGGTCAGAGTAAGTGGTGAAGCTTAGTGGGATGAAGTGGCTCCATTTCTGGTTCGGATTTTGAGGTGGGTTAAATGGTTTTAAGTCTTCGGGTATTTACTCAAACGAACCTGCCGTGAGGGATAAAAAATATTTGAGGGTTTTGTAAGCGGATAGCTTTGCTTTTGGTTTTAGGATTGAATTTCATTCAAGGAAAATCAAATTATAAATATCAACAAAAAATTAAATCAGTCATCCGCTATGAATTTTTTTTTTAAAGCATTTACCACTCCAAAATTATTCCCTTCATAAAACAAACAAAATTAACCCACGAATAAGAGCCCTTTTATTGTCAGTCTTTTAATATGCCTCTCAAAAAGTTGGCTTAGAGAAATTAAATTTTCTAAAATCCCCTCTTAATTCGTCAAGCAAATGACGAGCAAATCCAGGAAAATTCTTCAGTTAGCAAATGAAAAGTAAAAGTGACAAAGGCGCCTTAATTTTCAACTTTTCTTGTGACTTTACCCAACCCAATTTTGGGAGGGCCTTTAGAAAAAGGGGCCTGTCCTTAAAATGTTCGTCGTGACTTTTTTATATATTTATTTTTTTTATTACAAACGTCAACTTCGACGTCGCTGACTGACTTCCTTCCGCTTAGCTCATTAAACACACAACAACAAAAAACGAAGCTCTCGAATCAGCCCTCCTCTTATTTTTTCAGTCTGTCTCAGACAAAACTCTCTGTGAAAATCTCGCTTTTCCTCAGACTTTTGCAAAACGAATGGTGAAATGTGTTTTCTTTATTTTTTTTTAAGAGCGAATTTTCTGCTCGTCATAATGGCCACGTTGAAGGCACCCCGGGGAGAAAAACAGCCCCCAACACTCCTTCGGCATATTTATGTGCCGTGTTTATGCTCCCCTCTTCCAGCATAATTTTATTTGTTTGCTTAAAAAAGAATTAAAAGCGGTTTTCTGCTGTATTTTATTTTTTTGTTGCATTTTTTTTCTTGTGCTTTTGAATGCGCGAAATCGGTTTTTTATGTGCGTCTGCGGTGGCGGCAAATTTTCTCGGAGGGTGGGGGATTAAGGGAGAAACTTGAAAGGGAAACATTACTTGGCAATTGTTGACATTTACATTTTTGGTTCTAATTCGGAGTTTTATGTGGCATATAAAGCGCAATATGTGAGGGTGCACTCGGAATTATTGTTATTTATTTTTTTAAGGGTTTTGTGGCTTGATTTGTTTAAGTTACATATCTACATAGATGTGCTTTTCTTTAGCAAAGAAGCTTAAATTGTGAATAACAAATTAAACCTTAAATTAAAAATTATGGTAAGGCTCATGTTTAAAATCAATGTATTTAAATAAAAAGTACTTCAAAATAGTAAAAATTTGAAAAGGAAATAAAACGATTTACGTATATTTTATAAAATGTTCTTCACAAAGATTTTAATAGAAAATTATTTTGAAATAACTACAGTCAAAAAAATATAACAAAATATATAATATTTAACTTTTTCAAAATTAAATACTTTACTAAATACACAAGACTTTAAAATCTAAAAATAACATGTGTGGCACTGTGCCTAAATCTACTCAATATACCCTCAACAAAATTAGCAAACTACTTGTGAAGTATTTTAAATTTTAAATTTATAAACTGATTTAGATAAGATGCGTTAGATGGCCCAAACCTTTTTTCGATTACCCCCCGGCTTGTTTGTTATTTTTGTGTAACAAAATAAACCTTCTTTCGTGCTCGTGCACTTTTTCTTTCAAGTTTTTGAAATAACTTTCCACCACTTTAAACAACCCCGCGAAAGAAAGGAAAACGAAAAGAATTCCTCCACATCCCCAACTGTATTCTTCCCTTCCATTAAATGCTTCCACCACCGAGGAGAAGGAGTTTCCCGCTCTGACATCGGCGCATAATTGATGCCTCCGGGGAGCTGTGATAAAAACAAATCAGGGGCACACACACACACCCAAAACCTCAACCCTACAGGACTTAACCACCCCCTCACACACACACCCCCACACACAAGCAGCTGTTTTTTTCAACACGTGCGTGTGTAGGTCGCTTAATATAATTCACACCATTAAACCAAGAGCTGCGGCATTTGGCCCCCGTTAGACATAAATTTTTATAGACAATGCACAGCGCGCTCCTTTCCCCTAAAATATGTTAAGTGAGCCCGGAAAACTGGTCGCTTATCAACTTTGTTTTCCCACATTTTATTTATTTTTTTTCACCCAAATTTTTCGTAGAGTTTTTAGTTATCTGAGAAGAGAATGTTATACCTCCGGCTGATGCTGCTGCTGCATCGCCCTTTGGTTTAACCCTTGAGCCACATGTGGCGGCGTTGGCAGCCCTTAGCCTTTTAGCTTATCAGGGCGCGTTTATGCCAAAACACCAACACTCGGCGCCGGGCGAAACCATTTCGACGCTACTGTGCCGTGGCGACAATGGGTGCAAAAAAGTGTTTAGGAAGTCCTCTAATAAGTGTAATATTATCGTATTATTAGTGTACAATATAAAAAGCTATAAGAAACTTTTGTTAGTATTTTTGTTTACCTTATTAATTAACTTTAAAATTAATAAGGTTAACAAAAATACTAACAAAAGTTTCAGGGTATTTTAAACCATTTCCTATTGTATTCAAATTTTTTGAAAACAAAAAATGTCAGGTAGTTTTATGACTTACAAAATTTTGTTGAATGAGATATACTCCAGTGTATTTTTCAAAATATTTATTTTTTAATAAAAGGTGTAAAAAACAACAAAAGTACCGACTATTTGTTATTCATATGAATTTTTAAAAATAATACAATTTTTTTTTTATTTTTTATTTGCCCCACTGTAATGGTGCTTCTGATATCCAGGTAGGCGCCAAGTGAGTTTGCTCTGTTCTCCAGAGTTTGTGTGTGTTTGGGGGGTAATATAGTGTGTGTGTGGGTGTGTGTGTGCTACTTAGCCTAATGTAAACCATATGCATGCCTCGTTGCGCAACCAGCAGCAGCAACAAAAATAAAAAAAAAAAAAGAGAAGAGAAGCGACAGCAACAACATCAAACACTTTGCTGTGCAGCGAGGCTTCACTTTAGCGAACACAGGGTGGTGGGAAAAAAGAGTTAAGGGGGTAGTAAAGGTGGGGGCAGAGAATGAGGTGCACCTCTTGGCATACATTGACACAGAAATGGCGAAAACTTATGGTAAGTGTGAGGTACCAAAAAAATAACCACTCTTTCTCTAACTCCTTTTTAATATTTTTCGCCTGTCACGTGGTACCAACTTTCAACTGACTTTCCACTTTTCATCTGATATTCGAAAAGCGGGGAAACTTATTAGCAAAGTGCATTCTTTACTATCTCTTTTACCTTACGGGGTCAGGTTTGAGTTTTTCCTTCACTCTATCTCTTTCCCTGGAATTTTTTTGTTGCCTTCCATTTTTCAACTTGTTGAGCGAAAATTAAATTTTTAATGAATTTTTCCCCGAAACGAAAAGTTTTGCCATACGTGCTGAACGAACGAAGGGTTTTTAGGGGGGAGAAGCAGGTTTTGCTTTTTTGATTTAATTAAAAACATTCTTTGAGTTGCCAAAGTGTTGCAAAATTGCTGTAAGCAATGTTTCTATCTTTCTCGGTGGCTTTTTTCTTCTTCACTCTCCAAACAATATACAGTGATTCTCCGTAATTGAAGCTTTCTTTTAACTATTTTAATTAAATAGTAACTCGACAAAATTTAAACACAAAAGCTAATAAAAAGGCCATTGGGTAATCAAGGATAGATACTTAATAATTTCAGATGCATATTTACTATTTTGTGCAAAATAGTTTCTTGAATTGTGTTTTTTTTAAATGTTTATTTTATAAATTTAAACGTTTGATATAAACATTAAAAGTTGTCCTTTCCTTGTGCACAAACTATCAAGAAAAGTATTCTATATTAAATTTATTTATTTATTTATTTATTTAAACTATAAGCTTAAAGCTATAAACTAAACCCCGAGTTTTAAGCGTTCACTGTTGCTCTAATTTGGAGCAATGGCAAATCCTTAAAGCCGTCTAAACTGTTTTGTGTGCCAAAATTGGGCAATAGATTATGTCTGTTGGAATATTCGGAGCACCAGCTGTGCTATCTGAGCTGTGTGCATCCCCCCACCATTTTGGGGGCTCCGCTCTCCTATTGATTTTCAATTAAAAATCCATACAAACTCCGACAGAGGCCAATTAGCCCAGTTTGCTGCCAACACGGATATGGCTAACAACAACAAACAATTAGGTCGGGAGTAAAGAAGAATTACCCGAAAATTGTTGTTCTTGCCGCTGCATTCAAGTGCCTGCCAGCCAGCAAAAGTTTTCACGTGAAAGGAGGAAAGAAAAAAGGGGGTGGGGTGGGAAGTTGTGAAAGGCTTTTCGCCCCCCTCTTCTGTCTAACGTTGTTCTCATCGCATTTAGGCCATAATTGCAAGCAGCCGCTAATTTCACAGGCCCCAGACGACAACTTGACAAGCGCCGCCTGTGTGTTTGTGGCAACTGAAGGGGGGTCGACCTGTGGCAGGGGTGGCTAAAAAGGGGGGGGGGTGGGGCCCCAAGTGTTTGGCAAACGGAATGACTCGTTGATTGACTGAGTGAGTGACTGCAATGACGACTGCTCTAGGTTGGTTTGTATGTGTGGTCTTCACTTTGTGGACAGGGCTGTGCACTGAAAAATAACTTAGGATTCTTACAAAATAATTTTATTAGAAGATCGGATTTCACGTGAAACTGAACAAAAAATTCTGATATTGATATTTTAATGCTTTGTTGTTGTTGTTGTGTTTTCTGATGCTTTAAATGTTGAGGTTTAATCATGTTATTTAAATAGATTTTTACATTTATACTAAATAATATCAATCTAAGGAGCATCGGTTTTGAATTAAAAAAATTACTCATACGACACGTAGTCCCAATAAAATTGCTAAAAGTGCATTGCTTCTAAACCAGTTGGCCAAAAATGTAGGGCGAAGTTATAAAGGAATTTCATTTCTATTGCCCCAGACTGCTTATAAATAAAAAAGTTACACTGCGACAACGCAGCGTATGAGTGCTAAACATAAACAAAAGTCTTGAAGACATGAAAACTTAGTTTTCGGGTATATGAAACATGGATGTTTTTTTTCTTTGGTCTTGGAATAAATACAGTTTGAAAAGTTTTGACCCAAAGGGAAATATTTATTAAGCTTTAATGTTTTTTATATATTCTTTTTGATTAGTGTAGCATACGACTGCAGTCAAAACTTAATTTTTTGGGTAGACGGCGGCGGGCTGTCAGCGAACTTCGACCCAGACGATGCAGTCTGTCAGCGTTTTTGACTTGGAAATGTTTTGAATGCAATTTTCGTTGTGTTCCAGGCTTTAACATAGGACGAGCGAACTATAAAAGTCGGAGAAATGAGAAATGAGTGGAGAAAATGAGGCAAAACTTTGCAGCTTGTTTGTGTGTCTGCTTTTGATGTTCACCTCGTCGATACCCGTTCCATCTTTTTTCCCTCAGTTCGCCCGAGCCACATTGTTAACGCACTTGGCCGGAAATGATATCGACTCCTGGGTTAAAGTGTGTTCATGTTGCAAGTGCAACTTGCTGTCCATGTTTCTGCTGTTGCTGTTGTGCTCCTGTTGCCGTTGCTGCTGTCGTGTCGTGGTGTTGCATTTGCCGCATCGTTGCACCGGCGATTGGCAACTGGCGGACACCGAACGGACAATGGGCAACAGCGGACAAGGGACACCAGAGGAGTCTGCCTTTGTCTTTAAGTGGTCAATGAGCAGAGGAGGCCCTGGTCCACCTCCCCCTCTCTTTGTGTGTTTGGAAGCCAGTCTATTGTGCAACTGTCAGGTTGTGCGTTCTGTGCTTTTGAAATCGGTTCGATATTTCAGAAATTTTATTGTGCTTTAAATTTGGGGCCCAATTATTGCAACGAAGGAATAAGCAATGACTTATTTCAAACCCAACTCGCTTAATGCCTCAAACAGTTCAAAAAAGACTTTATTTTGTGTCCTTTATTTATGATTTTTAAATTTCATACATTTTATAATTTTTTGATAAACAGATTAATAATATAATTATAATCTAGAATAAAATAATTCAAACAGGAGTAATTTGAGACAATTGGAGTTAAAATTAGGCAAATAATTTACACTTGTTTTAATTTAATCATGTTTTTTATTAATAAAATTTGTTCACTTAAATAATATTTGAGTACCTTTAATCACCTTTAAAAAAAAAATTAAATTAAATTAATAAAACTGGGGTTGCACAGAAACATGCTAAAATATAAAACTATTCAGTTTTATGGTTTACCTTTAAAATCGTATATTAAACAATTATTTTCCTCTTTAAAATGTTTGAAGCCATCAAACACAAATAATACTTTATTCACTTTGTGAATTTTAATTACAAAAACCATCAAATAGAAAGCTCATTATCTACTTACTATTCGGCTAAATGTTAAAGCTTCCCACACACAGATTTTTTGTTTTAATTAGAGTTTGATGCTGGGCTTTGTGCAAAAAACTTATTTAATTATCACTTTATGAACCCTATTTAGGTTACCAGCTTCACACACACATGCGTAAATACATTTGAAAGGTTTCGTTTTCATTTTTGCGCTAAAAGGGTTTTCTTTTTTTAAAAAAACAGCGCTACCGTTATGTAAATATACATATATGTGTTTGAACATGTTTTACACACAAGCTGCATCATCAAAAAAGAACCCAAAAAAATGTCACGTACTTGTATTTTCATTTCTAAAGGGAAACCTCATACAGTTTTCACCCATCTCACACTCTCCATTTAATTTTACCCCGTCAGTGTGAGATTTTGCTTTTTGGAGTGGGGTTTTCCCACACAGCAACTAATACGGGGGAAAATGTGTCAAGAGAAGATGAGGATGCGCCGACGTTGGTGTAATTAGGAAACTTGCTTCCCACTTGACTTCCTTATAAACACGAAAGTGAGATGAACAAATGAAATGCTAATCTGAAGAGTGAAGGAAATGTGTCAAGAAAATGAAGTAGAAAATGTAGGAAGACTTGTAAATAATAAAAAAAATTGTTTTACAAAATATTTGGCATATTTTGTTATGGACTAAAATCTTTACAAATTTTAGAAATTATAAGTTCTGACAAATTTGTTTTTAATATATTTTAAAACCACCAAAAACTAGACAATATTTTCTTGGTTAGTGGGGCTTCTTTTACAGTTACAGCTTTTTAATCTAAATAAAGACAAAAGAACCAAAAAAAAAAACAATCCTCAACAATGTTAATCCATTTCCAATCCCTTTTTTTGTACAGTGAAGTTATAAAAGGCGTCAATATCGATACTCGAAGCCCCAACAATTGTTAATGTTGTCAGTCCATTTGTCCGCCCCTCCGTCCGTCCGTACAAACATGAGACCCTTTAAAGCTTGAACCACCAACTTTTGCACACAGATTGTATTAGCAAAGGATCAAGTTTGTTTCAAAACCGACCACCCCTACGCCCACAACCGCAAACGGGGTCCACATTTTAATGCTAAGAAAAGCCCTTAAAACTGGCCATTTCAAAAATTGTGTACAAGTGCGTAAAAATTTTTATTGCACCAAAGTAGGCTAACCAATTTTTTTGAAGAGGGCCAAATAGTTATACCTAAAGAGGCTATAGCTGTTTTTAAAGAGGGCAATGAGTATGCAAATCATATAGTGAAACCCGACTATAGCGTTCTTCTTGTTTTAATTTAAAAATTTTAAAAATAAAACATTAATAGTTTTAAATAGCTCCTTAGTATTTTACTTTTAAAGCATGTTAAAATTCAGCTTATAACTAGCAAGTCTTCACTGTATTTCCCTTTACATCTCTTTGTAAATATCTGCTCGTTTTCCCCTCTGTGTTTTTGCCTTCCTCAGCTCACTAAAATGGTCATTTTAATTGTCTCGTTTTGTGTTTAGAGTGGAGGCTTGGCCAAAACTGTGATAAAATATTTGTCTCAACCCAAAGGAAGCAGCTCCAAATTAGTTTCATTGATAGCGGACCACCCAGTCACCCCCAAAAACCACCCAACATCCTTCATCATTACAAGTTATGACCGAGGAACAATTAAAACCGAATTCGGTCAGGCTTGAAGACGATAATGACGATGATGGGAGGAGCAACTAGAATATAATTATGTTAGCTGGGAAACAGAAAAGAGCAACAACAATAAATGCTGGAACTTTCCTTTTGACCAGGCTAAATGCATGTGCTTTTCTTTTTGTTGAACAATGAAAGGCAAAATGTATAAAAGAGGCCACGCCCACGCCCAAGCCCATACAAAAACACATGAGAACAATTAAGGTTTTGCTGATGTTTCTGATGTAGTTCTTGTTGTTTTTGTTGTTGTTCAGGGAAGCCCCCCATAATTATGATTATGAGTACTCCCTCAGCTTTTTCCCCGTCCCATTCCCTCATCATTATGATTGTCCTTTCGCTGGCTCACTTCAAATATGGCAACTCAGTTGGTTTTAATTGTTGAGGCAGTCTCAAGGGGACGATGGGTGGGGGGAGGTTAACTGGGAGTGGGGGTGAGGAGGGGTGCTGCACTTGTAGTTGTAATTGTACTCGTTGTCCTTTTGTTGTTGCTGCTGCTCAATTGTTGGCTGCTTGAGTTCTGCTGTTGATTGCTCCATTCTTTGGTAAGAAGAAAAATACTTTTTAAATGTTCGGACGGCCAGGGAAAAGGCCTTCTTTAATTCTTAAAGGTATTTTTCATAGAATTATGGAACGTTAGACAAGCTTGAGGGCTTAATTTTTTGGTTTAAAAACTGTTTTTGTTTGTTTTTAGATTTTTAAAAGATTAGACTTACATTTTACTTATCACAACTAACACTTAATAATGATTTTTTATGTTTTATTTATTTATTTGACAGAAAATAACAAACCAAAACTACAAATTCTTATTTTATTTGTCTTCTATCGATTTAAAAAATTAAGTTTAGGTTCACATTTAATAAATGCAATAAATATATTATTTAAAGAAAATTCCCCTTTTCTGTAATCTTTAAAGAAGTTTTATTTTTAACATCAAAGTAAAAATTTTGTTTACTGTTTCCCCATTCATTTGGGCCTTTTTCCTCACTTCCCTCATTTGCCATTCCGCTTTTGCGAATATCTTTGATTATTTTTCGCTGATAAACCGCAAAAGTTTCCCTTGTTGATATGCAAATTTTCATCAGGGTCATGACGTGTCCTTGCCCCCCTTTCCACCCCTCGCTGATAATGATGATGATGACGATGACGATGTTTGTTTTTCCTTCCACGAGTTAACTTTTCTTCGTTTTGTTGGTTCGCCTCATTGCCGCTTCATTAGACCTTGCCGCAAGTGAAGGAAAATAAAGGAGAAAAAAATGTGCTGCCCATCAACAGGCAACAGCTCAGTCGTCTGGCTAAATTTTCAAGGATATGAGTTGTTGGTTAATGTTATGTGGCACATTTCCTTCATGCTGCCGCAGCGAAGATTGCCAAGAAAATTTGCTCTTTGCGGTTGGCCAACAAATTTTCCTCTGCTTCCTTCCGTTTTCATTCTTTATCCACTCGCCTTTTGTTGTGTGTGTGGCAGAGGCAGAACGCTTACACTGTCGTTTAGTTAATGATCCAGCATGTAGTGCCATTTACCCAAACCCACTCGTAGTCACTTTTTACTCTCGTCAACTGTTGTACTTCGGTGACTGTTTTTTATCTGCACCAATTTTGAGTTTAGGGAAATAAATGTTTAAAAATACACTTATTTTACTACACAACACACTTTCCACAAAGTGTTACATTTTAAAAACCCCAAATAGGAAAAAAAAATATTTTCTTTAAATAAATAAAATTTTAATCAGACAAATAAAAACTAAAAAAAATGTTGTATTTATTTTTTAAAAGCAAGCCCACACAATTTAAGATTTTTTTATGCTTATAGATAAAAAACCTACATGCAGAAATTCAGTTACATTTACTTTATCCCAATACTAACTTGTTAATAGTCGTTAACTCAAAAGGTGTCCCTATAATATTCCACATCCCAAAATCTTTTCTCAAGCTCTGATTCTTAGTTTCCCCCAGGGTCGCTTCAATTAGTCACCCATATGGCCACTGCAAATTCTCCAAATTAAATTCTTTGCATTCATATTCACCCTTTTCAAAAAGGACTCCACAAAAAGGACCTCAGGGAGTAAGGCACACAGACAGCAGCAGCAATAATTCCAGCTGCGGGTGCCCAAAAAGTCTAGACCAGGCAGGACCTCTTCACTTGACCAAAAGGGTGGTGAGGTGGCAGGAAAACCTTTCCACGGCTATCACCTGTCACATAAATAGCGAGCGAATGAATTATTAAAGCAAAAACTGTGAAAAACAGAAGGAGCCCAGCCGAAACTTTAACCCGCAAATGTGTGTGTGTGTGCGTCCCGAAAAAGCCGGGGGGAAAACTTTTTTTAAGATGCTTAAAATGCGCCGCCGTCTGGAAGAGAAGGATATGGCAGGGAAATGAGAAAACAGAGGGGGAAGGCTAGCGAAATGACTGGCAAAGTCTGGCTAACAGCGGAAAAACCAAAAAAAGGTTATTTTTAGGAACGTCGACCATTCAAATACCATAAAAATGTGTGTATTAAATTTACATCAAATTAAAGTTATTTAAAAATACTATTTTCGTCAGAACAATACTTGTTGCTTGACTGGGATTGGATCTGTTTTTTCAAAATAATAAAATGTATTAATTTTGTATGGACTGCAAAAAATCTACACAATTTCTACACCCAAAATAACTTGTTTTTATTTTGACTAACCATTTTTTATTAAATCCTGTTTTTGATAGGCTGTTTAGTCCAGGAAAAACCTAACAAAGTAGTTAAAGTAGTTTGTTTATCAAAGCGATTAATTATAGTATTCCAATTAAAGACTTTTCTTGTTTCCTAAAATTAAAAAAAAAAATCTTTTAGCTTTAATTTCCATTTTACATTTCGATGGTCTAAAAAGCGTATATTCTGGGTTATAATACCCTAATTTTTTTGATCAAAAAAGTTGCATTTGCCTGCCTTTTCCTTTTCACTGTCTTAGTTGTAAAAAGCGTTATAATAAGCGGCGAAACTGCGGCGATGGCAAAAAGCAGCAACAAAAAGCGCAGTCAACTTTGCCTTTTCTCCACTTTTCCCGCTTTTCCCGCATAAGTGGCACCTGTGACCAAAAACACACACCCATTACCAAGCTGTTGTCTATGTGCTGGAAAATTTTGTGGCGTCGCGGCATTAAATTGGTTTGCTTTCGGGTCCAAATTGTCTGCTGTTTTTTGGGGAGGCTTATAAAATATAATTCGACAGACGACAAACAAGGGCTGGCAAAGATAAATATATTTACAAGAACAACAGGCAAATAACACCAAAAAGTTTGTGCTTAAATAAAAGCTGTAAACTCTTCTGTGCCTTTAAAAAGGCTCAAAAAAGTGTTTAATTTTATTTAAAAAGAAAGTGTGTCAAAATAATTTAATAACAATAAATAATATAAATAATTTAAAAAAAAGTAACTACTCACTTAATAATTCTCATTTTATATTTTTGAAAGAAATTCTAACACTTTGATTAATTTTGGTTTCCTCGACTTGCTTAAACCTCTTTAAAAAATCGTCTCAAAATATAAATACTCTAACCCTTGTTAATCAAGTCCAACAATCAGATGCACTGGTAATTCCAGCGAATAGACAAAGTTAATAGCAGCGGAAGGACCTCTTCTCTTTCTAAACACAAGCACATAATTTTAGGCTGCCTCCTCGTGGGTTTCCTTTTTCCAGCTCTATTCTCCAGCTCCATTCTGCAGCTCCATTCTCAAGCAATTTGCCAGCCGTTTTATTTGCGGTTGTCGTACATTTATGGGCTCTGAGTTTTCCATCCTTTTTCCTTGGTGATGTTGCTCCTTTGTTTTTCAATGGGTCTGTGTGTGTGTGAGAGTGTTGCATCCACACTTCGTATTTAGTGTAATCTGTTTTGGGGTCCTGCTCCTTGTTGACCATTTAAGTGCAGCTCTAATTGCACTGGAAATTATTCGAATTATGCATTTTTAAGAGAGCACCGCCCTCCGTTTTATGCTGTAATTAAACTCTTTGGTTTGTTTTGGTTTATCGTGTGGGTTTTCCTCTTTAAATGTTTAATCGCTTTAAGAATTTAGTACAAAATATCTAATATCTAATATCTAATTTTTCCTTTTCTCTTTTCATATACTTTTGACGCTACCAAATTAGGTGAGTAAAATAATAAAGACTCAAAAATACAATAAGCGTCGAGCAAAGAAAAATATCCCCAGGATAATCACTTCAAATCAACAATTCATTCTAATTCATTTAATTGTCAAACAGTTGTATGCACTTGGCTTAAAACATTTATTGGACACTTGATTCACGTGAACAAGTTCCACTTCTATTGATTGGGTTTTTTAATTACAAAAAATATATTGTTGGAAATTTTTTCATGAATTTTTGCTGAAGAGAGAAACCATTTTTTGGTTTTCGGCTGTTCCTGTGGCGCCTTAAAATATGCAACGCTTTGTCGCTGTCATGTGGCATTAAGGCCGCCCAAAATGCGATTGACAGGAAACATACACAGAAAAATGGCCAAAAATAATACCAAACAAACAAGCAAACGTCAAGTGGTAAAGGAAAGTTTTTTGTAATCTATTTTCGTGGGCTTCCCACCTCTCTCTTAACGCTTTTCCCCACAACGATTGCTAATGCATAAAAAATTGACCCACATTTCGATTAAATATACATATTCATATTTACGTTTGTTTAAGCAACGAAAAAATAGAAACACCGACAGGAAAACCTCTTTTCATGAATAATAAAGCATTATATACGCAAGTTGATTCGTGCATAAAAATAAAATCGAATCGATTTATCAATGTATCGGGTAGAGAGCATTTCGAACTGTCAATTTAATAATCAAGGGAAAATACCGTTGGTTAAAATAAGTAAAAGAATTATGGTAAAAATGGGTCAGGGCTTAAAAACTGTATGTTCAGGTTAAAGTTAAGCTGTGCAAATGGAGTCCTGTTTTGGATAACTAAAAATTGTGTATTTGTATAGAAGAACACAACAATTTTAATTTAAGAGTTATCAGTTGCATAATATAAAATTATGAACAGTACATTTTCATTAAAAGGTTTTACTTTTACTTTGTTTTATATTCATTAAGGGTATTTTTCATTTATTTATTTACCTGGTTATTAACTTAACTTTGAAGTTGAAGTGACAACTTTCAAAATAGTTGGTTGGCTTATTTAGAAATATCAGGAATATCTCATGCTTACTTATAGTTCTTCTTATTGTTTTGAAGCTTCTTGTTTGCCGTATTTTTTGATGTGGGATTTTTCCCTTTAGCAATGTTCAACTGACAACAGAGGTAAGCGATAAAAGCATCGCCATCGCAGTAGCAGGATTCGTGTTAGCTGCCTTTCTACTATGTGTGTGGGCGAGTGACACACTTATTGATGTAATAACATGTGCATTAAATATTTATTGTATTGGGTAGACAACAACATGGCACTTTCTTTCGCTTACTTTTGTTCCACTCAGACATTTCCCCCTTTCCAGATCGACTTTTTTTTTCGATTTTATGGGCCACACACATGGAGCTGTGGAGCTGAAATTGTAAGTGGCCTGGCCCGAGGAATTGTCTTCAAGTCAAGTGATTCGAAAGGTTTTTCCTTGTAGGTGGGTGTGTGAAAAAGTGTGTCACATTCGATGATGGCAAAACTTTAGCTCTTTTGAGGACACAAGCTCGGCATAAGAGCCAAGATGTTTGCGTTATAAAATATGAAAAGGCAAATAAAATGGCAAAAATCAAACACTCGATGGGAAATGTGTGAAAAATTGATGTTGAAATGAATTGAAACTGAAATTGGGCAATCGCATGTGTAAACACAAGTTTCAATTGTTTTTTGTTGCATATTTGCATCGTGATTTATAGCTTGTGAGAGAGCTTTGAATTTTTAATGAGGAAGTTTGTTTACTTAGCTGAAAATGTCAGCTTTAGGTAAAAACTGGGAAGTAGAATTTATTTATTAAATCCTACAGCTCTTAATATTTCCCAGAAAATTTTAATTAATTTCAAAAAAGAACCCAAGCAATTAGAAAAAAGCTAAAAAAGCAATGGGGTAATTTTCCTGCAAATGTTTGCTTTGTCTGCTTCACTCAATTAATAAAATTTGATCAAGTTGGCAAAGGATGCTTTGTGGGGCCCCAAGCAGTTAATCCCTGAAAATCCCTTATCCCCCTTTTTGTACCCCCAACATCCAACATCCCCATGTTAATCAGATGCAAAAAAGAGGCAACAACTCAGACCTACAATATAATTGTTGATGTTTTTGTTACGTTAATAAACAACAACAAAGCGCGGCAAAGTCTATTATTTCTGCGTGTCTGTGTTTGTTTTTCTCTCGCGTGTAAGCCTAAAAGCTGCTTAAATTTTTAATGACTTTGCTTGTCCTTTTAATTGTGTGCATGTGTGTGTTTAAGCAGCAACAATTTCCACGAATGAGTTTTGTGAAGTATAAAATTTCAATTGGAATTTTGACAACGCTTTTTTTTCAGGGACTTTATGCGTAAAAGGATTTAATTTGTCGTTATTGCTTCTGATATTTCGGGTTAGTCAACAATTTTTCATAGAAAAAAAATATGATTAGTGGTTTTAGATTTTATTTATTATTAATTTGAAAACAATATTTTAATGTTTCAAGATAAATTTAGATTTCAAAAATTTTTAAAAATGGATTTTTTTAAAAAAAAAAAAACCCAACTTTTTTTTTTTTATTGAATGAAAGAAATAACATGTTTTAAGATAAATTTTAAAGTAAGTGGTATTCTTATTTATTATAAAAAATTTATTGTAATTAAATAATGTTTATTTTATGTTATTTTTTATCCAATTACAAATTTCTCTCAAGTCAAAATAAACACAAATCATAGGCGACAAGTTGACAGCTTTAGTTTCATTTTTCCCGTTTTACGTCTCGTAGCCACGACACAAAATGGCAATAAATATTTACACAAGGCAGCCGAAAAAAATGTTTGTATTTCAAGAAAAAATCCCAACTCGAAGAATACGAAAAAATGCCGCCAAGTCACGTAAATAATTAAACACGTGACATGCGTCAAGGAGAGCCTAGCTAGAAAGAGAGGCAGAACCAAGTTTTTCATGTGTGTGCGAGGGGGAGAGGGGAATATAGGGATATAGAAAACTTGATGTCGCGACTTTTTGTTTAGACAAGTGTGCGTGCGTGATTTCTTGAGCTTTATTTGCTCATGTTGCTCTCCAGGATATGAGGAAAAGTTTTCTATTGCTTCTGCTAAAAATAAACTGCCAACAACTTTAATATTTTAACCTCACAAAGGCTATTCTATTTTTAATAACGAAAATATAGTTGGTTTTGCTGAAACTTTAAATTTAAGTTGTAATCAGTGCTATTTATTTATTGGTTACTAATAAGTTAAAACGCTGAATTAATTTTGTACATTAAACCTACCCAAAAACTCGAATTTTCCTTAAATTTTAAACTACTGCTGCCCTTTAAATGATAATGATAAGATAAGAAGACCCAAATTAAATTTTCTTAGACACAGCATTTTTTAATGTTACAGCCAAAATAAAGAAATAAACAAGATCGTTAAACATTTAGCCCCGAAGGATCGTTTTAAAATATGTTTTTTTTTTCTTGCCCTTTGCTGGCCAATTTATGTCTCAAGATTGTTTTTCAATAAATAGATGTCCCTCCTTTTTAACGATTTTTTTTTCCATCCTTAAAGCATTTACCTGGCTGAAGGAGACAGTGAATGGTGCTTGTCCTCGTCCTTTTTAATGGCCATTTTCCTAGGCAATTAGAGACACGGCTAAACGACTTTCTCTTCCTGACGACGCTTTTCTTTATCCCCCATCCTTTTGGCCGCCTTCTCCCAGGGGCCTCGTTGGCCGTGTCCCGTTATTATGATTATCGTTTGGTCGTTTTGTGGGCTACTTTCCATCCCGCTCTATCGCTGCGCCACATCCGCACATCCTTTCGCTTTCGCAGCTCGTTTTATTTTGTGCCGCGTTGACAAAATCATAAAAATGCACACAAAACACAAACAAATTATACAAATGTCTCCCGCATGAGAATGAAAAGAGGGACTTAATTTTTTATTCTGCCTCCCGTTCTTGGCCCTCTTTTGTTGTTGTCACAATTTTGAGGTAATGGTCCCTAAGAGACCAAGATGGCCAGTAGAAGGGAAAGTAGTGTGTGGCTGAGGCTAGGATAACGATGTGTTTTAATTTTGAACGGGTTTAAAAGAGGTTTAAGGGGATGAGAGAGCTTTAAAGGACATAAAGTTAAATGTGACGAAAATATTTAAGAATTATTGTAAACTAAAACGCTGACGTAAGATTCGAAAGTTCTTTATATAAAATCCATCAGAAATAAAAAAAAAAACAGCAAAGTAATATTTTTAAAAATTAGGTTCAGAGAAATATACTTTACCAATTTTGTTGTGTTTCAGATTCTTACATTTAAATTTATTCAAATTTACAATTTTATTTTCAGGGTTTGGGCTTATGAAAGTTAATAACAAGTAAAAAAAATAATTAAACATGAACACAATTCGTGAATTTAAGTTTACCTTTCAGTTAATTTAGTTATTTTCATTAGCGTTGATGTAACTCAAATATTGAAATGCATTCAAGAAACTTTCAATTTTATCTTTTTTCAATTTTTGTGAATTTTGCAACCCCTCCAATGAGGTATTGCCCACTTTTCATTTGCAAAATGCGCGTCAAACCAACACAATTTATGCGCCACTGCATCGAATGGGGTAAAAACAGAGCCATGTGAAAATGGGGAAAGGTGTATAAAAATGAGAAAATGGAAAGGAAAATTCTGGGGTTCCCCCAAATAAAAGTGAGTCGCAAGTAGAGAGTATGGAATTGTTTCAATTTCGTTGGCAAACAGCAATTTGTAAAAAGTGGCGACAATTTTTGCCTGCCTCCATTTTTGCAGTTTTATTCAGCTTTCTCTTTCTTCATTCTTTCTTTTTTCCTGCACCAACTCAGCACTTTGGAATTTTCATTTATAATTTTTCTTCTTTTTTGTTTTGGCTCCAAGACTTATGCTGGAAAAGTGTTAACCCCTTGCACTTGTCTCTGCCCGAAAGAAAAATAAAAATCATTTGATTCAATTTTCCACATATCTTGCTCCGTGTGGTGGGTGGAGTTTTTTTTGGGTGTGGAATTTTTTTCCCCGTTACCGGGAGCCATGCAAATCATTTTCTTCTTTTTCCAAAGCCCCCCAGTTGTCGCTTTTCGCATTCGGAATGGGGACTTTTTTTTTTTGAAAATGAATCAATAAATTCCTTTTCCCCGGGCAAGAAGTTAAAGGCCCCGATTTTTGAGACTTTAATTTTTTTGAATTTCTTTTAATCCCAAACAATCTGAAGTATTTTATGTGTGTTAATTTTAAATTTTAAAAAATTCATTGTTTTTAGTAATTTTCTAAACCCTTGTTTAAAAGGCCATTATAAGTCTTCAGAACTTAGCATTTGTTATTGCTCATAAATTATTTGTTAAAGCTTAGTTTTTTAATTTTCTTTTTAGTCTTTTACAAATTTTATTTACTTAGCAAAATTTTAATTTCTTCAAGGAGAGTATCTAAACTTCTCAATTCTCCACATCTCCCATTTGCATCTCTTTTCACTTTTTATTTTCCGTTCTCTAAAGCCGTTGGCATTGTTGAAATTTTTGCTCCGCAGTTGCCTGAAATGCCTTTACTTTTGTTTTAACACCACCACCCATTTTCCCCCTTGATCCTTTACCGGTCATGTGTGTTCTCTTTAAGAGGACCCAAAGTTCTCCACATCCAAAAAAAACAAAAAAAAATGAGAGCCAGTAACAGAGAAAGGGAATAAATATATATTTTTTCTGGTTAGTATTTTCGCATGTATTCCATTCATTTCATTGTGGTTAAAGCCGGGTTCGAATCGCTTCTTTTGGACTTTTGGGCATTTGGCTGCGTTAACATTACGTTTCACAATTTAATTTCATTTTTTTTTTTTTGTATTTGCTCTTTTTCCCTTTATTTCCCAGTGACATTGAGAGCCCAGTTCTGGCATCCCTTTGTCCTTTATCTTTCGACACACATACATATATTTTATACTCGATTCGGCTTTCGGTTCTTTATTTTTGCTTTTTTTTGGTTTCATTTTTTACATGGCCGCAAGATTTACTTATTTAATTTGGTTTCCTGTGTCCTGGATATTTATTGGACACTTTTTTCTTGGGTGACATTGTCGATGGCATTTTTTCGTGCTCTTGGCTTTTAATTTGAACGGTATTTTCAGTTACGGGTGAAGAATCGAAATAAGTTAAATGCTTCTGTAATTTAATTGTTGTGTTAATAAATTAGCTTCGTAAGAAACTTGTTTTTGACATTACTCATGGGTTTTTCAGTAAATTAAACACTTAGGTTAGGAATAAAGTCTTGTGTAAAAAAATAAATACAATCTTTTTAAATAAAAGAAGCTGTATTTAAATATTTTTAAACAAAAAATTAATGTTCTTTAAAATGTTTAAAATGTCTATTGAGAGTTTATGTATCTTTTAAATTTTTAAGTGGGTCTAAGTCAACTCTTACCCAATTAATTATAGCCAACAAGTCAAAATCCCCGTTTAAACTTCAAATATTCCCTTGGGAACCCCAAGCTCCTTTATCAGATTTCTCTTTCCTCATTTTTTTTTTGGACCCAAGTCCCCAATGAACTCTCCCTCATCAACCTCTAATTAGTCAACATAATCCTGTCCAGACTTTCAGTCTGGAGCCAACTTCAATGACCGAAAATTCCTAACTGTGATGGGGAATTCAAATAAAATGCCAACTTTGATCTATTTACAAGTGATTATTAACAACAAAAAGAGAGAGGGAGAGAGAGACAAGCGGCAGACAAGGACAACAACTACAAACGATTTTGAATTTTTGCTTAATTACACACGAGTCCTAAACCGAAAACTCCGCCTCCGAAAAACCCCTGTAAATACCCGGAGTCGAGTCAAAAAATGAGCTGCACCCCTCCATCATCCACTCAGTCCGCTGTCTGCTTTTGGCCATGTCAAATATTTGCACAAAGTCCCAGCTCCTTTCCCCTTTCATTTCTCATCTCCATGAGCTCCCCTCTTCCCTAGCCCACTTCGTCAGCATTTGCTCATCCAATTGTCGCAGTGGAAGGACGAAAAGGAGTCCAAGTCCTCGCTCAGGTTTTGGAGTCTATGAAAGGACGTGGACGGGTTCATGGCCAAAAAAGAGCAACTCGTGGGTGGGTTAAACTAGCTTATACCTCTTGGACAATTTAAAACTATTAATTTTCATAAATATTTAAGAGGTACTGAGAGGTTATTACGGTACACAATTGAAACTTTATTTTTAATTAGGTCATACACGGAAAAATAATCCAATATTTGAGGTCATACACCGAACAACAAGATAAATAAGTCTCCAGAAATTTTTTTAAAATAAATTAATAATTTTTTTTTTTTGCGCTGGGATTTAAACTTACATTTTATGTTCTGTGAAAAAAGTTTGGATATAAGAAATATACATTGTTCTCATTCCATAATTTGTATTATAAAGTTGAATTTCTTTTTTATAGGGTATTCAAAAGTTTCGGTTAGCAAAATTGGCTGAAATTTTTTGTTGTTTTTGTCGGAGTTGCCATTTTTGGGGTTCACTGACTGTCAACATTGGACTGCCCTTTTCCCACGTCCTTTCCTTTTCTCTCCTTTCCCCTTCATCCGCTCTGGAGCCATCCAAAAATCGTCCACTTTCCTCACCACATTCGCCCAGCGTTGCCAGACAACGCACAGTCAGCGGAAAAAGCCGCGTAGCTCTGCAAAAAAAGAGAGAAAAGCTGGGGAAGAGAAAGGGACAGAAGAAGAAAGTGCCAGGACCTGTGCGAAAATAAAGCAAAGAAATCATTTTTAAATGCGGCTTAAAATTATCTTTGATAAGCGTGCCGAAATGTTCTCATATTTTTTTGTAGCCTCCCTTTTCTTTGCCTTTCTCTGCTGTTTTTTTTTTTTTTTTGGGAGTCTAGTAATTTATAGTCCTCTGAACTTGAGTCGCATTAAAAGGTTATTTCTGGGCAGATCAAAGAAAAGCCGAGACTTCGACTAAGAGCAAGTCTAAGCTGCTTAAAAACCGCAAAGTTGGGGATATTAAGGAGGGGATTAAAACTCATAGAAGTATAGCAGTAAAGGTATTTGAATTTTAAGTTAAGGGATGATGCGATAATGGCAAATGCGATATGATTTTAAATAAAGTATTTGAAGGAATTTACCCAAATTGAGACAAAACACAAAAAAAATTACAAATATATCTTTCAAAATTTGTAATGAAAAAAAATTTGTTCTTATAATATTTAATAATATTTCGTTTTACTGAAAAAGTGCTCTTAAAATTCAAGACTTACAAATACTACATTTTTGTTACTTTCATCTAAACCTTCGAAGACTTCTTATTAGCCTTTCGTCCCCATAAGTCCTTCAATTTATTTTGCCCCACTTCAGAAATTACAATGTTACGGCTCTTCACAAAATCCACTCGTGTTCCTCCATTTCCATTGATTTTCTGGATTTCTAGTACACCGCACTAGCAAAAAAAAAAAATAAAACCAATCAAGAAGAACAAAGAGCAAAAAAAAAGAAAGGTGAAGAGGTGAGAGCGGCGGCAACAAAGCAAAATAACAAGAATCAAAAGTTCACTCTCTTCAACAACAACAATAACATCAAGTGGAGGATTCCACTTTGCACTTGATTTGTTGTGGAACAGACGCTAGACATAAAAAAAATTATCCAACTCACCTGGAAAATAAGAGATATACGAAAAAAAAAAACTAAATCAAAATGAAGACAAGAAAAAGTTGTTCAAGGAATTTTTCAGCTGCTACTTTAGGCACTGGAAAAAACAAAAGGCTTGTCTATACAAAAAAAAAGACTAAAAAATAATTTTTCGTTTTTTTATTTCAAAATATAAAAAAACAAAAAAAATTTGGTAATCATTATTTCTTAACTAAATCATAAAAAGGATCTCCTAGTTTTAGGATTAAAATTTTTAAAAGTTTTCTTTTTTACTAAAAATATATAAACATTCGTAGCTCAAAACTTTGTTTTTACTGTATCAATTCAATTCAAACATACGTAGCTTTACGTTAATAAATTTTAAATTTAACATTTATTATAACATTTTTTGTATTTAATTTTTTTGAGTGCTACACAGCTGCGACACAATATTTTTTTTCATCTTGCCCGCCTTTGTTCTAGAACTTTTGACTTCGTCCTTGTCTCTGTCAAAGTGTTGACCCATGTCGACGCCGCCGAAGATGATCTCGCCCACCTGCCGCCCACTCGGCGTCTTTCACGACGATCCCAAGTGAGCCTTCATTTTGTGGCTAAAAAACTTTTATAATAGATTTCAAATTTCTCCGCCGCCGGATATTCTCTGGAGTAATCAAGCAAATTAGTGAGTTTCTCGGGAGGATTGCAGGCGTGGTCCAAGCACAATCCCAATGCCCAATTTCAAACACTCGCACTTGGTGGATCCCTCGACAATTTTGCGGTCGGCAAATTGTTGACAGCTGCTCCAGCTTTAGGTCCTTTTGCTTTTCCTTTTGCTGCTCCTCCGACAAATGAAGATAAATGCTAAGATGAAGTGGCCAAGAAATTGGAGCAAAGTTTTTTTTACAAATTTAAAGAGTGAAAATCTTCAATTTATAACTAAAACTTATAGCATTTTGAAATTTTACTTAGATTTCCAAATTGTGATTTTATTTGCAATGTTAAATTATTTTTTTTTTTCTTAGGGTGTGTTTACAAGTTGGTCGTTATTTCTAAGGTCAAAATATTAAATATATCACTAGCTTTCCCTTTATATTGCATACTTTCTGTTGATGAAGATGAACTGCAGTTTGAACTTTGGTGGCAACAAAGTTCACTTCGTTTTACTCCTTTTTCCTTCTCAGAGTTGTTGCTGAGATGAAAAACTTTGTTTTCGGGTTAAAAAAGTTTTGGATAAAATTGTTGCAATTGCATGTTGTATTGGATCCTAAGGAGAACTTGTGACATGAATAAGGTGCACTCAAAGAAAACATTTTTGTTAGATTTTATATTGGAAAAAGGATAAAGCTTTTAAGATGGGAAATACGAATATTTTAAATGTAAGGTTTTAAAACCATTTTTGTAATTTTTAAAAGATTTCTGTGATGTTCCTTAGAATATTTTATTTACTTGCTGACAATATTTATTTTCTATGCAGTGCAAGAAATGCAATAAATATGTCAAAGGGTCGTTTGCAATTACAGGCCCTTAACTTTGTTGTCTAGTGTAGGGGCGTGGTCTCCCCTCCGCCCCCCCTCTCTCCAGTGACTTTCCAACTTTAACTAAATTAAAGTCAAGCCGAAAAAGGCAGGAAAGGGTTAAGTAGGAAGAGAGGGAGATGGAAAGTTTTGCGACTGGAAAACAAAGAGCAAAGAAGAAGTTCAAATTACAAAATGCAACAAAGAAGTCGCAGAGCGAGGGAGAAATGAGGGGAAGCGGGATGACAAGAATTTGCTAAATAAAAGTGAAACTTGTAAGAAATTAAAAGAAAAATTAAAAATAAAATGAATAGCAAGAGCAGCCTCAAAGCCGCAAATTTTGGGTAGAACAGATAATGTCACGGGGGAAGAGAGAGAGAAGAGAAACTTTAAAAACACCGCGTAAGCAGAGTAACAGAAATTACAGTGTTACCTTGAAATATAAATTTTAGATATAACAACTCTTTTTTATATTTTTAATGTTTAAACCCTAAGCTAACATCCAACACTACATACTACATACATTTAATTTACATTTTGCAATTTTTAACACTTTCTTTAATTCCATTTTCAAGCATGCAAATGAATTTCGAGCACCTTTCAATTTTTCTACGTCAACCCCAATTTCTAATTACGTAAAAAAACCATTGCCATTATCCATTTGTCTGCTTAGCAGTCCGCCTCTTTAGATGCCACGCCCTGTAATCCAATCCCGTCCTATCGTTTCCTTCTTGGCCAATTCATTTCAGTCACACTCCCGCACAGACAGTTGTGGTCAAGACACTAGCGGTTTAAAAGTTGATCTCTAAAAATTAAGACAGTTTTGTTGTGGCAGATATTGGTTTAATTTATCAAGGTTCTACTGTGTATTTTTATTTATTTGTTTAACCTTTAATAGACCTTCTTATTTTAAAAACAACAAATCAATAATTAAAAAACGAAAAAAAATGTATATTAAACTGTTAAATTTATAAACGTTTTTGTGTGCTAAAAATATAAGAAGTGAGTCAAATTTTAAAACTATAAATTTGTTTGCAACTGTACATGTAAGAAGACAGAAACCGTTTAATCATCAGGTGTGGTAGATAGAGGTCCTTGTCCAAGTGTTTGCTCATCGCGCTTTGGCTGACCCAATTCCACCTTAAAAAGCTAAAATCGCTTATTTACACAAGCAAATGGACATTAGGTTAATTCTATTTGAGGTTTACTCGGCCAGAAAATCGCCAAAGTAAACAGGAAAGGCTCACTGAAGCCGAAATCAAAGTTGTTTTAAGTCTACAAATTGGCTTTTAAGTCCATTTGAGTATGAACGACAAATCAAAGCGTATCACATCACACATAATTAAGCTATTTCCACTGCGCACGTACCAGAATTTTCGACCTTTAAGGAATTTAAAGCGGATTAATTAAGAATATTTGTAAACAGGAACATACAGATTTCTTTACAAATAATATGGGATGTGCTCTGTGTTTATAACAATTATATAATTTGTTTTGAATCCAATTTTGAAAGGTAACTTTTGAAGACGTTTTAAAATTTATAAATTTCGCATACAAACTTTGAGTTTCCTGATTACAATTTTAAGTACATGTCAAGGGTTAAATTGTAAGCCCAATAACCGTTATTATGTGTTTTACCTCTCACTCTTTCTCACTAGTGCTTGTGTAAGCTTAACAATAAGCACCTGTCTTGCTCTGCCTAGATCCTCTCTCTTTTCGCTAGGGCTTTTGACCTTGGAGTCACTATCTTTCGCTGATTCCTCCTCCCACGCTCTCACTGGAACAACCTGAAAGCATATGCCTTCCATCCACTTGTTCCATTGGCTTCTCCTGATTCTCGTTCATTTGTCCATCGACGATTGCCCGAAAAAGAAGTGCGAGGAAGAAGAAGCGAAGGCGCTGCGATTATATATAATTAATATATAGATTTTTTAATTAGTCACGTTGAGTAGTATTTCTGAGTGCCGAGAGTGTCGCCGTGTTAAGTGGAAGTATTTATTTAGGCCCTTAAATTCAATTTTCAATCCTCCGACCTCGAGTGTCCGTGTGCGTTAACAGTAAACGTTAAGCGTATTGGTATTGGTATTTGGTATTTTGCTGCCGCTAAATTGAAAGTTTAAGTTTCGTTCCCGTTCTTTATTCGCGTCGATCGTGTAAAATATTCAGTTCGAGATCGCAATATGTTCAGCAGTCGCGCTTCGTTTTTGGCCAATCGCCGCATGATTTTCGATTTCTCCGAGAAGAACGACATCTACTTGGAGTAAGTGTGTGCTGGGACTTGGGACTGGGTGATAACTGTAAATGTTGGAGTAACACAGTGAAGACTCGTTGGAAACACTACATAGCCCTTTTTTTCTTTTTAAGTTTTTTACAAAAGTATTAAATTTGTTTGAACCGGTCAACTTTGTATATCTTGTTTCAAAATCAACAAATTATTTTTGGAAATATTTAAATTCTATTAAACAATTCCCAGTTTTTTATTGTTACTTTAAATAAATACATTCTCAACGAAGTTCCTGGTAACTGAATCTGAACCGCAATTTGTTGCAATTATTTATTTTATTTTAACATTCACAATTTAGGTTTCAGTCTTGCGCGAAACCTAGTTTTAAGTTAGTAAAATTCCTTATATGAGTTTTATTATTCATTCTAGTTTTTTAACAGTATAGGTTTTTAACTTTAACTTTAACTTTAAATTTTTTCAATATTTTTAAACGAATATTAATCTAAAAGTTCTGTAAAGTTTAGTTAACACAGTTTTCTTTCTGGAAGTTTGTTAATTGAAATAAAAATGGTATTTTCCATTGAATACCCTTCTATCGTTACTAAAAGACTACGACTAAGATACGAAATATTCCTTTAAGCTTTAATTATTACCATATATTTCCCCTTTATCGTTTAATCACTGTACTAATCCTTCCACTCTCTCTCTCCCCCCTCTCTTTTCCAGTGCATTTGGTATGAGCGATAAGAGCAGCAGTGCAACGAATAGCCTGCCAAATAGTCCCATACACAGCAACAACAACAATCCCTCGCTGCTGAACAACAACAACGTGGGCAGCAGCACCAACAGCATCAACGGCATCGGCAGCACCAGCATCAACAGCAACAACAACCCGAGCCTGGGCAGCAGCAACAACTCGCTGGTGGGCGTGGTGGGCAGTAACGGTATCATGTCCGCCGCCGGACTGGTGAACAACAACAACAACAATCCGTGCAGCGCCAACCGCAATGTGGTAACGCTGGACGATGACACGTGCTTCCGCCTGGACACGGACGCCACAGTGACGTACGGCGAGAAGGAACCGGATCCAGACAACATCAAGATGTTCGTCGGCCAGGTGCCCAAGTCCATGGACGAGTCGCAGCTGCGCGAGATGTTCGAGGAGTACGGCGCAGTCCATTCGATCAACGTGCTGCGGGACAAGGCCACCGGAATCAGCAAGGGTAAGTTACTATCTTGAGATCATAAGTACAGGAGGAACAAAAAAATCCAGTATTGTTTTACACTTTGATTAAAATATCAGTCACATCTCTTTATTTTTTTTTCTGACAAAATCAATCTTTTTGAGGACCAAAAGAATAAAAGACGAAAGATTAAGATACGTTAAATTGACATAAATTTGTTACATGTAAAACAAAAAACCATCGAAACCCTGATTCATCAATTTTATGTAGAAAAGCCTTTACTATTTATTTTTATTTGCGATACTCGAAGAGTAAGCAAATACTGTAAACGATCAAATGCTGTCGCCGTCCGTCCGCCGCCGTACGAGCCCTAGATCTCGGGAACCATAAGAGCTAGAGCCACCAAATTTGCACACAGACTTCATATACCCCACGTAGATCAAGTTTGTTTCAAACCCCGACCACGCCCCTTTTTACGCCCACAAACCGCAAAACTCTGTGGTGCCCACATTTTTAATGCAATCGTTACGGTTTTAAAAGAAATAGAATGATATGTGCACTGTCTTACTACACTCCGAACCATTTTGTGCTCTAATAAATAACAAAGAAGTTAAGAACATTTGCTATGCCTTATACAAATGTAGTTAATGTAGCCCCATAGGTGGCGACACTATCGTTTTTTTTTCGTTTTGTTTTTTTAAAGAGGGAAAATGAGTATCGCAAATCTTATAGTCGGGAACCCCGACTATAGCGTTCTTTCTTGTTTGGTTTATGTTTTAACACAATAACATTAATACAAAGAAATTGCGGTTCGAACAAATAGCACAATTGTAGAAAAATAGATAAAATATACTATTTAAAAGATAAAACTTTATTTGTCCTTCCACTATCTGAAAAGCACACTTGCCTACAAGTAAAAAAATTTTTTTTTGTGTCTTTTAGTTGAACTATTTTAGCTCAAAGTGTTTCTAAAAACCACTAGGATTTTTTTGACTTAATCAGTTCTTGTTCTGCTAAAAGTTTTTCCTATGTTCCTTATTTCGAACTACCACTGTGTTGTGGTTGACTCACCCTTTGTTCATCGCTTTTGTCTGGCTGATAAATTACACACGAATTTGTTGCGGTAAATAGCCAAAATCTCCGCCAAAACTTCTCCATTCCCTCCATGAAAACGGGAAACGACGTGCAGACAAAATTAATATGAGATATTGGTCTAGCCAGAACACAAATATACGAACACATCCACTTCTGTGTCTCCTTCTCTCCCTTTTAATTGCATTCACTTGCATTTGCCATTTCATTTCATCAGCAAATTGCTTTTTGTTCGCTATTTGTGTTTGAGCAGAAATTTCAATAGCCTTGAGCTTGCTAATGGAGATTGGCCCCAAATTTTGGGGATGGGGATCTGTTGAATTAAATAATAGAATTCCGGGTATTACATTTTCCTGTTTTTTAGTCTTGGAGTGCTTTAATCAGTTCTCTTTGTCGATTAACATTCTTGCAAAATTGGGGTTGTTTAGTAAATTATAAAATAGGTTTTCTATATTTATATTATAATAAATCAAAGTTTTCCTATATGTTTACAAACCACAAACTTACATTTTCAAGACTTTTTATAGCTTTTTTAAGTAGCTTATAGATTATTTTAAAAGCTAAAATGAAGGAATTCGCTTTACTTAAATTAGAAATAAGTTAAAGCTTCAGAAATATCCTAAGTAAAATAAATGCAAAGTGCAGACAAAAACAGTGATTATCTCATTCGATTTTCCAACTGTCATTCAGCTTTCAATGCAATTGAAATCATCTGCAAATGCAGACGAAACCAAATTTCAAATCTTCCTCCTCTTAACTCCCTTTTCATTATTCCAATATATTCATTGTTCTGTTCACTTCTCCGCCTCTTTTTCTGAGGCCTCTCAACTGCAGTCAAGTTTCTATTTTTATTGATGTGCTCTTTTCACCCATTCATTCATAACGACATTTCCACTTCTAATCTTTTCCATTTCCAATTGCCATTTGGCTCGGACTTTTCTATTCATATTTTTGTCAGGGATTTTATTCCTGTCTCGTTGTCCCATTGTGTATTTGTATATTTTGTATTTCGAAAACGTTTTGTTTACTTTCCGTCATTGTTATTCCATATCCAACTGTCTGTTTAGCTTTTCCGTCTGTGTTTTTCTTCTTTTTTTTCTAGTATTCCGACTGCCGTTGACAGGTTCATCCTTATTTTTGTAAAAGTGGGCGTGGTCAGCTCTCTGGTCAGTAGGGTGTCCGAAAAAGGGGGCGTTTCAGGAGGAGGAAAACTCTGAGCGGGAAAAACAGTTTTGGGAGCACTTAAGTGGCGCGTTGTGTTGATGATTTATGACAACCAGCGAAAAGTAGTCACAGCTTTTTCCACTCTCCAAGTGCTCATGTGAGAATGTTTGCTTTTGTTGCTATTATTTTTGTCGCCAGCGAAGAGCTCAGAGAGTCTTGTGCAAGTCACAAACACAAAATCGACACAAATTGCATTTCAAAGTTATTATTTATGTCAGCGCAAAGTAGGGAAAAGTAGGCAGTCCGCTTTTCTGTGGGCGTGCCAGTGACCTACAACGAAACTTGGGCGAAAAAATAAAGTGGAAACGAATTTTCTTCTTTCTGGGTGACATTTCCAGTGATTTTTGTCAAGGGGTGTATAAGGCTGTTTGAAAAAAAATATTACAATTATTTGGAAAAATTTTAATTTGTATAAAATAATAAATGGAAACTTTAATTTGTAGAATATATTTGTATATTTAATATTTACTAAATACATAGGTAAACGAAAATACAGGAAATATAATATAATAATATATATAACATATATCCAATTCAATAACTCATCTAAAAATTCAGAAAAAAATCCCAAGCAAAAACTTTATCTAACTTAGTATTTTATCTGAAGAAAAAAAACGATTAGGATATAGGTTCTAGAATTTCAAATGTTAAATTTAGAATATTTAAAAAATCTGTAAAAAAAAACTGAAATTACTAGGTACCTCAAAATTTTTCATTTAGACCTTTTTTTTTGTAAGCACCATTTTCCCCTTCTGCATGATGCATTTTTGTTAGTCCTTATTTTTTTGTGTTTAAGCCAGCAAACTTCCTGCTAACAACATTTCCATTTAGATGGCAAAATGTAACCTAGTTTTTGGCTACCAGTTGGCCAAAGGACCTCATCCATATCCTTAGACTTGTGTAGCTTTTTTTTTGCTGCCGCCGGCTTTTGTCTGTTGCATTTTTCCGAGTGGGTTTTTTGGTTGCTGTCTCGCTTTTTCCTTTAAACCAAACAAAATGCAAAATGACACTTTTAAGTGCGATGGTTGACCTCTGAACCAGAAAGTCGTAAATAACCAAAAGCAAAAAAAATACTATCAACCAAAAAAATTTCCTTTTCGTTTCGGCCAAGTATTTCTGGGCTAATGCTTCTCCATCTTGTGGCTCCCCAAAAATTGTTTTCCCTTTTGGGGCACTAAATTTCGTTAGCGGGCAGTTCTTGCCCCGGATTTTCCCCCTCAGCTTTGCCTCTTTTGGATTTTCTATGTTGTTGCGGGTGTTGTGGTTTTATGGTTGCTGTTTTTGTTGCACTGCGGCCAAGCAGATAAAGGTGAGAGGTGTGAAGGTTAAAGGGGAAAAGCGGAAAAGGGGAGAAGAAGGTGGAAACCAGAGCGGCACAAGGTTAAGCGCTTGGGTCATAATTTATTAGCGCTTGCGGTTCAGCGATAGTAGGGGAGTATTTTCGGAATACCGTATAAATGGGTATTCGGGGGGTTTTCGGGAGAACCGAAGCATAGCGACAAGGATTTTCTGCGGTTCCCGTTTTCGGATTGTTTCAGGTGAAAGAAAGGGTAAAAACAGGTAGCTTTTAATTCGATATTGAGTGAGCTTCTGGGGAAAATCCGGAAGGGAGCGAGCTGTAAAATGTTTTGTGGGCTCTTTGGTTTGTCGTTGTCAAGTTTTCTGCGGGCCTTGTGGCCAACGAAACGAAGCCAACTACAATGAAATTAAGATTAGTCCCAGAGAAGTGTCGTTACAATTTAAGGTGATGTTAAAATAAACTGCAATTCCAGCTAACTACTTCTGAAATGATAACACAAACAGGTTCATTGAAGCCTTGCAAATTATTTTGATAAAGTAAATAATAAGTTCTTACCACAAAGTGTAATAAAAACTTAACACAATCCAAAGTCTGAAGTTTTAAACTAAGAACTTCGTTGTTTTAGCTTCTTAAAACATTATTTTTAACCAAAACTCCTCTTAAAATAATTATCCAAAAACCGTTTTATTTAATGACACTTTTCAAAGCCTCTTTCTAACCAGCCTAATTCATTTTTAAGACCCAATAAATCCCTCCATTAACTTAATTTTTTTAATCATCCTTAAAATCCCTTAGCTCCTTGCAGTTAAGCCACCATATTCAATTGTGAATTTACTTCACCCCAAAACAAGACCATATGTCACAGTTCCGCATTAAAGCAGCCACGCCCCCAGCACCCCCAACGCCCACTTTTTTGGTCCAGCCTGTGATTTATGACCTCCGCCTTGTAAAAAACTAACTCGCTGACCAAACCAGAAAAGGAAAACTGTGAAAAGCAGATGAGATTCCACCCGAAAACCAAGGAAAAGAAATAATATAATTCACACAGAGAGTGAGTTAGAAATCGGGGTTAAGTGGGATGAGTTAAGGGGATGGCTTGGTCAGTTAGCAGATTTCTTTGGGTGTTTGCTGCCGCCATCGTCCCCGTTTTCGTTATCTTTCGGCTGCCTTGAGAACTTCATTTTGAAAAGCTTTTCCTTACTCTTAAGACCAGCTGTCCAATGTCTCCCCGGAAAAAGGAAAAGTAACGCACTTATCTAACGCCTTCATCGGCCGCTCCTCTTTTTTTTTTTTTTTTTGCCTTCTCCCAGGAACTTTGTGCTCTTGACATTTTTATTTAGCTGCTGCACTGAGCGTGAAAAATGCATAAAATTTCACTTAATTTTATTCCGCACCCCGCGCTAAGGGAAATGGCGAATTTCAATTTCAAATGCAGGCCCTGAGTAAGGGAAAAAATTTCGCACAGTTTGAGTTTGATTCCTTTTTTTCGTTGCGAAATTGGAATGTGGTCATGATTTTTGGTTGCCACTGAAGCATTGCTAAACGTTTGTGACGGTTCAGGTGGGAAATTTGTGATTTTCCTTAGTGAGGTTTAGGTAATATTGAGAGTTAAGAAATAAAATAAATGTTGGTAAAATTGAGAATTTAGGTATTGTTTTTAGACATCTATAAATTTCCTATTAAAAAATCATGATAAAACAATTTAAAATTTCGTTTATAATGTGTTAAGACTATTGGAAAAAGGTCTTCTGGACCTTTACAAAAGGTTTTCACTATATTTGTATAGATTTTTATTTTAAATGCTTAGCTAAACAGAAGAAAATATTTGTTATCAAAATTAACACTTGTTTCGATTCGTTACATCCTTAAATTTATTTTCTATATTTAATTACAATTTAAGTGCAGCCTTTGTTTTGTATTTCCAAAAACTAAAAACCAACATATACCAACTTGGATAGCCTTGATTTGTTTTAGCTGCATCCCTGATACCATACAGTATTTCGTCTGGGGTTCCATCTACCTCGTGTGTTCCCTTAGTCGAAGTCAGTAAATCTGTGGGTGGGAATGTTTAAGGACATTGATTTATTTAACTTCGATTAATTCGTTTCGTTGCTCGCCCCGTCCACAAACGTGTGTCCAAGAGTTTGTACTTTATGGGTGAGTGGGTGGATATATAGCATATATATCTCTGGATATATACAAATGTACGTGTGTATCCTTTTTGCTGGACTTTGGCACGTCTTGTCTGGCGGCTCTCGATTTCATCTTCCTCCCACTTGCCGGGATTAAGTTCTTTTTGTCCAAAAACGTGACTGGGTGTCGTTTTCAGCTTTATTCTGCTGCTTTTCCTTGGATTTTCCTTGGCTTTTTCTCTATTTTTCCTTCTTTGCCATACTTGCTTTTTATCGCATTGTTCTATTTTGGTTGTGTGTGTGTGCTTGGGTTTGATTCTAACTGCAGTTGACATGCACATAATGGGAATTGTGTGAGATTTTTCTTCGTTTTCTGCGTTGTTTTGATGTAGTTTCTTCGTTGCCTCCTCCTTCGTTATCGTTCGATTGCTTTTCTTATCTATAGAGGACCCCACCCCCTTATCCTTGCTCGCCGACTATGTTTTATTGCATTTCCAAACGGTTTCGATTTTCCTTCATTTGTTACATTTAACGCTAGTTTAATTTTAAGTGATATTTAATCTGAGCTGAAATTGAAGTTGAGTTTAATTTGATATTTTCTTTTAGCCCTCTTTGAGTTTTAAGTGGAACACGATATTTAGTGACAGAAAACAATATAAAGGGAAAGCGATTTGTTGAGAATGAAATTTGAGAATTATTTCTATTGCATAAAGCTTGCATTTCATTGTAATATAATTGGAAAGTCAGGTGAATATTGTTTTTCAAAGAAGAAATGTTTTACAACTTCAGAAAAATTACTTCTGCAATTATTTTAGTGTAAATTGATATTCACTTTTATTGGTTTACAATGCTTTTTAAGTATTTTGGGTTTAATAATAAAATTGTTCACAACGAGTTTTTAGTCAGAAGGGTTAGAGGGTTTAAAAAAAAAAAATCGTTTTTTTTATTCTCATATTTTAATATGCAATCTCAAACATTATTGTCACAAAGAATTTTATATTAAATTTAAATAACTTCAACGTATAAGCATTTTCCTTTAAATATTCAATTGAGGCAGGCGCGGATCCAGAAAAATAATTCGGGGGGTTTTCAAACATTTCGGGGATTCCATAAAGAAGAGGTTTTTCTCACCATTAAAAAAAATATTTGTGCAAAATTCACTAGTTTTTATATTGAAAAAAAAAAATAAATTTTTGGTCCTCGGGGGTTTAGGTTTGTACTAAAAAACTTTTTTTTTTTTTTTTTTTTTTTTTTTATTTATTTTTTTTTTTTTATTTTTTTTTTTATTTTTTATTTTTTTTTTTTTTTTTTTTTTTTATATTAAAATTTTTTTTTTTTTCCCCAAAACCACCCCCTGAAATAACTCAAATAAAACCCGCGCCATATTGAATTGAGGCAATTTATGTCAAGGTTTTAAGTTTAATCTTCAGCTTGAGGGTACAGACTATACCTTGTAAATAAAACGTTTGGCTTTAAGATATAAAAAATGTAAAAACTACAGATTCCATAATTCACTCACTCGTCGGATGTGGCGACGACTCCGCCGTCTGCATCGTCTAACCTCTCTCTGCCGGATATTTAACGGCGGAAAAAGAAAACCCCGGAACGAGAAATGAAAATATTTGCAAGTATGTGAAAAATGCAGAAAAATGTTGGTGGTGCTGGGGACATGGCAAAAAAGTGCGACAGATTGAATTACCTGTGTGTGTGTGGGTGGGCTAAGTGGGTGGGATTGGGGTGCCGGATGCCACGCCCACTTTGCAGCGTGGCTGAGGGCGACCAACCGAAATAGCCACCACTAAATGCAGCCGATACGCTGGTGGGTAATTGCATTATGCAACTATTGCCGTATTAAGTTTTGTTGTAACCATCGCATCGCTGCCATCACACACCGTTGCCTCTGAGGTTGAGGTAGGCCTTGGAAGTGGGGTGGATAAGTGTGGGTAGAGGAGGGGAGGGGAAACCGGGAAATGTGGGAAATGGGATGCAGGAAAAGGTAAAAGGGGCCGGAAATGGATTTAACCATGGCTCTGGATGGGAGCGTGTGTGTGTGTGTGTGTAACTTGGCCACAGATTTGTCACATAAAAGAAAGGGAATTTCAGCCACATCCAAAATAGAACCTACAAAAAATTATTTTGTTCACATGGAAATGGAATGCCATGCAAAAAAGAGAGAAATGTATAAAGTAGATACTCGTGTTTTATGGTGGAATTTAATTCAAAGTGACATTTAACATTTGTATAAATTGTACAGAAAATTATATTTTGTGCATTTTGAAAGCCTTGGTAATTGCTTATGTTGTACCAGTTATATACAAGATAACTAATTAAATATGTTACTCATAAAATAAGATAAAAACACTTATAATTATAATAATAAGTTAGCTTGTTTAAAAGGCAATACTGGTTCTTCTTCTTTTGGTATTTAACTTTTTACTTATATGTTTATATTTTTTTGTTTATTATTGTAAGCAAAGGACTTTTCGCTCAATGCACTTGTTTTCGATGCATAACTTATTAAAGCAACAAACGAACAAACAAACTTCTATTAATTAAAGCTGATAAATTTTAGTATGTGAAAATTACACGACTTTAACACGAGGCCGAATGAGAATTGCTACTCTAATGTTAGACTTTAAGTGTCACTTAATATGCTCGCCACACTTGGCTGCGCCTCGAACCCCAATAAATTCCAACACCTTTGCTACAATTTAGCCGTCCAAAAGACCGGGACAACCCCTTCTTGGCACCCACCATCTCCACCCCTGCGAATTTCCACTCCAATCTCAAACGCGACACATTTGTTTGGGCCATAATGTTTAATTTAGTGGCAGCCTGTCATGTTGTTGCCACATTTCTTACCCTCTGGCCACGCCCATGGCTTCCCTCCATTTCACACGTTTTCCCTTCCGCCCCAACTAATAATAATAATTTTCATAATTTCCCTGTGCCACCTTTTTCGACGCTGGCGCCGCTCGCTCGAAAATAAACTCCAATTTAACCCCCATGCTAATCTTTTGCTTCTCCTTTTATTTTCCAGGTTGCTGTTTTGTGACTTTCTATACGAGACGCGCCGCCCTAAAAGCCCAGGATGCTTTGCATAATGTAAAGACGCTGAATGGGGTAAGGAACTTTGATTTGTGTTATGATTTTATCCAGCCCTCAACCCTTTCATAAACGACCTTATAAGTTAAGATTAGACCTCTCCCCTTACACCAATAAAAACTAGCGATTTTCAAGTAGAAATCATTTTGATATGATTAATTGAACTGTTATAGATTTGAAAAATAGCATTTTTACGTTTTTTTTTTTTAAATAATTGTAATATTTTAACAGGTGAAAAGTAATCTTGTGTCTTTTTTTTTTTATTGGTGAATTTAAATTTTGGCGCGAATTCGTGGGTTGGATTCACAGGTAAATTCTGTTCCCTACCTCCTGTATTGCATTATGCAATGTAGTAATCTTCAAGCCTAAATTGGGTAGGGAAGTGTAAGAGTCATGTGACCATCTTAGCATTTAATTGGAATTTTTGCTGATCCGACACAAACAAGGAAAAACTCTATAAACTTATCAAGAAACGCTATCATCCGCCTGACAGGGCAACAACCAGGAGACCAGAAGGGGCTGGATGAGGGGGCACGCAGCATCGCATCATCGTCGTGATTCCGTTCGCCTCCTTCATTATGGCTAACTGACTCGCTGACTGACAGATTGACTGGCGTTTGGACTGACAGAGCCATGACACCGCACAAAAAAAGGCAGAACACTGCGGGAATAAAATAAAATGCATCGCAAGGGGAAACGTTTTTCGTAAAGCGCGCCAACAAAAAATCGTGGAACGTGAAATTCTTTCTCCTCTATTTTTCAATATACATTTTTTTTTTCGTTCCGTACATTTCCCTATAAAATGCAAGTAATTTCGAAAGTTTAGCCCTGTGTCCTGTGGCAGCTTAAAAATAAAGAAGGCATACAAAAAATAACGAAAATTGTTAGCACAAGACACGCGCCAAAGTTTTTTGTACATTTTTATTTACCCATTTGCATGAGGGTATGATGAAATTGTCGTTCAGTTTGTAGTTATATAAAGGATTATTTTCTATGTCTTTGAATTACTATATTGATCAATGAAATCATTCGATTTATTATAATGAAAACATAGAAATTGTTAAATAATAACATTTTAATCTATAAGAGGACTTAAAGTTAAAAAAAAAATTATCTTAGTATGTAAACTCTATTTTTATATCTAAATAATATTCAAATTGTTGATTATTATTTAAACAAGATTCTTAAAAAACAGAAATAATTTCGTATACGTGCGTCATAAATTATATGTTGTCGAAAAAAACGCAACAATACAATTTTAAATAAGTCGATAAAAAGTTTACACGTTTTTCGCTTTTCGATGTTAATTCTTTATTACAAATAATTTAAATATTTTCAATCACATTCAGTGGTCTTTTTGAAATATTACAAACCTAAAGGGATATTTCAACTGACTAGCAAGGATACTCAAGTGCTCGATCATTATGTAAAATATTTTTTCCAGCGGGAAGAGAGCAAACCGCAGGCACAAAAATGTCAATTTGCACTTTGGAGCAGAGCAGAGCAGAGCAGAGCAGGAGCAGCTGAAAAGCGGAAAAGCAAGCAAAGTCCTGGAAAAGTTGTCAGCACAAGTGCAAAGGGAAAACTATATAGTAGGGGGATGGGTGGTATGAGAGGTCAGAAGATAGGAAGCAACGTCAGCGAAAGCGAGCGACATTTGGCAATGTTGCTTTTTATTTTTCGGTTCCCACTTTTTTTTTGTTGTGCCCTTTTTTTATTTTTTTTTGGTGTAGCGCCATCAAATAAGCATTGAATATTATTATTATTTGAAGCCATGTGTTAGCTTTGGGGAAAAAAGGGTTGGGGCTGGGGGAAAAGGAGACGGGGAAAGCTTCGTAGGGACAATGCTTATGTCATCACGTTATCGGCTTCAAAAAAGGGGAACTGACATAATTTGCATGTAACTTCGTGGCTGCAGCTGCGATGTTTATTTTAGAAAATTGCTATGGAACATTTGGGGCGATGACGGGTTAAAGGGCGAATAACGGGACATGTGCGTGCTGCATTTGATTCCCATCGTTGTTGTTGTTGCTGTTGTTCCTGCTTTTGGCATTTTCACTGACAGCCTTTGACGTTGCCTTGTAATTTTCTTGCACAATTTGCGATTGTTATCGAAATGGGGAAAATGCTTTTAGAAATTCATGTTGATTGCCGGAATATGGTGAAGACATTTTATTTTTTTGTTAACGGTTTTCAATTATGGATAATGACAGGAAAAGCATGCATTAAAGTAAAATGGTTGTAGATAACTAGGTTAGGAATGTGAACTACGATAAGAGTTTAATTTGTTTAAGGGGGGACATCTGAGTAACTGAAAAAAAAAAATCGGATTTTCTGAAATTTTTTTTGGCCAAATGAAAAAGCCAATCAAAAATTTGTAAAGTAGGTCTTATAATATTAGATGTGAAGTACAAAATAAAATTTGGAACAAATCAAAAACAAAATGGCGGCTGTGCAGCATTTTCTCAAAACCCCTTTTTTGAGCGCGAAAAACCGACAAATCTTAACCGATCGATCGAAATTGACAGTATATCAAAAACAGCACGATTCACGTAGGATTTTTCGATATATTGATTTTTAGCAAAAGGAAGATTAAAAAAAAAATACACGAAAAACTCAAAAAATATAAAAAAAAGAACAAATATCTAAAAACCACGGAATCGATAACAAGTATTTTGAATATACTGTCAGAATTTCAGACGACGGTTAATTTTGGGGGGTTTCTCCCCGGCCAGCTCAAAAATCAAAAACGCGTTTAAACACAAAGGTTCCATGGGACCCTGAGGCATCGCCGCAGAATGGAAAATTTCCCAACACTTTTGCCGGACTCTTCTTTTGGTATGTTATTTTTAATACCATAAAGAATTATTTAAGCGAATAAAAAATTTTTCGATTTTTATAAAAAGTTACTCAGATGTCCCCCCTTAATATGTATGTTTGAATTTCTGTTCACTTAAATAATACAACTTTTTTAATAAATTCCACTATTTTCCTTTCTTCAAACAATTTTATTTATGTGTTCTTAATTTCCAATCGATTGAGTTTCCCCTATTTTCTAAATCGATAACATATCGCTGGGCTGCATTTCACAAGCCCTGATTAAGTGCAGGCCAGCCGATAATTGCCTCAATAGAAAACAGTCGCCGGCGATATTTCAGCCAATAAGATGGAGGCGAGGCAGGGAAAAGCCAACCACAACCAAGAGTTAGTTGGTTGACAAAGTGAGGAAAGGACTCCTCCACCCTTGAAGCACTTTTTCCTGGTTGGGGGCGTGAATGCCGCCTGTGTTTGACTGGTAATTGCTACTTCCTGCATATAAATAAATTGGCAAAATGAGAAAGGGAAGGAAGCGGCGGAGAAACAGGTTGACTTGGACTGCAATTTGTAACCAGTCGCGTTGCGTGTATTATTTACGGCCAGAAAAGGCTATGGGGCAGAAAAGGCTGTTCTTGAGTGGGTGGTGGGTTATGGGTGAAGAGAAAAAAAGGGTGGGGTGAATAAAGGTGCAGCGCCAAAAGGGAAGCACAAGGACATTGCCTTCTAGCGTAGACTGTCGTCCTTTGCTCGCTGCCCGTTTGCCAATAAATCACGCGCCATTAGCCAAGCAGTAGTTTCCCTCAGAGGTGGTCACGTGACACGAGGGGTTACGTCTGTATTTTTTAATGCCACCCAGATCAAGTATCACCAACTTAAGTGGGTTTTTTTAATGCAAGCTTTGACAAGTTTTCAAAAAAACCCCTTCTCCTCATCAGTAAGCACGCGTTTAAAAAAAACTTTTGTCTCCAAGCTTCTTTAATTTTAAAACGATTTCTTTTTTGATACAAAATGTTTTGATCAAGCTTTTAAAAAAATTAAGTCATATTTTAATTTGATAGTCTTTTTATCAAAAGCAGAAACAAAACCTTTTGTATTACCTAGAAGGTTTTTTTTTATTTTCAACTAAATAAAATTAAGTACCTAATTTTTAAATTTGTATTCATTGTGAGCTATAATATTACGTTAAATTTTAAGACATACCTACCTTAAAGTATCATATTCCCCCTTAAGACACGCTGCCATCTCTAACTATGGAATGCAGCCTGACCTCGTGCCCATTTCGCGTCCCTTTTTAGGGGCGTGGCTAGGGACAGGAGTGAGCTTTAAGCTTGTTTTAATTAGAAGACGTTGCGGTGTGTGTGTTTGTGCGAAAAATTACATTTAAAACACGCGGCAAAGTCTAACGCATATTTTAGGATTTTTGCACATAGCCAGCAAACCCTCTTATTTTCCTGCAATGCTGCCCCCCTCTTTTCCATTTCACCACCATCACCCGTGTCCTTTTTAGCGACCGCTGAATAAATGTGTTTGGCTTTTGTCAAGGATTTAGGCGGAGGCTTTGTTCCGTGTCCTGCGAGGCTCCTTTTTGCCTTTGCCTGCATTCCATTCATTATGCAGCTTAAGTGGATGGTGGCCATGGAAAAGTGGGGAGGGCTTTCCAACCCCCCTTCTACAGTATTTAACAACCCACCCACCCATCTCCCCGGAACTGCAGTCTCTTGTCGCCGTTTTTGGCGACTGCATTTTGGCCCTAAGCTCTGTAAATTAATCGCGGCCTTCGCTTTTTCGGGCGGAACCACCGAGCATATTGCGCTCTAATATTTCAAACGTGATTAACAAGGTCCGGAAGCGGATTTGATTTTAACGAGAGAAAATGGCAGGATTATAACAGAGATTTTGACCATGAGGCTATGAGTGGAAGGTACTAAGTAAAGCCAATAATGAGAAGATAGTAAAAGTGTAGTTTTGCGAATAAGATTTATATATTTCATTAAAAATCTGTTAATGGCTGCTTCATATTATTTGTGCTTATTTAAATGGTTGAATTTGTTAAAAGCCTAGACAATAATTCACACAAAAAATGCATTTAACACAATAATCAATATGATTTAGTTTTCTACTCATTAAAATTTTTAAAATACTAGTATATTATTTGCAAAGAAACTTAGATATTTTATCGATTTTATTATAAATTTCTCTTTTTTCTTATAATTTCAGATGTACCATCCCATTCAAATGAAACCCGCCGATAGCGAGAATCGCAATGGTAAGTTTTTCCCACCATTCACATTTTCTAAACAAAATTTGGCCAACAAAGCAGACAAAAAAAAAAAAAAAGAAATTGAAGCTGTACGCACAAATTGCGGTGAATAGATGCGGTGTCTGCATGTGGGTGACTAAAAGTATGCCAGGCCAAAATATTTTCACCGCCAACAAATCAACAAAACGTGGCACAAAGTGACCAGCGAGGCGTGAGAAATATGTGTGCGATGTACTATCGAAAACCAAACACAAATTGGGGCTTTACGGATGCGAATGCATCGGCTGAAAGGATAGCAAAATGTATTCTGGAAATTGATTTCCGGAAAGGCAGTGTTTTCTATTGAAAAATAGCAATATGTGTTTTTGAAGTCCTTGTTTATTTCGTTTCTTATTTCTTTCCATGACTTTTGATCAATCATTTTTCGTTTGTTGGTAAATTTTGGGATAAAAGAAACATTTTGTTTCTGCAGGATGGTTTCTAAAATTGTGTTTTTTTTTTCTTGTTTGTTGTTGCCTTTAAATCTTAAGAGAAATTAAAAAAATAAAACACTTCTAGCCGTGCAACAGAAAGGTGTGTAAAATTCAAACAAAGGAGTGTCTTAGGTATATTTAAAAAAAGTTTTGTAATAAAAATCAAATGAAGACATTATATTTTTTACAGCATAGTTTTAGGCCCAATTTTAAGCGATTTTAAATCCGTATAATGTATATAAAACGTAAACCCCGTTTTAAAAAATTCTCAAAGCGAAACACAAGGACATATGAAATGAAACAGACATGGACAGAGAGTAACAAAGATGGACAGCAACCGATCAGAATTTTGTTGGCCGTGGAAATTGCGTGCGAAAAACGCGGTCAGCCTAAAAGCGGGCAATAGTATTTGACAGTTTTTATTGGCCATGGTCAAACGGGGCGAGGTATAAAAACTGGGTTGAAAAGGAAAAATCGTGAGAGAAAGGGAAATGGCAGAGGTAGCGACATGCAAACGCATTTTTTTTCCCCCAACATTTTACGGATTTTTTTATTGAACTTTCAGTTGTTCGTTTTCCTGTGCGTCCTCCCTTTGTTTCAAACTTCGTTGTCAGCTGTCGGTCACTTGGCAGTTAATTAAAAACCATCAATTATGTGAGCCAGCAAAAATTACAACAACACAAAAAAGTGTTCAAAAAGCTGAAAAAAAAGTTTGTGAAAATTTTTAATTTATGTTAATTTCAGACAGGAAGCTTCCACCAGCCCACACTTTGGGGGCAGCTTCTTTTAATTATACCCATGATATTAATCTGCTTAAGTGACCACAAAAATGTTGACTTTTACCCCCACACACAGCAGGAATGGGAGCAAAGGGAAGCAGACTGTAGCGAATGCCACTTTTAATTGGGGGACCTCTAGCGGCGTTTATTGTTAACAAGTTGTAACCAAAAAAAAAAAAAAAGTGGAAACTGAGTGCAAAAAAAGTTTCGCTGGCATTGCGAGGCTTCCTGGCAGCCAATCTCCTCTCGAAAACCACCCAACACCCGCTTTTTCAGCTGTGTGTGTAATTACGCTTGTACAACATGGCGTATGCTTAATAATTTTCGGCACTTTTTCCTCTCTGTGTGCTTAACTAATATTCTCTGTGTTTATTTTTTGTGCTGGTGATGGATAAGTTCTGTCAATGGCGGTAATGAGAAACATGATAGTTTTCATGGCAGAATAATGGAGATTAAATGGGGAACGGAAAGGGTATAACATTAACTGCACTCTGTTTTAATTTAGAAAAAGTTTTTATTGTCATATAAAAGGGGTTAAAAACGCATTATTCATACAGTTTTTAAGTATTTCGTTAATTTTGATATTAAATAAAAAACAATACAACAACAAAAAAATTAAAAACAGACATTAAAAATATTGTGTATCTGAATACTCTATTTCCATTCCCCTATTTTTTATTTATAAAAAGGAACAAACTTCTGTTAATTTCCATCTTATATTTTGGGTGTGTGTGCATCGAAGGAACTTGTGTTAATTTTTAGGGCAATGTTTAGCAGGCTGTTTGGAAAGCCCCATTTGGGCTGCACCCTGTGGGGGCTTTTCAATTTCAGATAAGCCCTGTTTTAGCGACCGCCCGCATTGCGCCTAAAACAAATTCGATGCAAATTCAAGTTGGAAGCGATCCAACATTTGCCGCATTATAGGCAGACGTCGACGACTCCCCGACATCCAGCGAAATTGCAATTCGATTCAATATTCCAAACTAGACAAAGAGAAATGCGGCTTGTTTCGTGATTTGGCACTTTAACCTCAGCAGAGGGCAAGCAACAAAATTTTATAAATAAAAAACCGAAATGAAAACAACTGACAAAAAACTTTGGCTGGGACCCACAGCGGAAGCGATATAATAGAAAAAGATGGCAGGAATATTTTTTCCATGTTTTTCTTTTTCTTTCTAGGGTGGGAAATTGGGAGTAGTCACAGCCTAGAAATCGAAAAAGAACACATAGAAGAGACAGTCGTCGTGGTCTCGACGTAACAACAAACGGAAGGTGGCAATTTAATAAAATGCTTGAGTGAGTCGCCGAGTTTTGTTTCCTGCTTTTTCTCCTTACTCCATTTTCTTTTTTCAGTAAAGTGTTGCATACTTTTTGGCAGTCGGAAAACGCTAAAGAGGACAAACATTTGATTGGTTTTCTTGGTCTCTCCTGCTGCTATTGGTATTGTTGTTCTTGATTCTTTGAATAGCTTACGTATAGACATTTTACAATTTCTTTTATGGAGTGCTCTGGTTAAAAAGGCTTGAGATAAACGTGGGAATCAGAGCAGCTTACGAAGAAATAACGAGGAATATATATCGGTTTTAAAAGTACTTTTCCTAGACAAGCATTACAAGGATAATGGGGTCCTCAAGTAATAATTAAAAGCAATTTCTGCAAGGAACTACCTTTCATATGGGCTATTTTTTTCTTTTAAAAATATTAGACCCTATTTTAAGCCCTAAAACCTCGATATTTAAGCTTTGCTTTCTTTGAATACCCTCTTTCACAAAGATGAAGCTTACGATAACCTTGCAGCACAAAGACTTTAAACAATCAAAAAAAATTATTCACAACGATTTGTTTACCTTTGATCTTTCAATCACAAATTCAATCAACGATTACATCTCGCATATATAACCTCAACCAGCAAAAATTGCTCTCTGGGGAAAAATCCCCCTTACCATAAATTTCAAGTAAATGACTTCTCATTTCCACCTAAATTGAAGCAAAGGGAAAAAAGAAAAATTGCATTCAAATTTTATGACACTTTGTGACTCCCAAGTTTTACCTCTGACCCTGGGCTGCAAACCCTCAACGGAAAAAGAGGAAACCCCGAAGGACATAAATACCTCAAGGAACTGCTATAGAAGAGAAAGCAGGGAAAACAAAGATAATATTGTCTAAGGGCAAAGAAGTGCATAATAACAGCGATTTGCATTAGGTTAAGTAAAAGAGGGAAGGCAAACGAGACAACAGCAAAATGTGCAAGCAAATCAAATGAGTAAGCAAAAGTGGCTAGGAGGCGAGAAAAAGGGGAAGGTGAGAAAAACTGCAACGTGGTAATCAGAGCAATTTACATGCAAGCAAACTTCAAACAGACATCGAGGAAAAGCGGAAAAATGGAAGACAGGAGAAAAATAAAAGTCTGCAGACTATGTCAAGTTTTGAGGGATTGTGGGGAAAGGAGATAAATGGAATCTACAAGGTGTGTTATTAAATTTTAAAATAATCCACAATTTCCCTTCTTTTCGGTGGCTGCAAAAGACTTTATATAAATGTAAATATGGTGTCTACCATTTTTTTGTTCAATGAAGTTTATACTTCTCTAAAATTTATTGTTAAAAAAAATTCAAAAATGTGGGTATACTTGTTTACTAAAACTCAACTAATGAAATCTTTTACCTTTTTAAACTTGATTTAAAAACTGTTTACGGTTTTAAATCTTATAAAAATTTTTTAAAATACAACAGTTTTTTATTCCTGTCCTCCTTTGGAATTTTTTTTTAACTAAAATCTTATTATAATTGAAAACTCATCCTAATCTTGTTAAAATAACAAATAAAATTTGTTGCTTTAAGACTAAAAGTTAAGAAATGTTTTAAAATATTTCAAAAATTTTTTTTTTACCTTAATTCACATAAACCTTACAGGTTCTCACCTTGTAGGCAAAATGGCACTTTTTTGAGGAAACGGTAAAGGTACAATCTGAAAGTTCATAACGGAAAAAAACACATTTATTAGGCAACACAATGTTTTAAATTGAATAAATAAAAGTGGGGAGGGGAGTCCATCAAAGTCGATTTTTGAAAAGGTGTCCCGCTACCGGAAGTGATGCCGTCAAACGGTGATCGAAACACAAAATCGAAACACATTTTAATCAAATTGTATTATCTATTAAATGAACTAGAATCATGAAAATAAAATAAAAATTACAAAAGTTATAACTTTGAAAAAAATTTCGATTTTCGCATGTTTTTCACTTGTTCTTTTTTTTAAAAAAGTTTCAATATTTTGGCGATTCTAGTTCATTTGTTAAAAAACCCACAAATATTTAAAAAATTGGGACGATTGGTTCATCCCAGCGCCTTCAATCACTTCCGTAAGGCCGAAAACATGGTTCTGAGATAAACGCGTTTGTTTCCCAGGCGACGTATGCGCGTAGTGTAAACTTTGAACTGCTGTAACTACAAAGTACTTGGAATTCGAACATACAATTTGTAGAACATACTCTTTAAGGGTTATACATCATTTATAAGATAAAAAAAAACTTTTTCCAACCACAAGGTGAGAACCTGCCTTAACCACGGAAGTCAAAAAAATAATAGCAACTGCGGAGGAGTAAACATCTTCATGTTTATTCCATACAATTTCGGAGGAGCACAAAAAACACGATTGCATTTGCTCAAGAGTTGGGGAAGCAAAGGAGATGGGTGTTGTTGTTTGTGGGAAAAGTCGCGGGAACATATGAATTTTTGCTCACTGCATATGAAATCGATATGCAAATGTTGTGCGAGGTTTTCCCCGGCGCGCGTCAACAACAGCTACAAAAAAACAACGATGGCGACGACTCCTTCATTCTGCTGCGATGATGATGATGATGATGCACGTATTGTTTGCTTGTAAACATGATAAAAATTCAAATTAGCCATAATATATGGCAAGTCAAGGAGGGAAAAGGCACAGGGCAAACCCCACACATATGAGTCTTCATTTGGTGGCGCTGAAATACAAAATGTGCCAAGAAATTACGGCAAAATGTTTTGTACGAGAAACATTGAACAAATTACTTATTGTATTTGCATATCTCGTTTTTTTTTGGCTGGTGTGGAAATCAATGAGCCAACAAGAAGGTGAAAGTTGAATGGAAAACACCTGATATAGATAATAACTTTAAGTGATTTTTTAAGGTTATAAGTAATTAATAGTATTAAAAGTACTAAAAGAAGGAAATATGGATTGTGTGGATACTAAACTTAATATATTCTTTAGTTATACCTAAATGATAATATTTTTCCCATCTAAAGCCTCTTTTTCTCTGAGTTAACTTTTTTGTGAACAACAAAATGCCAGAGTAAAATGTGTTAATTAACTCATTAGCATCAGGTGGCGACAACAACAACAACTATGTAGATGGGAATGAGCAAAGAATATACACGCATTCATCAAATGTAGATGAGAATAAAAAGTAAACTAAGCTAAGCCAAAATTAAAAGTCACTTAGAAGAGCTCAACTCAAAGCCAACAAAATTTCACAACGCAGCCAAAGTTGCTAATCAAGTTTTTCCAGCCGAGAATCTTCTTCTCCGCACGAGATGAAATGAGATGAGTTTAGGGTCTAAGTCTTGGAGGCAGGTTAGTTGCATTTCCAACGTCAATCAGTTCGAATCGAGAGGAGCATTCAGCTTGATTTATTTCCCCCCACTTTTGTGTGTGTGCTAAAATTCCAATTCCAATTTTTCGCGAGTTTGTTTTCCCTTTTTTAATTGAGACTATTGTTTGGTATTTAAATACGAATCCGTCTCTCCGCTCTGTGTCCCTTTTATATATTCGCTTTCATTAATGGACGTTGCATGTGTGACGTTGCTTAATTAGTTGCCATCGCCATCGTCTGGTTCTGATGACTTTTCCTTTTTCCTCGGCCCCTGATTGATGTCAATTTATTTTTAGTGAAACGAGTTTTGCCAATACGCGTCGTCGCAAAAACAAATTTAAAAAAAAACGAATAAGTAAACAGAGAGAGTGGGCCTTTGCATAAAAGAATTTATTTAAATCAGACTGTGAAAGTGAAGTAACATAGAATAGCGAAAACCCAGACCAAAAAAATCTACATAAAGGGTGTCTGTTTAGCAGTTTACAATTAAATTGGAATTCCGGATAAAAAACCTATCAATGAAAGTAAGTCACATTGAATTCATGATCTTAAACATTAAAACATAGCTTTGTTCCTAACATAGTAATTTATTAGGCTGTTTAGTAATGCTTATATGGTTTCTAATTTAGAATTTAACATTTCCCTACAAGTTTTTATACAACTAGAAAATAAATTTCGATTAAATTTTACCTAATCACCCGTTATACAAACAGTCTATCAACCCCTCCTTCCAATTTACCCCAAGTAAATGCCGCATGCCTGAAATAAATTGCAGCGTATTGAATCGTTTCGAACCGAAATGATCCGAAATAAGATCGAACAAAATCGAATTCTTTAATTTCGACCATTTTCTAGTGGTATTTCAAAGTGCTATATTTAGTGGCGATTAAAGGAAAGGATCTATAAAAACAGAGGCCGAACGGCAGAACGCATTAATTGCGATCACAGCGAAGAACTGTCGATGACAGCAATTGTCTGAAAGAAAACTCTGAAATCACACGCTAAAAGTGCGAAATCTCCAAGAGAAACTCACAAAATAATTGTTGTTCATTGTTATATGGCAAAGCGAATCGGAAGATAATAAACTAAAACCATTTGTGTGTTCACATATTTTTTAATTGTTTTACGTTAAACGTTTTTGAGGACCTCTAAACCAAAACAGATAAAAAACCAATATCAAAGTAAAAATAAATAATATTTAATTGTGCGTGGCTAAAAAGCAAAAAAGCAGTAATCACCAAAAAACGTTGCGTGTTCTTCGACATACATTGATAATAAATACCTTAAATAAATAAACAGCGTATGGGAAAAAGTGTTAACTGGCTGATAATTGAGTTGAATATTCGTGTTTAATATTTATAATATTTGCGTATTGAATTTTCCACTTCACTCGTGTTTGATTGAGACTCTCGATTCTTGTTCTGTTTTTAACGCTCTCAGCTCTCTCTCTTTCTCTCTGTATGTGTGTTTGTGTCTGTGTGCGTGTCGAGTATCTGTGTGAGCCTCTTCTGAGTGTAAGTGTGAAATATTTTCAAGAATTCTCTCTTCTCCGTCGTCGTCATCATCATCTGACATGATAAATAATTCAACTGCAATCGGTTTCGCAAATAGCCAAAAAGGAGCCAACGGATGCGGATGCGGATGCGGCGACGAATGCGGATGCGGATGCTGTGAACTGGGAACAACTACAGAAACAACAACCACAACAGCGCGAATATCTGAGGCATCTGAGCCATCAGCTGAGAACGTCGTTGCCTTCATCAGCAGCGGCAGCAGGAGCAACAGTCAATTATCTTCAGTAATTGAGAATTTATCCAATAACAGCGACATTGCAGCCGCATTGTCCTTTGCCCCGGGAACATCATCATCGCTATCATTATCACCAGAAGCAGTTGCACTTGCAGCGACTTTAACACCATTTTCAGGAGCAGGAGTAACTGGAGCAGGAGCAGGATCCACTTCGACAACGCACGGCGCCACGCATAAATCCTATCCGCCAATAAATTCAGCATATTGGCTGCCATCGTCGCATCCATCACCGTATGCGGTGCCAGGTAGGACTTTCCTCGTCGTTCCTCTCAGATTCCACTCGGTATCCGCCCCTCCCCCTTCCCTTCACCTTCCCACCACTCCAACACAACACTTTTCCCACGACTTTTCTCCGCTTCCCGCGGGAAACTCGAACTCTACTCTCTAGAGATGCGATTGTGACTTTTAAAAAATCATTCGTTTATTTAATTAACATAGAGTTCTTATATTTTAATTGGAAAACTGATAGATGAAATAATAGTGTGGGAAAAAGTTACTTTAACATATTTTATATTAAATGAACTGAATTGTATTAAATTGTTGTATTTTGGTATTCAGGTTAAAAACATGCTAGCTTATGACATTTTTATTTCGACTTTATGTTTAAATTTATTTCGGTAACGAATAAAATAATTTTCACTGCACAACAGATTGTACATTTTCTCCGCTTCTCATTGTCAAAAACATTTTTATGTAAAACCACTTTAATTAAAGCAGAAGCACACATGAAAAACTAATTGCGAAGCCTTGAAAACAACGTAAAATTTAAAGTTAAATTACACTTCTTAATCAATGGTTAAAATAAAATGTATCTCAATCGCAAGTTCATAATTTTGTGTTATCGTTAACGATAAATATCCTTATCCCAGTGTCATCTCTGGCTGTCCATGTCAGTTGATGCCCACTCACCTGTCCTTCTCGACCTTCCGACACCGCCACCTGCCACCACCCCCTCCAACGCCCTTCAGGGCCACTCTCTTATTGATGGTCTGTTGATGTTGAGTGTTATCTACCTTGTCGCAGGAGTTGCCAGGAGTCGTCAGCTGACCAAATTGCCTTACATTCACATTACGATGTATATCCCTCCCCTGCCTCACCGTCGACGTCTCCTCCTTTGCCTGCCTTTTAAAATTGGGTAATTAAGGCAATTTATTGGACGATGTGCGCCTCCTCGTCCTTGTTGTCATTCCACTCGGTGGATTGAGATTGGGATGCAGGATGCTGCGACTTGAAATTGCCAAGAAATCGTCATTAAGCAAATTGCCCATGACCCAAAGAGTCCTCGCTTAATTGTTGCCAAAATAAATACGAAATGTGAGAGGATTGTTAAGAAGTTTTGTGTACAAAAAGGGAATTTAATTTAGAATGTTTGGGTTAAATGTGTGGGACTTTAACAACTGCAAGAGTATATTTAATTCGGCTTTATATTTATGATTTTTATTTACGTTCTTCTGAAGATGATAAGCTTGTCAGTATACATTTCCCCTTTAAATCTTTAATCCCAATTGCCTGGAATATTTTTCCATCAGCATACGCGGATCTCTTTGTCTCCAGTTCGTTTGATTTTTCAACGTTTCCCGCAGACAATTTCCGCCCTTCATTTCATTATCTGTTGATGCCAAACCGCAAGCGTGACAAAAAAAAAAAGGACACAACATCTGGTAAACATGTTTAAAACCTTTATTTTTTGTTTTCGGTCTTTATCACCTGGATGTGTCCAACCCAGACGTGCCACGCCCACTTTCCGCCCACGCACTCATCAGTCGGCCACAAGTTTACACTTGACTTCGACATTATTAACGCACAGCCCAACTTTTTCTCTGTATATTTAACAATAATTTTTCCCTGACATACACGTGTGACTGGCTGGCCTGACACTTTTCCCGCATAATACACTCCACCAAGCAAGCAGTCGATGCCAAAAAGGACCCAACAAAAAAGGACATTGTCCTTGCACCTCTCTCTCTCTCTCTCTCTCTCGATATGAGAAAAGTGAAAATTTATATTTTACACTTCATTTTCATTGCGTGGGTTGGTAAAATGTCAATTAAGTGTGAACAACTATGTGGGTATTGTGTGTGAAAAGAGTAATAAAGGAAATATTGGATGAAGACAGTGAAGAGTTAATATGAGGCATTATTTTTTTAAAAACGGAGTCATAAACCTTGTACATTTTACCGTAAAGTATAGTTTATAAAACGATATTGTACTCCATGTTTTCCAAAGCTTATAACCTTTGTACAACTTCTTAGGGTATTGTAGGGTACAGGGTATACTGTGTTTAAAGAGCTTTTTCCTCTTTAAATAACTCTTGGAAATACCAATAATTTCGAAACACGTCCAAACTATACATCAAAGTGTTGGGCTACTTTTCCTAAGGACCCTTAACCCTTGACTATCACCAACACTTGCTACTCCATAAATCTCTGCTGGCCAAATTGCCATGCAAATTTTAACTGCTCTTTAATTTTCTGCTAAATTAAACGTTAAATGAACTGCCTGAGAGGCCATGGCCACCACGTGAACGTGACTGCGCCACAGAAAGGAGTGTATAGAAAATTTAACAAAAAATATTACACAAAAAACGTAATTTTTCCGCACACAAAGCGAGTGGTGAGCCAGGGAAAGGGAAAGGGGGAAATTTATAACCTTTAATTGCTTTGACCCAAAAAATGTGCAGCTGCAGCTAGTGGGCTTCTGCATGGGGTTCTGCTTCGGTTGCTGGTCGTCCTGTGATCCCGGCCACAAAAGCCACATTGCCTATGGGCGGACTATATGGCCTAGACTCTGGACCCGCATAAAATCATTTTTTGTTTTTTTGTGTGTGTGTGTAACCCCTCTTTATTCAACTCTCCTCCCCTGTCACTGGTTTTGTTGCAGCCTAATGCATTTTCACATTCAGAGGGAAAAAGCGTGTGCTATTTACCCACATAGATGCAGTCTCATCTTGCACTCAAACAAATTTATAATTTGAATTGAGTTAATAAACCAAAATCACAAACAGATTAAACAAATTGGCTTCCAGCGTTTGACTTAATAAAATCAATCAAAATGAGCTGCGTTAAAAAAAAAAAACAATACCACATTATTTGTATGAAAATAAAATTGTATAAATTAATTTGCGGCCACGACAAAGTAGCTTATTTTAATTCAACCTGCCAATTTAAGCTTTTAATTTTTTAAAGAAAAACGTAACCTTATTATCTCTTTTGTTAAAATGATATTTTTATTTATTATACTTTATTTATTAGTATTGTTGTCTAACCGACAAAGATTTTGAATTAGCCTTTAAACAAAACAAAATTTTTATTTAAGTGTTTAGTAACTGGGGATGATTTGGGGCTGGTCTCCATTTAGAGTCTGATGGTGGAACCATTGCATTCTCTAATCTGAGAGCCAGCCGAGTTTCAGTTTCCATTCCGCACTTTGCTCCATTTCGCCTTGGCCCAGACTAGTTGCCATTTTATGCAAATGAATTGGTTTTTAGTGAAATACTTCACACTTTGTTTGGGCCAAACAGCAAAGGGCGAGGCGAGAAAAGCTGGAAAGGATGGAGCAAAAGCAGAGTAGAGTAAAATCTTGTGGTGGTAGTATATATCTCAGGGGCAGGGTATTTGCATCCACAAGATGCAAATGCATTCCCAGAGCTTCTTTAGCCGGCAGTTGTTGGTTTGAGTGACAGTCTGAGGGACTGACTGAATGATTGCAGAATCTAACTGAAGGAATGACCGACCGACTATCTAAATGACTGACTGACTGACTGACTGTCCAACTGAGTGACACTTTGCTTACCCGCTTTTGTGGGGCACTGAGAAGGGGCTGTTCAGTGTGGTAATTTTGCGTTATCCACCGTTTTTCAATTCTTATTAACTTGGAGAACAGTCTTTTACATTACAATGAGTTCAAAAATGTATTTAAAATGTATTTCGTCATGAAAAGAACCCAAATTGAACTTTAAAGAAAACTCCCCATAAAATTCGATTGTTTTACGATTATCTCGTTTCTTTAACCTCGGTAATGTTCTTATTTATTTTTAAGGCCCATCAAGGATTTGCATATTTTCCATATAATATTGATAAAAATGGTTTCAGTTGGGGCCATAAAAGCGAACCCTTCTTTCTTCTTTTATGCAGATATCTTATTATCATAATCAAACTGGAACTACTTACTTTCACTTTCTCTCTTTGGCTGTTTATCCACACACACACATATCCTTGTGGAAAAGCATAATAAAAGGGAAGTGTAACCCAAAAAATGGGGGCGGGCCATAAAACACAATAAAGGAAGTTGAAAGTTCTTCGACACAGAAACCCATTATCACAGTTATCCACACACGCACGCTCATTGTTCAAATCAAAAGTTTTAACCCCACGTATACCCCCATATAATGGACATCCATTCATATTTCCCCGTTCGCTCAATAACACTTTTTTTTTCTGTGTGTGTGTGTCCGTGTCCTTCGTGTCCTTTGCTTGACCCTCAAAATGTGTAAAAATGCAAATAATTTCCAAAGCACTGGCCATCTCTTTCGCTCCTACTTTCTTGCCTTATTTTTATGCTCTTGATTATGTTATTGTTGTTGTTGGTGTTTTTGTGAGTGGAGGATATGTGGGGATATCTGCTGCAAAAACATGTCCTTTTTATTGCCTCGACATGAAAATTTATGTTTCCCTTGTAGTTCCTTGGGTTTTTGCTTCCTTCTTCCCTTTTTTGTGGCTCATTTTATTGGCTGGCTGTTGTTGTTGTTGTTGCAAGGACATTTTTGTGGCTTTCATGTCATATCGATTTATTAACCTGTACGAACTATTGTCCATCGTTGGGCACGAATTGATAAATGAGGCAAGTTTGTGGAAATTGGTTTCGTCTTCGCCTCCATTTTATTATTGAGGGGTGTTGAAATTTATTTCTTTTGGGGTGCCACCATTTAATGGAAATTTATACGTAAAAGTTCCAGTTTGCTGCAATTATTTTTGATATATATGCATAATCCTTGCAAGTCCCTCGCAGCTTCTTCAACTCAGCCGCAACTCCACTTGATATTCAATATTTTTCTGTGCGAAGGGGAAACGAAAAGAAAATAGATTAAACACAAAGCAACACAATTTCAATGCAATTAAAATGTAAATTTCGTTTATGCATTCCCAAAAAGTGTGCGGAAAATAAAAATTGTATTCTAAAAGGCAAGAGATAGAAATGTGGTCGTGGCGAAGGATGAGCAGGAAATCGAAGGACCAAACTAGATTAAAATGTTGCAAATATCTTAAAGTGGAAGGTCTTTAAAACATGTTGCATTTGTATAAAATCAATACTTCATACATTTTAAATTTAAATGTATATTTAAAACCTATCTTAAGCTTACGAACTTCACTTTTCCCAAACTTCCAAAAAAGGTAAGCCATTAAAATACTCGCTGAAAAGCAATAACCAAAGGCAAAGAGCCAAGTTCGTTCCCTATAAATACAAAAAATAAGCCATAACACCCTCGAAACTGCAAATCCTGTAGATGATGCCCTCCGTTTAGCTGCCGAATGCTGGCGATTAAAATTTAAATTTTACACAAGCAGCAAAGTATTTGCCATAATTTTGGCGGCGGCTCCTTCTGACTGCTCCAAATTAAATTTAATAATGCATTGAGATTGTGTTGGCATTGGCGGCAGGGAAATTTCATTAGGCAAGTGAAAACGTGATATTATGTTCAGAAAAGCAGTGCTGACATCCTTTTCAATATTCTAAAAGTGAGAGTTATGTCGAATTGTGGAGAATATATAACGTTCAAGTTTTAAATTTCGTTGAAGCTTTAAATAAATTATATAAATAAGGTAAAAACTTTACAGATGTTTCATCATTAAATTGGTCTTCAAGATTATTATACAGAAAACCAATCGTATATGTTTATAATCATTTCCTACACCTTTGGGTGTTTTCAATAATTTTTAAATCATTTTGTTTGGCGATTTTCCATTGTGTGGTAATATTTTTTGTGTGTTTTACTGTGCGTGTGTGTATCTATGTGAAAAGAAAGAAGCGTGTGTGTGCATTTTAATGCTGGTGTGCGACCATTGCCGCAGCGCTTGATTAGATTTTGCCACTCACTTTCAACCACTCTTCCCCACCAAGCACCCCCTTATTTTTCTGTGTGTGTGTGTGTGTGTGTCTAACCGCAGCCACAACAACAACAAAAACAACAACAAGAACATTGGGAAAAACAACAACGCGAGTTCAGCATGGAGAGTTACATTATTTTTGCGAAAATTTGTTAAATATGCCAAACACGCAGCGATGCATGCAAAGTGGCAAAAGCAGCCAGGTGAGGAGTGCTTAGGAGTGGTGTAGGAGGAGGGGTGGCTAAATGGGGGGTAAGTGGGCAGTTGTGGGGTGGTTCTATCCCCACGCAAGGCAAACCCATCCAGCCGTGGCATTGCGTACGCGTTTGCTCATATTTGTGACATAAATAAGCTAAGCCAAGTGCGGGGTGTAAAGAGGGGGGAGATGGGTTACTTTGGAGGGGGTACTAGGTACAGTGAACACTAGTAAAAGAAAACTTTCTACCGTTCTATTGCAGCATTTTATGCATAAGCAACTTTTGTATTCTAAATTTTCTGTACAAGCAACTCTTTAGTGCAACATGATTTATTGGCTTTCAAAACAAAAGCTCACAAAGAAGAAAAACCGGGACTTTTAAAATAGTTAGGTCAGAATGAACATAAGTAATGTTTCAAATTCATAAAACCTCGCAGTAGAAATGCCTTTTTAATATTACATCAACCGTTGGCCACATTTTAGCCTAGAAAATTATTTTAAAAAATATATATTCAAATTAATTGCTTGTATATTATGTTTACTGTACCATGTTTAAGGGGGCCGCCTGAAGGATTCACACGCACACTCACACACACTCGGCTGGAATGGCGGCAAATATGACCCGTTTTTATGAGAGTTACGCGGCTGCCATTCCATAATTATATTTGGGGAATGATGAACCATGTGAAGGATTTGTAACCGAAACTTATTCGTTTATAATTACTATACAAAATAAGTTCTACTACGTTTTATTAAACAATTGATAGAAGTAATGTTTCTCAAAAAAATATTATTAAATATTTAAAATTGTTAAATGAATTCACTAACTGTAATATCTTTTTTATTGTTCCGTCTTAAAAAACAGCTAAAATTTTGGCTAAATTCTCTCAACGTATCACACCTTTTTATTTGAAACATATTTATTAAAAATTGTGTACAAAAAAGTTTATTTTATAATATTTATTCAAGTTTTTATTTATAATCATTTAACAGAATTTCCTCCTTAAAAACTGAAAAATAATAACTGTGTCTGAACTTGAGTTAGTAATAAGTATTTCTTAACCCATTCTCAGTTAAATACTTAACTTACCCACTCTAATGCAGAATCCAAAGAAAATGGGGGTCGCGAATGAGGAGTGAGAAGGAAGAGTTCAGAACGTCGATGTCATGGCTCGTTCGCCCTGCATTTGGTTTCGGTTTTGGGTTTGGGTTTGGAGCTCCTGGCTCTGGTCGTAGTTCTCTGGTTCAGGTTTTGGGTTTGGGTTCGGGGCTGGGGGCTGGGGGCTGGGGCTTCGAGTGGTCGCTTGGTTAAGTTGAGTTGCATGCAGAAATGGCCAGCGCTGGAGCAAGGAAAAATTAAGTCCTGGCTGAATGTGTGTATGGATGAATGTGTGTATGTAGGTTGCAGAAGTGGCCCGCACTTTAGCCGCTTCCCTGGTCGCCGCCGCCGCCCTCTCCTTTCCTGCTTTATGTTTTCAAATTAAAGTCGAAAGCGTGGCAACACTTAATGTGCGCCACTAGAAGCAGATTAGTTGCATTACCCCAAAGCCGGCTCACTGACTCGTCCATTTTCCACCCACCCAACACCACGCCCCCTTTTGGCCTGGCTAAGAGGGAGGAAGCGGAATAACTACGACGAAAGAGCCTGGTCTGGTTGGTCCTCCAACATATTAATAATTTAAAACTAAAGCAATTTTGCTGGCAAGATTTAAAAGGTAAAGTTTTCCCACTGCCTTGGAGGAAGAATTAAACTTTTAAATTGAATGCCGCTTAAGATTTGCTTGGTTTCTTATTCAGGTAAAGAATAAAGGAAAATTTTGACTTAAAAGAGAGTGCACTATTGAAAAAATGTATATTTTTATTTCTTATTTAAGCTAATAAATAATTTTTAAAAAATAATTAAGATTGCAAGTCTTAATACAAAACATAAAATGACTAAACTTGCATACAACTAGAATACCTATTGACCATTTATTTTATTTAACTTCCATAAAAACATTTTACTTTTCCTCCTTAAATTTAATCCCCTTTTTTGACAACACAAAAGCTTTTCAATTTGCGGCTGATCAGAACGAATGAGGTCAGCCGCCACGCTAAGTTTGTTTACTTTTTGGGGAAGAGGGACTTAAATTATGGAATTTAATAGTTTGGGGTATTTAGATGGGACATTGGCATTCCGCCACCGCCAAGCATCGAATTCAATGAATTTTAAATTTATTTTTTCAGTGGGTGCGCCGCTGCTGCTGCTGACTGCGCGCAATTTCTGCCAGGGATTATGATAATATAGCTCAAGTGCAGTTAGTCGATGTCGCTGCTGCAGTTGCACTTGCAGTTTGCGATAATCATAATAATAATAATGGAGCAAGTGCTGCTGCTTCTCCTCCTGCTCCATCATTATAGTGTATAGTGTGTGTGTGTGTGTGTGTGTTTTTGCCTTTTGATAACGCTCTCGGGGAAGATGATAATAATGATGATGGTGATGCAGCATCAGCACTCGGAATGGCAATTGAATTGGGGCGATGGAGAGGCATACAGACAGAGTAAAGGCTGCTCCATCGAGTGGAAGGATGGAGCAGCCGCATTGCAGCACGGTGATGCCTCGAAATGTGGCAAGTGGCAGACCGAAATAGGGGAAAAACCGAGGCATTAGAATTCGCAACAGCCATTAAGCTGAAATTCAACACTTCTTGCGGTTACAGCCACAGCAAACCCACTCGACCATAAAAACCCCCATAATAATAAGTTTTCAATAATAATTTTAAATACCCGCCATCAGCGCTGCAAAGTCAATGACCAGAATGGCTACTAAAAATCAATTTCTACCCCATAAGCAGCTTAATTATAATTTTAATTGATTTCCAAAAACAGATTTTTAAAGGGGTAGCACGTGGTGGTCGCTGAAAATTGCCGGCTATAAAACATAATTTGCATTGACTGAAAATTTTCCCCGTTTATTGAAGCGATAAAATAATAATTTATAACAAAGCAATTTTATACGATTTTTCGGTTTATGTTGGCCAAATATTTTTGCCGTCGCAGTTAAAATTAGCAAAAACTAATTGGGCTTACTAATAGAGGTAAGGGTTGTGATGAAAGCAGGCGATAAATAAGTAAAAGGTTCAATAAACCATGAAAAAACACAGCATTTAAATCGAGTTTGATTTCAATTAAGTTTTAAATATTTTTTAAAAAATTAAACAACAGGTTTGATTTACAAAAAACCAAACCATTATTCTGAAATCATTTTTTGGTACTTAAATTCTTTTCACATAAAATACAACAAAGTTAAAATTTAAATACTAGCTAAAGTCTTTAAAATGGACGTGTCATAAACAGTAGCCGACATGAAAATCCTGCAAATTGAAATAAAATTTCCTTATTCATTTATTTTGGCCCAGTCATAGAAATTTAATCCGCTTGCAGTTATCGGCAGCACTTTAAATGTATTTAAGCCAATTGATTTGCAATTTGGTTTAGTTAAAAAAGATAGAAAGTTCAGCCAACCGATCCGAACAGCCCGCACAAAAACAACCACATCACATCCTCATCACCATCATCCTGCTCCAAAAAACATTCTCAACCAATTGCACATTCGATAACAATTAATTTGTGCAGTGCGCATTTTGCGTGTTTGTGCAAATAAATTAGTTGCTCATTTTCCCTACTCCGCACTTAGAGCCCTTTTCCATGGAAAGTGCAAATATTTGGCGAAATGTTAAATGCCTGCCAATTAGTTATCGAGTCCACCAGACCGACCGGCTTTTGCAGGGAGCGAGAGTTTTAATTTATGTAAAATTAATTGAGCATTAGCAAATGCTGAAATTAACTAAGCCTGGCTGAGCACGCAGACGACGACGACTGGGTTGGGTTTGGACCAGTTAAAACCTGGCCCTAACCCACTTGAGTGTGGCACTTTTCAATGGCAAAACACTGAGCTCTCTGTCATTCAAGGCGAGGCCGTTTGGCTCAGCGATTGGGTTACACTCGTCGATGTGGTTGAGGCTTCCGCCAGCATTTTTTCACGCAGCGATTATTTTACCAAGGCCAAGGTGAACACTCGACTTGGACTTGTCTTAATTAAGTTGACTTTTTTGTGTTAACCAATAACTTATTTAAAGTTTTTTAAAGTCTACGGAATACACAAATTCTAAACATATTTCTTAAAGTCACTTTTTAACCCTTATTTTTTGTTTAATTTTCGATTTAAAGACGCATGTCTGATATTTGCAAATTTTTAAGTTTTAAGGTTGATTAACTTTGTTGGGTTTTCCTTTGAATTTTATACAAATATTTTGAGTTATTTTGTGGATCGTCGTTGTTTATCATATATGTAAATTACTTAAAATATTTACTTGGCTGTTGCTTGCTAATAATTAAATTAAGCAATAGTTCTACGATTTACTTTTTTTATATTGCTTATTTATTACCGCTAGTCCGATAATTGGTTTATTATAATAGTGAGCAAATAAAGAAAAACTTAGCTTCGAAACTCAAAATGGTTTTAGGAGATTATTTACAAGAGGGATTTATTTACTACTATAAATATAATATAAATGTCACAAAATAATATTAGTAATTGTACACATATTCATGGACTTTTTGTCATTTCTTAAGTTGTGGCAGTGAAAGAAGTTTTTCGGCTGGTCATATATGTAGGCAACTTTGTATTTGCCTAATTTTATCAATATCAAAATATAACCCAGTACTAACTTACATATTTTTCTTGCATTTTCAGAACGTAAACTTTTTGTGGGAATGCTAAACAAGAAGCTGAACGAGAACGACGTTCGCAAACTATTTGAAGTCCACGGAGCCATCGAGGAGTGCACTGTTCTTCGGGACCAGAACGGTCAGAGCAAGGGTTGTGCCTTTGTCACATTCGCCACCAAACACGCCGCCATCTCGGCCATTAAAGTGGTGAGCACCGAACGAAATACCCACTGATAATCGAAGCATACTTAACTAAATGTTTTCTTATCCCCAAAAGACCCTTAGCCAGAACAAGATCATGGAGGGCTGCACATCGCCGCTGGTCGTCAAGTTCGCCGACACGCAGAAGGAGAAGGAGCAGAAGAAGATCCAGCAGATCCAGGCCAACCTGTGGAACCTGGCCAGCAACATTAACATACCGCTGGGCCAGTCGGCCACCAGCGTGGCCACGCCCATTCTGCCCAACCCGCCGCAGCAGCCGTCGCCGGTCCTCGGCGCCGACGCCATCACCCCGGCCTCCATCCAACTCCTCCAGCAACTGCAGGCGGTTGGGCTGCAGCAGCAGCTCCTACAAGGTAGATCTTTAATTTTATTTGGAAGTAGATTATAGCATACACTGTTTGATTACATTTTATTTATATTTTTCTATTACAGCCCTCACAGGTCTGGGAGCCCAGCAAAGCAGCTCGGCGACGGACACAAGTGCCATTGCGGCCTCTGGACTTTTGACCCCGATGACCGTCCAGAATTTGGCGGCCATTGCGGCCATGACGCAGCCGAGTCTCTCCAATGCCGCCGCCGCTGCAGCCGCTGCCAATTCGCCGGGCAGTGCCCAACTGACGAACACGGCTGCGCTGCTCTGTAAGTATCTCCATACCATCCTTTAATACCAATTTAAGCAGCTCCGATATAGTTGGGGGGAAAAATAAAAGAAAACACTTGAAGCTGGTTCCATGGTTAATAATTCATCAGGGTGTGCCACAACATCCCTCAATCCCCAATCCCCAACCTTATCCCAGCCATCAGTTGCCTGAGCTAATTATCTAATTTTTTCTCATTTCCGTATTGAAGTTTCTTCTTGTGCGTCAGAGGGTCCTTTTTCTTGTCAGCCTGTTGCTGTCTTTCCTTTTTGCTTTGGTCTGGTTTCTTAGTTTTCCCTTTATCGATTTGTAATTATCTTGGGCACTCAAATATGTCGGTTGTTGTCCCAATTATTGTCTTTAATGAGTGTCGAATGGTTATTGGGCTATAAAAGGTTATTTCAGTGTGTAAAAAAAGAAAAATCTATGTATAATAAAAAAAATGCAACACTTTAATTAAACAATTACCCAAATTAGCTTCGAAAAGTTCATTGAACCTACGTTTTGTACAGGTTTCTTAATTAATTGCTATAAATAATATATAACCGCTATGTATATTTATACACAACCCCAATAACCCAATCGATAAACTCATTTATATTCGTTTACTCCCTAATTTAATTCATCAATAATGAGGAAAACTTTCCACTTGAATAGCCCTCGAAACCGAAATTGCTTTTCTATTCTTGGTTTCGTTTCCAACAAATGTGTCATCATCTGACATTCAAAGTGCCCAATTAGCTTAATTTAGTGTAGTCCTGATTATCCTACCATCGCCGACTTCCCTCTGCTTTTCCAACCAACTCAAGAAAAGCAAATTACAATGATGGCCTTGTCAATCTTCATTGGGGAGGAAACTCCAAGGAAATCGACTTAAAATAGCCGAATAAGAATTTGCTCTCCCAGAGGATTAAGTGGATTGACGTCATCGCCGGTCTATTCTAATTAGCTTAGAAGATTGCGCATTTTATCTTAATAACAAAATATATTCTTTACCTTCTACCCAAACATTGCTAACCAAATTGTATAAAATAAATGTGGAATGAAGCAGGCCTTTTGGGAAAAAAGACTGCAGCCAAAAAATCAGGTGAGAAATCTGTTGAATGGTTTTATATTTTCAAAGTTTTTCGCCTTTTGTTTGATTTCGTATTTGATTGCTAAGGCAAGTTTTTTGATTTAATTTAATGTTTTTATTTCATTTTTCGGAAGTGTCTTCGTAGTTTGAAGGTTTCTTAAATAAATCCGTTCCAAGCTTGTTAAATACTCCGGGGTGTTTAAAAGTTTACCTTACCTTGGCTATAGTTTCCTTCACCTGCTTTCATTTTCATTATGTCATAAAAAAATGTGTGTATTATTAAGTTTGATAGTTAAACCCAACGAAGCATTCGACGTAACATTCACGTGCACGGTAACGCGCTTGTTTAACGTCGTCCGCTTTACGTCACCAGTCCGTAGAGAGTTGATGGCCGTAACGCTGGCGACGGGGAAAAAAAGGAGTACACTCATCCTCCGGAGAAGAGGAGACCCTACAACATACAAAATTACAAGTTACACTCTCTTGCGAAATTAACAACACGGAACTTATTGCAGCAAAAGCCCCTGGAGAAGGGGGGATAGGATGGAGTTACGAGGGAAAGCAAGGGGAGATTAAGGACGAAACCAGGCAGTTGTTGTTGCACACTGCTCCTTCGTGGCCTCATTGACTTTTTCGCTTTGGGGAAAGTGCAATGTTTTCAGCTCAGTCCACGGTTTTCATTGCTCACTTTGCAGCTTCCAAATTTTAGTTGCAGTCGGAGATAATACCGGGAATACGGAATTAAAGAATTATGGTTAAGAAAATAAAATAGCCTTACAATTTTTAAGTTTCTAGCATATTTCAATTTATTAAAAATTAAGGCAGGTGTTCTTTAAAGCCAACTTTTGACTAACTTAATGTATTTATATTTTAACAAAATTAATTCGTGTTTTTTATAAAAACCGCGATCTACCTTAATTTTATTAAATCGAAAACACACATTAAATTGCAAACTACTTCAAAAATAAAGTAATTTTATTGTAATGAAAACTTTTAAATATAAAATTTGTGCCAACAGGTTAAGTCACAACTCAACCCTTTTACTTGTTTCTAAATTGCTTGTATTTTATACTACGTTTGCTTTATGAAAACCATATATCTCTACAAGAATTATGGCCTGTCCCATGCAATTACCAAAAAACCGCACGAAAATTCCACTTAAATGTGGCAAAAGCAGAAGCCAAATTTAACACAAACAAAAAGTAGACCAGGAAAAATAATACGTAAAGTTTTCGGCCCAGGAGGAGAGCAAAGGAAATGTCATTGCCTATCTGCGGGCATCGCTGACCGCTTTTCCGCATTTTCCTCACTTGCCTCTTAAGTATTTTCTTAGCAAGTTCATTTCGAGAGGATCTTAGTGAGAAGTAGGCGAAAAGAAAGCACAACCAAATAACAAGAAAAATCTGCGGCTGACTTAACCAGAAAAATGCCAAAAATTAAGCGGATTTCCAGGGAATCCCTCTTCTCTTTTGCTCTGAGCTGAGCTTATCTTGTGGGAATTTTCGTGAGTTTTGGCCCTTGTGCACTTGTGCGTGCTCATCGTGTGCCACTTGAACGATTTCCGGGCACTTCATTTAATGAAATATTAAAAATTCTTTGCTATGGGAGCAGATGGAGTCCGATGATTCGGACTCCAAGGATGTGTCCTGCGTCTCCTACTTCCTTTTCCTTCGAATTGAAAAAGAAATTCAGTTCAAAGTGCAACTGACAGCGAGGACAGCAAGGATGCGCCTATCTCTGTGTCCTTTCTCCTTTTTGTTACCCATTACTCAATGGGTATAGTATGTTTGTACACATTGAGTCTGTTTGATATTTATCAGGATTAAAACAGGACCTAAAAGAAATTAACGGCTTAAACTTAAAATATATTTGAATGTTTAAAAAAAAAATGCTTTGGTTTGTAAGTTAGAATGGGTAGATAAATATTTAAGTTTAGTTATAAGCTTTTTTTTTTTTTTTTTTTAAATTTTTTTTTTTTTTTTTTTTTTTTTTATAATTTTTTTTTTTTTTTTTTTTTTTTTTTAAAATTTTATTTTTTTATTTTTTTTTTTTTTTTTTTTTTTTTTTTTAAATTTTTTTTTTTTTTTTTTTTTTTTTTTTTTTTTTTTTTTTTTTTTTTTTACCTAATAACATCCATCGAAATAAAAACTACAGTTTTGCAACAAATTTTTGGCACAGTCGTCAGAGTACAGATGATTGTAAGAGTCGAGTCCTTTTGTCTAGACTTTTCTTCCCAGTTTTTCCCTTCCTTTACAAAGAAAAGCAACTTTCCGTTTGGTATTGCCTTTTTTTTTCCTTTCTGATCGGATACATAAACTAAACTACAAAATCGCTTTCCAAGTTGCCACGAGTAACAAACTTTTTGGCAGTGACTGTTGTAGTTGTTATTGTTGCTTTCGGTTTTTGCCTGCCACAAATAAAATGAACAAACAAATTGAGCTCTCGACGTTGGTCTCGCTTTGTTTGATTGTTTGTTGCAGCCGCCCCGAAAATATTTTATGGAAAATGTATCGAAAGTGGTAGGAGGCAGTCGGTTGAAGTGGAATGAAAAAAACTAATTGTTGTGGGGTTAGATCGAACAATTCGGGAGATACAAATTGCTAAAGACAACAATGGACGGAAAGAAGTAATACTGCGAATTTGTTTGCAGATTGGAGTTTGCGAGTAGATGAAAATGGGGCCAAATTGAAAAAAAAGGGAAGTTATTAGATTAAGGGGAAAAAATCAAATATTAATTTTAGTATTCAATTTTAAAGAAAATATTCAAAGCGTTATAAAAGTAATTTTATTTAGTTTCCTTAAGATAAAGAAGTTTAAAATTAGTTCAGCGGTCAAATTTTGGTTCTACTTCTAGTTCATAAGACATCTTAATTTTTTTTATATTCATTTGTGCCAAATCGAAAATTTTCATTTAGTTTTTTATAAAAAAAAAAACTTTATAAAACTGATAAAAACAAGAAATGCTTAACCCTCGCTTGATATTCAGCAAACACTCCTCCGCAAAGCTCCAGTGCATCCAATTCAAAAAGTTTCTGGAAACTCGCTGCTTCGACCTCTCTTTTAAGTTGTGAGTAGCAACTAAAAAACAAAAGCCGAGCCAAGCCAACAGCAACAAGCGAAAATCTTAATCAAAGTTTGGTTCAAGTGCAGTAAACTATGTAGTTTATACTACCAACCCCGGGTCCTTCAAACTGATTTAGGGTTTCAACACGTTTCGAACTTCTTCTTTTTTGTTTGGCCATTCCCATTCCCATTCCCCTTTTACTTGGCCAGCAGCTCTCCATTACGTTTGTTTATACACTTTTTCGCTTTTTGCACTTCAAAATCAACAGCAACAATAACAATCAGCAAACAGTGGGAACAAAAAGTATTCTGCCTGCAAGTGGCAAATAAGATGAAGAAGGCTGGAGGAGGAACTGGAAATTGTACAATTTCGTACTTGAAGTCGACGAACAAATTTCCAACTGGTAAACTAAAAACTTGCAAATACAAAACAGACAACATCCGGGCCAGAAATAGTTTTAGGCAATGTTTTCGACTTCTTAGTCCTTTCTTTTGGCTGTTTCTTCAATTTGGCATTGTTTGATGTTTTTGCTGGCCAGCCGGCCACTCATGTGGATTATTATTGGCCAACTTAGTTAGCCAGCTCCTTGATGAGTAGAGTGCAGCCTCAAGTCCAGACATATTCCACTCTTCACTCGCTGACTTTTCTTGCCTTTCTTTGAATAAAGTTTATAAACAACAATTAAAACAATTTTTGCTGCAAATATGTGCAAAACTTTTCGCCTTGGCTTTTTGTTTAACATTTAAGTTACCTCTTGTGTATTTAATCAGTGGAGTTTTCTGTGGTTTCTTTTTTACTCAAGAAAATAAATAAATAATCAGAAGCTAAATACAGATCGTTTCAATATTTTAGAAAATACTAATAATAATTTATATTAAAAATTTCTTTTTATCTACGCTATCTAAAATTCTTGTATACAAATATTTTTTTAAGCTTTAATATATTAATATTTAATATTTTTTAAACTAATAGATTTCGTGTTTATTAAGACATTCATATCTACAATTTAATTCATTTTATGAATTCAAATGTATGCAGTAAACGTAATAATATTATTTGATAATAATCTTCAAAGGATTTCAAGTAGTTTACCCATAGATATTCGTTATTAGCCCAATTTTGTTTATGGAAATCATCAGGGGTCGCAGTCGCATAGTCGACCACATTGCTAAAATTTCACACACACACACACACACAGACGACGGTTTGCAAAACTCATTAATAACGGCGATCATGGGTGGCGCCAAGAGGGGGGTGCTAAAATGCGCAAGGGGTGGGGCGGTCAGGGGCGGATTGAAAACCACAAAATTGCATTGCATGACGGCCAATGGCGAAACACGCAAAACAACTAAATAACAAACAACAGGCGTCAAATTACACAAAACCCGAAACCAGAACACAACCAACACACATCGCACAGAGACAAATTAATTTCAGATTGGCTATTGCGGATGTGTGTATAGTTGTTTGTGCTTTGTAAAATAATCAAATGTCACCCCGCGTCGCAACGCACAAAATTCGATGATTAATTACGTCTGACGAAACGAAATCTACTAAATAATAATTATACAGTGAAACAGTGAAACAGGAGGTTCAGGAGCATTGCGGCGAACAAGTTCTGTGAAATAGTGAAGGTGGCTAAAATCCAATTTCAGTATTGTGGGTATTACAAATTGATGTAAAACATTATCCTCAGATCTTTCCTTTTTATATTTAATTAGTTTATATTATTTCTTTACAAAATTCCAAAGCTTTTGTTTTAAAATTTTAAGTTGTATGCCAAATGTTTGCTGTTGTTTAATACTAACTTATTTTTATTGCATCTCTTCTTTCTGTCATTTATACAGGGTCTGATCCGAACCCATTGGCATCGGCATATATGTCACAAGCCGCCGGTCTACCGCAATTTGGCAGCGCCAGTGCATTGTCCACTTCGCCGCTGGCCAGTGTCGCCCTCAGTGCCGCAGCTGCCGCCGCAGCGGGAAAGCAGATTGAAGGTGAGTCACCAGCTAAACCACACTGAAAAAATAAACACATTTAAATAAACTTTAAACAATTTTTTGAAAGTGAAATTAACACAATTTAAACCTTTACACTTTATCATCTTATAAACATTTTAATCAGTTCAACACGTCGTATACTCAATTTTTAATTCAACCACAAGGTTGAAGAAAAATGTTTTTCAAATTTCAATTGATAAAAATGATGTTACATTATTTTATTTATGTTAAGTTATTTTTTTTTTATCCCCAAGGTTTTCTAATATGTATGTGCTAAAAAATAAATTAAGTTTGAAGTGAATTTAATTTTAAATGTAATTTAGGAGCTTGGGTTAATTTTATTTAAGTCCACTCTTTTTCACAGTATTTGGGAATTTTGGTGGGTAATCTGAAATAGGATTTGCAGGGGTAAACGGGGAAAGTTACACGCACACGGCAGGAATAGAAATGTCTAAATGCCTGACATTTTGATAAATGTAGCAAAATGTCCGAATGAATGCTGCTGCGGTTGTGTCAGTCCAATACCAAATCGTTCGCTCTGCGCTTTATCCGCGCTTCTATTCTTCTCTGACATTTTTTATACTCTTACTATTAGAACGATAAATTAGAGAATCGAATTCTTTAAATTTCACTTTATATTTAATAAAATTTACTCAAATAAATTAATTTTAAGTTCACAAAATTCAACTAAAATGTTCTATAATTTTATAGTAATTAGTAGGGTACACAAATTTTGTTATGTAGCACTATCATTTCTAAATCCACGATTGTGTTTGTTTCTGCTGCAGATGCAACATCACATACATTAACCCGCTCATTGCTGTCAGCGTCATTCACTCGTGATGCGGTTATTTTTTTGCATCCATTTTTGCTGTTTTTTGTTCATTGGCCCTGCATTATATCCACCCACTTTCCCACTCCTCCTTCTCTTACCACTCCTTTCGGAATCCCACTTGTCATGGACATTTTGTGGATGTCTGTCTAATCTACTTAGTTTTAGATCTGCCATTGTTCTCGCTGGTTTTATTGTGCTGAAGGAAAATGGGGCCTTGCTTTTATATGAAAAGTCATCTATCAAATGCTTTGCAGTTGGATCAAGGAAAGGATTTGGGTTGAGAGAAGAGGAGGATATTTTCATAGCTTGAAGAGTGGTCTAAGCAGATTTTTGCAGCTTCAACAAATCAAAATCCCCAATATCTTAACCAACTCACAAGAATTTCAATCTTCTTTGCCGCCACGCCTCCTTGGATGTGTGTGCTCGCCGCCGCCCCTTTAATCCACAATCGAATGTCTTCTGCTGACACAAATCCTTCAATGCCATAAGCCAATGCCTCGGAGAGATGTAGCAAAAATCAATAAGATCAATCATCTTGTACACTTCACTTTTGCTGCTCCCCAAACTCCCCCTTCGCTAAGGAGAATTTATGAGGAGCGTTTTGGTGGAGCTTAAATTTTTATCAGCTCCCGGACACAGTGTAAATATTACACACACTTGACACACAATTCCATTAGTCAGACGTCGCTGTCGATATCGGGAAATATGGTATGGCAACAGCACAGAGCATTTCTTTTCCCGCCCACTGTGGATGTGGATGCTAGATGTGGATTTGTGTGCATGGGTCTGTGTACTTTGGCACACATAACATTAAAGTTGCAGCAGCAGGAGCTCTATTCCAAATGTTGGCCAAAATGCAACGGAAAATGTTTTGGCATTGCACTTTTTGCTATATTTCCGGTTACATAAGCAAACATCCTTTGAGTGGATGGTGGATGGGGGTGCTCCATCTGATGTGGATGTGCAGACGAAAAAACTACAATTTTTTGGTTGATAAAATAAAGCTTTAAATCTTTATATTCAAACTAAAAGTTAGTTATCAAGCTACGAGTTTTATCAAAATTATTTGCACAAGATATTATGAGGTATTACAAAATGTATAAAAAGTATGTTGTTGCATATTCATTTTTGTACTAATTTGGTGTTGTAATAAAAGTTTTGTAATTAAAGGTATATTACCTAAATAATTAAAGGTATATTACCTAAATAAAATAATAAATAAATATTATTTTAATAATTTAATTTCTTTGAGAACAGTTCACAAAGTCTGAAAAAAGATAGTGTCTCATTGTATCGCTTGGTTTTCAAGCTAATTACAAAAAAAGGCTTTCCGTGGCACTCAAACTGATTTTCGTATTAAATAGACTTCCGATTCAAAGTCTATTAATATTTTTTCCTCTGTATGTTATGCACCATATAGTGAGATATATTTTTGCAGTTGAGTGACTCTCTCGCCCTCATCGTCTCCCCATCTTCATCTTCGTCTCCGGCGACTCCTCCACTCCTGTTTGCCTCTCGTCCTTTTGTGCGACTCCTTGTTTGCTCTGCTGACTCATGACGTCGCCGAAAATTCCCTCCTGACCAACTGCAGCAACAACTATCCGGGGATACTGGAGGGGTCACAGTCCTGGCAGAGCGAGGATTTTGCGGAAGAGGACTGTCTGTGGAAGCACAACAAATTGCTGCTGCTAGCCGAAATGCGAAATGTGAGCTGCCATGTTTCGCCTCGCTTGGTTGGACTGTGAAAAACTATCATAGATGACTTGGACTTGCTCAAATGGAAGTCGACCCAAAAAGGGGGGAGAGGGAGAGCTAAGCTCTATATAATTATTGGACGAGATAAGGGAGATTACAGACTGAAAGTGGTTAATGGGTAATTGACTCTGATTCGCTCTCAGCATGATACTAAATTGAACCTCAAAGTGGCAAAAATGGTTGTGGCTCCAAATATTTTTGAACTGTATTTAAAGGGCTTTTTGAATAATGCTTGTCGTATTCAAACTGTATGTTAAGTTTCCTAAACTGTAACTCAATTTATAACAAACTTTTAAACAAATTATTGTCATTTATTTAACTTCTTTTTAAGCATTTAACTTACAATCTGTTGCACAACCAGGCCTGTACCTTTTCCTCTATTTCCTCTATCTAATCAGCTTAGAAAAAAGATTTTCCTTTGCCACACAACAATGATTTTGTAGCTTTTCCCTTTTCTAAGAACTTTCACATCGATCTCCTTGGATAGTGGGCAAAAAATATGTTTCAGAAAATCCTAAAAATGTCAGATTTATGCAATCTGCATGGGGGTAAAAAAAGAAAAGAAAAAAAAAAACCTGCAGCTACAATGTCTAGGACAGATAAATTCTCAACATGTGAAATTTATCAAATGACGACAGCTGCACAACAGCAAGAGGATGAGGACGATGATAGTGGGAGATAAGGCGGAAGATAAGGAGGGGCTCTGGGAGCAGGAAACAACTTATAAGCATGTAGACAGGGCCAGACGACAGGCACAAAATTAAGCAGGAAACAGAGGCAAAAGCAGCAAATAAAAAAAAATATATAATAAATATGAAAAATCTGGTGTAAAAATATAAAAAATAAATATCAGAAGCGGCCCAGGACTACGCTTTAAAGGAACTCTGGTTAAGAAGGGCACCGCAGGAAGGCAACAAATATGACAGTGACAGACGACGGGAATCCCCCGCCTTCAGGACCGCATGGTTGACCCTAAGGCGGCAGCGGTCGCCTCTCCTTCCGGCTGCATCCGGATTAAAGTCATGTGCATAAGCCGGAAGTTGGAATATAAAATAACCAAATGTGTGTGGTTACACAAAGAAGACAAGTGGGGGTTGAGCAAAATATATATAGTCAGAGGTTGGCAACTTATGCCCTGGAAGATGGGTGGAATTATTGCAAAGGGGATGATTATGCAACTGAGTGATTATGAGGCGGAAAAGTTAAAACGAAGAATAAAACATATCTTTATTTTCAAGAATATTAAACAGGATTAAATATTCAGCAAAATATTCACCAACGCATTCGAATTCAACAACATTTTAAACAACCTACAAAAATATTTTCAACAACTAGATTAAAAAATATTTCAGAACTTATTTTACAACACACAGATTTTTAACAACAAATGATTTAACAACAAAGCCAAATGGCCAACACAATTTCTCCCAGTGCAGCTTCATGCATAAGTCGCATTAAAATCAATAAAGAAACTTAGATATATGTGCACGCAAAACTGGAACTGTAGCTTATGTGCCATAGATTCCATTTTTCTTCCTTCCGCCTGGGTCGTGCCCTTGAGAGGAATAGGAAAATACGGAAAGACTTTCCCCCAGCTCAGTTCGGTGAGCGCGACAGCCAAGAAAATGGCAAAAAACCCACTGCAAAAGGTAGAGGAAATGTGCATCCCATTCCAGAATGCGAGTGCATCAATGGCGAAACGGGCAGGCGGCGACATTGGCAAGGCGGAAGGCGCATCTTTGCTCAGCGGAAGAGGAAAATGCAATATAGGAAATCGTTTTTCGCACACTGAAAAATTTCATCGGAGCAACATAAAAAAAATTTAAGTTGAGAAAAACAAAACAGGAAGTTTATTTGTATGTACGACGAAACGATGGCGAAAAGGAATCCTTGGCGTATTCCAAGAAGTTACACATTTCTGGTTACCAAAATGGGTGGAAAATATTTTGCGGTTGACAGCTAACTGAATTTATAGAAAGTGCAGTTAAACCAGACGGCAGAAGGATTTAGTTTTGAATATAAATTTTGTGGGTAAAAGAGGAAGCAAATATGCTTTGCGCACTAAAAATGCCTTAACATATAAATACCTAAAAATCATGATCTGCTTATTACTAAATTTAAAAAAATTAATTTATCAATTTTTTGTTCTTATCCAATTTAATTCATTTAATAAATTTTTATTCAAAGTGTCTGTGTGACATTTTGATATCAAGAAAAGACTAGAAAGTTGCACGACCCTAACATTTCTGTAGCAAAAAACAAAAAAATTATTTTAATAATGGCTACGTTTTGTGCCACCCACTTGAAATCTTTCTTGAAAATCTTTGAGTGCCATTCAAAATTGTTGCCTTCATTTGTTGCCCTAGAAACAACTCCTCCTTTCACATTTGTCCTTTCATCTAATTATATATCGTGTCGAGCCACACGTGTCGCTTGTTAGTCGCGTAATTCAATAGCTTCGAGCATTTTTAATTGGACTTTTTACTCCCCGTTTTGTTACTTCTCGTCTGAGCCTAAACTAATTGATGGGTGTGCAAAATTACAAAGCAACAAGTGCATCACGAGCCCTGAGTTTGAGTCAATTAATATTAAAATCCAGGCAACGTCAACGGCTTGTGACTGCTGAGGGCGATGCCGGTGGTGGAGAGAGATGCCTTCGGAGGAGCAGCTTTCTTCGCCATTCAATTTGGCTTCATTTTGTAATCGCATCAGCGTCGGGCAATCTGTCAGCAGTCAGTTTACCTTGAGGGCTTGGTGTGGGTACGGGTAAAGTGCGGAGGAGAGTGGGCAGATTGAGGAGGAGGAACCTACTGGGATTGCAGGCCTACGGTGGCCATCAAGTCATATATCATGGTGATCAATAGCAGGGCTCCTGGCAAACGATGATGGAGTGTGAGTTATGGGAGTGACAGTGGGTTGAAGCTGGTGGTGGATGTCCTCCTGGCACTACTACAAACTTATCCGATTACAATGAGTGTGAATCTCAGTGTGTGAGTGTGTGTGGGCCGACATCAAAGAGTGTGGCAGTTTAATTTTATGATAACTAGGACATTGTAAACTGAGTGTGGGAAATTGCATAGAAATAGCATACTTTTCTGAGAGAACTAATCATACATATCATAAGATCTTAAAACTAAAAGTACTATGATTTAAAAACTTCGAGTTTTAATTAAAGAACATTAGAATCAATTAATCTGGATACTGTTACTTTATTAAGAGAGATTTTTTAGCATGTTTTCTTTACTGTAAATTTGGCTACTTTGCCAAATTAACTTATGTATAGTTTTTAAAATTAGTTTGAAAATTTTTTTGTTTGTTTACTTGTTTTTAAAATGAAAGTCAACGTTTTTAACTTTTTTTTTACTCTCTAATATTATGGAAATACATTTTTTTTAAGTACATAACATTTTTTTCTCTGCTTTGAAATTCAATTTATAATTTTTTTCTTTTTCATATGATTATAATGCTTCTATTGAAAATCATTGTGCATCCTTTATTTTTTCGTGTGGTTTTTATTTGGTTGATAAAATTGAAAGACCGCAAAAAGCCAGCTGCTATTCGAAGCGTTTTGCTGTCATTAAAAAGCATCACGAAAGTGAAAACGCGACTGCTGACGCAGCTTTCTATATCCTACCTTCCCGTCTCTTTCCATCTGCTCCATATCCATCTCTTTCTGGCTGAGCCTTGGCTGCTTTGGCTGCTGCTGGTGGGTTGTGTTACCACCGGCTACCTACTCCCTACTCTCTACTCCCGACTGTTGACTGCTGACTGCTCATTGCCAGTGACGTTGACAGTAATTTGCACGAAAAGTGCAACCGCAGCACGAGGCGCGAGCCACGTTAATGTGCGTGTGACAGGGACAGCGAGATGGGCTGAACTGCGAATGATGATGATGATGATGCCGCAAAGATAATGATGGCGAGGGATAATGATGACGATGTCAGCAGTCGCAGGAGCACGTGCTGCTAAACAAAGTGTCAAACCCACACACGTAACGCAGACAGTTACAGTTGACAGCTGAGCGAGAGAGGCAGCAGCATCGTTTCCGCTTCCGTTTCGGCAATCAGCTGCTGCTCCACGCTCCCTCCTTCCCATATAATTTGAGTCTTTGTCCCCGCTCAACTTTCAGTCTCTATTCGGCGGGTGAGTGGGTGATTGTGGGGAAAATGGAGCTTAAATGAGTGGGTGGAACTGGTTAATTACTCGCTCGGCGGCAGCAAGGTGAGGCTAAAATGCATTACAAACATTACAAAGCCCGGTGACTGACTAACATTGATGAACCAAAAACGTCTAAAACCTCTTTGTAGACTGCAATATTTGACACTATTTTAAGTTTAGAAGCCTAACTTTAGTTTAATTAGTTTAAAATGAATTCTTTCCAACAAAACCTAATGTATATTGTTATTTCCCTTCTCTTCTTTCAGGACCAGAGGGCTGCAACCTATTTATCTACCATCTGCCGCAGGAGTTCACCGACACTGATCTGGCCTCCACGTTCCTGCCCTTTGGCAATGTGATCTCGGCCAAGGTGTTCATCGACAAGCAGACCAGCCTGTCCAAGTGCTTCGGCTTCGTGTCGTTCGACAATCCGGACTCGGCCCAGGTGGCCATCAAGGCGATGAACGGCTTCCAGGTGGGCACCAAGCGTCTCAAAGTGCAGCTGAAGAAGCCCAAGGACTCCAAGCCCTACTAGGCTGGAGAGGAGAAGCTGTTAACCACCAGGACACCGACTAGAGAAATACTGAGATTTGTGAAATATGGAGTAGTCAATGAATGAAGAGAGTTGCCCGTGTAGAGCGCGCGTTGCAAGAGTACACGAAGATGTGAATGTCAACGTTGTACGTATAATGAAAAACCAAATACTGAGCAGAAAAAGACATGAAATCAGTGCCAAAAGAGACAGCATCACTTATGATTTAGCACCGTTATATGTTGAATTAAATCAAAAAAAACAAAAACGTAAAAAAAAAACAAAGAAACGAATAATACAACTCTTAGACCGTAGTTTAGTTAACTTTCTGTTGAAGTTTCCTTCGAACCCAATCTTTTACGACTTGTTTTCCTATTTTTAAACTGGCGTACGAGTTGGTTGGTTAAACCATCACCTTTTTACTAAATATTTTGTACACATTTTCATGACTCACAAACGAAACTTAAAAATAAAAAAACAAAAAACAAATACAAAGATATGTTCGAGTGTTAGTTTATAAGTTTTTGATATATCTCATAATTTTATACTCTTTCTTTATCTGTTTGATTTGTTCATCTCTCATGTTGCAAGTCACAATGAAGTTCTTTATCATAAATATATACGCATATGGTATATATTCTAGCTATAGTTACAAGTTACTCGTTTTGTTCAATGGATTATCTCTTTTTATATCTTCACCTATGCTGATGTGCATAACTAGTTTTTAGTTATCTGATTTGTTACACCCCCAAATTAACACACATTTTTATTTGTACTGAAAAGAAAGAAATGTTTTTGTTATTAGTAATACTTTTCATTTTATATTTAATTAAACAAATTTACATACGCTTATCAGTGTTAATTATGCGACATGTAAAAAACTATGCATAAAAAAGGAAAACAAACCAAATGAAATCAACAAAAAAAGGAAAATTTGTTATTTATGTTGAAGTCTCATTCATGGAGTTTATTATTTTATTTTTTAGTACCTATCTCTCGCTACAGCATCCAAATTTAAACAAATCTGGTATTATACACTTATATTTGATTCATTTTCTTGTAAACTTTATGTAAGTTTAATTGGCTTTTTGTCGTTGCACATCCTTGAAGTAGATAAGTGCCTTATGTAGCATACTTTGTTTATGTAAAAATCACGCACATACATATGTAAACACTTCATACCACTACATGCATATATAAATAAAGTTTTGTTCTCTGTTTCAAATGCACAAAAATATATATTCAATATGAGTGTTTCAATTTTTGTTTATCTTCATTTGCTTAATAACACAACAAGGTAATTCTTTGTGTTTAATGTTAAGTTTGGGAATGTGTTTATGTAATATTTTAATTTTTTTTCAGTGTGTTTTCAAGATGACTTATCACTCCACACAACAGAACACCGACGTGTACAATTTGTTATTAAATGTTAACTTACAAAACATTTTTATTTATTCATCAGATGCCATCTTGACGTTCACTAAAACTTTACCATTATTTAACTTTTGGAGAAAAAAGTAATGTGGTTGTGGTTGATGCAAGCCGCCAGTTGAAAGGTGAGTTTAACCTACCTTAAGGTTGATTTAAAATTATCTAATTTTATTCTCTCATTTCAGTTGTATACAAGTCGTTTTAGGCTAACGCATAGGTCCCCCTGAAACTTGTAAATATTATGCGCTTGAGTCTCGAGAATCCTACAAAATAAACGCCTACTCCATTGCTGTCGCATACAAAAACTGTCACCAACTGTAAATTTTAATACAACAAATTTGAAAAACTGTAAAAAAATTAACAAGAAAAAATGTTGTACGATAGCCAAGAAAAGCATTTTATAAGCTTGTAAAGCAAACTAATTTTAACAAAGTAAATATATAAAAATATAAAAAAACACTTCTATGATTTGAGGTTAAGTTAATTTAATTGATTTTGTAGCTGAACAAAAGCATTGACAAATCAGATGAAAAGGTTAGCTAAATTTTTTTGTTTTTAATTTAAGTTTTCAAATTGATTCCCAGTCTAAGCTTTTTGCATTTTATACAAACTATCTGGATGTGGCTTTAAGGGGGGAGTACACTTTGAACGTCCAAAAAGTAAGGCATTTTCGTTAATTTTTTAAGCAATTAAACACTCAGGAGGGCAATTATGTTATAACCCATTTATTACTCATCCTTTGAACTACAATTTTTTTTTTTTGAACTCGATTGTCGTCTCCATGTGGCCGGTGCACCAGGTCGCGTGGGGCGTCCTCGCGCGGAAGTCGGTATACGGCGGGGAAAATACTCCTTCCCATGTGATAATGGAACAAAAATGGAACTAAATCCTGATTAGTAATGAAATTTAGGTTAGAAATACGCGGCCCGATTTTTAAAAAAATTTTTTTTTTAAGTTGTGGCCTTCGAAAAAAAAAGTCAACTTTACCCTAAAAATGCTTACAAAATCGTGGATTAAAAATCCATTTTGACAAAATCGAAAATGTGGCCGCGTATTTCTAAGCAGAATTTAATTCTGAACAAGAAAACATAGGCGATATCCAAATTTGATGATAACTGGTTAGAGTTTTTCCCCCGCCAGTTTGAAAAAACCCGTTTCGAGATACACGCGTTTAAAGATGTGCTTGTACATGTACATGTATGGTACATGTTTTAGGAAATCGCTTCGTAAAGCGGTAAGGAATATTCTGGCGGACTGGAGTCTTTTCTAAATTAAAGTATACATCTCAAGGAACATTTTAAGCAAAAAAAAAAAAAAATTTTTGGAAAATTCAAAGTGTACTCCCCCCTTAAATTAAAAATAATTTTAACGCAGAAATTTGCATTCACCTTAGGAGTAAGCTTAATAAATGAAAAGTGTTCTGTGTGTAATTAAATGTGTAATTAATAACTAGCGGCTAAGTGTAATTTTTTAGAGAAACAAAGCAAGGCTGTGTGTTCTGAATAGATCTTAAGCGAATTCCACTTCGGACAAATTAAATTAGAATGCTATTTAATGTGGATGCTGAAACAGAAAATAATAGTTTGCAAAAACCCCGAAAATGTTATCTTAAGGCAGTAAACAGCGAGAACGTAATTCTAGTGATAAAACGCAGTTAGTTAAGCGAATGGATTATATGTATTCAGTAAGTCTAAAGTGTATATTGGTACACAAAACACCACCCCCACACAATCACACATCAGAATCCAAACAGAATAAGTAAATCAATAAAAGGTGTCATGATTTTTATTAAAAAAACGAAGAACGCGTTTTTTACTGGCTCAAACTCACACAAACTGACGCTGGATAATTTATCAAAAATGTCTTCAGCCAAAAACTTTGCGAGGAAAAACTTTCGGCCAAGGAAAGTCGGGAAAAATAAACGAGAAACACACAAAATGTTGACGACTGTGAGAGAGAGAGCGAGAGTAACTAAAGGAAAACTTCAACAATAAACGAAATATTTTGCTAAACTTGCGATTTGCATATGAGAAACTTTGTGCCAATTGTGGAGCTGTCGGTGGTGGCGGGGAAAAAGGAGAGGAAGGATTCTAAAACGAGAGTACGAGGGACCAGGCAGGACGTGTAAACAAATTTACCAACTACGTGACGCAGCCAGTTCGTTCCGGTCTTCTCCAGGCGGCATTGCATAATCCAAATCCAAGTCGAGTCTTAACGCAAGATTTATTCCCATTTAAATCATGCGTGGAAAACTTTTTCCTCAGCTTCTGTCGACAGCAACTGCCATTCGGAGTTTACACGGCAATAATTTCGTCTTGGCATATTCAAATATTTTGGCATTTGATTAAGCCGAAAAGTTGTTGGCCTTCCTTTTTAGCCAAGTCCCCATAGATCCACGCTGCAACAATGGCGAGAAGGAGGGAAATTGATTGTTGGCTTGGGATAAGCGGCTCATTGATCTGGGCGGCTGATGAAAATGTGTGGAAAACTGCGAGGGGAAAGCCAATGTCTGATACACTCATATACAAAGTTGTGTGTTTAGTGGAAAAATATTTGTTTTTTTATGGGTCTTTAGTTTATTGTGGGTAGTTAGTTTATTTTTTTGAGTTGATTTGTCTAATACTTATAGGTGAAAACTAAACACAATTTTCGATGACAGCTTAAAGTATTTTAATTATTTTTTCCAGACACTTTCTTTATTATGATTATACTAAGCCATCATTAAATAGAGAGCGAATGCTTTTCTGTCAAACCTTTTTAGACCTTCCAATTTGAGAATGTCTTAGTGTGTTTACAAACTAGTCCTGCTACTAAGTCAACATTTCCTGGGAAACCTCTCAACTAACGCTTAATCGAAATTCCTTCCACCCCCGTCTTCATCAGTTTCTGGTTAACAATTTGCCAACGTTTGATGAGATCTTTTGTCATGCTCCACTGGACAAATCGCTATTAAGGCCACTAAATTTGAACCGCATCAACGAAGCGCGTTCCATCGACGAGCCTGTGGGATTGGGAGGACATGTACATGTATGCAGGATGTATTCCAATCTAGACGCGAACATGAACATCATGGACAGGGACAGGGACTGGGACTGGGACAGGGACAGGACGAACACCGACACGGACATGAACAATATGTGGGGGAAAAGGCGTGGGAAAGCGTTGCTGGGGAAACCGAGGCAGCAGATTAGCAAAGTTTGTAATTACGTTGGTAATTGATTAGGTTCGAACAACAAACTGCTAATAAGATTATTGCAGTTGAGAACAAACCGAGCTGAAAAAACAAAAGCCCAGGCCCACGTCCACCACCCATCGCCCTCCTATCTGCCAAATTATCCTCTAACTCTGGCAGAGTGAGAGATGAGAGGAGCGGAATGGGGTACCAAAATTAAAGCGATTTGTTGTGCCACAAGTTCTGGATACACTGAGAAAAATTATGTAAACAAAACAAGGAGATTTATTAGCAAAATATTTAATTGTTTGTGATGAGAACAAATACGATATTTAGAGATTTTTTATGAGGCGGCCAGGGTGTAATTTTTAATGATATCAAAAACTATTACCTAAAAACTTATAGGAACACATATTAAATAATAATTTGCTACCAAAAACGTTAACAACAAATTTTTTTTCGAAGCTCGTAATTTTTGCTTTATTTTTACCTCATTTCGAAAATTTTTCCCAGTGCACTTAGCAGCATCCTTTCCGAACACCCCATTCGCCTAACATCCGCTGTTTGTTTGCACAATTTGCACAGCGGGGGCGGTTGGGGAGTAGGGAGTAGGGGGCGTGGATGGGGCCACAAGTAAGCTCACGCAAGCCGGAAGAACAACAATCGACCACCGAAATAACAATGGATTTGGCGCGTTTGCCCGTTTTTGGCATTGGGCGTATTGTTAATGGCATTGCACGCACATCGATGGGGTTCCCCGAAATCAAGAGGCAGTGGGTGGAAGAGGAGGGTGCAGAGTGCAGCAGCAACAGCGGAGGAGGAGATACATCCACATACACAGAAGACAAACAATTTAGCGGCGTTGCAATGTGGACAAACAATCTATGGCCAGAAAGATGGTGTGCAAAACCAAAGTTGAGGCAAAGTGAAAAGGAGACGAGCGAGGTTTTGGAAGATAGGGAGCTGTGGGTTTCCCAGTTGGAGCACATCCTTCGCAGAGGCCACAAAAAGGCGGATGCGAATAGGTCAGCCTAGGAAAACAGTGAAAAAAAACTGTACAAAATTAAAAATATTCGGAATAAAAACTTACAACAAATTTAGTTTTACGTGTTAGCCTAAACCAATTTTTTATTTCAGATGACAGTTTTTTTTAACCATTTTTATTTCAGATGACAGTTTTTTAATATAGATTTGGTTATAAAAAGTGAAATTCCATGTTTTTTAGTAAAGTAAAAAATATTTTTATTAAGTTGAGAACAACTCGAGACACTCGGAAAACTATAAGTCGAGCTACTGAATGATTTTCTACCTCGAGCAAAAGTTTGTACATGGGTAAGACAAATGGCTGGCCAGGCAAATCAGTCAACAGTCCTTTGTTCCATTCACTGGCCACCTCTTTGATGTTTGGTGGACGACTGGACGTCACCGCAACTGATCGGCCTCCTAACTAACGGTGGCCGTCCTCCACTGAACGGGAGCGACAACAGCTGATTAAAATCCTTGGCAGTCCGTTTCCTGTTCGCATTGCATCCTGCCCGTCATCGTCATCGATCACACTCCAAATCGAACTCGAACTGCACTTGCATACGCACACAGTCACAAGCACTTGCACATGCACTTAAAACAACGTTTTTGAAATTTCATAATATAATTACAAATTTATTTTTCATTTCCAATTTTGTTCTGAGATAATGAGATAGAAAATTATATTTTTAAATAATCTACATAAAATACACTTGCATTTGTTCTACATTTGAAAAATCACCCAAATAGTTGGCAAAGCTGTAAAAAGTTGTGATAACATTTTTAAGCTTTAAAACATTAATTTGCGGTTTTTTGTTGGAATTATTACAACTTTTTCCTTTAACGAAAATTTCAAAAGTCCTTAAGATCAAATAGTAAGATCAAAAAATTAATTAACGTGAAGTATTTGATTATTACAAAATTGGGGCCCTTTCTAAACTGGAGTAATAGATTTTTCCAAGTGTACCAAGCAAAGTGTGTTCGATTTTGAAGGAGAAACCGAAACCCGCTTGGGAATCGCTGCAATTTTGCACGTGAACACGCTTCAGCTTTCTTCCTCGGCCCGCTTCCCCTCACTCCCCTCTTTCCCCCTATATGTATGTATATATCCGTATCACTTCCAGTTCACTTGACAGATATGGCGGGGGCGGAGGGGCGTGGCCAAACGCCTTTCCCGATTCGCTTCTTCGGCTGCTCCTGCTCCTGTTTTGAAATGCATTGGCAGAGACATGAACGGATGGCTTTGGGATAGAGTTGTGGGAGAGGTTAGGGGTTACAACAGAGTGCAATTGTTATTTTTGTAGGGGCTTGGCTGCAGGAGGAGGAGGAGGAGGAGGAGGAGGGGGTGACGGAGGAGGGGTCATGTTAGCCAAGGTAAAAAATCTCGGCAACTAACCTAGTTTTTGTGCTTTTCATGCCACAGTTCCCTCTTGATGCAGCCAACTACTCGTATTTTTGTGTGTGCGGCTGGGTTTTATGACAGGCGGTTCGATTCTACCCCATCCCACCCATCCCATCGATATGATTGCCCAGTGAGTGGAGTGAAGTGGGTGCGGGTGAGAGTTTGAAATCCGTTACTTGTGGGATATTGCATATTGATTTGGCAAATGTGCCGGGGAGTTGCTGTTGGGAGTTGAATGGCAGATGAATATGGGGATCCCCTTCTATTCCAGCAGCGGAATTCCCTCTCAGTACTGTGATTAAAACGTGTTCACCATGGGGGTAGAGCATATTGTAATTATGGATTCAAAATAGATAAAACTACTTATTGAATTATATGCTTTTATATCGTTAAGAACTTTTATATTTTTTTTTTTTGGTTGTAATGTGGTTATCAACAAATAAAACTTATCCTTTTCTTTAAAAAAATATTATTGTTTTATAGATTTAACAATGACTAAAGATATAGTGAAACAAATTTTAAATTAGATCTTTGCTTATGGTTTAACTATTATTTACTTAAAATAAAAATCAACCAGCTTGACTTTGTCTTAAAAAACATTGTGGTACAAACGAAAATTACTTACATAAAAAACCTGTTTTAATTTTAATAAACTAAATCGGTTATTAAGCAGTTTATTAGGTGATTATTTTTAAAGTTGGTATTTTAAAGGGTGATTTCTGCAATAAAAATTTGTTTCAGATACAACATTTTCTCAAACGGATGTCGCTAAAGTTTTAAAATTTAACTTAACAAGCTGATTTCATTTAAAATCAGACATCCTGTCAAACTAAACAATTTCCGTTTAAGCAGGCCTAATCACATCAAAGTTCGACCAGTTCGTTCCGTCCTCCTGCTTTCTCCTTTCTCCTCCTTTCTCCGGCATCCTGTTGCCTCCTTGGCTACAATAACACAATTTATGCTTCCTGTTGTTTACCCGAGCTTTTCCCTTCCACAAACGCCTGCGTTTTATTATACAAAATGTTATTTATTTATTTATTTTTGCGGCAAAACTTATTTTTCCTGTTCCGCACATTCCTCCCCCACCCGTCTGCCGATGATTACGCAGATTTTCCGAGGGGGCAAGGGGTAAGGGGACCAGAGGAGCCGCTGGCAAAATCAAAATAAAAATGAAAATAAAACAACGGAAAAACAGAAACATTAAAAGCAGCCGCCGCCGCTCAATTGAAATGGCGAAGGGGGTGGTGGGGGGGAAATGAAAATGGAAAAGATGGAAATCCGCTACTTGAAATCTTGCCAGTTGTTTTCTTTGATATTGGGCGGTGCACGTGGGAAATAACAAGCGCAAGCCGAAGAAAAACTTTGTCATACACCAGCAGGAAAATAAGAAGTGTGCGAGGAGCTCCTCGGGTTTGAAAAACTTTTCCATATTTCCATGGAAATACTTGAAGCTTTCTCTGCTCAATTTAACTACCCACATTCGACCATAAAATTTGAGCCACACAGAATTCCATTTCATTTCACTCACATTCAGCACTTCCTTTAACGCTCCTTTCATTTCATTTGATTTGATATTTGCCGGTTGTCGGACTGCGTAAATCTAAATGAAATCAAATTCATGTGACAAAATGGCTAAAAATGCATTTTATTACACATTCATACGGCTCGATTCGGTTCGGTGGGATTTTGTTCAGTTCAGTTGCTTCTCTGCAATTTCATGCCGCTCGGTCTGCTGTCATAAATTTGCAAAAAGCATTTTGCAACATGAGAAAAACTCAATTAAAATGGACTTTAGCTTTATTTCTGCGTGACAAGACGCAAATCAGAATATTTCACTCAGTCATTTCCCACTGCCCCTCCTTCTCCTGTCCATCACTCTATGGCGAACTCTGCCAAGCCACAAACTGTACATCAAATATAAATATAACAAGAAGCGGCTAAACTATTTCAAAGCGGCTTTTGCGAATATCAGGTGCTCTGACCTGAAAGGGTTTTAAACATCGAGGGTTTATCTTCAGGTAAAGAAAAGGCAATCGTGGATTACATGATTGCTACTATAGAACATTTTTATGGATTTAGCTTTTAATTGAAATAAATTATCGTTATTTCATGTAATTTACCTAAAGTATATCTTGTACAGAAAATAATCTAGCCCTTTGTTTTTAGAAACAGGCTCAGATTTATCAACCATACTTTTTTATAATAATATTAATAGTTTTAAAAAACTAAAAGAAACGCTTTCCGGTTTAAAAGAGCGCGCTCTTTTATAGATATCGATAAATTATCGGCAAAAAAAACAAGTTGGCAGGCCTGCATGCGAACCAAAAAGTGTTACGCCGCCAGATAGCCAGATAGCCAGCCAGCCACAAGTGAAACTTATATAAAGCGTTTAAAAAGGACTATATTTCTTTTAAGGAGCACCCAATATTAAACACGATTTCTACATATTCTAACAAGTAAAACTTAAAATCGAAAACAAAACTTATGAATCTTGTCTAAATAATCTTACAATTTCTGCTTATAAAAATGTTACATTATATTTCCCCATCCTCACATTCCTAGTCATGACTGTTTATATAAGCAGCTTTATCACCTAATCAAGGAGTTTTTCTTTTGGTTAGGGTATTCTATATCTGACCTGCCCCTTTCCTGTCTTCATTTGTAATGCATTCATCTTTTTCCTGCATATGAGTGTCTGAGTGCGGGCTTGGAAATTCGGTTTCCCTGTGCCCAAAAATGGCCACACAATAAGGACAACAAGTAGACAAGTTACTGACAACACACAGACTCCATCGCATATGTGTGCTCCCCTCCACACACCCACTGATCCTGGTCCAGACTCATTTCAGCTTAATGCTGTGGTCTGCTGCTGCAACATTTTTTGGCTTAGAATTTTGAAAACTGCTCCGACTTCGTCGACTGTCTCCGTCTGACATTTTGCTCGGTTTGCGGCATCTGGGAAAAAGGGAATAAAAAGGGGGACTGTTAAGAAATCAACTTTCTGGCTTTTGCGGTTTTGTGGGGCTGAGCTTTGGACTGGGCTAAAAAACAAAATTTTCCTTCTAATTGGCGCACTTTTGTTTAGCATATTACGTATACGCCTTGAGGACTGGGCAGAGATTTTCTTGACTTTTTTAGGTTTAGTTTCTTTTTTCGGTTGCAGTGTGTGTGTGTGTGGATTAAAAGTCTTAAAAACATCTAACAAGCTAAGCAATTACCATGTTTTATATGCCTAATGAGAGGCAGTTGTACTCTACTAAATGGGGGAATGCTTTTTGTCTTGCACTTGCAAGGGGCTTCACCATCATGAAAAGTGTGATAAGTGTATCTTTATGTAGTTCCCCAAATTACTAATTATTTTTTGAGTTCTCGAAGCCTTGATTTTAAATATTTTTGCTTTTAAAGAAAACATACAAATATTTTAAATTTAGTTAAGCCCTCTTTCCGTTTCATCTTCAAATGACTTGTTCTATTGATTTTTGTAGCAAAAGTATATGACAAGATCGTAAAACCTAAAATATAACCATTCAAATTTATGATTTACCCTTCAATCTCTTATTTCCGCGTGTGCCTCAATTTATTTCCCCTGATTTCACTGTGTTATCACCAATAAAATATTTCAATGTGATCCAATGACGCTGTTTTTTATATCCTGGCTAATATAACTCACTACCCCCCTCCCACCCCCTTTAACCCCATTCCGCCCAGGCTTAACCCTTCACACGTTGATGTTGGAGTGTACTCGCATATGGACAAATCAACTGCGTTGCCTCTGGCTGTGCTATTAAATTTATGACGCAAGTAAATTGAATTTTAAATTTGAGTATGACAAATGTGCCACGCCCACCTTCGTCCGCCCACCTCTCCGCCGTGGGGATAGAAATTGCCTATGAGTGTTCGCACAAAAGTCATAAGTCGGCAAACGAGCTGCAAAAAAAGGTTGGACTCGCAACAGCAACAGCAACAACAACAATACGTGACTCGAACAAAACATATAACCAAAATGTGTGGGCGTGGCAGGTGTTTGCAGCCCCTCCCCTGCCCCTGCCCCTTTGCGTTGGCAGTTGGCAAAGTGTTGACGCAGTGACTAACTGAAACTGCCTCTCCTGACTGATTGAGTGAATTTGAGATTGACTGACAGTGGTGGGTCAGAGGGGGTTTTTTTGAGAGGGGGGTAGGGGGCAGGACAGCACATCAAAATCAGCACAACTGTAATGGAAACGACAAATACGTGCGTTGTTTTTCAAAAAATAAAGTGAAAGCTCGCACAGTGGCACAGCCGAAGGTTTGAATACTCTAAAGGAAAATGTCCTTCACTCGATAATAAGAAATATATGTATTACAAAACTAATCACTAAGTTGGCAGAAATAAAATTTAACTAATAAAATCTTCTTCAAAATGTTGAGTAAAGTTATATTTATAGTATACTTATTATAATATATATTTACTTTCTATCTAAGTACTATCAGTGCCTTATCTTCATGCAACCAACAAAGTCACACATATATTATATAACCCCCTTAAGGGAGGATATTTCCCACCTGAATCGACGTAAACAAATTACAATTCCTGCAGCCAATTATCCGGCTAAAAGAAAATCGAAGCCATTTTCTTTCTATTAGCCCGCAAAATCAAATATGCAAAATTATACACTCCCTTAAAACTCCAGCACAACTGACGGTGAAAGGAGGATGGCAACTTGAAAATTCCTCACACGTTGCCGCATTTGTTTTGCCATTGGCATCAAATGTAGCGTTAACTTTGGCTCTTCCCCGCCTGCCCTCGGGAAAATCTCGGTGAGGAAATCAAATTACCAAAAACTCAACCGAAATGCTCAGCAAAAAACTCACGTGTCATGATGCACTTGAGACTTTGGCGCATTTGTCGTCGTCGTCTGTCCCCTTATCTTTTTTCCTTTTTTCCCTCGGCTTCCCTGTATCCTGTCCCCAAAATCTCCCTGCTCCGGCAGGACTTGTCATTGTTTTGAACAGGAGCTGGCGACAGGTTCAGGAATAGACATTGACATTGTCTGACAACGCAAATCAAAAACGTATCAAATAAAAGTTTGTACTTTCCTTTCCTTTTCTTGTGCTCCATTTTTTTTTTTTTTTCGTATTTTTGCGCACTCAACACGTGCTCACCTCCGTCAACCCTCGGGGATAATTTCTCCAGCAGTGCGACAATTTTCGTGGGTAGCACAACCACTTGGGGAATTTGGGGGCGCAAGAGGTTTACAAAAGTGGATGACACACAGAGCTTCCACTAGAGATGACATGGCGTAATGTCAGACAAACAGGAGAAAATCGAAAAAAAAGCATCTGAAAAACTAAATTTCAATAACATTGTGTAAACTAAAAATTTTTACATGACGAGGATTTTGATTGAATTTTTTATAATACTAAGGGAATTCATACCAATATTAGTGGTTAAAAGGTTACTTAGGAAAATAGTTTTTATATCTGGTTAATTGTTAATAAACAAATAACCGAAAACAGACTTACTACGGTGGGCCTGCTGATGCTGAAGAATTCGCGTTGTTGCTAGTTTTTGACTAAAATTATAGTACCCTGAAAGAAGAGCTAAAATATATTAAAATTTACAGCATTTTCAACATTGTAGCAACTTTAATACTATAAATGCTTGAAACCCCATTACCAAAATGTTTGCGGACACGTGAGCTTTAATTGTGTGTGCCTGTGTGGTTTGGTGGGGTGCTAATTAAATAACCAAAATGCTGTGTGGCAAAGCGTTGGCCGCCTACAAAACCTCGAAATGCATATGATTAACCCACATATGTAGTGAATGGCCCCACTTCCACCCCTAAAACCCCTCAAATCAGCTGCAGGCCAGCAACCACCACCCTTTCATCACCACCACTACCACTCCCCCTGCTCCTCTGTGAGTGGTTGAATGTGTGAAAGTGTGCTTGCATAATTTCATTAAAATAACTGTCAAAAATTTCACGTATGCCCACACACGCGGTATAGAAAACCCGGGAAAACCCCTTTGCCGAACCCAAAACGCTTTGAATTCAAACGAGAATTTTCCAAAGACCCCTCTGCACACCGTCCCTTTTGCCTGGGAAAGCTGTCAATAGGAATTCTGCAGGTGTCAAAAATATTTCAGGCATGGAAGTGACTGTCTATCCATCCTTCCTCTCTCCCTTTGCCAAATTGGCATAAATTGCTTTAGGGCTTGTGGCTTACACTCGTCTCCCATGTGTGTGCGTGTGTGTGAAATTAATTTTCATTATTGGATTTTCCGACTTAGACATCATTATCGTGTTCTTATCGATACATACTCGTATAGTAGCTGCCAGCTGAATTTCCCTCACTCTCGATGTGGCGCCTAATCGCTCAGAAAGCGCTGAAAATTTCCACACAAAAATGACAAAATGACAATTGAGTTTGCCCTATGAAAAATGCTGCTGGCGCCTGTCAGTTCTGCTTTTCAATCGAAATCGGAATTGCAATTGGCGGGCAGGATGAGGGAAAACCGCACAGAAGGCAGGGATCTCTCACATGGATTAAAGCGGATTGTGGAGCAACGAGCAGTGGATCAATACATTAGTCCGATTCTATTTGGACATAGTCTAAGTTTATAGAGAAAAATAAAGTTTAAAAACTTGTTGCTCAATTATAAAAAGATTTGTTTAACTTTTAGTTTTACCATGCATTAATTATTAGGTTTTATTATGCTTTTTGCATTGTAAGAAAAGGTTTTTCTTGGTGTTCTAGTTAAGAAACAGCATTATTTTCTAAAATTTCTTATTTTTTTAATGTTCCTATTTTGTTAAGAAGTCTAAAAGTTCACAAAAAAAATACTTTTTAATAAATAAAATCTGAAACCAAACCCTAGAGTTTTTGGTAGGTGACAACCCAAGTTGACTTTAAAGTATCGATAAGGCTTTGTAGATTTTCTTTGACATTTCATTTGAGCTTGTCAAGTTGACGTCTTCTCGGAATATAAATATAAAAAAAAAATAGTCCAGTCAATCCCCTAAGCTAAATGGCCCCAAGGAAGCGCATTTCGAAGATCGCCTCGAGGATTGTGGAGCCGGTGATGGTGATGAGAATTGAGAGCAACCGCCGTTCGATCGGCAGCCAAACGAATGTCCAAGACAAGCTTACGAAGCGCAAGAATATTATGGATAAGATTAGGGCGCCCCAGAATCTGGCCACCTACCTCATGCCGGCCATTCCGGTGAATCCAGTCAATCCAATCGTGGTCACTACCGGTCCGAATGAGAAGGCCTGCCAGGTGGAGTGGGTTGGTTCAGGGGACTCTACCATCTTGGTGGCTACTCCAAACGTGCAGATGATCAACCTGAAGTCCATCGTGACCCGGCGACGCATCGAGGCCAACCAGTGGGATCGGAAGCGTTTGACCAGCCTGCTGGCCCTGATCAACAGGGAACCGCCGCCAGACTGGGAAGTGGCCAGCCAGATGTGGCTGGAGGTGGCGCATCTGGAGGAGCGCATCGAGACCTACGAACGGAGGGAGCTGCTCGATGACCAGATGAAGCTGAAGGAGGACGCGGAGCAGGACAAGGCCAAGCCGTCAGCTGAGATGTAGGATATGTTCAATACCATTTTTGTCATGAATAATTATACGACATAATTAAGGAAACTGAGTCATTTTGCCTTTTATATTTTGTTTAATATTGTTCTTAGCCAAATAACGTTTTTTTAAAATGTTTTATACTTTAATTTGGCTTCCATAAATTTTTCATTTTTACTTAATATGTTTTAAAGAAATTTGCCTTACCAAGATATTAAATATCTTTATTTGCAGCACAAATTATCAGGGACATCCGATTTAGCATAGACTTTTAAAACAACAAAACTGGCCATAAAAATAGGTATTGTTGCTTTTCCAATCATACATAATTTCAAAGTCCACAATGCATCCAGATCATTGTTGCGTGTTCTCATTGTGGAAAACTAGAGCCCATTGTGAACCTGTGCCATCACACATTTCAATTAAGACTCGACTCAAAGAGTTTTCCGAATATGACAGAGAGCAAGTCCATTTTCCAGGCATTGTGCTCGCAAGATAATGAAGAAGTGGCCTCCACTCACTCCCCCTGTCCATAGATTTCCGTTCTCTGTGTGTGTGCTCCACAAACAATTTTGTGGAAGCCACAGAACTAACCAAGCAAATAATTTGCCAAAATTCAATTCTGCTGTGAATATGAATATGCAGATATGCGGATGAGGATGAGGATGGGGCTTCGAGCTAAACAAATTACAAATAATTTGCTGAAATTTAATATGATTTTCAGTTTGGGTTTCAGTCGATTCCGTTTTCCGGGGCTTCCTGTTTGCGCTTCATTGCCAGCTTAATTGCAAAGTTTGCTCCGCATCGAATTCGGGTTTTTCTTGGATGGGGATGGGCCAAGCAACCAAAACGAATCCAAATCGAATCACGTCCACTCCAACGAAAAATGTCAGCTTGGAGAGCATTCAAATCTTTGGAGTACTTCGATTCGGCCCTCGAGGTGGGCCGCAGAAACTTTTCAAAATCAACGCCGCTCACCTTTCGCCAAAGGACGTGGACTGACTTGAAAATAAAAGGTGGGCGTTGGAAATCGAAAGGAACTCGGAACTTGGAACTGGAAACTCGGAACTCAAAGCTCTCGCAAACATTTTCGTTTAATGAGACCAATAAAAGGTTTGGGCCTTTGACTCGACCTGCTTGCCTGCGAAATCAAAAGTTTCTGCAAATTGCATTTCGTAATGGCAGCGAAGCTTAAATCTTTTATGAGTCCTTCTCCCTTTTTCCTGGTCCTGTGTTCGAGTGTGCTTTTGGTCCTGGGTGCCTGGGCGGGCACAAATAAAATAGAGCCAAATGAAAGTGAAATTGAAAACTTACGCACGTGTCGCTGGATGGTTGAACCCTTCTGGGCACTAATTGTTCACATGGGAGGACTTAAAGAATGCGAAAAGGGTTCCGCCTCAAACGGAATGGCCAAGTGATTGCAGGAGGATGGGGAGTCCGGATACATCGATTGGAATCTGCTATATGGCAAATCATTTACTGGGTATTTACAAAATTATTCAATGACTTTAAGTTTCAAATGATTTCCTCTTTTTTATTCAGTTACCCAGATTCAGATGACTTAACAGCATTAGGTATAAGTTGTATAATCAGTTAATCAGCAATTATAAGTTACCAGTTATCAATTAGGAAAATGAATAAAAATTATTCATTAAAACGGTATTGAAAATATTTAAGTAAAACGAGTACTATAATGTTTTCCAGAAAATATGAAGCTTGTGTTATTAAAGTTAATCAAACTAAAAGTTGAAGACTATTAGTTACCTTTTATTTTCATACTTTTTTTAGAATCGTAGTTGTATAGTAAGCATAAAAAAAAGTGTATACCTACTATAAATTGTCAAGAAAGTAAAAATGAATGAGTTTCACATCATCATTAATTTTAATTAAGTGCCATTGAACATTTGTAGTAAATTATATTTTCACATCCCTACAGATTTCGGTTACAATTTAATCAGAACCCGGGGCAGTGGTGTCATAATTTCACCTCAACAAAAAAGCAATTAATTAATTTTCTTGCCTGCGCACTGTTTCAATTCCCCTGCTGACCTTTAAGGCTGAACCCCAATTTATTAACCTGCAATCATTCAAAATTTAACCCATTAACAAACTGCGACCATTAGCACAAATGCTAAGCACGAGCTGGAATTTTTTACAACTAGCGAATCTCAGCTGAATTTATGACCGACACTCGCCACCGTAAAATGCAAATGAAAATGAAAATTAATTGCGTCGCAAAACCGTCGGACGTCCAGACAATTAATGAGTCATCAGCTGAAGGACGAAGACATGGAATCGGAATCGTAGAGAAGGCTCCTCCTTGGGCAACATGCAACAGTGGAAAGTAATCCACTTAAACTCGAATTTGTCAAAAGCATAAAGTTACAATGGAAGCTTCAAGGAAAACGCAGGGAGAATGCGAACAAAAAAAATGTGGAGGGCAAAAAGTATATTGACAAACGACAAACAAGCAAATACAACTAGCAAAAGGGGGAAGTACAAATGATCGCTCATAAAAAGTGGCACTTTTTGGTGGTGGGGGAAAATTGGGTGGGTAGCTCCATCAGTACACCCTCCACTTTCATCGCATCCGTCACGGCGATTCCGTTCCTCCGCATTCGCTTAGATTGGAAATTTGTTACAATCAAAGAGGAGCCGCGGGGCTGCGTCCTTGTATATAGCCATCTATGGATAGATGTGCCATATCGAATCACTCAAAGTGCTGCAGAGACACCGCCAGACACATTCGAGTTTATTGCCAAATGGTTATCATATTGTTTATAGATTTTCCCCCTCCCCCATTTATCTGTGCTTTTTTTTTGTCACTCCTCCAGCCAGGTGACAGTGATTGATCAATATGAGCGCCGCAGTTACCTAAACCAACTTGAATTGTCAACTCTTGCCGGGATGTCCGGTGTTCCGTTGTTCCGGCTTCCGACGCGGAAGAAGAACCAGCTGTTGGGAGAATTTTCACTCCTGCGATTAATCATTTGGGGGTTTGGCAAACTTTTCCTTCTTTCCCCCCCTGAAAAATTAAAAACTTGAGCTTCATGTATTTGCCATTTAACTGCTGCGCACAGTCGGCAGGCAAGGCAAACAAATTAAAATACATTTAGGCAGCTGTGGCCATTCCACAGCCCACAGCCCACCCACAATTTACGCAGTGCAAACTTATATTTTATGACTTTGATTTGCGTGCCCCAAAAAGTAGGCAACGCAAAACTGGTTTGGCAACAGAGTTGGCAGATTTTCAGCTTGAAAAAAGTGAAAATAAAAAATTAGTTGGTAAAACAAGTGCCTAAAAACTGTTGTTCTTCATGTGTGAATTTTCAGTTTTTTTAGTGGTCTCAACATAAATGTACTTGTAAACATTTTTTAAGTGGCAAACTAGATAAAACAGTGTTTTTTTTAAATTTATTTTTGTTGTATAAACTCACACGAGTCTTTTAAAATAGTTTCCACAAATGTATCAAAAGATCAGTTAATTTTTTAATTTTCTTTTGTGTTCTTGGACACAATTTTAAATCCTTTATGTTAAAAGCAACTTAGAAAAGCCAACACTCGTGCGTCAGTGCAAAAGTTACCCCGTTTGGGGGAAGTGAAAAACTCCAACAATGTCTTCGGTGCGTTATTTTCGGTTTTGTTTTTTCCCCACATTTGATTTTATTTTATTTTGGCCTGACAACTGCAAAGAGAATATATTTTGGAATCATCCCACTTTCTACAGAATTTATATGAACACATGCCACACACAAGTTCTCATAACTCAAACGTCAATTGTATTTTAATAACATAAACCCACACGCACAAGCCACCCACATGCAAATCAGTCACGCATTGAATTGTCAAACAAGAACTTAAAACTTGTCGCAGATGTTTCAAATTACGGTTTTTTTTTTAAATTGGGCACTGCGAGAACTTGAATTTAAGACAAAAAAAAATTTAAAATAATAGTAGTAGGTAGTTGTATTTTGTACTGCTAAATTAAAATAAATCAGAGCTCCCAAAATATCCCCATTGCATTAGGCTGTCAGAAAAAATCCTTACCCGATTAAAAATTTTGAATTTAAGATAAACTTCTTTGAAAAAATTAAACTACGTCTATGAGTTTTGAACAAGCAAATTATTTTAAATATTTAAGTTTGGAAAAAGATAATATCTTTAAAGGATGTTTTTAATTTGTACCAAATTTTGTGATGATTGTAAAACATCGCTGACCCTAAGAAATACATTGAGTCAAAAAAACAATGTATTTAAAATTGTATCTTTTATTTAGTCCAACGTTTCGGAAACTGACCATAAAATATGGCAGAATGAGCCTTCCACCATTTTATGGGTGCTTCATTTAAACTGGTTCGAAAATTATTTACCCAGAGCTGTCAAAGAGTAGAGAGGAAGCGGGAAAGGAAGACAACAATTACCAGGACTCAAAGCGCCTCGAAAATATTTTTTCAATGTAACATATTTTTATCATTTTCTACACATCTCTCCCTGCACCCGGTGGTTCCCCTCTTTTGTGCGAGCGCAAGGACAGCCCAAACAATTTGGTGTAATTTAATTAAATGGACACAGCGGCAGGCCAAAAAGCAGCGGGACAGGCAGGACCTCTCTCAAGTCGGTCTAGACTCTGGATCCAGGACTCTGGACGCTGGACTCTGGGCCGATTTCTGATGGCTGTGAACCAGTGGACCAGGGTGGCCCAAAGTCCTGCTGCCTATTTCGCTAAAATGCTACGTTTATACTTCGAAATTCATGTTTTTTTTATCTTTTAATTTTACAAGGGGTTTCAATAAATTTTTAACAAGCCGTTGTCTACCAATTAAATTGCAAAAAAATAGCCAACATAAATATTTCCTCAATCAAGGTTGCGATATTGATATGTTCATTGCTTTAAAAATATTTTAAATTAAAAAGTAAGACTCCATTTATAAAAATCTTTTGTATTTAGATAAGTTAAATACATGCATTGCCGATCTAAAAGCTTTTCATGAAATGACTGTCGCATAAACAGCGCATAAAATGGGGATCTGCCCTGCCAATTCACATTGCATTGTTCACTGGCTGATGGAGACACGGAGGAGATTCGGGAGGAGGATGCTCCGAATGACAAAAGTTAATGCCTAGCAACCTTTCAACAAAGGCAACATCAACAGCAACAGCAACATCCACTATTAGTAGGCAGTCAAGCTCGAATGAAAATAATAAAAAGCTATGACGATGCTGACGATGACGACAATGACGATGCCGTTGATAGGCAACCTCACAGGGTGGGAACGGCGGGTGGCGGGTGACAGGTGGGGCAGATGTACATAAGTGAAAGAGAAAGCCATAGAGGACACCTGCTGATTAAGATCACAAATTGAAAATCATGCCCAGCCAGAGTCCAGTCACCGGCATTCCTCGCCTGCTTTTCCTTCCTTGTGGCCACGGCAGGCAGGGAAATGAACTAGAAGTTTCTGACATTTTCATTAGTTGCCCGAAGGCAATTTCCATCAATTGCACAAATGCGGTGAGACACAAGGACATAAATGAATGGCCGAAGAATAAGAATAAAGTCATTTGCAAGGAATACGAATTACAAATTTTTTTTATCTTTTATTTAAAGCACATCAGTACTGAAAATTGTTTTATGTACTTCTTATCAAGATGGACAGGGTCGTTTATGAGAAAGTCAGAAAGCAAAGCATAAAACAGTCTTCTGGTCAGGAATACATTATCTATGTATCTCTGTGGTTTTTATGTTGCCAAGGATTTATTAAAATTATTTTATTAAATTAATTTCCAATTTGCTGGACGACAGATGTTCAAGTTTTCAATTTGCTTACGGCCTCTTTTAATTTGGTTGTCAAAAAGCAAAAATATATTCACTGCAAACTTGGCTTATTAATTTAATGATTTATTAGCGAACAAATTTTTGAAATTCAGTATGAATCAATAAATGATTAAGGAAAATAACTATTTAGCCTATAATTCAAGGAACGAAATTATTTAAGCAATTTTTGCGCAATGGTGTGTCCCATTAATGTACTTTATCGTCGATCTCAATTTGTGTTCTTTTACCCTATGAAAAACCCAAAAGTATGTGAAAATTGAAGCCTTTCGAATAGAATATTTTTTAGATAAATGAATTTTAAAAATAAATTTAAATAAATTTACATTGCTAAGCGATTTAACTTAAAAGAAAAACTTTTAATAAAAATGTGGCTTTAAAGCCCTTAAAATTTCTCCGACGCCAGAATAAGGCCGCGTCTTTGTTTCTCCCTTTGTCATCGCCAGCTGCCAATCTTCGGGGGTCGTGGAGTCAGACAAAAGCAGAAATTGGCAACAGCTGTCGGCCAAACAAACAGACAGCTTTTCGAAGGAAAGAAGTGGGAAAGTCGAGGCGTTAATGAAATTGAAATCAATCGAAAGACCAGAAGTCAAAGGCGGAGTGACCGCAGCACACAGCTTTTGTACCCCTCACATACACCACACCGACTCTAATGCCCCAAAACTCGTTGAAAATTTGCAGTTTACTTCAAAAGCCACAAATTGAGTTTTCTCGAAAAACAAATTGAGTTTTTAACTAAGGAATATTTTCGTTAAATGTTCTTCGGCAAAGTTTTTGTCACTCGGAAAAGTGGTGGAGGGGGATATTGGTAAGGGCCCTGGCTTTCACATATGTCATCAAGTTTGTGTGGCTGGCAAACTTTGCAGCTGACAACTTTCCTAATTGTCTGATTGAATTGATGATTTAATAACTAAAATTTAATTTTAGCAAACGGAAGGGAAGCGCACCGAAACGATGACAAGTTGCCTGAAAAGTTTTGCGAGCTTTGGTTTTCATTTACTGCGGATTTGTGTTGAGCTTTGCGATTCCAGCAGGAGTTTTCCGAGAATTTCGAGTCGCCTTCAGCTTTCGGAAATCGCAAAACAAAAGTAAAAATCAATTGAGGCTTTCCCATCGCCGCTTCCTTGCGCTTTGCAGGCCATTAAGCCTGGGAAAACCCGAGCCGGTAACAAAAATAAAGGGCGACAACATCGATGTGGACAATGCCACAATGCGATTGCGGTCAGGGCTCAGTTTTCCGCTTTTCCCGCATTTCCCGCTGCCCCTGTCAGTCTTCCCTTCCACCTTTTCCGACTTTCCTCTTTGGCCTCCGTCCACGGGGCCGCATTCTCGTGTCCGGCTTGCAGCTTGCAGCTGGAAACTAAAACACAAAAGCTCCGGCCAGCTCAGGTCCTGCACTTAACAGGCAAAAACCGAGCCGAAAATCCCAAAGAAAAACAGTTACAAGTGGAAGGGTTGCACCAGCCGGAGAAGCGACTGGGATTTACCCTGTTCTAGTAAGTTGCCTTCAGTTTCTCAACAGGTTTTCAATCCATTTATAAGTCAGATACATCTTATTTATTTAACGTAAATTTTTTTCAATCCATTTATAAGGCAGACACATATTATTTATTTAACGTCAAAATTTTTTAAATGACTTAATTTTTTTATGAGAGTCCTAATAATCTCTAGAGGTCACTTAGATCGCAAAATGTCTACATCCCAGTATCTTTAACTTTAGTTTTAGGGTTAACTTCTTCTTGTAGTAAAATATTTGTGCATATTTTCAATGACACTTTGAGTTTTTGTTTGTTAAACGAAAATTTAAATGCGAAACAAATTTAGGTAAGGTGTAGAAAACTAAATTAAACATCTTTAAGTTTAATATTAAATTAAAATTGGTCTTACATAAAGTAATTAAATAATTTATTCCGCCAACTAAGACAGTTTTATGTATGATTTCAATGAACAAGCCAAACAGGTATTTTAAAGCATACAAATACTTGATTAGTTTAAGTTATGCATAAAAAAGGATTAAAAAAATATATAGGGAGATTTAGCAGTTGTAACTTTTGAGACATTGAAAAAAATAAAAAATATATTAATTTAAGATACAAGAAATGAGAAATAAATATCCTTAATATCCCTATTACTCAAATTTGATAACCTTTTGACTTCCACCCTGTCCAACTTACCCAAAAACACCTTTGAGATCTTTGTGGCCAGGTCGTGGTTGTTGTTCGTTTGGCTGGGCCCTGCCAGCTGTTGGTTTGGTTGAGTGCAGAAATCTCAAAAGAAATCAGATTGTGGCCAAAAAACTTCAGAACGAAGTTTAGGCAGCTAATTAATTAAGTTCCTGCACTTGGGGGTAATTGGGGGACAACTCGATGTGAAACGAACCACAGAAATAAATCCATCCGCCGGCCAGGCGAAGTTCAATTTTAAAGTGCAATGTCGATGGAGTAAATTTTAAACTTCAACCCTGTTGCAGTGGGGGCTGATTAACACGGCATAGCCAATGTTAACAAATTGCATTATTCGAGGAACAATCGAGACATTCAGCCCTCTCCCCTCTTTTTTTTAAACGCTACGAAAAGTCGAGGTGCAGTGTAAATATGTGCACAGTGGGTGGAATAAGTGCTTGGCCATCGATGCCGCTATCGACAATATGCAAACTCACATATAAGTATATATACATATTTAAATTTATATATATGGACCCTGTACACTTGTGTGACTCCGCACGCTTCAGGTGTTAATGATATAATTTTATTTCGTGTACAAGTAAATTTCATTACCCTTGATAATGGCCCCATATAAAGGTAGAGAGTGTCCTCAAGCGATGGGGTAAAGGTAAGGGGTCATCAGTGAGTGTCGGAAAATGATAGCCGCTGATGTCGAGAGCCCCGGGATTATACAGATTTTTCGATTGCCCTGACAAAACGGACACGATACTGCTTTTAAATTTTCTGAGATCCAAAATTCTTTTTTTTGTTATCAATATCAACATCAAACTAAAGTGTTTGAATAATTTTGTGTGCATTTAAAGTGCTACTATATTTTATGCAGTTTACTTAAATAGAGTAATATTTCTCTCAATTCACCACTATAAAAAAAGACTATTAAATTTGACTTTGGTTGCAGGCAAAATTAATTAAGAATAAAATGTGAATAAAACTGAAATTGACAAACAAAAATTATCTCTCTTGCACTTGATAATTCAAACCGCCAATTAATAAATATCAAATTATTTAAAATCAATTAAAGCAAGTCTGTGATTGTTTGTGATACAAAAATAGGCATATGGTAATAAAATACCGATAATTACCGATATTCTGCGCATTTCATTAAATAGTGCTATTCACTCAGTATTTATTTATTTAATTTGGCTGCGTATTTACGCAGTGCCATATTCCGCATGCCTCAGATACTTTTCTTGATTCGCATTCATTCGCTTATTGAAATATTATAGACAAAGGACAAAGGGTATGCAAAATATGTTGTTCGAGTCGTGGACAGGGGCGTAGAGGTGGCAGAGGGGGGTGCCGTATCAACAGCAACTCCGAATTTGGGCTGATAAATATTAATGCTGTGCAAAGTGCGCACTGAGCCCTTGTGGGCAAAGGACTTTGGTGTCCTGTTGTCCCCAGTCCCCCGATTTCTGTTCTCGGCATCGACTGCCAGCATCCTGGCGGCATTAATATTCATTTCCATGGCTACAATAACAGAGGCGCGGCCACAGGAGGGGCTCAACAACAACAACTACAAGAACACCAGTGGCAGGACACGGTAGCCAGGATCCTCCTTCTCTTCAGGGGAATGCCAGTGTGTGTCAAAGGAATTGTTGAGGCAGGACTCCTCAGGACCCCTGGAACACAGAGGAGACGGAGATGGAGATGGAGGCCGAGGACGACCAGGAGACACATTGCGAATGCTCAGCGACTGCTCTTTGACATTCATTTAATTGACTCCCCTTTCGGTTTTGCATTTCAAATGAGGCGAGAATTCAATTTTTGTTTTGGAAAGTAATTAAATTTCAGCAGCGAGCTCTTCAAGCCAACCGCAATACAAGAAATTTAAATATAAATTTAATAAGCCTGCCAAGCGCTGTCCTTCCTCCCCTCAGTTTGTTCTCCAGTGCCACAGGCATTTTTATCATTTTATTTTATTGTTATTATCGCTTTGGCAAGGGTCCCACAAAAAATTCAAGAGCTCAGATACAAAATTATTTTAAATGTTTGATGAGAGATTTGAATACTCTTAATGGGCTTTTAAATAGAATTTTTGTTAAATATTTTCAGAACTTCTTCTTTGATATAAATATTTGATGCATACCACTTAAAATTTATTATTTTACAAGATTTCTTTTTTAAAATCTTGATTAATTTGTAAGTTAAAAATTTTTTCTGATCGAATTTTTAAGTAAGTTTGCAAAAGTAATTCGTGTTTGTGCTGTTAAAAGCGAAGTAAGCCTTTAATATTTATTATTGTTTAGAACCCAAACATGCAGTAAAATAACCAAATTAACGATCGCACTTGTATAACATATTAGACAAGAAAACCATAAAAGCAATCCTACACGTACACATAAAAAAACCCATGTCCAACACCACTGTAACAAATTAAATGTTTTATGGGCATGGTCTCAGATAACCGATCTTTAGCCATTAAAATAGGATCTTGCCACGAATAATAATGTAAGATAAATCCCTTTCAAGAGGGTGAATGGAAAACACTTGTACGTTTTAATGCTTGTGCGGCGGGCCCACAGAGCGGCCACATTTCAACCCCCGTGGATCACTGCTGATCCATGGCTAGACTAAGCTAACATATTCGAACCATGAGAAAATAAAATCAGTTTCAATCCAGAACTCAACAAATGTAGATGTCTTTTCATCTTGGTTTGGTCAAGGCTTTTACATTTTGGTCCTTCGACGTCTTTGTAGTTGCACCCTCTATGGTAATGCTTCTCAAAGAACAAACCGGCGCCTCAAAGATTCTGTTAAGTGCAAGTCACTTACAGCTACAGGCTGCAAAATAGGTTACTCTGTATTCCCCCTGTTGGTAAGATGCAGAGTATAATTAATTAAAAGCAAAAGATACAAAAGAGTCTTTTCTGTTTGTGTGTACAAAAAATTAATAATTAAATTTTTGTGATATTGTGGTCGAGAAATCGACAATTATTTAAATAAATTAAATTTAAATAATTATTTTGCCACCGTCAAATATTGTGCGTATTCGAGGCCGTAACATCGAATAAAAATATTGTGCGTATTCGAGGCCGAAACATCGAATAAAATTGAGAAATCGAGAAGTTTAAGTACAGCGTTTTCGAGGCTTACATCGAAAAAGTTACAGTTATAACTGTTCGTGTAAAGAACATCGTGAAACAAATTAAAAAAAAAAACAAAAACAAAAACAAACATCATCAGTCATCAAAATTGTCAAATAAAATTTAAAAATCTACAAAATTACTTTAAAAAAAAAAGGAAAATCAACAAGAAATAAAAAGTTGTTTTTAAAAAATCATCATTCGTTAATAAAAATACAAAATCATCATTCGTCGATTGTCAACTAAAAAAAAAAACGCAGAGGAACAACAAGTTGCTGCAAGAACTACAACACCTGCTACTCAGCGAAGAAAATACAATCTGCGGCCACAAGGACTTCAGCGTCAACAACTACAAACTGCAGTCCCGACGACTTCAAGCTGCAGCGTCAACGACAACTACAAACTGCAGCTCCGAAAACTACAAGTTGCAGCCCATAGATGCCATTTTATCCCGCCGGCAGGACCTCACTACGGAGGTGTTGATGAAGGTGGGGTAAAAGTTGCTAAAGCGACAACAAAATAAGCGACTCCAAGACGGGCTACAACTGCAGCAGAAACGAGGTCCTTCTTCAGCTAAGTTTCATTTAAAATATTTTAGAAAAGTATATTAAATTTCCGTTATTATTATCTTACGAGTTTATTTAAAAAATATCAAAATGGTGTCCGATAAAACAGTCGTTTGCAAGTTTTCTAAATCGATCGAGCAATTAGAAAATTATTTAAAGGAAACGTTTGATGCAATTAAAGAAAATGAAATAGTAACCTTTAAAATTAGGATAGATAAAATAAATTTTTATTGGAAAAAGCTAGTTAGTTTAAAGGAAGACGAAATGATAGATGATGATAATGAATATGATGATGTTTTAGAAGAATTAGAGTTTGACGTAGTAACTGTAACAAAAGATATGAAAGAAAAACTTGAGAATATTGTGCCGAAAGTGGGGGCTGTTGCAAGTCAAAAAATTAATGATTTGCCAACGCTTCCGAAAATTGAGGTACCCACATTCTTTGGGGATTCCAAAGATTGGGACCTGTTTTATGAATTATTTACTGAACTTATTCATTTCAGGGAGGATCTAAGTCCTACCCTAAAATTTAATTACCTTAAGATTTCACTTAAGGGAGAAGCGAGAAATGCCGTTTCTCACTTATTGTTAGGTTCAGGGGAAAATTATGTAACCGCTTGGGAATTGTTAACCAAGCGGTATGAAAATAAAAGGAAAATATTTTCCGACCAGTTGAACCGCCTTCTTGAGCTTCAAAATTTAAATGTTGACTCAGTTAGGCAGTTAAGAATGTTTATTGACACGATTAATGAGTCAATTCACATAATAAAATTAAAGGCACAGTTATCTGATGAGGTTGATAAAATCTTTGCACATATAATTATTAAAAAATTTAACATAGAAGCTCTGCATTTATATGAGAGCCATGTTAAGAAGAACAAGGAAATTCAAATATTATCCGATGTCATGGATTTTTGGAGCAACGACTAAGTTCGATAAGCTCGTTTCAGGATGAAAACCCTGTTAAAAACTGTTTACAATTAATGTAAAAGAATTTCCCACTTATAAGTGTCCAATTTGCAAAGTTGTGGGACACACTATTTTTAAATGTCACAAATTTAGAGCTCTAAATTCAACAGAAAGGTTGGATAAAGTTAAAAAGGCATTTTTATGTTTTAAATGTCTGAAACACCCTTACAGGAAAAAATGCGTTAGCGAAACATCGTGTCCGCATTGTAAGGGAAATCACCACTGCATGCTACATGCTAGTTTTGGCCAAAACCAAAAATTTCAAAATGTGAATACATGCATGACAACGGAACAAGTGTTGCTACCTACAGCACGTGTTCAAATAAAATCTTCTAATGGAGATTTTAAAAATTTTAGGGCTTTGATTGACACAGGGTCACAAAGCACAATAATTTCTGAAGAATCTGCGCAGATTTTAAAGTTACCGAAAATTCGATCTGAAACAGAGATCAGTGGGGTATCGTCCACGGAAAGGTCATCTCGAAGCACAAAGTTAATCTTTTACTTAAAAGTGAAAATAATAAGAAAAATTTACAAGTTGAAGCCATTGTGCTTCCAAAAATAAAGATAGATCTTCCAGTTAACACAGTTGATGTTGACAAATACAAATGGGAGAAATATAAGTTAGCTGACCCCGGCTTTGATAATCCAGGCCGTGTTGATATGATAATTGGGTCAGATTTTTACTTTCATATTTTACAGAATGGAGTTGTTAAAATCGACGGGCTCCTAGGTCAAAAAACGGATTTTGGGTGGATTGTTTCTGGATGCCAAAGATCCAAAAGAAAGAAAACAATCGTAGGAACCACTTTCAAAATTAAAAAAGTTTTGGAGTTTTTAAGAAAAATATATAATAGTTTTCATTTTATCCCGCCGGCAGGACCTCACTACGGAGGTGTTGACGAAGGTGAAGTAAAAGTTTTTAATAATCATCTCAAGAAAATATATAAGGCAAACAGCTTACAAATTGTAATGAAAAATATTTAATTGTGAGAAATTCATATTTCTTACAAAAGGACAATCGACAGTTTAAAGTCATTTTAATCAAGCACTCGTGGCGGTGCGCTACAAACACCGCTCGCATGCAGGTAATTTAGGAAACCCAAGCAAGGCAAGTCAGACAATTCAAAAGAAAGTTTAAAACAAAAAATAATGCAAAATTCATAGAAGTATTTGGGAATTAGGGTTTATAAATATTTTAAATAATACAAGTTTTAGACCAATTACAATTTCAATTACAAAAGTAAAAGCCTGTCTTTCGGGAACAATAATGTTTTCAGGAAACGATCAGGTGCTAAATCATGCCTATTAATAAACGTTGATCATGGTCGACTCAATACCAATACTTTAATTTCAGCTTTTAAAAGAGATAGATTCAATCAATTATATAAAAATAATTTAGATTTGCAATCTAACTATGTAGAACTCGTAAATGAATTAACTGACTAAATAAGATACTTGATCTAGCTAAGCAATGGATTACACTGCTCGAGTTAACAATAAGTTTCTAATTGCTCACTACAATTTACAAACGAAAGAGTAAAGAAATGTGTTTACATATTGTAAAATAAATGTTGATCAATTAATATCTTAACTAAAAAATACAGTAAATAAAATAGCAAAAGTTTTATGTAAAGATTTGAAGATTTGCTTCTGAACATGAGTGTTAAACAATTGGATACAAATTATTGTTATGTTAACAATTTAAACTATATAAAAAGTACTATAAGGAAAGTACTAAATGAAATAATGTAAACAAGGCCGTTAATATGGTAAAATTTCCGCAACCATACAACTTATCAAATAAATACAGTCCACTAGTTATTTGTGGTGCAATTGTTAATAAAATAAATATAAAAATATATAAATCCATTTATTGGTTATAAACTTATATTAACGGCCCTTGTCAAAGTATTCAAAATAACAATATAAAATTTGTATGTTTGTATATATGAATACAAAATAATAAATAATGATTAAGTTAAATTGTAAAGTACTTCTCGTACTACATCTCGGCGCTTTTCCTGGCCTTTTGCAGAATGTTTAGAACACTCTAAACATGCAGGTAAAAATAACCAAATTAACGATCGCACTTGTATAATCTATACTTAGACAAGAAAACCATAAAATGCAATCCTACACGTACACATAAAAAAAAGACCCATGTCCAACACCACTGTAACAAATTAAATGTTTTATGGGCATGGTCTCAGATAACCGATCTTTAGCCATTAAAATAGGATCTTGCCACGAATAATAATGTAAGATAAATCCCTTTCAAGAGGGTGTAATGGAAAACACTTGTACGTTTTAATTGCTTGTGCGGCGGGCCCACAGAGCGGCCACATTTCAACCCCCGTGGATCACTGCGCTGATCCATGGCTAGACTAAGCTAACATATTCGAACTCATGAGAAAATAAAATCAGTTTCAATCCAGAACTCAACAAATGTAGATGTCTTTTCATCTTGGTTTGGTCAAGGCTTTTACAATTATTATATTGTATTAATACTTTATCACAAGTAGTCATATCTTGTATATTTAAAAAAAAAAAGTGTGTGTTTGCAGAAACAATTTAATTATGTGTTTAACCCAATTTAGTAAATCGTAGTCCTCAGATTTTCCTTAAGTTATTCCATCTCCTGAACACCCTTTTGCCAAGAGTATGCAAAGGGCAAAAAGCCAAGAAGAATGCTCGCCTTTCGGCCTGCGTCCTTCACACTTTGTCAATGAGAGTTGGGTGTGAAAAATGAAATTATAAGCAGAATGACAGGAGGGAGCAGCAACTCCTTTGGCAGGACGACCGACTCCTGGCCTGGCATCCCCATCGTCATCAGCATCATGACAGTTGAGAATACATCTTAGGCGCATTTTAATTTCATGCTTTGCTTGGCTCGTTGTCTCCCAAGTTTTTCCTTTTCCACGAATTTCCCAGTCTGCCAGTTTCCCCAGTTTCCCCAGTTTTCCCAGCTGCGGCTCCTGTCTCTCTTTTTGATTGTTGCTGCGTAATGACATTTAATGTCCATAGACCATAATTGACAGAGGGTCGGGGGAATCGGGGGGAGGGGCAGGGGCAGGGGATTGCCAGCGGATCTTCATGCGCGACTGCACAGCAGTTAAATTCCGGCCGAATGTCTTCCCTTTGTATATCCATCTCTATATGTGTTTTGTAGGCCGACATTTGGCAGCCGCTTTTGGCCATTTGTTCTGCCATTGAAAGGGCCAAAATGATGGGAGGCTTGAAGGCTGGGAGGCTGGCCATAATTTGTGGCCCAGAGTGCAGTTGAAAGCTTTCACGGTTCGAATTTAATTGTGCGACAACGTTATGAGCACGAAGGTGAAACTGGATGATTCTAACGATATAATGAAAGATTTCCCCAGTCGCAGAGGACCATTACAATTTAACCCAAATGGATTCCAGATGGCATGGCATTAATGGTTGCCCATTGTGGTAACACAATAATGGATATGAAACGTCTTTTATTATTTGGTTTTAAAAGGGAGAATCACTTAGTTAATAATAAATTATATAGCATTAAAAAATTAAATTTAAAAAAAACGGTTTAGAAGGCGCTCCTGTATATTTCAACCAGCAAAAAAAACTTAATTCAAAATTTTTCTTAATTTACACATCACGTAACACATTCTATGGTAAATCAATATAATAAATTAAAAGTTAATTAATAACAAACCTTAGCAAAATATTGAGTTTTTCAAATGAAAAATATAACAAAGGAAATATTTGTAATTTAACATAGGTCGGTGAGCAAAATAAATCCATCTTTGTTCTCAGCAGTAATAATTAAATTGGAAATTTGATATTTAATAAATGTGTGTTAATTTAATCTATTCCTTTGGATTTCTATTACCAAATTGTAGCCCACATACTGAGTTTGGGGCCTGAACAAAAGCTGTCCAACCGTTTGGAAAAGCAGCTGTCCAAAAGGCTTTCATGCACTTGAGTTGGTTTGACTGACTGACTGACTGGCGGACTGACAGCCCGGCCAAAAGTTCATTAAATTAATTAATGGAAAGTTCTCGGAAATGCATTTTCCGTGAGTATCATGTGGCCGATAGTATAAGCCATATTTGGAGCTGCCCCCCTTCGTGCAGCTCCCCCCGTGCTGAGTGCAGTCAAAGGCAGTGGCAGGCCAAATCTTAGGGCTAAGCCTTCGCCACTTAAGCCAGCTCACTTTAAGTTGCCTCCCCCAGTGGCCCCCACTCCTTACCAAATCCAATCCAATCCTGACTTGCCACCAACATGCGTATCCTTCGCGCTGCAGTCGAACAATGAGCCACCGCAGGGCTCACCACATCCATTTCCACCCACCCATCTTCAGCAACAACAATGGCAGCTCCTTCAGCAGCTGGCGGGCAAGTTCAGCCACTCCAACTGCAACTGCAGCCCACAGAACCCACCATCTAAGCTCAAACCCAAACCCAACTCAACTGAAACCCCAAACTGAGCCGCGTGATGCATTTGATCTGAAACCAGCCAAATGGCAGAGTGCGCGGGGTGGGGTGTCCTGGTTGCAGAGTGGGTTGTGTTGTCCTGGGGCCAAAGAGTTCGTTTCAGGCAAGGCAAGTACTTGAACTCCCAGAGTTTGGTTCGCTTCACTGGATCGCCTTAGTTCACTTAGTTCTTGGCTTCATTTCACGGCTTGAAATGCGGTTTACCAAGATTATAACATTATTCGGTGCTTTGAAACTTTACCATCATTAAGAACTTACCGTGGTGACTGTATTTATATTCATAAAGTTTAAAATAACAAAAAAATAATTCGATATAACTTAGAAATGTTATCTTGAATATACAATTATACATTTCAAAAATATATGAATATATGAATATATTAACAAAGCTGAACTTAAATTATCCAAAATACAGCAGTAATCTATCCCAAAGCGTCAGAGGTATTGAAGGACTATAGCGTAATTCTGGTGCTTCAACCAAAAACAAGAAAAATAGGCCTAATATGAAAAGTAAAACTCCTGAGTAAATCAAGAACTGGGTCCAATAGCTTTTTTGCTGCAACAAACGGTGGCATCTATTTGCGTTCTGAATGTTTTCAATCAATTAACATAGGTGGCTTAAATGTCCAATCAAGATATTCATGCGGTCTATCATAATCCTATGTAAATCATCGTCCTGACAAATTTGCGCCCTTAGAGGGACTGGATTATCACTGATAATCAGGGCTTTTTAACATAATTGATGTTTTTACAGCATTATTAGGGTCCCTTTTAAATATTATAAGAACCAAAGTCCACATTGATTTAAGCTTTTATTTATATAATATTTACTTTTCTTTGTTAAAATTGATTTACTTTTAGACCACCCTAAGACCGACAAGAGAGCACAAAGCGCATCCTCCAAGATCCCTGAATTTGCTCCATCCCTGCTTCCGCCAAGGATATTAATTACGAGGCACGCGCTGAGGCAGACAATGCACTCCGGCCTTGTACTCAATTGTAGTACTCGCACCCACCTGTCTTTCTCACCTGCCTCCTCCCCCACTGCCCGCTCCCTGTGGTTGTTGTTTTCCATTGCAAATATTAATTTTCGCACCTTTGGCTGTTGTTTTCGCTGCGTTTGGTATTGTTCGTGTCCTGGCAGGCAGCCGATGCAAAAGTCCCGGCCACAATGCGCAATTGTTGATGGCTGTGACAAGGTGGGCCCACAGCACTCACAGGACTCAAAAAGAAACAGCAGGAGATTCCCGACAATCCCACTTGGAAACGGAGCCAGGGCTCCCTTAATCAAATCAGGCTGCATTTAAATGCATTTTGAGCTCATTTAAATCAACTCGAGGCGTTCGCATTCGCAGTCCATGGCCCATTTCCACTCCCATGCCCATTCCCATTCCCATGACCTATCACCTCAGTTCACCTTCTCCGGAGTGAAAGCATTGTTCTGGCATTGTTCCATTTGAACTTGAAACGGATGGAGTGGGTATGAAGTCAGAGATAGTTTTGTGTCTTTCTAAATGTTAATAGAGATGCGCTAAATATTTGTGATTATGTGAATTTATTTAAATAAAATGTTGAAATCCTTAAAACTTAGAACATTCTTTGATTTCAATAGCTTTAAATCAGGTCTTGTGGATTTTAAAGTTTATAAACATAACATACCTACTTTAAACTTTTAACTTTTATTTTATTAACCAACACTTTCTTCAAATTGTCGATCGTGAGTCTCACGCTGCCAGAGCCAACAGATGTTGCTTTCTGTTGATTTTTCGTACGTGCTGCAACCACCGATGAAAACTCAACAGTTTCGTCCTGCGTCCCTAGTCCCAAGTCCCGAGTCCTTAGTGCTTAGTCCAAACCGGACTCGGCATAATCTCGCACGTAATTTGTATGTATGCGACAGAAATGTCCGTTGCACCTGTCGCCTAACCTTCGTTTCCCTATTCCCTTGCCCTTTCCCTTCTCCTTTTCCCTCTCCCATTTTCCATTTTCCGGGTCTGTCTGCCAGAAGCAAAACTATTGTCTGGCCAAGTTGTTGACAGGCACGTTGACGTCATTGTTTCGTAATTTGTATCCTTAGCTGGCGCATTAGAGCTTTGTTTATGTCCCCCTGTAGCCCCACACACTTTTCAGAGAACTTGCCAAGAATTGAAAGATCTTGGCTTTATTTTTTGTTCACAATATATAATCTCCCCCTTTTGCCTCTGTTTGGCGGAGTTTAAGGAGTGATAATTGATTAACTTGGTGTTTTACACACTGCGTATGAGTAATATTTAGCATTCCTTGAGCTGACATTTAATAAAAGTATTTTAAATGTTTGTTGGAAATTCTTTCAAAAGCTTACTTGAGCTTAGTTGGTTTTTAAAATATTAATAAATAAATGACAGTGTTTGTCATACACTGCGGATGCGTATTTAAATAAGAGCAAAGGGTTTCATGACCTTTGTAGTCTACTAACATTTTCTCACATTATAACATCATCCAAATTATTATGCAAAAATAATAAAATAAAAAGTAAAAGCTTGGGAAAAACTCTAAGATATGCTATTGATCTTCACTTAATTTCCTTAATTACCGGTGTTAAAAAATGTAAAAATTCCAAAAATTGTCAACTAAATTTGGACTGTCATATGATATTTAAAAAAATGTTGTGGTGAATGGGAAAACACCTGAATTTGTCTGCCATTTACATGCTGAAAGTTGCCCAAAAGCTAAGCGGCTTATGCCGGCCGAAAAGGGGGAACACGAAAAGGGGGCTCAGTGAGGCAGACAGTCTGGATGGAAGCTAAGTGCCGGGGAAACAGGACCCACGACATAGGACTCAGTACCCCAAACCCTGGACCATTTCCATCATACTCGTATCGATGGGAGACGGTTAAAAAAAATGCATCTCGTGTTCATTTGTGGCGGAAATAACTTTTTGAAGCTGTGGAGCCACATTTCACCTGGCTGGGCTTACACTACAAAAAAGAAAGGGGGACATTCGCGTTGTGAAAAAAAGCTAGTGCTCTGGGTGGCAGAGACGCAAAGTCCATTACTATTAAAAAAGTTTTTTTTAGAGCGACCAAGGGAAACTTTGTTTGTGGGGCCTAAGCACAAAGATGACATCAAAGTTGTATGAGCTTAATGTAATGGCAAGTGCAGAGGGAAAAGTGGAGGCTGTGAAAGTTCCCTCACATGTTTAGCTGCTGTCGAAAGTTAACTCCGGACTCCGGACTCCGGACCGCTTCCTTGGGCAGCCTTTGGCAACTTTGTTGCACAATCGAGTACAAAATTCACTCGACTGGATTAAAAGATTACCGGAGAGATTATGAATCGTGTGGGCGGAGGGGAAAAGGTGAAAAAGGAAGACGTGGAAAAGAGCCGTACCCTTCAGCTTTAAAGGGGTTAACCTGCAAGTTTTCCTTTGAAGGGAAAATCTCCAATATATTGGTCGGACATCCCTTTGTCTCTCCTCGTTTTCTGTCAGTTGCAGATACCCAATTCAATTTTAATTTCAACTTTAACCCTTTCCCGCCGAAACTCAAGTCTCTAAATTTCCGACCCTAATTTAACGCGTTGACAATTTTTAATTTTTATTTAAAAACTTTTACCTGGCCAACCCTCAATTCAAATCAAATTTTTTCAGCTTCTCACCTCGCCGAAGTCCGTCCGAAAAAAGTTGTTTTGCTCATTAGAAATTCGAAAAGGTTGTTTCCTCCTCTGGACACCGCAACAAACAGCAAACTTTGTGCATTAATTTCATTGCTCGGACAGAAGCTCAAGCTGGGAAAACCTTGAATGACAACAAACCCTCCAAAGAGTTTTCCCGGGAAAAAAGTTTTCGATTAAGTTTTACGGCTTCAGTTTTTTTTTTCTGCTAAATTTCTTTGTAAGCTGTCAGAGATTTTCAGCTTGTAAATTTTGTGTCCAGGTTCATTTTTTTGACTGTCCAAATGAAGTGCGCAGATTGTTTACTTGGGGCACAGGGTGTTAAAGGATTGTCAGGGGACAGTTGAGTTGGTTAAAGGGTTTGCGAGGCTAATGTTAAAAAAAAATGCCTCAAGGTAAAAATGGTTGTGCAAGATAAATAAAAAATAAATTATTCCAGAGAACTGTAGACGAAAGTAAAGCAAAAAGACAACTTTTTTAATGACTGGAACGCATTTGGAATTTTAAGGTTATCTGCAAAATATTCAATCTTAATCTTTGAAATCTTAAATTAAAGCCAAATGCGTTGTCAGCTTTCTGTAGCTTCAGCTTTAAATATAACGTGATATTTAACATAGACTTTTATGACAATTGATAAGTTGTAAATTATATTATTATTACTCTTTAGTCATAGCTTTGACTGACTTTGTACTTGTTTCCTTGTTGAAAATATTTAATTCATCACTTGTAACTTATGCATACACTTTATTAACCCCAAGAGATTGCAGCCAAGGACATTATTGACTGCCCCTGGTTGACTGAGTGACCTGTGTCCAGGACCTCCATTTGTGATTGAACCTCTGCGTAATCTCACCCTCTGTGGTCCTCCTAACATTTCATGGCCATTGACATGGCTGCCACCCAGGGATGACCCCCGCTTCTGACCATTCGTGATGGCTCTTGGCCAGAAGCGTTTGTGACAGCCACTCGAACGGGAGCCGGAGCAGGAGCTGGGAAAAAACGCACTGGAGAGACGGCTTAGGCTCCACTCCTTTGGTCCCACTTCTCCAATCCTCTGACAGCTCTCCGAGGACTCGTACATCCCCCGGATTAGCCTGGCAAAGTAAATTTCAAAGCCGGCATAAGTTGAGTTTTGTCACGCGCCAGCCGAAAAAAATACCCAAAACAGAATGGAATCGAGTAGGTTAGCATCGAATCGAATCGAATCGGAAGCAATGAAATGGAAATGTGTATGGGAAAGGCGTATTATGTTTTCAATAAAGGTATGTGGCTAGCACTACAACCATTTTGGCCCCTTCTCCCCCACCTCCTGTCATGCAAATCTCCTGCCTGGAAATTTTAACACTTGAGCGATTTTGATCCGTCGTCCAAAGAAAAGCTCCTGGAGCATACATGAAATATGCCGCAATTTTTTTGTATTTTTTCGGCTGCCGGCCACAGGAATGTTTGTTAATGCCACCGCTTTAACCCTCGACAGCCCAGGCCACTCCCACTCCGAAATAGAGAAAGAAACTGCTCCAAGGCCCCAAGGCAAATAAATAACGAAGCCCGCTCTCGCAACATTTCAGCAAATAATCGCATAAAGCATTTTGGGCAGCTGCTGGATCGCATATGAGGAGATGTGTGGTCAAAAGGGGAAAATACCAAGGATTTGGGATGGGGATGGGGGGATGGCCATTGTTTGCTAAGCGATTTGGTTTTGGGTCACTTTTGTTGCCGGCATTAACTGCGGTTTCCTTTCCAAAGTGCTAAAGGACCAAATACTCCTTTGAAGTGAACAGACATTCATTTTTTATACCAAGGAAGATGACTAAACATTCTTCAGGAGTCATTCGAGTTGAAGGAATAATAGTGGACTATTTGGTGAATTAAGGGACGAAAAGTAAGTAATAAAAAACAAATAGAAGGGGAACTTAAAAGGTCTTAACTGAATAATACATTTATTACCTTAATGCAATGCGTAGGTGTTTTTCAAAAAAATAAAGAGTGTTGTCATGTAAATTATGAAATTTCTTAAGACTTAATGACATTATCTGAGTAGTCCCAGCATAAATTAAAAAACCTTAAATACATATTTATATCTTTAGAAAAATAGATTTGTTAAAATAGAAATGGTATGACCCAAAAACACTGTTAAGGCGCTTAAAATGTTCATTTATCTATTTTGTGATAGCTAGTTACTTAAACTATTAAAAGCTGTTGTTTGTGATGTAAAGGTAAGTTTATACTCTTATAATCAAAGCAAAACTTTCAAGTTTCCATTCAAAACTCCCAAAAGGAAACAAAACAAACTAAAAGAGGATTTCTGGAAATGTTTACATTATCCCCAGCCTTCTATTTTCCATTCACTTCAATTCATAATCGATTAGGCAGACTCAGCGCACATGAGGAGCTTTTCCTGACTCAAGGCCTCAAGGGGTTTTCCCCCGCCCCCTCCGCCCCTTTGCACTTCCACTTATATAAATGTGAGTGTAGAGGAAATCAACACGTAAAATTCCAATTAATTCCGCTTAGCTAAATAAATCGTTTCAACGCAAAACACAAACTGATCATAAAACTTAATAACCAAAGGCACACACAAATACAAACACAAACACAAAACACACACACACACGCAAAGGCACGCACGCACACATGGGCACTGGGATAATTGGCCATGTATGCGTTGTGTAAACAGTTTTTTGGGCTATTTGCTTATCGGCTGAATTGCAAGTTTGTGCGGCAAACTTTTTGTGCTGATTAATAAGAAAGACTCCTGCCGAAGGGGAAGGGTCTCCCGGGGGAGTGGGGTTGGGTTATAGTATGAAGTATAAAGCCGGGGAAATTGAGACATTAGCCAGCTGGGCACGCGATTCCGATTCCGATTCGCATCTTTGGGCACATCGCAAACGCATAAATCCAATTGAAAGTGCTTAGCTTTGATTTTCGCTCTCGAGCCCACTGTTGGACACACTCTCGGTGTATCCTATATAGTACATATATAATATGGACTGGCTTAGCTGCCAGATAGCCACGGGTCGACCCCCAATTGACCCCCTTCCCTGGACAGAGTTTAGCTTGGCTCGGATCGGATCGGTGGTGCGTACGTGTTAGTTTTTATGCACGGCTTTTTCAACACTTGGACACTTGAGTGTCGAGCGCTACGTGCCGCAATTCCCATCGACAGAGTTATCAGGACATGTCCATATATTGATAAATGCTCAAAGTGAAACTTACACCGCCAGAAATACACGATACTGAAAATAAGGGAAAGGGGTTTATTTGGATTAATTTGATCTATCAAAAAGATACTAAGACGGTAGAAATTTAAGAAATAAACGTATATAATAGGACTGTAAAACCACATTTAATAAGTATAATTTCAACATCCAAATAAACAAATAAAAGCGAAAAATTTTGCAAATCTATCTAGGACATTTCACTTAATAATAGTACAAAATCAATAAAAAATACATAAATACCTGAAAAATAATTTTAAAAACAAGAAGTATTCCGTTTCAATATTTTGAAAAAAATTAATTTAAAAAATATGACTTTCTTATTTAGTACCTTGTAATAAACTTTTTTTAAACTTTATTACAATATAAAATTTAATTTTTAAGATTATTTTAACAAAGCTAAAGTAACAAAAATCCTATTATTAAAAAACGTTTAAAAACACCTAATTAGTTATAGTATTGTATGAGAATAGATAGATCAAAAGAAAACATTTAAACTAAAGGTTCAAAATAAAAAATTTAGCTATGTCCATAAATTTATTATTTATATACAGATTATACTCCACTATTCCTCGCAGTGCAAGAGTCTAACTAACCCCTGAAAAGAACAAATATTTAGCTGTATGCCTGCCGGCGGTGGAAATTAAGTCACGTCGCGGCAATCGCGCACAGCAGTTGAAAGTTTTTCCGAGCCGGCGACAGAGAGAGCGAGCGGGAGGGCGATAGTCGGAGGGAGCGGGACAGGGATAGCTTCAGCTTGAATGAAAGTTATTTGGCTGCGTGGAAAATGGGTTTTTGGCAATCTTGAAAGCAAACCGAATATTGAAATGCCATTTTCAATGCAAATGCAGAAATGGCAAAATTAACGACGTTCATTTCCTGAACAGCCAGTTGCAGTCCCAAATTTGCCACCCCGGAAAAAGAGCTCCTCCCCCTCTGCCCTCCGCCCTCCTGGTAAACCCTTCAACCCACAGCTTACAGGAGAATTATGATTGTGAAACAATAGACTTTTCGCTATGGTCTGGAGGCCGAATCGTTTGCTGCAGGCGGCGTGCAACAAGATTTTCGCATTAAGCTGAAACATTCAAAACCCCCTTCGGTAGTAGACCCCCTTGTGCCCCCCACCCACACCCATGGAAAGGCCATTACCATTTTCGGTTAGCTGCAGTTGCAGCGTTGCAGCTGACGGCGTCGTTTTTGTTTCTTTTGTTCCCCTATACTTGGCAATTTTGTATGCACTTTTTACCACCACCCAGCCACCCACATTCCCTTGTCAATTTCCCCTTTTCTACCCCAGTTACCAACCAGTTCTTTCCGCTGTTGTTTACATTGTCACAGTTGCCGCTTTCCCTTTGCATTCGAAGTTTGGTCTGTTCTGAGCCGGGTTCTGGGCCGGGCTTAATGTTTTTGCATTTTTATTTGCATCTGCACCACCTATCCCCTCCCTGTGTTTGCCTTTTTAATTCCCCAGCACTAAAAGACATTCGCTGCATTTGCTTAATTGCCTGGGAAGAAACCAATGGAAGGTATTAAATGGAGTTTGGAAGGCTGAGCAACTTGGAAACTTTCTAGAAGAATTTTTAGACTATATACAATGTACGCATTATTACTTTAGCTTTGTTAATTCAATTGATAAAATAATATAATAATTATAAGTCAAAAGCATTTTCAACTTGATAAAAAAAGTTGCTTAAACAAGGCATTTAAATCAATGGTGCTTTAAAACATTATCTACTTCCTAGAAAAAACCAACAAGAACAAATAAAAATCAATCCACCTCGCATACTATATGTCCTACAAAAACTTGTACTTTTCCTGGCAGGTGTAATCTCAGTCCGCTCTCAAATTATGCAATTAAATAGTGAACCATTTTGGGCCCAAACTTTGCCTGAGCTCCGTCGCTCAAAACTCCAACCTTCCCACTTTTTGCACTATTTTTTCCAGCAAACTCACTCAACACTCACTTAGCTGCATGAATAAAATTAAACTCACGGCGCAAGTTTTATTTTTGGCAGCAAAAAAAAAACTGTTAAAAATAGAAGAAACGTAAAAAGACGAAACATACGAAACTTATAGCAAGTTGGGAATATTTCAAATACTGAATGAATTTTGCACATATTTCAAACTTGATTCCTTTTTCCTCCTCCCAATGTTGGAAAAGTTTGCGTGGAAAGGCAAGTTTTTCTCCACTTAGTTGTTGTTGTTGTTGGTGTTGATGTTTCACTTCTCAATTCTACTTTTAATTTCTGGCAAAAAAGAGCGGCTGCGAAAAAAAAGAAGAGGAATAAAACACTTTGATGGCAAAGTTGCTTATGGCGCTACTTTACAAAAGAGCGACCGAGGGGAATGTGTGTCAAAATTAATTAATTTCATGATTTATGCACGAAAACTTTCTCAAGGCAGTTTTTCACAAGGAAAAAAGCACAGTGCACTGCAGTGCGGGTTAAGTGGTGCTAATGTTGGCCCATTGACCGCTGGCACTCCACCAACAAAGGGTGGAGTCCACACCCAATGAAAAGCACAAAACTAAACCGAAATAGAGCAACTCCCGGCTAAAACTAAACAGGTCACGTCGCTGCCAAGCTAAATATTCTGGCAGCTGGGGGAACCTCTCCAAAACTTCGGTCAAAAGTTGGGGTCGGGTCCCCACAAAAAACTAGACTGCCCAACTGTTGTTATTAGCACTCGGAGAAAATAATAATATTCCTTAGGTATTCGTGATTATTAAACCTACATAAAGGTATACCTAAAAAGATCATAAAGTTATTTAACATTTAATATATGTTTGTTTCAAATCTATTTTAATTTTCTTTCCAAGTTCAACAAACATTTCCAGAATTTTTGAAAGATTTGGACATCCTTTTCCCCAGTAAGAGTTATTAAAATTAATTTAAACTTATTTATGGTCTAGTAAAATATTATAAAAATATATCATATTTGGTTCTATCAAAACATTCTGTAAAAACGTTTTGAAATAGTTTCTCTCAGTGTGCAGCTAGTGCTCCTGTGTTTCATGTTTCGTTTGTAGGTGTGAACATTTATTTCAACACCATTCCTCTGATTAGAGCTCCTGCAGCCCGCTCACTTCACTCCCCCTTCTATCTTGATTGGCAAAGTTGAGTTTTGGGTTTTCATTTCTATGGCTGTGGAAATCCTTTCGGCTGCTTATCGTTTTTGCATTCATTTGTTTTCAATTGTAATTAATCTTGGCCAGAAAAGTTTTCTTTTGACATTTTGTGGCTCCCAGGGCGCTCCATGACTTCGGCCTTAGTTTGCCGTTGCCAGGCTTTTGTATTTTCCTGACAAACTTGTCCGTGTTGTTCTTGCTTTTTGCTTTTTGGGACTGGGTGGCGATAGCAACAACGTGTTACTGTCACAATTAAAATAAACTTTCTCTACTAATTGAAAAGTGTCAAGTGTAATTTCTTTAAAACTCCCCAAAAAATAAAGTTTCCTGATGCCAAATTGCTTGACTTTTTGTCTTAGAGGTTTTGACCATGGGATAAGTGGGAAGAGAAGTCGGATTAACTAACTAAAGTGACAATCATTTACCTGATTTTACTGTTCTTTTAAAATTTATCATAGAAACTATATACTTAATATGTTTAAAAGGAATAAGGACATGAAAATTAAAATTAAAAAAGGCGTCTAACGATTATTACCTTTTTTTTAATTAAGGAATTAAATAATAATATATTGTTTTGTTATATAAAATAAAGTGTTTAACGCTTCATATATTTGATAAAATAAATTAAATTTTTAAGTCAGAAAGACCCTTAAGCCATATTGATTTTTGGAGCACCTATGGGCTGCTCAATCAGGCATTAACAAATAGATAAGTTTAGGATTTAAAGGAATCTTTGCTCGCGGCATAAAAGCGATTTTCATAATCCAGAAGGTCGATAAGAAGAGCAGGGGCGATTGAAAGTATTTTGCATTGAATTAATTGAAATTTTTGCCACATCAAAGGGCATGAAAGAGCCGCAAAAACATGAAAAGCTCGAACCAGTGCATTTTCCAGTCCCATTTTCCACCCCTCACAAAGCCAAAGAGACTTTCCCCGCAAAGCTGCAACCGCACGAGAACTAATTACACTAAAGTGTCAAGTAAGTGAGGGAGTGGGCCAAACTGCAGGAAAAGTGTGCAGAGTAAAGGAAAGTAAAGTTTGCTGTCGAAGCCAGTCAGCCAGCCATAAGTAATGCCGAACTTTGATATAATAATTTATAAGAATATTTGCAAATTCCAATAGCGGCAGGGAAATATTTTGCCCGAGATGCCCGAAAGTATGCAATGGCAAATGCACTCGCAGCTGCCCGACACACCGAGCGGCAAAAGTATGCAGCCCAGGCGATAACACAAATATATCGTGGGTGGGTGGGTAAGCGGTGGAAGACGAAACTTTTTCCAGCGAGAAAACTTAATCCAAGACCCGAGAGCCCAAAGTCAAACAAACAAACAAATGCCCCCGGGCTTCACCGAGGAGCTCCACTCGGAGTTGCAGTCGGGGGAGTTCTGAATCGCGAGTTCTTAAGCCGCCATTCATCAGTTTCGACTGGCCAAGTATTTAAGCCATTTGCTCTAATGAATGCGGTCGCGAATTTTTAGACTCCCACAAAACTATCCGTAAGCCTGAGTCGGTGGGATTGGTGGTTGCTCACAAAGTTTGCCCAAGGAAAGTTTCAACTTATTCGAAACACGTGCAAAATTATGCTCGCCGCTTTAGGATTTGCATACCCTGCACTTTGTCTTGGTTGAGTTTGTTCTAAATAATATAAACAACATTTGGAAAGCATATTTTGTGTATTATATATTTTCCTTAAAATTTAAATAGGTAGCAAGTTTTTTAAGACTTTGAGATAGAAGTATATTTAAAAAAAAAATGTGCATTTAAATGAATTTATTGCCTAATAGGTTTAAAGTGCTTTTTAAAAGGGTTAAGCATTTTGCAATCTTTTTATTTTTAAGAAAAGCTCAATTTCACTATCTTTAATGCTTTTATGGGTATTTAAAGGGTCGTAGCTTAATTTTATCGTTTAGTTTAGCTGCTTATAATTATTCGACCAGAGAACAGGAAAAGAGAAAGCTCGAGTGGCTCGGAGATGGCCGAGAGCTATTTTCCTCCCTCTTTGTTTTCCGTGTTTTCCAGGCTCTTATATTCAATTTGTTATCTTTCTTTACATTAAGCTGGCTGTAAAATCGCAATTAAAAGCGGTTTATGGAACTCACAGCCGTTGACATTGAGTGGCAAGGTGCTTGAATAAATATCGATTTAATTTAATTTTAGTCATTTTCGGTTCCCTAACAATGCCACTGCCTTGGGGGATAAAGAAAGATCTTTTGTTCTGAGTTATGGAAACGGGCAGAAAGAATGAACTTGACAATGTTGCATGATGAATGACCGATAAATAGCAGGGGTAAAATCTTCAAAAGCTATGGGGGTTATTTACCGTGTGGGAGGAAATACGCAAGAAGATATATTCACCTGCCTTATGTAACTTTAAAGAATAATTCAAAATTTCTAACTAAAAAACCATTTTAATATTATTCACCCACCTTAGGTTCCATTAAAGAACAATTCAAAATTTCTAACTAAAAAACCATTTTAATTAAACTAAGTAACATACAATAGGTTCCATTATCTTTTGTATTTGTAAGATATTTTAAAAATTTAAAAAACATAATCTTATTAAAATCTGATTCGATACAATTTTAAAAACTAAAAAATGTTTTAAAATACTTTTTCTTCAATACTTTTTCCATGACAAAAATCGACCAGAAATCTGTAGTCGTGTAATTTATAGAGTGCAACCCAAATGGGTCATATCCACACCCATTAATCCCCCGAGCAATATTCAAATTGTTCGAGCAGCGCAGCCAAATTAAATTGCCACCCACTTGAGTGTCTACTTATAGAGCCTGTCAAACTAACGGCCAAACTAATCCGCCTGCCAACGTGTCACATGAAAATAAAAATAATAGGGGAAAACTCACCTAGATGGGGAAAAGCTGTTGGACTTCAAAAAATAAATTAGGAAGACGCGTAAATAAAAGACAAACAGATGTTCTGTTATGATTTTGTTTGGTCAGAGAATAAAAGCAGGCAAATCGATCGGGAACCAAAGAGATGCGGCTTTTCAGTGTGATTTTCCAATGACGCCCACTCAGCGATGCTCTCTCTCTCTCTCCGGTGGACATTTGGTGACAGTTTTCCGCGAAAACCTGAGAAATTAAACAGAGCAGCAAGTGCAGTGGGAGAGGGACGACAAATTAATTTGTGTTTTGATTTAAATTATGATCAACACGACCGCTGCCCTGGCAAATTCAATTAAATTCTAAATAAGTATAACATGCATAATTTTTATTTTTTCAAAATATTATTTATACATACTATATAATTTATATTCCGGAATAAATAAGGACGGATTCGCCGGGCGGCTCCATGGACTGTCGGGTCGATCGCAGTGCGAGATCGGCGGTGCCAGTTCCATCTTGGACGTTCCGCCAGCCCCACGCGAGAAAATCGCGCGCATCGTCGTCGTCGTCGCTTCGTCGCCGCCCACTCGCATTTTCACTTTTACACGCCCGAAAAGAAAAACACGCAGATATAAAGTGCAATACACGTATATATAAAATAATATTTTTGTGGCCCAGTGCAGTTTTTATGGAAATAATGTCACTTGCAGTGCCAGCTCAAAAGTGCGGAAATTCTAGCCATTAAGTGTAAAGAAGTGCAGGAGTGCAAAGTGATCTCAGAAATTCATAAAGTTTAAGTATGTGAAATAAAATCATGAAATTCATATAACAGAAATAGAATAAAATAAATATTAAATAAATACCTACTAAAAATCCATGTGTAACTTTTTACGTTTTTTCTATATATACTTCAAATTAGGAAATCTAATTTACCTTAAATGCGTTTATTCATTAAAGAGTGCCAACTAATTTTAAATATTCCAAAGGTCTATTTAGCTCATAATAAAATATTTAAATTTATCAATTTAAATAAATCAATACAAAATTAAATAGTTTTTAAATTTTTAAAGTGTTTGTTTAACCTAAAGTGAATAAATTTTAAAAATTTTAGGGTTATACGTTGTTTATAACCTTTACAAAACTATATAAGCGGTGAAAGTTAAATTATTTTATGAAAAAAAAAAACAAAATTTTACGTAAACTTAAACTATTAAAATATTAAAAGTTAAATGTGTTTAAATTATAAAACGTAATTTAATAAATTCTACAAACTCTGTTTTACAGGTAAAAAAGATAATACTTTAAAAAGTCAAAGACAAAGTCATCATAAAGTTAAACACAAGGAATTGCTCACCTAATCCTACGTATTTTTATTAATCATTTACCTAAGAGGAAAATGTGTTTAAGATTAACCTAATGGAGAAGTGCGTTTAAAATGTCATAAAAGTTAAATAAATTTTAAAGTGTTGTAAATTTGTCGCGCTTATTGTTTGTTGATTGTATCTGCAGCGTGTCGTGTGCGTTTGAGTATCTTTATCTGTATCTGTGAGTGGTGTATCTGCGAGTGCGTTCGCATTGCGGCATCCAAGAGAGATTTGACCTCGCACTTCACCCATCAAGTGAATTCATTTGTCGCTCAACTCACGCGATCAACGGTCTCCACCTCCTCGTCATCGGTCGTGTGTCTTCTGGGATCTTGAATCTTGGATCTGGGATCCACGCAAACACAATCACTCAACCAATTTGTCACACAAAAGAAATCATTCTAGTCTACGGAAGTTCTCCCACATAACTAGAGCCAATTGCAATTGAAGTAAGTGACTTACTGGAGGGAAACTAACTAATAAGTGCTTAAAACTTGACTCAGAATTCCAGCCAATCTTTCGGGAATAGGTTTTCGAGATCGCATTTAACATTCAATATTTATTAACCCCCGAATGCGTAACATGTGCGGCACATTGCAACAAAAATAGCCGGCATTGAAATGAATTTAGCGAAAACAGAATGAAAATCGAAAAATAGATCGTGGAAAAAATAGGAAAAGCATAGATAGCGCAGAGAGCCATCCGAAAATAGGCGATAGAAAAATAATTAATTAGTTTTTGGACAAACTTTCGGGTAGTGGTGTGTTCGACAGCTCCGTTCCATTAACATCGCATCGCTATACTGAATATATGTAGGCCAGTGGCCCATAAATCTTGCGCATCAAATGCAAATAAATGGAAATAGAACTAAGTTATGGTTGACGATTCGCTTGTTTATATTCCGATGCCGTTGACAATTTTTATTTGCTTTGAGGTGGGTTTGGATTAATTTATGCCGATCCCGAGTCAGCTGGTGTCCAGCACGACGGGACCATAAAATGGTATCCAATTAGCAGTCGAATCCCAAACAAACCGACTAGCAGATGACCCCAAAAACTTAAGCAATTTGTCAGGGTTTCGGACTTGGTTTGGGGCTTCCACTTCCATTTTCCGTATCCGTATTCGTATACGGTTTTGTCATTACGGTCAATAATTACCGCAAGCATGTCAACCGAAATTATTGCCCAGATAGATTTTCCAACCCCGTTTGCCACACTTCGGTTTAAGTGTCCGGCCATGTGTTGCAGTCAAACCGCAAGGACTCTCTCCTGCCTCATCCTCCTGAGCTGCCCACTCTGCCGGAAATAATTACTCAGCTTGCTTTTCTTTCCAGAGAAATACTATAGAAGGGGCGGTGGATGGAAGGGGGGAGGGGGTAAACTTTCCCCACATTTAATTTATATTATTTGTGCTTCCTTTTGTCTGCCTTGGCCAACCGACAGACGCCCCTGCCCTCCACCTTTGTTCACCTGGCTTTATTAGTAGTTCACTGTCTGTCGGTGGGTCGGTTGGTCTATATACATATACATACATCCCCCCAAATTCCCCCCAACCAACCGAGACCTACGACCATGTCCTGGCTCCTGCTGTTGTCGTTATTCAACCACTAAACTGTGTTTTGGCTTTTGTTGCATTTTCAACCGCATTCCTGTGGTTTCTTCAACTTCGATTTTCCAGTTGAGTTTCTAATAATATTATTGGAATTGAAGAACCCTTCAGCGTCGAGGGGAAAATTTTGATGTGGTGAAAATGTTGCATTTAATATTTGGACTCCCGCAAACAACTTTGGCTCCGAGTATTTCCCACTACCGAAATGCTTCGGTGTAAATTATTAAATAACATTTTCCGCTTAACCAACACGTTCCACCCGCAGACAGACAAAAGTCTGACCGAGGACGCCGCCGAATCGTGGCTGTAACCATTGGTCAAATTCAATTCAATATTGATCGCCATTCGGGGCCAGCCAAAACAGAAGGGCCAAACAATAAGGGCACAAAAAATCGAACTGCAAGAACAAAAAGGGTTACTAGTTGCCATATATTGGCACACAGAGAAAATATTATATTACACTGAATTTGTTTAAGTCATAGTGATTTGCTTTTTTAATTTAGTCATTCGACCCTCTTCTTAATGAAATTATTTATTATTTGTTTAAAACAAATTTGTCTATAGAACAATTTAAAATTGGAACATAAATAATTTTAATAGTTTTAAAAAAAAAGAAACGCTTTCGGTTTAAAAAGAGCGCGCTCTTTATAGATATCGATAAATTATCAAAAAAAACAAGTTGGCAGGCCTGCATAACAAAAAATAACAAACCCAAACAGCCAGCCAGCCAGCCAGCCAGCCAGATAGCCACAAGTGAAACTTATATAAGCGTTTAAAAATATATTTTTCGACCGCTTTGGTAAAATATAAAATAAATAAATTTGTATGCTTAGTTTGGTTTTTTTTACTATAAAAGATTACAAGTTTTTTATAATACAAATGTATGATGACTTAATATTACCGAAAGGTTTTTAATATTTTTTTTTAATTTTTCCTGATGGAAATTGATTCGTGTGTACAGGAGGGCAATGAATGCAGGAGAAGTATCAATTGATACACAGAAACACCTACATATATGTTGAATATCAATGGCTCAAGTTTTTATGGTGGCCATTTAGTTGCAACCACTGTACATGAGAGTGGGCTAAAACAGACGTGACCCACTGTGTGAGGAGTGGGTGGAGTTTTTAGGGGGTTAAGGGGGCAGGGGCACCTGGAAGTGCGGAGTAATTGCCCGAGATAAGAATCTCAGATTAGATAAACCAGTAAACAGTTAGGTACAGACGCTAGCTCCCGATAAGCAGCAGATTGGTATCAGTACATTTTGGTCTACTGCGTTAATTTATATTTAACTAAAGTCACGGGGGTGAGGGTTTTATATAGCCCTAATATATGTATATGTAAATGTTTTAATGGATTTAAGGTAATGGGTACATACTCTCACTATCTTTACATGGGCATTTCGGTGTTAGCTCTAATAGATTGATTAACTAATCTGGTTTAGGAATTCTAATACCATTTCACATTGTTGTCAAATTCCTTCAATATGGCACGCAATTCTTATCTCCTGATAGCTAAAAAACGGAAAATTTGTGAATGAAGGCTGTTGCTCGATTTAATCAAAATAATACAATTAATTTACATTAATAATATGTTTTTAATCTTTAAGGTTCTTTTTATTTTTCGTGTGTGTCTTTTTAATAACTGTGGAATAAATTAGACTAGCAGAGCTCATAAATGATAACTCAAGCCATTAATAGGTAATTGATTTTTCGATTTTTCCTATTTCGATTCCGGCCAAGGCAGGTAAAAACCAATTGTCCCCCTCACAACCCCATAATTATCTTCTGGGGAGTGCGGAAGAGGGGGATAGCAACAGAAAGTCTGACAGAGACAGAGAGAGATTGAACCGTATGTAAAGTGACACACATTTACCACTAAATAGTCGCTTATTATAATTTGATGGCACAATGACAAACAAACCCACAAAACCGAGCTTTCCTTCACCTGCACGTATCGGTTATTTACCGGTTTCTAATAGTATATAGAATTTGGTATATAAGTATGGAAGTGTGTCCATGTTATGGCCACGGCTGAGAACGGCTGTCCGGTCACACGACCCCACAAGTCACCCACTCGAAACTCATCGATACTTTGGCTACGTGGCTAGCTCAATGGTCTCCATATACTCCAGGCCAGTCCACTCCGCTGGTATTTGTGTAATGGCCCTGCAGACACACAGACTGATGGAAGGACTCGGACTCGGACAGAGGGATATGTCTATGTCCGTTCATATAAATTCAGAGCGGCCACTCGCATGAGTTTAGTTTATATTTATGAGCATTATAGTGCGGATATATGGAGCGCGAAGTCGAGAGTTGAGTTGGCAAGTAATTGCAGTGATATCGGTTCCGTCGTCATGTGTTTTCCTAGATTTCCTAAGGAGTCCGCTCGAGTGCAGTGCGAATGTTTGCTGGATTATACGTACCTCTCCTTTCGCACTCGGTGCAGCAGGGCCTCGATAAGATAGTCAATTAAAGAGCTCGACAACCTGTACTATCCCAGCGATAGGAAACTCAAACAAAACTTGACTTGGTAGCGGGAGAAAACCTCTCTGTCCAGAGAGAGAGGTGACATTTTTACCTGACGGCAATCAGCGAGCAATTATGCGATAAGCACCGCACCGCTCTTATCAGACTGCAGATAACAACACACTCCTCAGCGGGAGAGAGGGCACAGTTTTTGGTTGCGGAGGAGCATTATGAAATCGGAACTGGAATTTCGGCTCCGTTAGTTGCCCTCCATTGGCGTCTACGTGCGGTTGTCTCCCTTCGTCGCTTTCGACCACTGAAACTCGCGAGTGCGTTCCGATTTCATTGATTTACCTGATTGATTTACCTGATATCTGTAGATAAACGTACTTGATATCTGCCCTAGATACGGATATTGTGGCATAAGGTGTGTGAAAGTTTGAAAAAAGCTCATTTTCCTAATGAAACTGGCTGAGATACTTTTGTATCTGCAGGAAACTTTAAAGGAATTACCTTTAATGTGAGTATAAGTTGATGTTATGTATATTTGAAAAGTGCATTCTTAGCTTAAAAGTATTTTAGTTAAATATAAAGTAGTGAAAAAGCGATTCATTAGCCTTTGTGTTTTTTGCTGCTTTCGCTATTAGTTACATATATTTCTGATTAAAAATGCGCAGTTTTAATTGTTTTAGAAACCTTAAATACACACAAAAACTGTCGCAGATGACAAGCTTTTAATCTCGAAAGTGTAACACAGTCTAATTTAACATACATATTACGAGCACTTATCTTATTAACCTGTTTTCTCGCAAATTTCTCTGGATTAGTCATACGTACTTCTTTTGAAACTAAGACACTATCTGAAGTTTGTCTGCAACTATAGATAAAGACCTGTTCATCCCAGGTCTTCCAACTCCAGTTACTTGGATATCCGCATGAATGTGCACCATATTGTCTCCGAAAAGTCAGGGGGAAAAACAAAACCACAATAAAACAAACAAGCGAACGAATAAAAAACTCGAGATAAGATAAGGAAACTCGCTCAACAAGTGAATGGGGAAGAGAGAGAGGACCGGAATGTGAATCGGACATATGGAAAAGTGTGAAGAAGACATGTGTTGGTACTTGGTAGTACTACCAATCCAAATACATGGAGTCCATGTACCCACTATAACTGACACAATGCAACCATGGACAAGTGACATCTTTACGAAATGTCAACTGTCAGAGGGGCAGAGTGGCAGGATGGCAGGATGGCAAGACGCTGACAGAGAAAACACTGAGAATCGAGAGTCGAGAATCGGGGTCAAAGTGTCCTTGGAACCAAGAACACGACCAACATTTGCATACAATGGGCAAAGTTTGATTATCTCTCTCGGTTCGGTTCCACCGGCGGGTGGTCGTGGTGGTGGTGGGATCTATGGGCTCTCAAAGGCAGCTGGGCAAAATATTGTCACTAAAGTTAATTAAAAACAAGAAAAAACGCTATAGTCGGGTTTCCCGACTATAAGATTTGCGATACTCATTGCCCTCTTTAAAAACAGCTAGCTAGCCCTCTTCAATAATGTGTAGCCTACTTTCATGCGCAATCATTTTTAAGCGCCCTCTCTTAAAAAAAAAATTTTGCCTACTTTTGGGCGCAATAAAAATTTTCAACGCATTTGTATACACAATTTCTTAAAAATGGTCAGATTTTAAAAATTTTTAGATATTTGGGTAGATATTTTCAATACGAACAACATTTGTAAGGGCCACTTTTCTCTAGCACTAAAAATGTGGACACCACAGAGTTTTTTCCGGTTTGTGGGCGTAAAAAGGGGCGTGGTCAGGTTTTGAAACAAACTTGATCTGCGCCTTGTTTATAGAAGTCTGTGTGCAAAATTTGGTGGTTCTAGCTCTTATAGTTCCCGAGATCTCGATGTTTGTGCGGACAGACGGACGGACGGACAGACAGACATTTGATCGTTTACAGTATTTGCTTACTCTTCGAGTATCGCAAATAAACAGCCAGGGGCCCAACATATATCCCCACACTCACACACACACACGGCAGGATAGGAATCTGGTTTAATAAAAATGCCAAAGGGTGCCAGGGGTTGGGGCTTTTGTGGGTTTTGGTGGTTTGGGGGTTTTAGGGGTTGAGCTCGGGCTCTGCTCTCTGTCAACGCTGCGTGGGCAAACAAAGGCAAATAAATAGAAAAGAGATACTCAATAATCAATAGATAAATAAAATTACAAGGTGACAGCAGCAGCAGCAGCGATGAGGATGGCACAGCTGGCTGCTCCTTCCTCCCCGGATCCACCCGATCCCTCCCTATATCCCTTATCCCTTGGCTGTGTGTGCGTTATAGCTGCAGGAGGAAAAGTAGGAAAAGCAACAGCGGCGATAACTGCTCATAATGCAGCAGCCAGGCGTAATCATGTACATCACACGTAGTCGAATGGTGAATACTCTTTTTGTAGTGTGTGTTTTTGAAAAGCATTGAAAAAGACAACTTTCAAAACACCAATAAATAAATTATATTTACTATAATTTTTACGTAGAGCGATTATTTTATTAAATAATGTGACCTGTCTTTTGCATTTTTAGAAGAGTTAAATTCCATTTAAAATAGTTGATGAAGCTAAACAATGCAATAAAATGAAAATGCAATAGATTTTGATCATCTTACAACATTTTTTAGTTTATTTTTCTACTTAGTAAATAATGTAGTTATGCAGAAAATAACTCATTTACTTTAAATTAAATGTAACTTTTTTTATGTTTTCCAAGTAAGAGCATTTAATTTTTTCCTGAAAAATGTACTGTTTTTTCTAGAAGGGTTTTTATGTAAAGGATATTAGCTTATTTAAATTGTTAGAATTGCAATTTTATTAAAACACACCTCATCTTGTCCCCTAAAAATGCCAAAATATCCGTTAAATTTTCCATACCCTGACTCTAACGACGCGTCGGTGTCGTCGATGTTGTTGTCGTCGACATCGTTTGATGGCGCTAGGATAAGCGCGTGGCAAGAGTGTGGGTTGAAGGTGGAGGAGGAGCGTGAGGAGGAGCAGCAGGGGCATGCCGCTGGCAAACCGATGGCTGCCTTGCTTCAGATTCAGCTTCAGCTTCAGCCCGAGGGGAAGAGCAGAGGGGATGCAACAAGCGCCTCATGGCAGGACAACGATGCGGATGATGACGACGACAGTTGCTACAGCCCGGCCAAAAGAAGCGGACGGTGCCAAAAAGTAAAACAAAACACCAGAGCGCGGTGCGAAAATAAATAAGCGAAAAACGTAAATAGAAAAGCGCGAAAATATGCAAGCGTTGAAATTTATTAAAAAATAATAGAAAAACCCGCGAATTTCGTGGCGATTATCTGGAGAACGAGAGAATTTTGCCCAAAAGTGAGGGTGGACTCAAAGTGTGTGCCTTAAGTGAACCTTAAATTTGAGGAATATTTGAGGGGTTCAACCACATATTTTAACATCTGCTGTCACGTGGCAAATATTACTGTATAAAAAGAGTAGGAAATACTAAAATAGTATAATTGTTAATAGTAGAATTGGTAAGGGATTATCTTCAATGCGTCGATTTTTTAAGTCACTTATACATACTTCATCTGATATCAGAATCGGTTGAATAAGTCTAATCTTACATTCATCTAACTTGATAATTATTCCTAATTAAAAGGGTACTCAATAACTTTTGTTTAAAACAAAATAAAGCTGTTTTGTAAAATGTTTAAGCAGTTAAAGAAGTAAAAAAAATAACGCTTCTATAAAATTGTGTCTAAAAAGTGAATTGTGTAAGAAAAGTGCGTTGAATATCAAAGTAAAAACTCTAGTTAAAGAGTTATGGAAACTGCGTCAGTTTACCTTGAAAATCGGTTTACGGAAATGGCTTAAAGTGGCACAAATTGAGGCTTTAATGGAGCTGGCCAGCTTGTAAAGCAATAAGGCTAACCGTAATCGCTTTCCTTGCCCGTACAGAATGTACACATGCTTTTCCTCCCCCCAAATACCCACAGAACCACCCCATTGAAGCTTTTGAAATCGGTGTATGTGCAGGCGCGTTAATTAAGGCGCCCATGCCTGTGGCCAGTCAAGTGCGACAACAAATAATTTGATTTCAATTTAACTAATTAGCTGGAGCCTTCAACATTATGCGGCCAACGGAGCACTCTCTCAGAGCTCTGCGCTATGTGAGCACTCGAAATGGTTATCTGTTTAGCGGCAGTTGCCCTCATCTGCACTGTTAAAAAATTTCATAATTTTTGATTTAACATACACTTAACAGTTATTTTTATCAAACTTAACTTATGAGTCATAAGATGAAATTATTTTTGTATAGGTTTAAGCTACATCTACTTGAAAGCACAAGAAGCCAAATTTTATTTAATGTTATAAATAATTTATCTCGTTTAGATTTTTGGAAAGAAATTTTAGTTCGTTTTTTAATGTATTAATGTTTGATTAATATACTAAATTATTGTTTAAAAAAAAATACATAAAATAATATTAACGGTTATCCTGCTTAATTCAATGGAAAGCTTTCTTGCCGACATTGAAATCCTTATTTTCATAGGAAAATCGTAGAATAAAAAGACTATTTCTTACAGTACAAGTGCATTAGTGTGAAACTATGTACATAGGGAGTGTGTGTACTGGTGTGTATCTGTGTGTAAATCAAAGCAGGCACTTGAATGCAGACAGTCGAGTGGTCCAAGTACTGCGGTCAGTCTGTCAGTCAATATGCTTTCCATTCAAATGCGCTTAGCTATGCAGTTAGGCTCTATGGGCGGTGGGATTAGCTGGAGTGGGCGTGGTCGAAGGGCGGAGGGGGAGGGAGGAGGAAGGAGCGGACCTGGCGGCCATTTTGACTGAGGTTTTCGTAGAGGATACTTATAAAACTAATAAATGTTTGCATGGGCTGCTCCTTTTACGAAGTTGCATATAGAAATAGACTTTATTGCAAATTTAAGAAATTAAAAGGCAGCACTTTAACAGCCCTCTAAATTTATTTTAGTAATACAACAATTGTTCTGTTCCTATTAAAAACATAACATCCATTACATGTACTTTTAATTAAAAGAGTTTATCAAAGGTGCCTTAAAAAATTCCAGAACTCTAAAATTTACAAGACACTATTTTACTTCGGATTTTTAGAATAAAATTATTCAAAATCCTTCGGAAGTCAAAGCAAAAAAATTTGATTATTTCTTAGATTTAAATTATAAGCACATCCAATCCCTTTGTAGCTATGTTGAATAATTTCCACTTATCCTTTACTCACATTCCTCAATAATACATTAAGCACAACACACAAACCCCTAATATGTCTGTTAATCAGCAAACACTTTGTTCTTTATTTAATTACAGTTGAAACTCAAGCTCAACCCTCACTTAAAACAAAAAAAAGGAGTAAACGTAGAGGCTAATTGTGAAAGCGAAAAAAAAGAACTGTGATAAACAAAGGATAAACAAAGGGGTAGAAAACTAAACACAGAAAAAGGACCCTTCTGCCGGCAGCGAAATAATATACAATTTTAATAAAACTAAAACCCGAAGCAAATTAAAAAGCAAGCGACGCCAAATGCGGCACTATAAGTAATTAGCGACAGGAGCTGCAGGAGTTGGCAATAAAAACAAGGCAAAGGTGTAATAAATGATGTTGCAATCCTTGAGTCTGCACGCGGATAAACTGAGCGGCCATCCACCAGCAGCAGCAGCAGCAACACCAACAGCAGCAACATCAGCAGCAGCAACATCAGAAGCAACTAGCGACGCAGCAGCAGCATCAACAATGCTAACAACGGCACCTGTTGCCCACGTTGCTAATGGCAACAACAGCAATTCCAGTGCCAGCAGCAACAGCAGCAGCAGCAACAACAATAGTCTTTACAGCAGTAACAATTTAAATAGCGGCAACAATAGCCAGTTGCAGCAACAGCAACAACAACAACAGCCGGTCAAGTACGAGTATTTAGAGAATCTAACGAGCTCGGGAGCAACTTCAGGTGCCATTGCAGCGACAACAACTTTTACGGGAGCTGCGAAAAGTTTCCATCCCTATTTGCGGCCCACCAGCAACAACAATAGTAGTGGCAGCAATATCGCAGCATTATCTACAACAACGGCCACGGCAGCAACGGCAGCAACAGCAGCAGCGGCAAAAATGTCGACAACATTGTTTGAAACACTCTTGCACAACCAAATAAATTCCAGCCCAACAACGTCGACCATCCCAGCACTGCCAGCAGCAACAGCAATCGCAGCAATAGCTGCAGCAGCAACAGCAACACCGTGCACCGCAGCAGCAACCGCAGCAGCGGCAGCAGCAGCACCGTCAACGCAGCTGAATTCCAGCATTAATTCCAGAACTTCATTAGGCGACCAGGGAGGTGGTGCAATTGTTGTTGTAGCTGCTGCTGCACCACCACCCACTGCTGCCCCACCACCCACCAGCGGCCCAAATCGGTGAGTGTTTTCCTCCGCGTTCAAATCGAAATTCTTGCCTAAGGTTTTTTTGCAGCATTCCCAGCTAATGACTGCTAATTACACTCAAATCATTTTCCACTGCAGGTGGTATATTTCCAGGGGAAATCGGGGTTATACAGATAGTTGTTACGATTCTCAGTATGCGCTGCTAAGTGTGCTACGAAATCTACGCTGGGAAAATCACGGAAATGTGTGAAAGAGAACTTGGTGCTTAAAATGGTTGATTTCGTTTAGAACTGCTGAAAAGACTTATAAAATTTTTGGTTAGAATTTTTAAACTAAGTTGTTTAAGTTCTGGAATTCATTCATGAAACTCTTAGCATAATAATACTTTAAAACTTTAATTTAATAATTAAAAAAAAAAATTCCTACAGAGATGTTTTGTTGATTTGAACTAGTCGCAAACTAAGAAGGTGCTATAAATGTGTAAACAGAAATCCAATTTCGAAAGCTATTCTTGTATTGAAAATAATTTCAAAAGGATATTGAATTCAAGTACCTATTATTTTGCAGTAGATATTTTATAGTAAATAACAATCTTAGCCCAGTCCACTACATGCCACTTTAACTTAAAGTAAATGTCCTCAAAAAAAAAGAAAACCTTACCTGCTTCGCTCCCACATCTTCATTGCTTATCACTTTGCATATTACCTTGCCGTTATGGAACATTTCAATTTCCTATAGCTCCCCAGGACGTCACCTGCCACCCCGCCGACAACTTTGGCTATCACATTTCAAATGGTTATTTCTCGGACGTGCGCCACATTTTCTATTTGTGAGCTTCCTTTGCCCGGAAATTATAAAAAAATATCACCGAATGTTGAATCCGTTGGCGGCCCACTTCGCAGGCTGATTTAATTAAAATAAGTGACAATGTGCATTGGCCAAAGGGGTGGGTGGGATATTGGGTGGCAGGAAGGGGCGGGAAGGTCGCTGCTGCCATCAAGTGGCTAATGATAATTGCCAATGCATTAATGTTATTAATTGGCAGCAGGCCATCAAGGCGACAATTTTCACATAGCCCAAGTCATCAGAGATAATGACAAATAATTATTGACAGAACATTGTAATTATAATATTATGGCATCTCCAAAGTGGTCATGAAGACGACAATGTTGAGGGGATGGCCAGAAATCGTGCTGGGAACTCAACTATCATCCATCCGGCTTTCATTCCTGTCCTGCTCGGCCATTAAATAATAAAGCAGGAATTATTAAATTTATGTTGGGTCATTTTTATACGGCCTCGGTCCAGCGTGAAGGGAAGATTCTGCCCCATTCAGTCCCACTTCTTGTAAATATACACATTTTTTGCTTCCTCTATCTCGGAGCTGTTTGTTTTTGTTGTGACAGGCGCGGCATAACAAACTGCCATCATAAATTAAGGGCCACGTCATGGCAGTGTCGCCGCAGTTTACAGTGGTTAAAAACAGAGGTATGGAAATTACGTGAACTTTTAATAGAGAAATATTTGAAAAAAAAAAAATTGAAAATTTGTAAAATCGGCTTTTTACAGACCTTTCTATAAGATAACCATTTAAACGTATTTATACGTACTTATTTATCTTAAACAAATTATTTGAAAAAGATTAAAAGAAAATAACACCATATATAAAATAAAGGGTTTAAAGAAATGCTTTTTTTTTCGCTAAAGAAATCCAAAACAGTTTTTAAATTTTTGGTTTTAGCTGAAGGCTATAGTCGTCCTATATTAATGTTATCCAAAAGTAAAGACCTTTTTAGTATTTAAAACTTAGCGAACGTATGATTACTAATCATTTTGTACAACATTTGGAATAAAAAGTAAGAAATTAATAAAAATTAAAAATTATACGCTTGTTTCAACTCTGCAAGCCATAAAAAGAAAGTGTCTTAAATAATTATTTATTGTTTTTCTTGTCCTATAAACATGTTTTAATAGAATCGCTGACCCACTGTACTGAGACACTTAATTCCCCTTCCCCGAGGCTCCAAGCTGTTGATTCGCGCATTGAGCTGCGATACCAACATCGTCATCTGCATCATCATCAAGCTCATTGGCGGTGGTGCTGGGAAACACCTGCTATCCTGGCCCAAATCCCACCCACACTACCCACTCCCCTGCTACCTTCTCACTTTCTGACGCGCTTCAGCTCCCACCGCAGGCGATTTTCTCATTAAGCCTGGTCGCATTTAAATGAAACTGAATTATTAATGCACAGGCGCAGCCCCGAGAGACCTCCGAGGAGCTGGGTAACTTTGGAGAACTTCCGAGGGATTGGGGGATTGGGGAGGAGAAAGTGAGATAGTTGGCTGGGAGCTGAGAGCTGAGAGCTGAAAGCTGAGAGCTGGGATCTGGCATTCGGGGAGCGTTCACCTGACTCCCCGATGGATTCGCGCCTGCCTGAAATAATTGCCTGGCCGACTCCAGGGGCAACACACCTGTCGCTGCTCCTTTTCACCTGTGCCTCCATATTTTTTCACACCGCCACACCTTTGTGATTTTCATTGGCTTTATTTTTAGAATTCAGTTTTTTTTCTCGAAATTTATGCTAACACACTGGAGAAATTGGCTGATGCGTAAATGCCTCCCGTTTAGAGATTTATGCTGCAGGCACAGGAATCGCGATGGATTACCCCCGGATTGGTGGCCCTGCTCCTTCCCAGGTGATTTATTCAGGTGGCTTATTCACCTGCAGGCAGGCCTGAATTTATCACCTTGACATAGACAATTTGGCTCGTCCTCTTTCCGGCTCTAATAGATTAATTTCGTTTTGTCATTCGATGGCCCGCGGCTGCCTTTTCGCTTTTCACGGCCTTTTCACTGAGTGTCGCAGGGGTTTCATCTCCATCAGGAATGGTGGATGGAGGAGGGAGTTCATAACTGGATAAGGGAGTCTGGGTAGATGAATGGCGGCTGCAAGCGCTGGAATTACTTACGCAGGAAATTGGAAAATGAAGAAATTTAAAAGTAAATTGAAAGTAATTTCCTAAATGGCATCGTTTCAGATGACTCCGTGAGATAGCTTGAGTTAATAATGTACCAAAAACAGGGGAGGATATTGTCACTCTATCTCTGCATAAAATATTTGGAAATTTCAATTGTCTGCAGTACAGAAATTGTTTTATATTACTTTTACGGATATAAAAAATCAAAATAGACGAAAACGGGGAGCTTTAAAATCTGTTTCAATTTGGTTCATTGGTTATTATTATTATTTACTCCAAACAATAATTTTTTAAGTTATAAAATCGTTACGTTAGGCAAAAACCCTTGAAGTCCATAAGAAGCCTTGCAAAAAGAATGTATTCTCTTATTCAGTTATTTAAAATTCCTTTAAACAGTTAATAACTTTAAATGTAGAATGTTTCTGTATTATTTGAATTTAATTGTAAATATGGAAAACGATTTAAATTTCTAAAATTAATTTAAAATTGCAATAAAAAAATTCCCTAAAATTTTAAAACATCTCATATAACGTTCCTCCATTTTATTTGTGCTGTAAAACTTGAGAAGAATCTCAATAGGTTTCCGCAGATCAATCCCAGCATTCCGCTGTCAATCTGCCGTCAAACTAACCCGCTTAGCCAATTAAGTGCTGAAATTTATTGGGCCAACTGCTTGACAACTTGTGCTTACGGCAAATCGGCTCCGTAACCGAGACCCCCGAGCAAATTGACAGCCAACCAAAAGTCAATTTCGTACACCATCAAGAGCACCCAATAAACCCCCATTAGGAGCAACAACATCGGCTGGGAAAAAGGGAAAACTTTTTCGGCAGCACACAAAAACCAACTGAAAGTGACCTCAAAGTGGAGCGTTCAATGCGTTGCCAGTAGTCACTCAAAGACCCACATCCACATCCCCCTGAAAAACCCCCTTCCTCGAATTCAGAGTCAGAGACTGGTCAACCACAAAACAAATGTAACAACGTTTACAACTTTTTAGATTAGATTAGTTTGCTAATAACAATTAGTATTTGTATTTTATGCTGTTAGCCAACTTGGTATTAGAGAGGAATGCCTGTTGTTATTCCCCACTCTCTGTTTTTACGGTCATTAGCAAATGAAGTTAGGCAACGAAAGCTGGAGGGATAGAGAAACAATATGGTGTCCATAAAAGTTCAATGGAAAAGTTGTAAACTTTTATTTGAGATTTGTAATCACTTTATTTGCGAGCGATGGAAATACATTTTTTAACTGTGAAATAGAAACAGTTACCGTTTCATCATTTGCAGCGATAAGTTTATATATTTATGTGCACATAGAGATTTAGGTTTTGGATACAGAAAATCAATAAAATAACAATTATGAGAGATTTTTAGTAAAGAGTTCACAGAATAAATCGAATAGTTAATTAAGAACACATCAGAACATGTGTCCTTGTTATTTAAAGCCATATTCGATATACACTAAACACCATAAATATCTTAAAGTGTTAAATTTAATGGTGTTAATAAAACGAATAAATATTTCAAAGATTCCTTATTATTAAATGTCAGAGATGTAGCTCTGATCCGTAACAAAATTTCCAGTTTAGAAGTCACCAAAATTATTGGGCTCAGACCCTTCGATTAGATGGGAAAGTCGTTGGATGTCGTGGTCTTCGGATCGGCCAATATCGAGTACATAACGTAAGCCTCGTATCAGACAAGAAGGTCCGTAATTATCCAATTGAATACCCCAGATATGTCGCGGAACTGCCAAAGCCCGGACAACTGGTCGCCGGAACGTACATGGAGACCTGTTTTGGGGGCAAGGGTGCCAACCAATGTGTGGCAGCTGCCAAGTTGGGCGCCTCCACTGCCCTGGTGGCCAAAATGGGCAAAGACGAGTCCGGTGACGAATACCTGAACTACCTGCAGCAGCTGGAGGTGGACGTGGAGCATGTGGAGCAAGTGAAGGACAACCCTACGGGAATGAGTGAAATCGCAGTGTCTGATGGAGGGGAGCAGTACAAGATCAACGTGGCAGGAGCCAATGCCTTCCTCACGGCCAAGGATGTGACCCGAGCCAAGAAGTCCTTCCAAGGTGCAAAGGTGCTCCTCTGTCAACTGGAAGCGGACATGAACTCCAGCATGTGTGCCCTGCGTCAGTTCAAGGGAACCTCCATACTGCACATGTCCCCCATGGGAAGTGACATACCCGCTGGCATGATCAAGCTGCCGAGTATTTTGGTTATGAACCAGGAGGCAGCTGCCCAACTTACCGATGTGGAGGAGGTTAAAACTCTGGAGCAGGCCCGTCGAGCAGCTGAAACTGTAATCGAGAAGGGCGCCAAGAGCGTAATCATCACCATGGGAGATCAGGGAGCGGTTTACATGTCCAAGAAAAACGAAAGATACGTGCACCCATGTGCCCGCTGCGGATGTGCCACACATGACCGATTCCTCGGGGGCTGGCGATGCCTTCCTGGGCAGCTTGGCCTATCACATAGCCCGGTTTCCCAAACTGAGTCCGGAGCATCACATCAGTGCGGCTAACTCCTGTGCCGCATTTTCCATGGGAAGTCGTGGCACACAGCCAAGTTTTCCTGGAAAGGATGGGGCCAAAAACGATTTGAACTTCTCCACACCCACTTTCAATGTTATACCACCTCCTAGTGAAACGGAAGAGGCAGAGCAGCCTGCTCCAGAAGAGCCTGTTGTAGTAGCATCCCCAACACCACCTCCTACTCCTGCAGAGCCTGTTGAAGAACCAGTTGCAAATCCATCACCTCCATCACCTCCACCACCTGAAGAAGCTGCTGCAGAAGCACCACCATCACCACCAGCGCCTCCTCCTGAAGAACCTATTTTAGAAAAACCACCAGCACCACCGACACCTCCACCTGAAGAACCTTTAAAACCTGTGGAAACCGCTAATGAACCACCACCAGCTAAACGGTATACGAGTACAAAAGTAAGCGAAGGAATTTGAGACCAATAAAACGTAAACAAAATAAAACTTATATAACAAAAAAAAACCAATAAATATAATTCATAAAAATACACACTCCTGGCGGAAAGAACTTTCTTAGAAATAAAAAATAATGACTCATACAGAGCCAAAAAAAAAATGTTTAATTTAAATTTATTTTATTTAAGAATTTACCGGGGGGTTACACTGTAGTTTATTTAAATTAAGTTTTTGTTTTTTTTTAGTTGGATGGTTCAAATTAACCAGGTTTCAAAAATGGGTTTGTTTTGATCTTTGGTTGTGATCCATTCTATTATTCTCTATGGTTTCGATAAAAAGTACAAATATTAAAAATTTTACAATTGTTGCATCTTCTTAAACTCCATTGCAGCAACCTGAGTCCCATGGATGATCGCTCCATCAAATCCGAGCTGGAACTCATGGAGACCAACAGTCCGGACTTGATCAAGGACCAGCCGGATGCGGACAATATCAAGATGTTTGTGGGCCAGATACCGAAGACCTGGGACGAGACGAGGCTCCGCCAGATGTTCGAGCAGTTCGGACCCGTGCACACGTTGAATGTCCTCAGGGACAAGGTCACGTCGATTAGCAGAGGTGAGTTTCACAAGACGGGGATAACGAATGGGCGGATTATTTGGGGGGTTCAATGAAATTTTACAATGTCCATCAGTTCTGTGTCCCCGGGCTATCAGATAAACATCAAGTAATATGATTATGCTGATGGCCAACCCATCAACATTAATACTTGCTCCCAGCTCAGGTGTTGAGGGCAGGAATACGGTGTTGGCCAAAGTTTTAGCCGGGGTAATTGGCCATAATTGTGCGTGTATAAACGGGAAAAACTTCCAAACACACACACACACACACTCACATAACACGTGGGCAGGATGCAGGACATGAGCATGTTGCTCTGGTTAATTTTTGACTGTATTAGAATAATATGCGCATTTGCTTGCAAACTTTCCTCGAAAGCGAAAAGGTAAATTCCATTATGCATATTTATGGTCTAGAGGGGTTGATCCTGGCCAAAGGTGTGCGTATGGGTGGATTAATCCTCCGAGCAAGGTGTTCGAGCACGGCTAACTCGATGATAGCCAGGGGAGGAGTGTGGTTTATGTGGCTGCGATGTCGGAGGAGGATTATAATTTAATCTTCGTAATGGAGCAGTGGATAGTTTAGATGGGTCCGAAGGCGGGCTGTGTACTAACTTTCAGGAAGTTTCCTAAGTAATCCGATAGAAATAAATTCAAGGATAAGGGAAAAAGACGGGGAAACAACAACGAATAAAACGTAAACATATTTAGCAACGAAAAGGAAAAAAATTTTAAATTGTTTGTTAAAATATTACTAAAAAATAAATATAGAAAAATAAATATAAAAATTAATAAGGTTTTGAATATATATAACAAATCTTAAAATTAAGAACTTTTTCCCAAAGAAATATAGTAAAGTATTGAAGTTTTTAAAAAAGGAGAGGTTAATGTTAAATACTCCGTAAATAATTGGATTCCACCGAAAATCTTATAAAATAAGAATTTCATAAGTAAAAGCTTTATAATAACAATCACATCGATAACAATTTGAAAAGTTCTCTATTATCATTTTAACAAAACATTTAAAATTGTTTTATAAAATCCATTTAAAATAAAATGGGTAGCAATAATATATGGGAATAGGTATAACACCCAGTCGTAGTCCCCATAAATTCCTGTCCATGTCCCATTTGCTCCGCATGGCTTGCATGAAGCGCTCGTTCCGTGTCCAAAAAACTGCATGCCAATATAGATAAATAAGTACATCTATATCTAGCTTGAAAATTTCAATCAACCTGTCCCAGATGCATGATAAAAAGCTACAGTAAAATAGTGAACGAACTTGTAATGGTCCCCAGTAAATAATACTTAATGCATCCGGTAAATATATATATAGTACAGTATATATATAACGTTTGTTCTGTATCATATGTTGTGTGCTACTGTCTATCGATTCGTTTAATTTGTATTCGATTTGTATTCGATTGTTTCATTTTCGTTTGCAGGGTGCTGTTTTGTCACCTACTATACAAGAAAGGCCGCCCTGCGCGCCCAGGATGCGTTGCACAACATCAAGACCTTGGATGGGGTAAGTACCTCCCAACACCCATCACCCACCACCCACTCACACATACAGAAACACACCCACACCCACACAACCCCTATACCATCTATACATCTATGTAGCTTTGAGTTCTGCCCGTTTTCCTGTTCTACATGTCCTTGTATGTGTGCGTTTCTTTTCGTATTTGCGTATGTATGTGTGCGCCTGTGTGTGTGTGTCTGCCTTTCTTCGTAGTTCACATATACAGTTACTGTTTGTGCGCCCTTTTGAATAATAAAGCTTGAGAAAGTCAACTGCTTGCTACCCGATCGATCGATGACATACTTTCAACGCATGGTTTTCGGGGGAAGAAGGGGAGGGGATTCGATGGGGAACATTGGTGGACTATTGGTGTATGGCCAACACAAAATGTAATCATCAGTCAATTAGTGGATTCAATTATTGAGGACAATCTCATTGTTAACGTATTAAATGAAGCGTTCCACGCACAAGCAAACACACCAAGATTGAAAGGGGGGTTCCAGGAGGGAGGGTGATTGGATCAGCAGGGGCAGGGCAGGGGCAGATGAATGTATCCACAAAGTCTACAAATATGACCCGCCACAGTGGTTCAAAAACTTGGTTTATCTATGTGACATTATTATGTTAAAGTTAACAGTTTTGTAAATCAAAATTAAACTTAGTTTTCATGGTTCTTATATTTTATTTAAATACATTTTGAAAAAAATTTTTAAAGTATTTTAAAAAACATGTTTTTACCGATTATTTTTAATTGCCTATTGATTCACAGTTAATAAGTGTTTCCATCTTTATTAACAGGCGGTTAGTATTTTTTTATTTTAAAAACTTTTCTCAGTGCTACTATTTAGTTTTAAAGTGTACCACAACGATCGACTTATGGTTTTTTAAACATTTTAATGCAGTATTAATTTTCAGTGCCAAGTAAAAAGTATACAAAATATTGTGTCACGGTTTTAGGTGAGAGTTTTTAAAATTTCCGTAAAGTATTATAATTTAATGAAAAAAATAGCTTAAACTAAATAAGTTCTGGGATAAACTATATTTTAATATTGAATATTTTTTAACTTTAGTTAGGTAAATGTTGCTCTACTTATACAATTTATAAGCTGAAATCAGTTTACGTTCGAATTATAAAAAAAAAAACTAAATGCAAAGCAACCTTATTTTTATAGAATAAGTGACCACTGTTGGCACTCGCTCCATCATTTACATATTCAAATCGTTAATGGAAAATCCATATAGGAACGTTCGGCCAGCAGTAAAACAAAGACACCAACTCACACAGACACAGACAAGCAGTGAATTTAGGAGTGGGTGGGAGTGGGGGGAAAACAGGAGGCCACGTGTGTAATTGTCAAAATAATGACCACATGTGTGTTAGTGTGTGTGTGTGCAAGGTGGATCTTTGTTTGTATAAGTAAGTGGCTGCCTGTACAGCTATGCGTGGCTGTGGGGGTATGTGTGCGGCAGGGTGTGAGTGTGTGAGCATGTCTGATCCTTTAATGCATTTGGCAGGCTGCCCTCGACGGAAAGGACATCGATGTCGACATGGACATGGAGGTCCTCGTCAGCTCCGAAGCTACTTAATTTACCTGAAATAATCGATAGGTAAACAGACGTTAAAATGTCCGCATTTCCACACAAACACACACACACACGGCTTGTCAACGGCCACAATAAATATTTTGTTTTGAACTGCCCACTTTTCCCTGCCCCTCTGTGTGAGTGTTAAGTGTCCTGGCCAAGCGTTGTCCTTTTTCTCATGCTTCCTTCCTCTTTTTTTGTGGCACGTGTGAAAAGATACAGTTGCAAGTCGGTTTAAAGGAGGAAGAGAGATGGCCAGCTTTTGACAGCATTTACGGGCAGAGCCCGAAAGTATGCTATGAAAATTTTATTTCACGATTTTCCTACAATTGTAAACGAGAAAAGTATTTTTTAAGACTCATTAAAATTTGATGAGCCATGTTTTTGCCTTATCAATAATTGATTTAAGTTAACAGTTTGTCAATTATCAATAAAAATAGGAGCTGAATGACGGTAAAATTTTCTTTGCATTTTAATTCATTTCAATTTATGCAGGAACCTTAAAGCTGAATCTAGATAAATAAATATTTTTTAATTTCGAAAATATTAGACGCACATGTTTTTTACAGTATTTGAAATCCTCTATTTGTGTGATTTTTTCGGCCTGTTTTTACCACAATATTGTGCCAACTAATTGACAATCAGAGAAGAACTAAAAGTAACTTGCCGCAAATCGCATTATAGCCTGTGTGCCATTAAATTGAAAAGGGTTTCCTATGGGGGATTTGGCCAACACAAACAGATACAGACACATGTACATCCATCCTGTAAAACGAAGAGTTAAATGAAATGCCAGAAAAGAGCAATTCAGATTGAAGTAGACGGCCATTTTGCTCATTCAACTGTCAATTTTGAATAATAGAGGAGCAAAATGGCGCAACAATAAGAGGGAAGGGGTTTCGGAAGGGGGTAAGTTGGTGGCTGGACAAGGACCAAGGACCAAGTACCAGAGGCGGTGACATTTCTCGTAATTTGTGCAAAAACCCTCTGGCTCCGGTTCGGTTTTATTTGGTTTGAAAAGAGATGCGGGGGCAGGCCTCAACCCGTAAGCATTTCATTTCAATTTGCTGAACATCATTCAGACATTCAGTCACTTTTCCTCCCTTTCCTTTCTATCGTCCAGTGGAAAAAGTTTTCTGCAATTGAAGCTCCATTTTCTAATATCGTTGTAAGTATTATTATTATCATTTCCGCTGCTCGAACCGTTTGAATGAAAAGTTAATTGAAATCAAAGTAATGGCCACTGCCTGTCAGGGCCCAGGACCAAGGGCTAAGGACCAAGGACCTTATCAGTTCGCACGACGAATGTAAAATAAATGTGAAATTTGTTAAAAGCATCGTATTGAATTGCATTTTTCAAGTGCTAATGGCCACGTTAATGAAATGGGCTCTTTGGTTCCTCTTTGTTTCGCCCCTCTCCTCTTATCTGGCTTCCTTTTACGAGCTATTTCATTAGCGCTTTTCATCTGCATTCCGGCCAAAGTCAAATCTAATGAGATCGAACAACACTTCGATAAACTAATGAAATCATTGTTGAAGTATCAAGAGTTCTGGTCGGTTGTTAGTTTACCCTATTGTTATAATGGCTAAGTACATTCAGCTAAGTCAAAATAGTTTGAAATTCTGAAAAATGGATTCAAATTAAATATATTACTTTTGGGTACAGCTAATTCAATTTTTTTAACTTGGTTAATTTCCTAAAATGTAATTCATGATTTAACATAATTTTAGCAAAACCAAATGAGTTTAAAATATATTTATATTTCTTATTATTTGTTTATTTAATTTACACCTTGTGTTTAATTATAAATAACATAATTATCCCTTATTTAGTTTTATGTTTTTTTTTTACAATTATTAGTATCTTATAATTTTTTATTTTTGTTTTTTATAATTTATATTCATAAGTTTATTTGATTACTACACAATCTTAAATCTAAATAAATAAGTTTTAAGAAACCATCTTAGGAAGATATACCGATTTATACCGACTGAAATCGATCCTTGAAACATTCTTTTTCATTTAAGTGCTAAATTCACATAACCCAAACATATCACCACTTTGTTTTAACAAATCTCGTATTTTTTTCTTCCTTTTTTTGACAGATGCATCATCCCATTCAAATGAAGCCGGCGGATAGTGAGAACAGAAATGGTAAGTTCTTCTTTAGACATCGTTTCGGGGCATATTTGTGCTTCCTCCGTCCCTGTCCCTGTCCCTCTCCCCCGTCTCTTTCTCTTTCTCTGTGCAGTTGATTGCTAGTTCCTGCCTTTTTTATCAGTGTCTGTGTGAGCTTTTTGGGCTTAATCACAAGCAAGGATAAGGGGATGTAGTGTCTGTATTTGATTACACAAAACAACACATGGAAAAGGAATTCGAACAGAGAATGCGGCAATGAAAATGAATAATGCTCAAACTGACAGGACGAGTGGAAAAAAATAAGCGAGCGGCGTGGAAGGGGCTAACTGGCTACAATCGTGCATTAGTTGGATTGTGTGAGACCAATAAATCGATTAGGATATGTGCTGAAAAGAAAAGGGAAAAACCATACAAGTCATTCGGGGAAAATTTTCAACAAAAAGCTGATGCCAAAGCATAGACGATGAAATATTACTTTTAAAAGAAAAGCGGCTTAAGCTCTCACCTTAAAGCGAGTTTAAGAGAATAGGTTGGATTTTAAAAAAATATATAGGTAGGTACACCACAATATTTTGAACTAAAATACATTTTCAGATAGAAAAATAATCCTTTATTTTATATTTAAGTTTATCGTCAGGTAACAAATCGTCTAAAAACTTTATAATTCTTGTAATTTAAATATCGGGATTGTAAAATTTTACTATCAACCTCTTTTTTAATGGGATAAAGTAGTGTTGCCTTTAAATTTTCTTATCACCACTTAACAGTTTATTAATGTGTTTTCTATTAAATAAGGAAAGCATTACACATCATTACTACAATTACTTTAGTATATATGTCCTTAAAAGCATTTAAAAAATTACTAAAAAACTTAGGGAATAAAATACTGGTAAAACGAGATACAACGGTTTTATCTTTCTAAAAGTTATAAAAATATAAGACAAGTAAGCAAGCAACTTCGAAGCTTAAATAAAATCTAAGACACAACTTATGACTAAAAAAAAAACTCTTTTTCTACCGGTAAATCTGCGTATAAGTTGACACTTTTCCCTTTTTCTTGTACCTCTTTCATTCCGGAATTCAAATCGGAAAATCGTTATTGTCTTTTGCCTATCGCAGAAATTGGAAAGCGATTGCCCCTTATGTCCTTCTTCTATCTCTTTCTTGCACTCCGCTTATGCGCTGCGTTTCCGCTTCCGTTTTAGCACGCCTGTGTGTGTGTGCGTGTGTGTGTGTGAAGGATTGTGTTTGTGTGCTTGTGACTTTGGAATTTCTTGTTGTTTTTAGCATGACTCGAATGCAGCGGAAATGTTTAGGGCATCGCTCGCATTCACCCCGATGTCCATCGATTGTTGTTTTCCCCTTTGTGCATTCTCCCTCCGCTTTCTCCCCCTGCTTACATAATTGCTTTCCTTCGCTTTCAATTGCGTACAAGTGGCTCAAGGGCCAACTACCTCGGAGAGAGCACTTTTCCCCATCCACATCCAACATCCAAATCCCCCATCTCGATGCCCTCTATGTCTGTGACCGATCCAAAAACCATTTGAGCGTTTTCTGGCCGCCGCCTTTGTTTCTCCTCGATTGCCTCCGATTGCGTCAAGTGTGTACGCGTGACAAAAATAAATCACAAAATTAAAAATACGTAACACGGAAATTTTATGGTAAATTAACGAAAAATTGGCACCCATCTGAGCGAGAATCTCGTTTAGTTCTCTTGGTTTTGCATTCGGTTTTAGCCGTTTCATAAGCGAATTATTAACAAAAAGCGACACCTTAATTATAGTAAGATAAATGGTCAAGTGTGTGTTGGGAATAATAAATTTCCCTAAGCTTTATTTGCGGGCAGTGTAATTTAGTATTATAGATGCACATAAATAGTATTTTTTCTTTGACTACCAATAAATTATTTGCTTCAACTAAGAAGGCAAAACAACAAGGTGCTTAAAATTATTAACTAGGGATTAATTAACTTATTTTAAAACTCTGGCAGTAACGCACCCTTGTTAACCTTTATCAAATTAATTTTTAAAACAGTATTAATAATAACTATACGTTTACAAAAAAAATAATTTAAATAAATATCATATTTAAGAACTTAAACGATCGAAAATTAATTGAGACAATTTCTCATTTTATAAAAGGGATTTCTCAAGAACAAAATGTAATTCCTTTAAAATAATTATTTAAATAGGTATTTTCCTATGCAAAAAAATTCCTATTTTATTCCAATTTTCCTTATGGTTTGAGAAATTTTTTAAAGTAACTTTACACTCGTTAGTTCATAATCTAAGTCCAAAGTTAAAAATACTTTTCGACAACAAAATTACTTTTTTTAGAAAGGTACATACAAATAAAAGGACTTTAACTTATTTTAACTTATTACTCTAGCTTCTTTTAAATTTTTAAAATAATCTCAAAAATATTTAAAATAATCCAATAATTTAATGACATTTTTAATTATCGAAATAAAATACTTACCAAAGTAAACGTATTCCTCTTCGATAGTGTATTAGGAAAAAACAAATGCCAAACATTTTCAAATGCCACACAAATTTTGCAAATGCAACAAGTGCAAATTTCGCCTTGGTACACAACTATTGCCATCTCTCTCTCCTTCACCCTCTATATCCCTCACTCTCTCTCTCTCTTTTAAGGAGCGTGCGTGTTGTGCGAAATGTTTTGGCGACACTTGACAAAATGCCAGAAATTCTAAATACTTTTAGCTGCCGTTTGTCGACGTCTGTGTATCTGTCCGCCTTTTTAGCCTGCCCTTTTGGCTTGGCTTAGTTGCCGAGTTGTTCGGGATGCCTTATTTTGTGGCTGTTTTCGTTAGCGTCTTCTGGCCTCCGTCCCTTTCCGTTGGCCATCGATTCTCCCCGTCTCTGTCTCGCGTTTTGGCCAACTGGCCGCATGCAAAACCATCCCAAATTAATGAGATGCGAGCAAAACGCAACTAGATACGAATTTATTTATGAACGCAACTTTATTTCTACGCCTGTAGGCTTTGCAATTAATTGGTTTATTAATTTGCGAATTGTCAGGTGCTGACAACATCGAATCATTTTTGAAACAGGGCTTAAAAGTGACACAAAAAAAATAAAAATATTTACGTATAAAATAAGTTAAATATTTATATCCCATGGAAACAAAAAATAAATTACTATGAACAGACAGCTAATTAAATCTTTTTTAATTAAATAAACACCGAAATTACAAGTATAAATTTGGTTATTAAAAATTTTAATATTAAAGAATTTCAACTTAAAATTTATCAAAATAAAACTTAAGATCAATATGATAAAATATAATAACAAACAAAATTTTTGTAAGTTTTGTTCCGATAAAGATGTCTTATAGCTCAATTGACAATTCGATTTTTGGTTTTTTGGCTCGCTTTTTTTCAAAAATAAAATCTCAGTCTGACCCATAGACATATTCATCATTAACCTCCCTAACACAAGCAAACAAAAAATAAAAAAATGTGCCACATTATTAACAATGACATGGTAATTAATCTATTCTGCCACTTTAGCATTCGTAAGATTCTTCAGGAGTTCAGCATTTAAATTAACGTTTCTGTGGCGGTATCTTTGGATCTGAGAATGCATTTTCATGTTTGCAGTTTCAGCCTCCACACAGATGCATGTGACCCCGTATCTGCCAGATACTCAGATACTTTGCTGCCGGTCGCATTAGCACACTTTTCAATTTCAATTTTTAAGCGTTCTGCGGGCCTGACAGCGAAAACAAAGCGCTTTTCTATGTTCAGTGTTCAGTGGGCTGCCCCCCAAGACCGTTCTTCAATTGATTTTCGCGCTCCCCGCTTGACGTGATCGCTCGTTTAGCCAGATACATAGATACATCTGCAAGATACACAGATACAGATACGGCCAGTATTTTTTTTTGTAGCTCTGATGTTGCTCGCGTCTCGAAACCTTTTAGGTCGTCGCGATCTTGTCAAGTGAGCACACAACTTTGACTTGGCATTAAATGTGTTAGAAAAGGCGGTTGTTGTTGTTGCCTATGAGGCGTGAAAGGGGGTGGGTGGTGCCGACTCGTTTGGGAAGACGTGAGAAAGAGTGTTAAGCCGAATGTGCAATGATTTATGTAATGTCATGGCAGCCAAGAGCTGCTGTAAAACGCTTAGCTTATTTGCTAAATTTATGAATACATAATCTATTGTTCATTTGCCTATTAAACTCACTTTAAGCTATGCAAGCTGAGGAAAATGAGTAATAAAGTGCCTTTAAGCACACCTTATTTTCAAAAAGCATTTTTATAAATATGTTTAGCTGTATTATTTTATACTCAACAAGTAAAGACTAATTTTAAAGTATAAGGCAAATAAAATATAAGCGTAAAAAAAATGTTTTCGTTATTTAAACTTTTTGGATGAGTTTATCAATTATATTATATAATACATAATATATTTTTGTTTATAACTACACTTTTAAAATACAAGTTATTTGTAATTTTTTTAGAAGTTGTTTAAGCCTATAAAAGAAATTAATGGGAAAACAACACAGTTTAATTTAAGAAATTATAAAATTCTCTCCTGCTAAAACTCTGAAAAACATGAAAAACTTTCCATATGTAGACATATTAACACATTTTACTTAAGTTAATGCGAAAGCTAAAAAAAAATACAGTTTATACCAATTTGTGCATAGATATTGTACGAAAAAACACTATCCAAAAAATATGTATTTACTTTTTTAGAGTTGTATTAGGCTCACTATTTAGCTATTTACACCCAGCACCGTTCTATGTTCGTCGCATCAAATAATTTCTTAACTTAGGCCTGTCGTAGTGAAAATCAATCAAAGGAAATCCTATTTTCACTGGTAGGAAAACCGCTGAGTCAACCCGGCACTAATTCGAAAGAGAGAAAGAAAGAAAGAGAGGGAGAGAGAGCCACTCAGATCTCATACAAACTGTCAACCGCTGATGACGACGACTCCCCAACAAACATAAATAAACAAACAGCAAAAGGCAACAGGCAACGAGCGTGGCTAATTGGCTTTCAAGTGAGAGCGAGCCACAAGTGTCCACAGCAACAGCTGTTCAGCGAGAGAGATAAAGAGAGGGAGATTCCCAATAAGAAGAGAGAGAGCCGGCTAAAGCGGGGCATTGCCAGCAGCAAATGTATCTCAAAGTGCAGCGCAATTGATCGACGGGGGCGAAGTGCCGCTGCCGCGGGCTTTTCTATATCTTTTTTTTCAGTTTCAGTTAGTCGACACTCACTCTTCAGTCAGCCGGTCGATCGGTGAATCGGTGATCGTTGATCGGGAATCGCTATCCACTATTCGCCATTCGTTAGTCGCGCTCAAGTATCCCATAGATACGTGCTGTGCTGTGCCGTGTAGTTGTCGCCCGTTGTCATCCATTCGCGGCACGATCTTCGTATCTTGTCGTTGGTTGGTCATTTCAGCTGCAAATGAAATTCTTTAAATTAAATCTACGCCAGCCGCAAAGACTTAATTGAAAAACGAAACGCTCGCCCCAGTGTATCTCGAAGATATTGATAAACTATTGGCACAGCCAATTGATTGTAACGTTTTCCCCTCTTTCCGATCCCAAATGACTCGATATACAGTACGTTCATACGTGTGGATTGTACTTAATCATCGTTGATTTGGTAATTGAGAAAATGATTATGAAATTGCCAGCAGTGCGGTGTGTTAACAAATGGCTAATTTGTACGACAGCAACAAACATAAAGTGTCCAATAAATATTTTACAAATCGGGAAATACTCTTTATTTTGGGATTTCTATAGACTTTTTTAGGATTTGTTCTAGAGCAATCAATTAGAAGTCGTTTTTACTTAGCACTTAAAAAAGGGTTCTCTCTTTTAAATAAAACATACCTTTAAATTAATTCAAAAATGTTGAGAAACAGATGAAAACAACTTACACTTTTTGTCTTAGTTCTAGAACTTTTTCAACAATTACAAAATGAATTTATATAATTTCATTTTTTTTTTTAAGTAATACACTTTTTTTTTAATTGTTTTCAAATGAATTTCGAATTAATCTAGTGTTTTCAGTGACTTATTCAAAACCAAAACAAATAAACTCAATTTTCCATTAACAAATTTTAAAGTAGATAGAAAGATATTTGCCACATTCTTCCTTTTTCTCCCTGGTCAAATTATGAAATTTTCCCATAATTCAAAATTTAGCCAACATAAAGTTAATAGCTTTGGGAAATCTACCGAAAATATGGGGCTAGCATACCTCGGACATATTTCAATTTCGATTTCGAGGGGGTGCCCAAAATAAATGCCATTAAAACATTAATTTCCTATGCCAGAACGGCACAAGCTTTCACAACTCATTGGATTGGATTTGTCATCCCGTTTCTCGTACTGCCAAATTGCCAAAAAGTAAACATGGCAAAAACGATGAAATCAAAAACGAAAACAATATGCAAAGCACTTCCCAAACGAATAATTAAGTGCAAAAAAAAAGGCAGCTAAATAAATTAATAAGCTCGGCTGCAGTTTGAGTCATTCTCCGCCGGCTTCTCCCGAGATTCTCTTCGTAGTTTCTCAATTTCTCAGTGGCCAACAACCAGTTTTCAATTCATTTCCATTATTATTATTTTTGCGCAAAGAAATTAGCTCTCCTCTGGGTTTATATAAGTCGAGTCAGCTGTTTGGTGTTTTTGTTTGCAGTTTGTTTTGCTTTTGGCCATCTCGTATCTTGATCTTTATTTTTATAGTGGGGTTTATAGATTCTGTTTGGAGATTGCGTGCCGCGTGTGCGAAGAATGCCAGCCACTGAAATCGAAATTGGAGAAATTTCGCTGGTTGCGTGTCGAAAGTGCGTTGCATTCTGTGTTGCAACTGCAATTGCAGTGGCAGTTGCAAACGCAATCGCACTTGCAGCTGCAGTTTGTCATGTGTGTGGCACCGCACATTTCTTACGCTTGACGAGCGGTAATTGAAATATGTGAATAATTGCTAGATTTGTGAGCCAAAATGGCAAGCGGCATGAAGAAAGATGGAAAACATGGGAAAGTCGGGAAATGTGACAAATGGTCGGGGTAAATCTCTCTTCTCCACATGGAGTTGCTGGGGCAATGGAGCTTGCAGATTGATCCATTGCGAGCTTATTTCAGGGAATCGTTACTCTCCAGAGCTGGATTGCACATATTTTTTATAAGAGACAAAACCGGTTAGTTATTTTAAATCTCTTCATTTTTTTTGTTCGTTAGCTAGATATTTATTAAGCAATTAACTATCTTTAAATGCTTCAGATACTAATAACACTTGTTCAGATGCTTTTAAGTAACCTTTCAAGGTCAGAACTAAAATATTTATCAATTGTGTTCAGGTTTTAAATAATTTGTTTTTATAAAAAAAATTCATTTTTTAATTTTGAACTTATTTTAATGTTTTTTGAATTGAAAGAAATTTGTTTCTTAAGAAATTAGATTAAGTTTTATGAGTAATAACATTTGTATGCTTCATAAAATCATTTGAATTTATTTTCTTAGATATTATTTTATTTAAATTGATTTGTTCCTTTTACTTAATCAAGAAGCTTACACACAAAATGTTATTGTCATAATTGACAAGTGCCCCGTTCAAACATTTACCATATTTCTTAAGCCATATTGCACAAAACTCTTTGCAGAATGAATTGCAATACGCAGACAATTGTCATTGTTTGAGTTAGAATTATGCATATTTTCATGGACCTTTGTTGCAGCGGGCACACAATAGACCGACTTACTATGTAGTTCTTCTCGGACCTCCAATTAGGTGTGGACAATGGTGGGAAAAAGTGCTGTCAAGAACGACATTGTGCAGTGTGTTCAAAGTTCTTGGAGACAACAATTAATTGAAGAAATCACGCACGCCCCACAAGGGGGGCTAAGGGGGTTATAAGTTCTATGGAAATGGGGGTTCAGAGAACAAAGCGGAGGCGCAAAGTGAATGACAACCAATTCCATGATGACTTCTGATGGACAAATACGGCTAACGGGCTCTATGACCCAAAAGAAAAGAAACAAGAATAAAAAATGGGAAGGGGCGATGCGACATGTTTTGCATACTAACAGATACAAATTGTATTATGTATGCCCTGCAGTTGCTGCCTGGGCTTTTATGGGATTCTTTCACTCCAATTGTGGATCCTTCCCCCCTACCCCCTTCCCCCCTCCCAATCAGAGAATTTTAATTATTATTTTCAATTATCGAAAATGGCCTGTGCGTCTGTTCTTTTCAAGTGTTTTCGCACTGTATCTGTAGGATGTATCTGTATCTCTCTGTCTGTAATTAGGGGGCGTATTGTTTTATAATTCCACTGCCCCCTTTTCCGTTGGTGGCATATGGTTTGGTTTGGTTTGGTTTTGTTTTCCGTTTCATTTTAATTAAATTTTCCATTTCATTCAGAGATAAGAGTGGGAAAAACTTGAAGCTGCATTTGCCCATAAATTTGCTCTTCAAGAGTCAGCTGACAAAAGTGTTTATAATTTTCTGCTGAATTATGATCCAGCTTCCAAGCTTTTAGCTCTGAGCTGTTAACTGATAAGTTAAACAACTGCCGTGAATGAGACGGACTGTCGCTGTCTGCCGAAATGCGAAACGAACCGAAAATAAACATAAACCCAAAGCCCGGGCTTTAAACTGAAGGCCTCTCTCAGGTAGAAGTTTTAACCAAAAAAAATATATGAGTATTTATGGAAATATTTATATACATAATAAGCAATATGTGAATATGTAACAGATGCAGCCGAGAAATGGGAAACTAAAAAGTCAGGCTTGAAATGGAGGTTTTTTAAATATGTATTTGATATTTAGTTATTACTTGGGGAAGTGTTTTGAACAGCTTTTGATTGGTAAAGAGTTCTCAAAGTAATTTAAATAATTAAAAATTTTGCTTGTGTTTTTAAAGGAGTTATATAATTATTTAAAATTTGTCTTGAGTACTAAATATGTAAATCTAAATCAGTTTCAAAATTATTTTTCTTTAATTAATAGAAGTCAAGTGTCTTTTGATTGACAATCATGTCAAATTTGTAAAACTATCTGCCATCAATGTCCGAGAATTCCTTTCCCGTTTCTTAAACGAAATGAATCGTTCTGACAATTCCCTCAGAGTGCACTTTAAACATCATTCAATCTTCATAATTTTCGCATTTTCCGCAGCACGCTTTTCTTATTGCCATTTTGACACAACAAAAAAAACCGAAAGGCAGCAGCGACAATAATGATAGTATTTTTTTCGTATTCGAACTGTTCGCTTCTGTTGCTGTTGATTTTGCCGTTGACGTCGCCATGCGGCTCATCGTGAACTGAGTACACAATGGCTAAAGTACATACCAGATACAACTACAACTACAACTACAACAACAGAAACAACTACAAAAAAAAAAATCAAGTAAAATAAACCGCAGAACGAAGCGCAAAAACGGCAGCGAAAAAATAAAGCGTCGCCAGCAGTTTGTCACTCAATCGCCCAGACATCAGTCGCGTTTTCGGATCGGTTCGGATCGACGAAAAGTAGCAGCGACAAATCGTCGATATTCCCCTAGAGTATCTAACAGATAAAGATACTCTCAAGTAAAAAAGCCAAACGGAAATTACAATTGCCGCGCACGCGCGTGTCAAAGTTTAAGTTCAAGACGTGCGATCAATTCCGGATATTTGTTGGATCAATATATTCAGATATAAAGTCGGTTAAAAATCGGAAAAACAAAAACGCAATTTAAGCGCACTTTTCAGCTTGTTAATAAGACTTTGAAATGCACATAGCATTTGCATAATTAGTGGACGATAAGAACTTTCGTTGACTCAGTTCAAAGTACAGTGGGCACTGCCTAAAAAAATGTTTTATTAATATTTGTTAATCAAAATTAAAACAGAAACTAAAATCTATGATTATTTTGATACTTTTTAAGTTGTAAAAAATCATATAAATAAAAGATCCAAAAGTGCATCACACCAAATGACCACTGTACACAGTACATATCGCAAACTTGTTGCCTAACTCTATTTACCTGTGAAAATAACCCCAGCTTTCGTGTCGATAATAATTGAATTCACACTGAATACAGAACAGCTGATGGGCTTTGAACAGAAACACACAAAAAATGGGGGAAAGGGATGGGTAAGGCCAATGTAAGTTGGCAAATATAACAGACAAAAAAGCGATTTCCGATCCAATTGGTTGAGTTACGGTCGAGTGAGTCGAGTGTGTGAGCTTGGAGCTTGGAACTTGGGTGTGTCGGCCATAAATAGCCTCGATTGAAGGCTGTCGATGAGCTCTGCCCCTTCAGCACCCTTCGTCACCTCCTGGTGACACGCTCTCACCTCCAAGGTCAACATTCAGACCTCAACCCAGCATCATCAGCATCATCATCCCATTTAGCCGGATAAAATATCTTTGCTCAGCATGTGAGCAAACACCAAACAGACAGTGTTTTTAAGTGTAACCCGATTTCCCACTCACGTAATGCTTTTCAAAAACCGAAAATGAATCATTTTGGGCTAGGGGAAAACTGTCCCTCAGAAAATAATCACTCAAAGGAGAAGTCAACAAACGGAAATTGTCACTTGTCAAATTTTCATTTTTGAGGAGCCTCACACGAGGCGAATGCCGCCGAAAAGAAAACCTGAGTGCAGGCCGTATTAAATACAAAACGTCAACGACTCGTCAAAACGTCAGGAGCGAAATACGTTTTTCACGAATTTTAAAATAATTTAAACAAGCACAGAGGGAAAAACAATGTTCTAACATGTTTAGTACTTAATAAGTTTTAAATTAGTAATTGTACAAATCCATATTTTTGGTCTAAGCATATCCTACAGTTTTGTTTTTTGGCAAGGAACAGAATTTCTTTGATTATGCTTTATAGACTTCAAAATATCGGGTTTTAAAAAATTATTTATATTAATTTCAATGTAATGTGTAAAACATTGAATTGAAAAATTCTTGTGTAATTTATTACGATTTTTTGTGCAAACAAAAGGTTACATTTTTCCACTATTCTGTTAGGAATATTTGGCTTATTAGGTTTCTGGCTGATTATAAATAAAAGAATTTAACAGAAAAAAGAAAATTTATATTTCATAGTTCAAATATTACACAATTGGTATACAATTATGCTGTAACTAACTTCAAGCTCTTCCGCCTTCCATTTGTCTCTTTCTGAACCCCAAACTCACTTTCGATATTCTTCAAAATAACAGAGACCTCCACATTTGATTTTATCATGCTTCGAATGGCCCGCTTATAATGGAAAAGCGTAACTTTCCGCTCTGAATATTTTCATTTAACAGCAATAATAACAACAACCACAATAAATAAAGCAACAATCAGTAAAAAACCACATGAGGTGCTGTGGCAGAAGCAAAGTTCAGAGTGTAAATGCGAAGTTTATGCGATAATTGCTAGCAAGTTTTGTTGCCAAGTAAAGTGAAGCTCGCAGCGCATGAGACAGCAAGATAATAATACAAAGTTTACCAAATGTGGGTTAGAAAATTTATTTTAACTCAAAAAACTTCAACCAGACTAATCAGCTCACTTAGGATAAATTATGTAGGTACTCCACCATCAAAAGTCGTCTGGGGCCCAGCGAAGCGTTACCAAAATCATTACGAAAATGTCACAGCGGCAGCAAACGTGTGTACATATATTGTTATTGCCATTTGGGCGACGAATCAATTGGTTTTGCATATGTCGCAACAATCATCAACAGAAAACTGTTCCACTTTGGGCCACCTGCAAAATGGAAACTCTCGTCAATATTTGCACTTTCTTCTGAGTTACATTCGAAGGAGAGAGGCGAAAGGGGGCTGAGCGGCGGGGAAACTTGTCTATTTACGCATATTTATGTGTATATGTTGGCCGTGTACAAACAAGAAGCCATCAGCTACGACATCAGTCCCAGCATCATCATCATCTTCTTTAGGCAGTCTGTCAATAGACTGGCAAACGTCAATTTCTATTCAGTTGGGTCAGAAGAAATTGAAAATAGACAGTCGGGCAGGTGGAGAGGGGAAAAGTCGGACAGGGAAAACTAAAAATTACGAAAATACGAGTACTCCAACAAAATATTCAAATTTCCCAGCATTCGGAAAAGAACTGAAGCCACAAAATCAATGGAAACAAATTGCGTTTTGACCAGATATGAAATGTTCAACGAATTGGAAATGAGCTTTGTGCAAATTTTAACAAATTTCCACTCATAAGATGAAATGTTCCTCTTCGGTTTGCTGTTTTGATATTGCGTTTTTTGTGCAATTAAGGTGAGGCTGAGGAATGTAAATAGAAAATGTTGCAGAATACATTTATTACAATAGCTGAAAGCTATATTTATTCTTACCAATTTTAAAGAAGAGTTTTAATAATAATGAAATGTTTAACAAAATGAAAACTACTTTAAAGTAATGAAGGCTTCCATTTAATAGGTCATTGAAAAGCATTTGTACTTTTTTTATGTTTAAACTATAATACCTTAATGGTATTAAAAAAACCTATTTCTGTGCGCACAATTTTTATTTTGATAAACATTAACTATATTTTTTTTACAAAATTTAAAAAAACACTCATAGACCCAGCTCAACTATTGGATCTTTTCATGGGGAAGTTTACAAGGAAACTTCAGTATCAAGCGAATGTCGTTGTTGTAGCTAAATAAATAAGCTTCAAATTCCACAGTTATATTGCTCGTATATGTTTAGGTGTCAAACAATTGTTGGCTTGTTTAGTTTTTCAGCTCAAAACTCCCCACATGTGTCTCATGTTACCCATTTACCCCGAGTTCTCTCTCATTTATTGTGTAAACACAGGCATTCGTCTTTTTAAAACTCTGTTCAAGCTGATTAGAGCTTCGCACAGGTGTTATATACAAAGATAGGTAGTAGAAAGCCCAGCAGATGGGAGTGGCTTATTGCCAAGTTTTGACGCAGGGGAAAATACCCAAAACACTTACAATTACTGAGAAAATATTAAGTTTCAATTTTGAAGGTTTTGTTTGATCTAAAATTTTTTTAAACCGCATTTCATAATTTTTTTTTCAAAGATATCGTTCATATCCACACAAAGTGTCATATAAACGTTAATAAAAATTATTTAAGCGAAAGCTGGATGGATTAATACTGGTTGTTTATTTGTTTTGGATTTTTTCAATGGTTTTAATATCATTTGCGGGGCTTTTTAACGGACATTAAATGCAAAATCAAACAACTGCGCTATGTGATCGCCATAATAATCGTAACAATAAAAGCAAATATGGTCCATCTGTATGGACGACCCGTACGGGCGGGTCATGTCCGTCCCATTAGCGCTGGGTGCGTTGTGATGTGCAACAAATTGAAAGTCAATAACACAGAACGATAATAAAAAATACTGCGTTATTGCAAAAGGCTAACTGCTAACTGCACTCGCCGGACAATATGGCAAATTAATTAGTTGTACAAAAATGGTAGACCATTAAAAAAACGCGTGTGTGTGTGTGTGGCAAATAAAATTCAAATTATGCACAAGTGAATAATTGTGGCATTTTAATGGCAGGCCCTTGCTAAAAATAATTGCCAATAAAATATTGCTTTTCGTTTTTTAATTTAGCCCAGGAGGCCCATAAACAAGCAAAGCAAAACCAAAGTTTTTAGCTAGACAAAAAAATATTTATATCCTTTTTACGCGCGTGTGTGCGTGCGTGTGTGTGTGAGTTAGGTGGCGCCATCTAGCGGCCAATAAATAATATGAAAAACCCAAATATCATGGAATGCAGCAATTCCTTAAACAACAACAACAACAATGGCGGCAATATCAACGGAAACGGAAATGGAAATGGCAATGGCAGCGTTAGCGAGCAGCGCCCCCTATCGGCCAAAGCCCATGCTGCATCTCCGCCGCCCAACAACAACAATAACAACAACATCATTGTCCGCTACAACAAACTGAGCTCGGGCAGCTCCTCCACGGACTCCTCATCGCCGCCACATCATCAGCAGCAGCACTCGCCCCCACCGCAGCACCACCACCACCTGCACCACCCGAACCACCCGTCAGCCATGTCCACAAACATGGCCACAAATGGCCATCAGTTGTATCCGGCGATAACGGCAACGTATTGGCTGCCGCCACCGAATCCGGCGCCATATTTAGTTCCAGGTAATTAGTGTTACTCGCACGGACAACCTTACAGCTAAGCCCAGTCGGTCCGAGTACAGTGGGGACTCCCTATGCCGGATCCTTTTTTAAAAACTTTATTTATCAGGTTAATTTAAGCAAATTTATGCGTCTCTATAGTATTTTAAAGCAGATACCCTGGAGCTCTTTTACTCTGTTTTTTAGAAAACATTTTAAAGTAAAACTACTTTTGATTTTTTAGATTTATAAATTCATTGCATTATATCAAACTCCAATCTTATGGTTTTAACAAACATTTTTCGTTTACTTTAACTTTTAAATTAAGAACGAAAACACTGATATTTTATAAAGAAATGATTTGAAATAAATAAAATCTCGTACGAGATTTTATCAACTCAATATCCAGCGAAAAGTAAAAAAAAAAAAAAATTATTTAATATGAGAGCCATTAAAATGCTTTGAGAATAATAGTAAAGTTGTTAAAAAAAAGTTTAAAAAAAACTTTAACTTTGCTAAGAGTTCAGGTTTATAAAAGTTGCTGAGGTGTTAAACCATTCATTGTAGCTCGTCTTACCACTTAAATTAATCTTAATTTATAGTTTAAATACACAATTTTTTAAAGTTTTATCAGATGACATTTTAGGTGTCCGTATGTGACAGCTCAGCGTATTTAACAAGTCAATTGAAAAATAATAATAATTTATGATGCAAGCAAAGGTTGCATATATCTTTATAAATAAAAGGTCATGAAGATTTTAAAATGTCTCCTAGTTGTTTACGAACTTCCAGCCAACGTGTTGCTCTTAATGTCTATTCACTGTGGCTTCCATTGTCTAAAACTCATTGCATTTCTGCGCTTTACCAGCGGAAGCGCGTCGCCTGCAAAAACGTTGCAAATTATATTTTCGTGTTTATTGTGAAGCTCGCGAGGATTACAAAGCCAAGCGGGTGGGCAGTCCGCCCGCTAGGGGGCGCCAGCAGAGAAATTTTCCGGAGAAAATTCGCTAGTGAAAAAGAGGGGGGAGTGTTTCATGTTGCGATGCAAGTTTCGTGTGTTTTTTTCGCCAACGCTTTTTGTTGGATTGTCGTGTATTTTATTTCCTTTTCGCGCCAAGTGGCTAAATGTTAAACCAATGTGTGGGTGGAGGGAGGGGGAGGGGTGGATGAGGGGGAGGGGAAGGGCAAAATGGGCGTGCATTTTCCTCTTTTGTGTGCGTGTCTGTGTGCGAATGTGTTTGTGTAATTTCATTTGCAAACGCCACTTGCTGGGCGGCTAATTAAATTTTAGCTTTGTCAAGGGACTTTTGAACTCCCTAACAAGGGCAGATGAAAAAAAAAAGGATAGGAAACAAAAAGGCTGGGAGGAGGGGGGAAAAGTTGGTTGGATAGTACCATTGCTTTTTCTCGGTTTGGCTGCCTTTTATTTGGTCTCGGAAACTTATTTTATATTGATTGAGCTTAACCATTTTTGGTGAGGAATAAATATAATAAACAATTTTATGAAGAATTACACCAGCCATCAAAAATGTATTAGATATACACTCTTTTGAAATCATTTACCAATCAAGTGGACCTAGGCTTTCTAGAAGGTTTTTTAAAATGTAAAGATTAGGATTATTTTAAAAAGGATAATGTAATATTTTACAATGTAAGCCTAAATATAATATTCAAAATTAAAAAAAAATCTCCACTAAGATGTAAATAAGAAAACCTTGAATCCAAGTTATCTAAAGCATAAAAATTAGCAAAACAAGTTTAGAGTTTTTTTGTTTTTCTACCACGACTCCAGCACCTGAAGCCAGTTCGTTTATAGATTGCATAACATCTACAACAATCGTGACGAATTAATTAACGCACCATTGCTAAAGATTTAATCAACTAGCAACTGGAACTTAAATCAATTTAAAGTGATTTTTAGCTTCTGCTTTCGGTTTGTATATAATTTAGAATATTTTGTTTACCGTCTGATTCTTCCTCTTCGTGCTGGTTTCCTGTCTGGTTTCTGAGATGTGACAGTCCTTGGGCTGCCTCCGGGTCACAAGAAGACTTTCGGGGTCTTTAGGGTTCTCGGCTCTGTCGTTGGCATGCAAAAGCTACGTGACATGTGGATAGTTGCTGTTGCAGTTGTTGTTACCACAGCGAAACGTGTTACATTTATGTTAACGCATTTGCACAGGGGGAGGTGGAAAATACATTTATAATGCCTTGCCACAAGTTCTGAAATACCGTCTACCTTATGTAACACACACACATCCAGCTGTTACATTTCACTTTTGAGTGACAGCCATTTTTGACTTACACCCCCTTTTCCGCTTTTCTGGGTAACCGCCCCCCAAAGTCACTTGATCTTGCCATAAAATTATTATTTTTTTTCCATTCGTCGCCCGCCTGCATCGAATTGCTTTCGAAATACATGCACTTTATTTATTTATAGTTATTTCTCCATCGTGTTTGTTCTTTATTTTTTGTTTCCCTTTTTTTTACTGTGCTTATTTATCAACGCTTTGACTTTGGCTTTTGCTTTTGGTCACAGTCAAAGACGAACAATTCATTTCGCATATATCTCATAAATATGCAAGTCACGCGTCGAGTTAGACATCAGACAATTGATGGGTTAACAGAGGGGTTTAGGGGGTTTTTCGGCTGGCTGGGAGTTACAAGGCAGAAGAACAAGAAGAAGGGGAACCTATGTCAGCAGTCACAAGTTGCAATTCCCCAAACGCAATGAGGTAAGGTCTGGTTTCTTGAGGCTTTCAGAGAGTTAAAGGCAAATATGGGATAATAATACAATATATATGATGGTCAGGAGAAATGGGAAAACTAAATATGAGCAGTAACATTAAAATACTGTTGCGAAAAAATACAGAAAAAATGTGTAGGGGAGTAGTTAAAATGGGTTAAAATTGTTAAAGAAAATTCTATTTGTGTTTTTAATTTTAAGGTCGAAAAATTATTTTTTTAAGCTTAATTTCTGTGATGAAAAATTATAAAATAAATACAGTGCAATGGTTGTAGAATTTTTTTATTAGTCATATATTAAAAAAAAAAGGTCTGTTCTCTCTAGACATGTTATTATTTATCCTCACTCGATTGTAATACTCATTTTGTTTGTAGCTAATGACAGTTGGCCCAAACAGGCCCAGTTTCCTCTCCTTAACCCCTTTGGAAGTCCCAATTCCATTCGGCAAATCAAACGTCGAATGTGGGGTGACAAGTGACCAAAAAGTTGAACAACGAGCGGGGCTTGGAGTTCAACGAACACCGCAGAATGAGCAGTAGCCACAATTTTGCATAGACAATGCACAAGAGCACCAAATACCAAATGTCGAATGCGTTACAGTTCAATAGCTGTGGATAGCAGGGGCGGGGTACACAGAGGGGTTAAGGGGTTCTAGGGGGGTTCAATGGGTCGCTTGATCGACTGAGCGTCCCATAAGAACGAAATGAAATTCTGTCGCGACAAATACACAACAATGCGGAATACGTAATCAATTGATTCGGATGTGGATGTGGAAGTGGAAAGGGGAGCAACTCAAACAGATACACTCGTATATGTGTGCTTTGTATCTGTGTGTCGTTGTATCTGCATATATTTACATGTGCCCCAAAACACAAAGCGAACTCAAAACAATCGAGCATCAAACTTGCAAGCGATGAGCAAACTTTCTCGCAAATTCGCATTTATTGCCTATTTAACTGAGCAATCAGCCATGGAAGTATCTTAATATAAATATTTACACACACACATGCAAGTATATCCTTTGCCTGCAGCACTGAAGTCCTTCTGCCTGCAGCTTGCGTATATGGAAGATAAATTCCGCTTCAGGAATTTTAAGCTAATTAGGCCTGGAAGCCGAGAATGTGCCGAGAATGCTGACATGGGAGAAATTGGCAATATGTGGAGGAGGCTAGGCGATGGAGATGCCTCGAAGGGGATTACGGAGAATCTCATTTGGATTTGTGGTGGCTAGGGAGCTCAGAAGCTAAATATTAGCCTTAGTTTGCATTTTTAAATTTATATTGCAGTATCCAGTGGGCTCTCAATACTTTCTTATTTAAAAAGTTAATTATACATTGTTGTATAATAGTAGTTTTATGATAGCTTATACTTAATAGAAATAAATAGAAAATAATTGTTGCTGATTACAGTTATTGGAAAAATACTTTTAGAGAACCCCTTCATCTTGAGTAATGTATTATTATATATGATGACATTACCACTCAAGAGCTGTCTATTACAAACACTCCCTCACTCTGATTTTTCCTCAAAGTAATCACCTAAAGCCAACCCATTTCTTCACCAAAGATTCCCAACTGATTATTATGCAAAGCACATATTGAGGCAAGTTAAAAAAGTATAAAAACAAAAAGCAGCTCAAAGAACGAGGGACAAGTTGGGATATTTTACGAGTGAGTGTCGAGTAGACGATTTGAGCAACTTGTTGGAGAGATGCTGACTGACTGACTGAGTGACTGACTGACTCTTGGCAATCAAAATTACCTTTGACGTGACATCTCACAGCCGCAAATATGCAGAAACACCTGGAAAGACCGCAGAGGTGGAGCTAGAGTGTAGAGAATCTACGAGATTAAATGTGCAGCAAGGCATGAGCGATAAAATGACATAAGATACGACGTCAAAATGTATCTTATGAATGTCTGAGACATTCCCCCAAAGCCCCCAACACTCCCCCAACACAATAACCACGAAAACAAAAACGTTTATTGTCTCCGGAGCACGTGCGTCATAGAACCTGTTTGCCAGAGACACCGAAACAGACCTGGTAAATAATGAGATGGCAAAAAACGTAATTTAATTTTGAATTCGAAATTGAAATTAATCACGGAGATGCAGTCAGAGCAGCTCAATTTGTCAGAATTCTAAAACATTTACTTATCTTTGACCTGACCGAATTTCAATTTCAATTTTCAGCCCAACTATTTTAATTTCTTGATTATGTTGTCAATTAGTGAGCCAAAGTAAAATGGGTTTTCTTTACAGAGGGAAAATCCAACGGCAAGTGCACATTTTGCTGATTGATATTGGTCAAGTGGTTTTTCATTAAGTCATTTCAATGTTCCACTCGAGACTGCAGCTTCTTTGTAGTTTCATTTCAACAATCTCCAAGTGGTTTGCTCTTGCCAAGAACTTAAGAAAAATGTTGATACATAAAAAAATAATATAGAAGCAATAGGAAAAAATTAGGAAAAATATGTTTATGGACTGGGTAGGCAGCAGCCCCCGTTCTCCATTGCACTTTCAGCTTTGTTCTGCCCTCGGCGCTCCCCTTTCTCCATTTCTCCCCAGGCATTTCTCATTTCTTCGGGGCAAGTTGCCAGTGAAGCACTTGAGAACATCATCAGCAGTGGCCAGGGGGAATTCGAAGCGGGGGAAATAGGATGGAAGACATTAGAATAGGAATAGCCGCTGGCAGCGGTAATTGAATGGAGAGCACAAAGGCAGCCAGAAACGGTCATCGAATGGCTACAAAAATATAAAATACAAAATAGCTAAGAAAAATATTATTAAAAAATTTTAAAGGCTGGATAACGAAACCCTGAAATACCCTAAGCTTTATATAAAAGTTATTAAATAAAAAGCAAACAATTTTTAGCTTTTATTATTTAATTTAATAATAAGTATTCAGTTTAAAACACTAAAGACCAATTAAGCTAAAATCAATAAAATACATTTATTATTTAGTCACGTAAAAATTAATTATATAGTCCTCAAGTCAATTAGTTTTTAAAGTCCCAATATTTCTCTGTTTTCATAACATTTTTAACATAACATTTTTCCACTAACATTTTTCCACTAAAATTTTTCCACTAACATTTTTCCACTGACAACGATTTTTAAAAGCGTATTGTAAAATATATATTCTTTAATAAGCTAATTTTAAGTATCTGTATCTTAAAAAATATATAAAATATATTTAATATTTATAGATTATAATTTGTTTCTACATGATTTTATCTTATAACCATTTACAATAATCTCACAACTTAAAACTAAAAGAACATTTTAAAATGCACTGATCAGTTAAATCTCTCTTTAAATTAACTATTTTTTTTTTAGGAAACATAAGATCCCTTTAAATTAAAGCACCCTCTCTGAAGGGAATCCAAATATAGAGCACAAGACACGAAATATTGCTCGCATAACACACAAATGAACCCTTCAAGCGAATGGCAAAAATGAGCAGTTCCCCCTAGAATCCCTTCGAAATCCCTTTTTGGCTGCTGGCAGTTTGCCTATTGCAACATTCCCCCGTTGCGCTCCTGCTCCTTCATCTTCGGGTGTTTCCCCATTTTATTTTTTTTCTGCTGCTGCTGCAGCAGCGGAAATTGTGGCGCTCGCGGGCCGGAAGTGTTGCCAACGTAATCGAAACGTGCCCGGGCTCCCAGCTCCCAACTCCTGTCAACGGGTTTTTGGTCAGCGGGATGGGCGAGGGGAGCGGAGGATTGGGACTGGAAGCCATAGGGATTTGCCTCGTCCTCTGGGGTAGGATGATTATAATGATTTTGTTCATTTGTCGCAGTGGCATTAGCTTTTATGACAGTTAATTGTATTTTGTGGCCAGAGAAGGTGAAGGGGTAATAGGAGTTTGTCAATTTTATTGGTCCTTAAAAAGATGGTTATGATAAACACTTTCCAAAAACAAGAAATTACTTTCTCACTATTATTTAAACTTTATTGAACAGTCAAATAATTTAATGGGTTTTGTGTTAAAAAATCCCACACTGTTTATTGTAAAATTTTTTAACAGACATTAATTCTTTAATTACTTTACATTATTTATTTAAAATTGTAAAATAAGTAGGTGAACCACCTAATTAAAATTGTTTACAGTTGAACTTACACCTATGTTGATAATAAACTTATTTTTATTAAATAAACTGTATCGTTTCCTTAAAAATATATAGAAAAAACCTCAAGGAAACTACCGCAACTATATAAAACCCGAATGAAATATATACCGTCTTGGTAACAATATCCTACTCCTTGCACCTGCAGCAGGAGCCTTCCTTTCTCTCTATGAATTAATTACATGCACATAATTATTCCTCGCAAAACGTCACCGGGTGGCAAAACGTTGGCTCACGAAAGTGAAAAAAAAAACTTAGTTGAAAATTCCATTTTAATTTCCGTTTCCGCATCAACATTTTCCGCTTGTCAATTATTGCAAAATTATGCAAATATGTTGCGCAGGGCGAAAGGCAAAAGAGCGAGCGGGAAAGAAATGTTGAAAATTTGTGCGCATTAAATGCGTCGCCCACAGAGGTTTTCCCCGTCTGCGATCCTTCCTCGTGGAACTTGGAACAGCCAGGGAGCCAGGGAAACAGGGATCCAGGGAGCCAGGGAGCTTAATTGAATTAAAACATAAAAATTTCTGCACCGCAATAAGTTTGTGTGGCCCCTTTTGGGGCAGGGCCATAATTTCAGCAGAACAATTGGGGCTACGGACTACCCCATATATGTATATGTAATTCCCATTTTAGTGCATTTTGATGGCCAGGCAATGAGCATCATAATTTCAGCAGTTTACAACATTTTTTCTCGATTGCCGGGGCTTTAAATTAATTATGAGAAGCCCGTCCGAAAGTATGCAATGGAAATTGGCGCCTTCCACGGCACACACATGAAATTCCTGCAATAAATATTTATGCAGCTGAGACTGCGAGTTGAAAACGCCCAAACTACTTAACAACACAAACAGATACAAATATGTGAAAAGTTGCCTCCAACTCGTGCAGCACTTCAAAATTGCTGCTGGGTTTTATGTTGTTGCTGCTGCTGATGTTGCTGCTGTTTTTGTTGCTGCTGCTGCTGCACATGTGTGTTTGCCATTTTCATTTATCAGGCCTCGTGTGCGCTCAGCGCTTAATCTCTACAGTACACACACGGTAACAACAACAGCAGAGGCTATAACACATTTTACTTACAGTTGGAAAAATATAATTTATTTAAAAACTTTTCAAGGTTTTATAAATTTTAAAACGAATTTAAAAACGGCTTCTTTCAGTTGAAGAAACTGAAGTAAACAGTTGACAAAATTTATAGAGCACATAAAAAAAATTTAATAGTAATTGTTAAGACAAAAACTTTATTTGTTAAAATACGTTAAATAAAATATTTTAAAGAAACAAATTAATACTATTTTAATAAAAAAATTAATTATTTTTACCAAAAATAGTTCTAACAATATTAAGCACTATATTTTTAACAATAAATAAGTTTCTTCCAAGTGTAATTCGCAACGACTTTCCCTTGATTTTCCATTAAAGTACAGTGTTGTTGGAGTGTTTATGTTATAATTGAAAATGTTAACTGTTCTTAGAGATGGCGGATCGGGAGTGAAACATCCTGAGTCCTGAATCCTGCATCCTAAGTCCTCCACTCATCCCTTCCAGTTTCGTGCTTCAGGCTGTCCATGTTTTATGCAAAATTTTAATTGAAACCTGATAGACAAGGAGCTGAGATGCTGCCTAAGTAGCTTAAAATGTGATTAGAGGCTGTCTGAGACCAGCTCTATTTTAATGTGCCTTAATTAATTAACTCAAGATTCAGTTCAAGTTCCAAGATAAAACAGGCTTTACGGTGCAACAAATAAAATGTCCTGCCTGTGACTAAACAATTCAAATTGATACCAGTTAAATAGCCCAAGGAAACAGGGCAAATTGAAGCCATAAGCCGAATATAAGTAATATTTCCAAATACCAAGCTTAAGCTGCATTTATTGGAGGAGAGGAAACCAGGGGTAAAGAAGGGGTAAAGTCATAGCCATTAGCTAACTTGTTCACATCTGTTTTTACATATGTATTACTTTACAGCTCCTCCAGAGCCCCTGGCATTGCTCTGAATATCTTCGAATGTGATTTGAATGTGTGTTTTGTATAAATCTGGCTGGCGTGTTTAACATTTATCCTTTCGCTCCTGCTCCACTCCGATTGTCCTCATTTTAATGTTCTTCACATTAGTAGCGAATTTTGCTCCATCCATACTGCGTGCGATTTGTATATGCAAATCTCGGTTGACAATCCTCGGGTGGAATTATCCCCATCCCCATCCTCATCCTCATCTCAGCCTCAGTTGGGTAAAAGTTTTATGCGCTTCATTCGCTTGCACGGATGCAATTGTTCTGGTTAATGCGTTTGACTTTTGTTTGCGGTTTACACTATATGTACATATGATATGTATATAAGCGGATTTGGGGAGATCAGCTATTAAGGAAATCATGCAGCTTCATAACAAGTGGAGTAAGAAAATCCTTTTACAATAAGTTAGTATATTTTTGTTTACAGATAAATATGTAGTGAAAAATATTTGGTTTACAATTAAAGTATGATAAAATCTTTAGTCTTTAATATTTCTATATAAATTGTCAATAAGTTTAAATCTTTCTGTTGAAAAAATCAAGATCGAATTAAAAATTTGGGGGTGTCATAAATTATTGAAGACTAGTATTTAAAATAATAAAAAAAGGTGTCTAATAGTATGCTTTTAATTAAAGATTGACATATTTTGGTATTTATTTAACACGTTTATTTATTATAAATATTAAGTAGCATACTTTTAGACACCCTTTTTATTGAAATGGATTTTTAATTTAGAGGCAATACTATTATTTTATGTTCGCCAAATGTACATCCTTAAAAACTTGATTGTTCTCCTTTAAAAAGAGTATCGGGATTGAGATTAAAAACCGCAACTTTCTTAACCATTATCTGAGCACGCTCAAGTGCGTATCACTAGCACATTTATATATATTTGTACGGCGCCAGAAAGTATGCCAGGGATTTTTGGATTCAACTGAGCTGAGCCTGTAAACATTCGCACAAGACGCTTAATTTGTTTATGCCAAACAAACACAACCGGGGAAATAATTAAGAGCTGTCGAAGGATTCTTCGAGGGGCGAGAGATTTAATTGCGATGCAAATTGAATGCAATCTAATGCTTGGCTGACTCCACAGAAAAACTCTAATAAGATAAAGGATACGTAATTCACATGTGGAAAAAGTAAATTATGCACATGACAAACTTTGCCCGGAGCCACAAAATTTTTGGGGGCCCGCAACCGACTTGACACAAAAGTTGATGTCTCAAGTGTGAAGTGAAATATATGAGGAGGACCCACAAGATATTTTGTGGGTGGAAGGGAGGGAGGGGGCGGGCGAGAGACATAAGTGCAGTTTCCGCTTTTGACTGTGCATATAAATCTTAAGACAGTTAACGACATCATATGGCAGAGTTGGCTCCCAAGGATGAACTTACAATGCATATGCCACAGGCAAGCGGAAGGGAAGAGGGAAGAGTCCCCCTCATCCTCAAACATCCCCAGAGGGTGTGGAACTTTGCTGCATAATTGTGAGGCGGAAGGCACGAAAAGGACGAATAAGGACGAGCAAAACGAAACGAAACGAAAATGTTCGCCCAGCCAGTTGAGGAAACCAATTTGTGGTAATTGTCGTGAAATTGCAATTTCTGCAACTGTAATGGCCCACAGGAATGACAGAGAGATGCACCATGGTAAGAGTGTGCCACAGAAAGGAGGCACTGACTTCACTTAAATGAGATTCCTTCTGGGCCGCCGAAAAAGGTGAAAATGATAAACTGCCTAGAGCCGAATTATTGCGGAGATTGCACCTGGAAGCCACCGAACCAATGGAAATGAGCCATAACCCGGGATGAATGAGTGGGCTTCCCATTTATATCGGATCTTTATTCAGAGTGATTTTTATTATTAAGGAAGTTGTTAACATACAAAGCAAGCAGTTAGTATCATTACCATTGATAAATATTAAGTAAATAACTCATTCTAAACATATGTAAAGATACTTAAGTAAAAATAGGGGTTTTTTACAGTTCTTACTAAAATGAATTCAGTTTTAATTTAGAAAGAAAAAAAACAACCGATTTCTTGTTTTGGATATTGTTTGAATTTTTAAGAACCAGTTTCTTATGAGTACAATTTATGTTTTTCTCAAAATGAAAGCGATCCTCAGTTAATAAAATGTCAAAGCATATCGAACCAATAACCTTTGCATAAATTTATTGCTCAAAATACAGTCTTTAAGTAGCGTAAAATAATGTATTAAAAAAACTCCCACCTTGGAGGTTCCTCTTCCACTTTCATTCCGCATCCATAGCCAAGCAATTTAACGCACATCAGTTGCGAGAACAAAAGCGAATGCTTCAGGTTTTTATTTTTCGCTGCCCTGGACTTTCCCCAAACACTCTTTTATCAGCGCTGAAAAAATCACGTGCGCATAAAACTTTCCAATCAGCGATGCCAAATACAAAAGAGGTCCTTAACAAGCTCCTTGAAAAGGGGAGGAGAGGACAGCGGAGGACTCAGGTGCCTGCAATAAGTTTTAACCTCCTTTTGTCATAGTCATAGCCCTCCACTCGCATTCTCGTATCTTCGCTGGCAAAGTTTCAACTTAAAATGGCAAATCCATACAATAAATATATAAAATGTTACTTCTTGTGTCACACCTGAACTAACCTCAAATAAATTTTGCACATGTGCCGGACAGAGACCAAGAAGTGGGCGAGGGTGCACGGGGTGCAAACAAAACCTGGCCAAGAAGAAGAACTATAACTTTGTACGTATTTAGCACACAGGAATCCCGTGCCCCGTGCACCTTGCACCCCATTGAAAAAAGTTTCATCCACACCCACAGATAAGACCCAATAAGACCCACTCCCTCGAAAACAGAAACAGAACAGGTTGAGTGCGTTCTGAGTGCCTGGGTGGCTGGGTGTCTCCGTGGATCACCCACTCTTTGGGTGCCAACTCCAGGCGAAAGCAACAATTTCCAATCACTTCCCTCGCAGCGACACCATTTTCTATATTTATACTTTACGACACCCCTGCCCAAAGGGCGAAACCGAATGGCTTGTGGTAGAACTTGAATTACTCTTAAAACAGAACAATATTTCTAACAAGTACTCAATATTATTTGCTGCATAAAGGTTCTTAGCAAACTTAAAGGCTGTATTTACCCTCCGTTTTAAAACAAGAATCGTAAATCTTTATTAATTACTAATTGATGGAAGACTCAAGTAAAAAAGTATTTTTTAAATCTAAAAAAAACTAGCAATATAACATGAAAAATAAAAACTAAAAAGACAATACCTTTATACTTTTATTACACCTAATTTATTATTAAAAAAAACCCAAAAAATGACTTCTGCTATAAAGTTTTACAAATATTTTAAAACAAGAAAACATCATTTATACCTTCACATGACAAGCTGCACATTTAAGCTACCCCCTCCTTAAGTTAGGGTATCAAAAAGTGGTTTGAACGCACGCTTAGTTTGTTTTTAAGGGAACGCTTGAGCCCCCCTGTCCCCAAATGCTTTTATGTATATGTAGTATGTGTTGTTTCTGGGGAAACTTTAAGCCAAGATAGGGCAGTTCGAGGAATGTAGAGAGAGTGTGCTGGAAAGTGTTGCAAAATGAAAAGTTCCTCCTTCTTATTGCTGCAGTTCACTCGTTCTTGTTGCATTGATTCGATTTGTTGCGATTGCGTTTTCAGTCTTTTGCATGTGCGCTCCCAAAAAAAGTTTGCACTACTATACACCACCCCCCCCTCTTCACATGGGGACCAAGATAAAGCATAACAATTGCCATGCACAAAAACTTTTCCCTTACAAATGTTCTCGTTTCGATGAGGGAAGAGATCTTCCAATGGCGAAGGCGATTTATTGGGCCAGTTTAAAGTTGTTTCCCCTTTTTACAGGTCCCAGCTGTTTACAAAGTTGCTTCCTGATTAATTGCAACTCCCTCGTTTCGTTCGTTAAACCTCAAAGGAAATGGCCAAAAATGTCACTCATACGCCGCGTGTTCCACAATTTGGGTTAAATACCCGCTGACCGATCGTTAAACGGGAAAGCCAACACGCACACCGTCCGCTCATTAACGTACTTAAGCGTCGGCTAAGAGTTCATAAAAATAAAACCACCAAATATGGTTTCACCTGTTGTGGGTTAAAGCAGAGTTCAGTGATGTGAGAAGCTTTCAGGATTATTTTTGAATTTTTAAAGATTTTTATGTGGTCTTGATTTTTATCTACTCTTAAACGTATATATTTTGTTTGTGTTTATGGTTCATGCTGTACAAATTTTCATACTAAGGAAATATTTATAATGTATTTAAAATAAAAAAAAAGTTTAATCTCTAATTATATTGGAATACGAGAGGTTCTTTACACATATCTGGACTTAACTAGAAAAATAACATTTTGTATTTATTTATTTAATGGTTTGGCTTGAAAGGAGCTAGGATTTCATTCACATGTCACCTTGGCTACCCATAAGCTTTAAAGCTGTTAAGCCACACAGACATGTGCTCATTTCGCGCTTTTTAATGCTATTTTTATGGCGACCATTTCGCTTGCAGCTCTCGACAGTCAGTCAACCAGTCAGTCACTCACTCAGTCCTTTAGTCAATCAGTCAGTCAGCAGCCTCAGTTGGGGAAACATTTTTACGGCCCTGAATAACGTAACGTGCAGGTCATAATAATAGTTCCTGCAGCATTGGCAACTCATTAACGAAATGTTTGTAGTTTGACGACCTCTTGACCTGCTCTCGCCCCACCACAATTGTTATTTATGTAGATTTTACCACTCTACTTCAACCTCGCATTTATTTCATGTTTATTTCTGTAAGCATTCTTTAATTTTGCATTTTCCTTTGTTGTATTTGCAGAGCGTAAACTTTTCGTCGGCATGCTGAACAAAAAGTACACGGAGGCCGATGTGAGGCAGCTCTTCACGGGCCACGGAACCATCGAGGAGTGCACGGTGCTCCGGGATCAGGCCGGTCAGTCCAAGGGCTGCGCCTTCGTCACATTCGCCACCAAACAGAACGCCATTGGGGCCATCAAGGTGAGTTCAAGTCTCCAAATGTCCTTATAAGTTAGAAAATAGGTTTGATAGTAGGTTAGTAAGTATATTGTTGCCTTACAAATTTAGTAAATTATTTTTTTAAGTACTAAAAGCTATATTCTATAAGCTAAAAACGGATCGTTTAATTTAATTTAAAGCAACGGCAGAAACTCCTATTTTTACAAACTTCTAAAGCGCCACCAAAATTTCAATTGATTTAATTTTAACAATCTAACAATGTTTTTATATTATTTGCTGTTTCATTTGCATAAGCCATACATTTTTAATTTAAATACTCAAAAGCTGCAGGAAGTAAAAAAAACTTTCTTACAGGAAGTTCTAAACAAGACAACTTGAGAAAAACGTGTTAATAAGAAACAAATTTAAATGTATCATAATTTAATTTAAAATCATTTTTCTTGTTTTAATTTAATCATTAATTACGAGTACCTACTTCAATATTGTAATGTAAAAGGTCAAGCCACTTGAATCTTGTGTTAAAATGTATTAGTTTTTAAAGACCTCTCTCTTAAAATTAGTAGCTGAAAAAAAAATCAAGCTTAGAGAGCTGCCAATAAGTGGAAATAACATCAAATGACGATCAGCTTACTGCAAAAACGATCACCTTAAAGTCCACTTAACTGCTTTAAGCGCATTATAGTCTTTGGTCCTGTGGCTAGTGTGGGAAAAACTGTCGCAATGATTAATTGCAGTGGCGGCAAGAGTCGCGCATATAAAACACGTTTCTCCCTGGCACACACACACACACACATACCAAAGCAGAATCACTAACACACACACACACACATACACATACAAGCACAGCTTCATTCCACAATGGCGGCGGGGCAACAACAACAAAAACCGCATGCAACTGCAAACAGGAAGCTGAAACGCAAGCAAGACGCCGCCTCTGGCAGCGGAAGAAGTCAACGGTAATCCTGGCAACCAAGTAACCCCCCTCACCCCCCTCCTGTTGCACACACACTTACAAACACACTCACACTCACACCCGAACAGAGACTAATGCAAGTTTTGTGCCGGAAACAGGCAAAATTACAAACTTCCGACAGCCAAACACAAACACATGTAGTGCGAGGGAGTGAGGAAGAGCAGGACAGTCCGAACATGCTGTCTCTGTTCTGTGTATATTGCACATAATTTGTCGCCTTTTGCAAGATGAATGTTGTTGTGGGCGGGCGGCCATTATAAAGCCATACATGCATACTAAAGCACACAACTACACAGATACAAGAACACACTGTCACACGCACACAGAACCACAAATAGTACAGTTTGAACACGCTTTGGTGGTCCTTTGAGGATGTCTGACATATAGTTATAAATTAAAGTTGTGTTTAAAAACCTATAATAAAGTAAGATTAAATTTTCAAGTTTATTTTCTATTTATTTTGTACTCTATTTATTTCCATTATCTTTTTTTCTACTTTTAAGGAAAGACATTTATAATTTAATATAAATTATGGGTAATTTGTTTTTTAAATGTTTGTATCTTAAATAGTAACCACCGAGTTACCACTGTGTTAGCTAGCGATTTTAATGCATTTGAAGTCAAATTACGGGATGCTGGGCACGCACACGCTAGCAATGAGCAGGGGTTCAAAGGGTCAGGGATCCAAGAGATATAAAACTGAGGAAAGGAGCCAAGCAAGACCAAGAGATTTGGATCGACGCAGTGAAGCAAGGGTTGCAATTGCAAAGTCATTGCAGTCTATTGACGCCTGAAAGTATGCAGCGCCATCAAATGCAATCCAAAGCGATGCAAGTTGCCCATCAAAAAAATTAAACCCCAAGCTGAAGCTGAAGCTGAAGCTGCTCGGGCAAAGTGCATTTAATATTAATGTGCCATGTTTATAGCCCAGCAATTTGTTCACTGCTCCTGCTCCTCCATTAAGTCTCTGTTTGCTGTTTCTTTACAAAAACCCGAATGAAAGCAAAAAGTGCGAGGAGGAGGGAGTGGAGGAGGTGGGTGGCCAAATGATGATAGCATTTTTCAACGCATGCAGATTTTATTTTTCGCATTCGTCTCGCTAATTTGTCAAGTGGTTTGCGCTGAGTCCAGGCCAAGTTGGGAATGCGGTTGGGTTTCCAGTGCTCACTCTTGCCCAACGGGTCATTTAACCCGTTTTTTGCTCTTCAAGTGAGTTGTCGAGCCAAGCTGTGAAAAATTACTGAGGATTAGTAGGTGGCTTGTTCTGAGGCGTTTTTCAAGCTCAAAAAGCTCAAAGCTAAAATTAAATTTAAAGTACTTTTAACCATCCATATATGACTAAACAAAGTTAAATTATGTCCGAAATGCGAAGTAATAAATTATTATAAATTGGACCTAAAAGAAAATATATCATATTTAGTTAATATATTTATAAAATTTTCTTCGGAATTTGCAACTGTGACCTCCAATTTGGTATACAAAATCATATTAATAAAAGGCAAATACTTCAAAGCTAATTGCCTTAGCTCGTACTTAGAAATGATATAATAATATTAGCCTGAATAGTAACTAGGACCAAAATCAAGTCGACTGAGATCAAAGTGAAACTGGGAAACTCCCATGATACCAACCATTAAAGTGTAGTCTCTTACCTGAGCCCACCTCCTCCTTGAACAACCACAACACAACTTCTGAACAGAGACGCCACCCACAAAACACGCGGCATTTGGAGGTCGAAAACAGTTTTGATAAGTTTTATGGCAACGGCAAGGCGGCTTAGGGCATCAGAATAATGACGCGCACTTAAGCTGCCTCCGCATGTCCACCCACAAAACAAGGTCACCCACTCCTGTCCACCCACCACCCAGCAGATAGTTTAGCCCACACAGCCATTTGTCCGCTTAGGCGACTTAATTTACACCTTTCTGCTAAGCCCGAAAACAAACAAAATCAAGGGAAATGGGAAAGAGGGGGAGGGGGAGGGGGAGGAGGGTCTAAAAACCAGGCCAAACATTTAGCGAAGGCATTTAGGCTGCGGTCTGATGAGGGGATGAGGATTAGGATGAGGACCTGGCGGGAATGGAGAATCGGAGGGGTTTGGCAAGCCACTTTACTTATTTTCCGGTTTATGTAGACTTTATCATTGAAACTCAGCCGGGGCTTCGCTATGGCGACCCGGGCCGAAACTTCCGCTCAATTGTGGCGGCGATGGTGGCGGTGGCAACTCTGGCCTGCATCCAGCATCCTGCATCCAGCATCCTGCATCCTGCTCCCTGCGTCCTTCGTTTCTGCAACCCGCCTGCTGTATCGTGGCAGCTACCAGAAGTGCTCTTTAATTACATTGACTATAATTCTTGCGGCTCTGGCGCGACTTTTATGGCCGTCGCATTGTTTTGCCCCCCTCTCCGTTTTCCCCTGCCACCCCCCTCAGCGACGCTGCTGCTCTTGGCTACAAAGTAATTAGGGAAATTTCCGAGTTTTAAAACAGGTCGCCATGACTCTGCACAGTTGGACGACAGTTTTTCGCAGGAGTGGGACTTTTTGAAGGCCTGGGAGCAGCTAAGAAAAGTCTTTAAGTGACATAAGAAAAAGTTTAATATAAGAATATAAAAATAATAACATAATAATATATAATAATATAATAATCTGCAGACTAACATTTTAAATATAAAAAAAAACAAGAAAGGACATTACATTTTTAATACAAAAACAAAGAAAACCCTGCTGCACTTTACAAACATTTTATATATGTACACTCTGATGCCTAAGCTTAAAAATTAAATCAAAGTAACTAAAGAATTCAAAATAATAATTACGAGCAACGAGAAATCATTGGAATGCTTATAATGGCCACACTGCGTGATAAACTTTTCAAAAATTATGATAAAATGCATTGGTTGTTAGATACGTTTTTTGGTATAGTTTAAATTCAAGGAACTACTAAAAAATACATTTTTAATTTATAAAGATTCTTTAAATTTCCCGATTTGTTTTCAGTCCCTTCACCAAAGTCAGACCATGGAGGGCTGTTCGGCTCCGCTGGTCGTAAAATTCGCGGACACGCAAAAGGAAAAAGACCAAAAGAAGATGCAGCAGATTCACGCCTTCTGTGGCATCAACGGGCCGAGCGGGGCATCCGCAGGATCAGCCACGCCCACCGTGAATGCGGCAACGGCTCTGATAGCCGCTCCGCCCTCGGCGGGACGCCCCAATCCCTCGATGGCGGCCGCTTTGGCGGCAGTGCCTCAGGCTGTGCAGCAGGCTGGAGCTGCAGCAGCGGCCCAAACGGCAGCTTTGGTTTCGGTGCCCACCTCGGCCGCTTTGAGTGCCTCATTGGCTCCCAGTCTTTTGGCCAGCAACGCCCACGCCCACGCCCAGGGAGCCTCTGCAGCCTCGGCGATGGCAGCCGCCTATTTGGGAGCAGATCCCGCCACAGCCGCCCACCTGCAACTCTACCAGCAACTCCACGGATACGGACTGAGTCCGGCGCACTACCTGCCAGGTGAGTGGGTTTCTCCGTTTAAAAAAGTTTCCAGGATAGGTTTATCTGTTAGGCCTCGTCAGTGAATCCCCCCTCTGCCCAAAAACCCCCTTGAAAATCCCAATTGATCAGTTTAAGTCACAGACACAGAATAAATTCATAGCGTTGCATCTTCCTTTTCTTTTTAGTATCTATATCTCTGTAACTCTTCATTCTATATGTCCTTGTGCTCTTCACATTTCTGCTCGTTGTTCACTCCGTGTGTTTTACTCTTTGTTTATTCTATTTATTTTTTTCCAATCGCGCACTTTATATGTGTTTTCTTATTGCAACCCAACTCAATTGTGTTTTAAACACATTTATTCTTACGTTAGTTTAGCTAACTTCCTTGTTGTTCTCATTCATTTTGATCTTTTATCGACTTAAAAAGCTTTTTATCTAAGTGTGTGTTTTTAAGCATTGTTTTAACTAAAAAAGTTGAATGAGCTGTTGGTTGTTGTTTAATCAATTTATGGTTTTCTATGTGTGTGTTTAACATACAGCTAAAACAGGTAAAAAAAAAACAACTCTAATATTAAGCTAGAACTCTTTCCCCGTTTTAACATAATTACCTAAAGATTAGCAAAAAAGCTTGTTACAAAAACAAGGACTTAAGATCGCTTGGGTTTGTTTAACATACCCATTTTTTATCCACAAGATAAACGACATGCAAAGTCCCGAAGCTTCGTTCGCTGCAGTCATTTGTTTGTCATTAAAAAAATCAACAAGAATACAAAAAAGTTAAACCCACTCTCCGCTTTTTCCACCTAACTTCATTTATAACCTGCAGATTTGAGGAGTTAGGGGAAAAATAACAAAATGAGGAAAGGGCAGCAGAGGAGAATCCATCCATCCAGCAACAACTGTCAAATAATTAATTTTAATTTAAGCAACAAAATCTGCATAAATGCAGGCGAAAAATGCTGAAGGCAAAGTAAGCCGGAAAAGTTAGGGAAAAGAAAGGAAAGGAAAGGAAAGGAAAGGAAAGGAAAGGCGGCCCAGCTCTTCAGTCGCCTGATGAATAAAACAAAAACATTGTAATAGGATTAAAAGGTGGACAACGACAATGACGAGATGACACGATGATGAGATGGGGATGAGGACGATGATGGCCCAGACGGGCTCTCAGATTTCTGGCCAAAACAGACACACACACACACACACAAACACAGACACAATGTAAACGTGTTGCATATGCAACGCCGCTTCATTAGAATGACCGACGTGCCACGCCCCCACCCACAGACCCACCCCCTTCACAGTCTCGCCGGCAACGTGGACTTTTTGCGCATAACAAATCAAGCTTGAGAGCTTGAACAAACAGCCAAATCCGTTGGCCAGGGGAAAAAATGAAATAAAAGGGGGATTCACAGACAACCAAATGTTGAGCGGCGCGTGATGTAATCGCACAAAGCGCAAAAAATCTGGCTCCAAATGGGGATCACGAGGTGGATGAAATGCTCTAACCAAAACAGAATTTTTGTTGACAAAGCTTACGATTTTTCTATCAACCCTTTACTACGATTATATAAAAAATATGAATATCAAAGCTTACCATAAATATATTTAACATTCTAATATTAATTAGACATAATTTTTTTTTTTTTTTTTCTCTGAATTTATTAAAATCCTACAGGGACAATCATTAAATTTTATGAAATTAGACATAATGAAATTTAATTTTTTGTTCATTATTAAAACAGTTATTACAAAATATTTAGGTTGTAGCTAAAGAAAACTAAACTAATTCATTAACAAAATATTTTTTGTTCAAAGTTTAAATTTAATGAAAATAAGACAACGCAGAAAGTGTTGCTTTGGTAAAATTTAATTTTCAACAATTATGGAATGCGTTTAAAAAAATTCACTCAAGCCTTAATAAATATATTTACTTAAAGTCAAGATAAAATCTATCAAAAATAATTCTGACAGTAATCCTCCATTGAGGTTAAATAACATACACCCTCAAAATATCGTAGCAGTCCAAAGTGCATCCCAGAGTTTAAGCACCCAACCAAGAAAGAGGGAATCGGACAGGGGAAAAGTGACAGAAAAAAGGAGGAGAATGAGGATGAGGAGGTGACCACCACCGACCGACCTGACGGCAGTAACTGTAAACGGACAGTAAGCGGCGACAGTGAGGGCGACTGCTGGGCAGTTAGGGGAACTTAGGGCGACGACGTATGCCACTTGAATAACAAATGACGTTTTTAAATGCCAGATCCAGGGGCAGAAAGGACTCAACGACTCCGAACTCTGATGGCCAGCAAATGTATGGAACGTGTCCTCTGCGCTCCTTCGCTTCCTTTATTTTTTCTATATTAAAGTGCCGAACGAAACCGTTAAGTGGATGCGGCAGACCTGTAAACGTTTGCTGATTTGACCAATTTCAGGGAAGCAAGAGATGACAGAACAACATTATTTAATTGTGGCTTTTTCAAGAACGAGCCAATTACTGAGAAGATTATTAAATTGTACCATTTAAAGATTTAAATTTCTTTCAAGGACTTCAAATAATTTTTAGAACCGTAGTAATAATATTGATTTTTAGTATCAAGGCAACTATTCAAAAGATGATCATTTAGAGACTATTTAATGTTTTATTTAACTATCAAACCATTTCAAATATTTTAACTCTTTAAAAGTATTCACCTAAATATGAATAAAAACAAAGGGAAACTCGCAAAGGAATAACCGAAAAGGAACGTCTTTGTCTACCATTTTGCTCTGTTTTTCCTTGCCCGTTTTCCGACTTGAAATTTTTATGTCTTGCCAAAGGCCCCAAGGGCAAAAGGCACCATCAAAGGTGGCCGAAATGAAGGGGCTCTATATATATAAAATAGTGTATATGGTGGGAGACTGCCCCAATAGCCGGAGGCTTGGCATGTAAACAAATGCAATTCCAATGTGGCAACAGCAGCAACAACCTGAAGTTGTCCGCAGGTGAGAACACTTAAAGTTTTATTATGCCCACAAAAAAGGGGGCTACCTGAAGGGGGCGTGGCACCCAAGGATAGCCAACCTACACACACATACATATATAGAACCATCCACTGCACTATGGGGAAAATTACCACTTTATCTGGCATTTGCATGTTTTTTAAAAGTTTTCTAATTACGACAATTTTACTTTTAACGCATTAAGAAAACATCAGACTGTTATGCCCCAAACTCAAAATGTTAAATTTAACAGTCCCCTGTTAGAAAAACGGCTGTTAAGTCAGCTGTTGCAATGGAAAGCACGTGCGGCTAAGTTGTGTGAATTTGTACACTGAGTTTTGATTTTTATATTTAATGATGGAACAACAATTAGAGGAAAACCAAAACATGAATGCTGATCTTGCAGGTTTGCACTGTGTGTTAAATGTAATAAATCGTTAAAATTGTGCGTGTGTATACTAATATTTTGCAGTTTTCTAAGAGCTTCCTTAGCTGAATTTCTAGAAACAAATTTCAACTTTGGAAAGGATTATGTAAGAGAGTTTAGAATTGCTTAAGTGTTAGACCAAGTCTTTGTTGTAGCGTTGTCAATTCGAGTTTACAGGTATTGGTCCTAATGTCATATTTTCCATATTTTGCTGCAATTTGCATTTTTGTTAGGTAACCTCAATTTTCGAACGCAGATTTCTTTGCTGTGTGAATAGCGAGAGGGCGGAACAAAGAGGAAAGGCAGTCAAAAGGAATTTTGAACTGCACACATGCAATAATGTTAATAAAAACATTTTTAAATTAAAAAACCATAAATTTTGGAATAACTTTCATAATAATTGGCTAAAATGTAAAAGCACTTACATGAACTTGAATGAAGACATTTGCAATGGTTAAACGGTACAACAACTTTGCATTTAAAATAAATAAAAGACTGGTTGGATGGCCACTTCATTTATTTGGATCGAAAGGCAAAAGAGTTTAAAGACTGGATGCAGCGGAACAACCAAACTCCCAAGGTGATAGGGTTTTCTTGCTAGTTCAAGCAGCAACAGAAAAAAAAAAAATTTTTTTTTTTATTTTGGGGGCGGAAAGGGGCGTGGCGAAACTCGTTTATGTGTATGTGGGACCACATTTGAAAAGTTTACTTTTAAAAATGCTGGTAAAATGCTATTTTTTTTTTTTTATGGGCGGAAGGGGCGTTGACACGCCCATTTTTCTAAAATAGGTTCTTATGAACTATAACAACATAATAAAAAAAACCGCAGTGAAAAATCTCTTTTGGTTCACTCACAATAATAAATGCCAGATAAAGTGGTCATTTTCCCCATAGTGCACTGGCAGCTCATTCAAAGCGAGGAAGCAATTTGAAAAATATTCCTTAAATATGCTAGACAATGCCGGCTCCTCATGTGAATGTGAATGTGAATGTCTGTGCTCATATCTGTGCCCTCTCCCTCGCACACATACCACACCTGCCTGCCTGCCTGCCGTCTCTCTCTCTCTCTCTCTTGCTGTCTCTTTCTGTGTTCTTAGGATTCTTGTTTTGTGTAGAACAGCAGCTTTCAATCTCTTCCCAGCGCCGCCAAGTATGCAATAAAAAAGAATAACACGAACCGGAAGCGGAAATGGGAAGCGTATGACTTTTCGCTTCCCGTTTCCTTCCGCCAGCGTTCTTAGACTTTTAATTACTTAATGCAATTATCGATTTACATGATTTTATATAGTTTATGTCTAACTGCATTCGATTGATCTGAATTTATGTCTATGCGTTTGTATGTTTGATTTTGTTTACTCTTTATTTATTCCTATTTTAAGTTTATTATTTCTGCATCCCCGTTTTCTTAACTTATTTTTTAAGTTTTTATCTAATTTATCATATTTTGTTTATTTTATTTTTTTATAATTTTATACAAAATTTGCAATTCTTTTGTTGTAATGTAACGTAATTGATTCCCAAAAAATATTAGATTAGCTTATTTTATTTTCCTTTCATTTTATGTTCCCCATTTTCATTTTGTTTTTGTTTTTTCCCCCTCTCTTTGTTTATTTTCATGTTTCGTTATTATACCAATTTTTATTTGTTATGATTTGTATGTTTACATATTTACATGAAATTTACCGAATCGAAACAAAACCAAAACCAAACCAAAAAAAAAAATTAAATCGAAATTAATTTTTTTATAATTTTTTGTAAATGTAAATAATCCAATTGGGTGTGTGTTTTCTTCTATGTTTTTTATATATAAATATTCGTTGAACATTATTTGGTATGTCTATGATTGACTCTGTGGTCATGTACAAAAAACAAAACAATCAATCAACTCAATCAACCAACTCAACCAAAACCTTAAACCATAAACCAACCAACTCAAACTGTACAAAACAAAACAAAAAAAAATAACTATGGAAACTCAGGACTAAATTTCCACCACCCACCGGAAAACAGTGCCCACCACAGCCAGCACGCTACCGGCGGCGGCACCGCATCAGCAGCATCTCTATCGGCTGCAGCAGCCGCCGCTGCCGCCGCAGCAGCAGCAGCACCACCTCACCCACTTGGCGGCGGCGGCGGCGCACCACCACCCACATCATCCGCAGGCGGGCTCTCTGCCACCGGGCATGCTCCTGGCGCTGGACTGCTCGCCGCTCCATCCCTGTCTATGCAGAATCTGGTAACCCTGCTAGCCACGCCCTCCGCCCACCACCAGCTGACCCTCGCCACCGCCCACCACAACAGCAACAATAACAACAACAACAGTGTGAGCAACAGCAGCCTTCACCACCAGCAGCACAACAGCAGTCTGCACCACCAGCGACTGGCCTACGCCACCGCACCACCACCACCACCCACTGCGAACGCCTACAGCATGTCGCAGCTAATGGGTCACGCCACCACGCCCACTCAGCAGGGGGGCGGCGGCCAAACGCTGACCTTGAACGCGCTGTGTAAGTAGATCATGTAAAAAATAACAATTCTAAAAGCTTAGAATTAGGTTTAAAGTTATATAAAAGCAGGTATATTCTTTTAACTTTTAAACGTATTAAACGTGTTTTAAATATATATATTAATTTATATTTTATTAAATATTTATATTTTGACGACAAATTTTTATTCCATCTTAACTTCAAATCAAAAAGGATAAAGAGTTTTTTACTTTTTAATAGTAATCAGAATGAATTTTAGCATTAAATAAATTTAATATTTTATCTAACTGCACTGTTTGTAGTATTTTAAAGGAAGTATTTATAAAACGAAATTTCTTTTAAAAGGATTTAAAGAGTTTAAAATTTTCAGTAATCTCAAAATAAATAAAATTTTTTTCTATTGATTAAAGGTTAAAGTTAAATTTGAGTGTGAATATATGTATGTTTTGGGTGTGGGGTGTTGTGTTCTACCTTTGTTTGTGTACCATGTTTATATGTTTGTGTTCTTATGTTACGTTTTGTGTTGTAATCAAAACAGAGTTACACCTCTGACATTTAATCACACTAATACTAAACGATTTTATTCCTTATAATATAATTTAATTACCGACTGCATGAGCCTATGACCTCGCCCTGCCAAGTCCTATCCTTCCTTTATTTTAAATACTAAAACTACACAAAATTTTTTTTAGGATGTTAAAGTATTTTTATCATTATACTTTGGTGAACCACAAAGCTAATTCTAGCTAAAAAAAAAGTCATACAGAGCTCCTTATAGTCCAGATAAAAAATATGGAAAGAATTGCACTATCCTTGCATTTAAATTTTTCTTTACACTTTTTATACCATTTAAAAAAAAAATTCCAATACCCACATATTCCGTAACAAACTCTCTAATAATTATAAACTAATATTTCACCCCCCTACCAGCAGTTGATTAAAATTGTCTATATATTCTTTTTTTTTTGTGAATCCCTGCCGGCATCACCAAGTTAAATCTCTGTGTGAACGTTTCTAATTCAAACTAGTTTTTTACATTTTGATGCCTGTATTTTTACACTTTGCCCATCTCTGACAGTACAAAAAAAAAAGGATTTTTAACGAACAATCACAAACCAAATTGTAAAAAACAGGAAAAGCGTAGAAAAAACCAGAGAACGCGGAAAAAGAATCAAATCCGTGTTACTGACAACAATAAATAAATGGCATTCATTCAATACGTTCTTGATTGCATTTGAAAAAAAAAAACGAAATTTTAATAAAACAATATGAAAGCTGAAAAAGTTTACGAAAAATATGAGCAGGAAAATGTTTCCGATATTAAATAATAAAAGGAGGTGGAAATTCAAGGCCTTAGAATTTTTAATATGTGGTTACTCGTTTTTTGAACGGGGGACTTCAGAGACTGAGAAGGAATGTTTTAGCAGAAAATAACGTAGGCACAGGAATTAGAGGCATCAGCAATCTGGAAAATTTTAAGAGATGAGATAAAATATTTGAACAGAAGTAGTTGGTACACCAAAAACCAAAAGCAACACCTTCTTCCATTTTAACTGTGCAACTTTTTATACACACTATAATAGGCAAAAAGCTATATTCATTTACCAATAAACTGAACAAAAAACTTTGCACACAAAACGAAATCAAAAGTTGTAAAATAAATTGGAAACATTTTTCCACATCCCCGGTCACAATTAGTATTTCAATTAGCCACTTTTATGGAATCCACAAGCATTAAATTTCTTCTAAAACTTACACACACAAAAAATTCACACATACAGTTTGCAGCACCAATAAAAACGGCAATAAAAGAAAATTAAAAACTAAAAGAAAGTAATAAATTTATAGCATATTATAAAAAACAAAAACGGTATGAAATGCACAAAGCAAACTGCAGGGGGGCGTCAGGAAAATTTTGGTTCAGGGTTCGCAGGCTCAATTAAAAAACTGGCGCCACGCGAGAGACCAAACAACAAAGGCGAACAAATTTTTCCATGATACAGAAAAGAAAAAAAAAAATCACAAAATTTAATAATGAAAGGACGGGAGTAACAAAAAACAAAAAAAAGATAAAAGAAAACATAAAATGGTCGAGCACAAAGTGTGAAAAGAAGGGCTAAAAATAATCATAAATAAAGGGGCGAAATCTCATATGCGTTAACTCAACTTGGGTTCGTTTATTGTTCAGATATTGTTCTTGTGTGTGTTTGAATATGTATTTCTCTGTGTGTGTCTCTGTGTCTCACTGTGCGTGTGTGTGTGTTTGTCCTTGTCCCCCTTTTTGAGTGTTTGTCGTTGGGTAATTTGTTTCTATAAAAAAAACAAATTTAAACACTTTATAATTATTTTTATACTTGTTTAAGTTGACACAATTTTTTATGTTTAGTCAATAACAATTTTAACTTGTACCACATTTTAGGGGCTCCAAGTGCTGCTGATCCCTACGCATCCTCCTTGAGTGGCCTGACCAATGGAGCCGCCTACGGAGCCGCATCCCAGCCCCTGACCACCAGTGCCCTTCAAGCGGCAGCAGCAGGTGTGGCTGGCAAGCAGATTGAGGGTAAGCTTATATTATATTTATTATATACATTTAAATACCTTACTTTGATTGGAACCAAATAAATAATTAATATTTTAATTCTTTTATTTCGAGCTTTGTCATTAAAAATTAATATAAAACCTTATCAAAGATATATTTATCTTTTTGAATTTTACTTAATATTATAAAAAAATCTCTGGAGATAATTTCTAACGTGTAAAATATATTTATGCACTTTTGTTATCTTACTATATATTTTTTATCTTCTACCCAAGCAGGTCCCGATGGCAGCAATCTATTCATTTATCATCTACCTCAGGAGTTCATTGACACGGATCTCGCGTCGACATTTCTGCCCTTCGGCAATGTCCTGTCGGCCAAGGTGTTCATCGATAAGCAGACCAACCTGTCGAAGTGCTTCGGCTTCGTGTCCTACGACAATCCACATTCGGCCAACGCGGCCATCCAGGCGATGCATGGCTTTCAGATCGGCACCAAGCGGCTGAAGGTCCAACTGAAACGTTCCAAGGATGCGGCCAAGCCGTACTAGGCAGCTAACTGGGCTTAAATGGGCTGAAATGGGCGTGGCCAAGGCACCCAACGGCACACCAACAAATCACAGACAAATGGATGAAACTAGTTTAATCAATTGTGCCTTTTAAGCAACGTTCTGAAACCAAAGGACCAATTACAAAAATGTATCTGATAAGTGAACACAAAGATAAAGATAAATAGAAAGCTTACAAGTGAAGTTCTCGAGTGCACAAAAAACAAACCGCAAAAACCAAAACTACCAAAGAAGTAGCCTAAAAGTTGCATCCTTCTTGTAATCACATTTGCTGAAAACCATCAACCATTTTCATCAAATCTATCCAACTAAATATTCAACGTGGTCGGCAAACAAATCCTACAAATAAAATAAAACCAAAATCAAATTCAGAAATTTTTAGCTGCGTTGTGGCGCCAAAGTATTTTTCAAAGCCAAATAGTTAAGCAAGCAAACGGAGAAACAAAAAACAAACACAGAAAAAGAAATTTCAATGTTGCACCAATCAAACGAAACAACTTAGAAAATTAATATTTAGGTACGAGCTAAGGAAATAAATATATAAATAAATTGTAGTGGGGCACAAAACAAAAAACATTCGAAATTCCGTTCGTAGTGAGAAACATTCAAAGGGATAACTTAAAATAATACAACCTAAAGTATACATTAATTAAAGCTGGTAGAGAAGTCTGCTAAAAAACCATGTGAAAAGCAGAAAACTATTAACTAATAGATTTAGCCACAACAAAATAAAGCAGAATCACACTTTTGGCTTTGCTTATTCATCCTTACTTCAAATATATATTTTATATATTCGTTAATAGTTGTAAACTATATGTATATTACGCAAACTTAACGCAAACCTAAATTTTGTCAAAAATGTACTTAAATTGCACTTGATGTCAAAGGGCAAAATTTAATTGAATAAAAGTCAAACAAATTAAAATGTAAACAACTTAGCCTGTATTTTGAATTGACATTTTATTGAAAGGTGTAAAAAAATCAAATCAAGCGGTTTCAAAGATTTACAAATAAAATAATAAATATTAAAAAATAAATAAACATGCTGTATTTATTTTTAAATTACTTTTGGGAAACGATTAAAGGACTTTAAAAAGTTGTAATGCCGAGGATGTTTTTTAAGAAAAATGTTAACTTTTAAATGTAGGTACTGTAAAAATGTATAAATTAAGAGTGTTTGATAGGTGGGTGAAACGAAAATTTTTAAAGCCTAAATTCAAGGCCTGAAGAACATTTTGAAGGTAACTTTAACACAATTTTCACATTCAGCTAAGACTTTGGAATCGCCTTAAAGAAAGTCTCTCTGCATCCTGCCTTTAGTTGAGTCCTCGCAGGAACCCCGAGATGCGCTCGTTGAGAGGGATCTTATCACATTTATGCTATTGTACATGCATTCTTTATGCGCCAACTGACAACTCAACTGGCGCTGATAGCTGCGGACCTGAAGGCGTTGGTGTGGGAGTGGGGCTGGAAGTGGGATTGGGATTTGGAGGAGGGAACTCCAACAACGACTGCCATAAATCAAAAGCATCCTGCACTGCCACTCCTTCCTTCTCCTCCTGCAATTCAAATGTTGGCGTTAACGCATGAAATATGCATATGCTCGGAGTCGCCGAATGTGCAGCTGTTGTCTGGATCTTGCTTTTTTCAGGTGCTACCTGTGAGCAGGGTTGCCATAGCTATTTTTTTGGGTTGCACAGGAAAAGCTAAATCAACTATTGCATTTTTATAAAATAAAGCAGCATTTTATTTTAAGAAAAAAATGGAAAAAATATTTTATAATACATGATTTTAATTTATAGTTATTGCTGAGCTTGTTGTTTGTTATAAAAATAAGCAATGCAGTTTGGGTTTAAAAATTAAACATATTGACGTCAAACCTGTTTACCAACTTTTAAGGTGTTATATTTATTGTTTTCGCGGTTTTTATTCCGCGACAAATAAAGTGAAAAATATTTTAAAATACACATTTGAAATCTTACGAAGGTTAATAGCCAGATTTGTCTATAAAAAAGTCGACTTGGCAACCCTGTTTCTGAGCCTTGGTCATAGTAAACAATGCTTTAAAGTTCAAGATACGTGCCTGTCGTTAAGGTCAGCTCACAACATTTTTCAGTCTACGTTAGAGCGTGCAACTTGAAGTTTCGTTTATTTTTCCTCGTAAAAATCTTGCAAACAGATACAAGTTTCTTTTAAAAATGGACCAGCAGGGCCAGAGTGAGAGGGGAGGACCGCCAAAGCGTCCGCCAGCACGCCCACCGAGATCCTCATCTCATCCGGCCAATTCACCGCGTGAAATGCCAATGTCCGCGACTCCGGATGGTGGTGGTTCGTCGTCGTCTCCCAGAACAGCAGTTCGTGATCCAGGTGAATCACACTTAGAAAAACCTAGAACAAGCCTTCGAGATCCAGGTACAGCACCTGAGAAACTTGAGTTTCCTAGGACAAGTCTTCAAAATCCAGGTACTTCATCACCTGGGAAATACAAATCAATCCCTCTGACAAGTCTTCAAGATCCAAGTAGATCATCATCACCTGGCAAGCATATATCGGTCCGTAGCACAAGTCATCGAGATACAGGTCCATCATCATTACCGGAGTCACTTCCCAGGGCAAGTCTTCAAGATCCAATTAGATCATTATCACCTGGGAAACATGAGATGATTCATAGGACACATCTTCAAGAACCAGGTATATCATCATCACCTGAGAAACTTGAATCATCCCGTAGGAGACATCTTCAAGACCCAGGTACATCATCATCACCTGAAAAACCTGAATCATATACTAGGTCAAATCTGCATGATCCGGGGACATCATCACCTGGAAAATACGAATCATTCCCCAAGACACATCTTCAAGATCCAAGTAGATCATCATCACCTGAGAAACATGTATCATCCCGTAGGAGAAATCCTCAAGATCCAGGTACATCATCATCACCAGAGAGACATGAATCATTTCCTCAGACAAGTCTTCAAGACACAAGTAAATCATCAACACCTGGGAAACATGAATCGGTCCGTAGGACAAGTCATCGAGATCCAGGTACATCATTATTACTTGAGTCATTCCCCAGGACAAGTCTTCAAGATCCAACTAGATCATTATCACCTGGGAAACATGAGATGATTAATAGGACACATCTTCAAGAACCAGGTATATCATCCTCACCTGAGAAACCTGAATCATCCCGTAGGAGACATCTTCAAGACCCAGGTACATCATCATCACCTGAAAAACCTGAATCATCCCGTAGGAGACCTCTTCAAGACCCAGGTACGTCATCATCACCTGAGAAACCCGAGCCTTATCCTAGGACAAGTCTGCGTGATCCAGGTACATCATTACCAGGAAAACACGAATCATTCCCCAAGACAAGCCTTCAAGATCCAAGTAGATCATCATCACCTGAGAAACATGAGTCATACCGAAGGAGACATCCTCAAGATCCAGCTACAATATCACCTGGGAAACATGAATCCTCCCGAAGGACAAGTCATCGTGATTCAGGTCCATCATCAATACCTGTAACACCTGTCAAGGACTCAGATCCCTCGACAGCTCCACGCTCAAAAGTTAAGGATGCAGGGCTATCACCGTCTCCCCAGGCAATTGTTCCAGATTCCAGCCCTTTGAGTGCTCGTCTAGCTAGTGTTCAAGAGTCTGTTCCATCGACCAGTACATCCCCATCTCGAGGGAAAAGCGTTCGGCTTTCCATTCCATCGTCACTTCGCAGTACAACTCGCGTTTCAGATCGATCTCGCCGTATAACGTTCAAGGAGCCTGGTCCATCAATTTCTCCTAGGACAATTAAACTAGCGGCTTCCGATCCCGCCTTGTCGAAAACTTCTCTCAAGGACAAACTTAAGATATTTAAAAGAAAAGAGAAGAATGAAAATCAAGAGGAGGCTTCTCCGCCACAAAGGACTCCTGAGCGGATGAGTAATATCGCCGGTACTCAGAACAGAGCCAAGACGAACCGCATTCTCTACACCACCGATGAAGAGGTGCGCGATGCCCTGGTCGAGTTCTCCGTGTTCATCATCTTTCTGATCCTTACATCGCTGGGTAAATTAAGCAATTAAATCTCTTACACTTGTGTACATTGTTATAAGACCTGGAAACATTTTATTTTGAACTATATAATACAGTTTTAGACCATTTAAACCATTACTAATTATTCTTATTATTTACTAAGTCGTTTTATGTCACTTATATCACATAGTTACTTTGTCAGTGCGACACTCCTACATGTTTTACTTCAACGACACGATGAAGAAGCTTTTCACGACCCGCGAAATGGTTGTGGCACCATCGGTCACAGTTGGTTTTGAAAAGCTGATCACCGTGCCGGATTGGTGGGACTACCTGATCTATAACTATCTGATAACTCTCCATGGCGATATGACCTTTCCGGAGGAAGAAAATAAGGATAATGCTACCAAGCCAACGAAGCCAACCAAGCCGAACCCAGATATTCCACCGCCCGAGCTCAGTGATCTGTCCCCCGAAGAGCTGTCCCCCGAAGCAGGCAGACTGCTAGACGGTACCCAATTTAGTGGTTATCCCTTTGACGACTGGGATGCGGGTGGTGGCAGAGCGAAACGGCAGGCGGATGCAGAACAGTCCGACGAAGAGAGCAAGGGTAGCGAGGGGTCAGATAACAAACCTACCTACAACCCTGGTTCCTCTCATCATCTTTCGGTAGGTCGTAGTTCAATAAACTTTGGGGGCTGCACAAAAACCTAAACTTAAGATTTTTGTGCCTCCAACCATTATGAAAGTTAGACCTTTACCACTTTAAGACTTCTTTTTTGTTCGGTTTTCAGGGACGCGTCTTTCTACATGAGAACCTGATCTTGGGTCCGCCACGTCTCCGGCAAATACGAGTGCGGAAGGAGAGCTGCTACGTGAACGACGCCTTCATCCGGTACTTCAACACATGCTATGCCGCCTATTCCTCCGGAGCAGAGGAGCGGAAGGCGAAGTACAAGGGCTCACCGTACAGGACGATGCAGGACCTTGACTCCACGCCCATCTGGACGGTTCTGGCTTTTTACCGCACCGGCGGGTACACAGTAGACTTGGATTTTGACAAAGAAAAAAATCTGAAGACTATCAGCCATCTTAAGGACATTCACTGGCTGGACAGAGGGTCACGACTCTGTCTGGTTGAATTTAATCTGTATAACGAAAATACGGACATCTTTCAGAGCGTCAAGTGAGTGAAGAGATCTTCTTCGTCCTGTATTTCAATGTGTCCAATATTTTCTTTATTTTCTTTCAGGTTGATAGCGGAGATTCCGCCCACGGGAGGTGTTATACCCCAGGCCCATCTGCAAACTGTAAAACAGTATTCTTTCTTCACGGATCGCAGTATGGTCATGACTGTTATCTATATATTCTGGTACATCATGATTATATACTATACCATTTCTGAGATCACTGAAATTCGCAAATCAGGATTTAAAAACTACTTCTTTTCGATCTTAAATATTCTCGACTGTGTTATATTGGTGGTAAGGGTTCGCTTTAATTAAATTTATCATTAAAGTATTACTTAGGTCATTTAATCTTTAACTATTATTTTTATATTTCTTGATTTTTAGTCTTATTTAATGATACTTATTACAGGGCTGTTACCTTGCTTTGGTGTACAACATTTGGCATACCTTCAAAGTACGATCGGTCACTGCCAAAGCCACGATCGAACTGACCTACCAAAGTCTGGATGTGCTGTGTTTTTGGAATATAATTTATGTGGATATGATGGCTATTTTGGCCTTTCTTGTGTGGATCAAAATATTCAAGTTCATTAGTTTTAACAAGACACTCGTGCAGTTTACAACGACACTAAAAAGGGTTGGTTGTTTTGTTTAAAGTAAATCTTAGTATGATTCTAAATCTGTTAATCTTTAAATCTTTATGTTTTAGTGCTCCAAAGATTTGGCGGGTTTTAGTCTCATGTTTGGAATCGTTTTTCTGGCCTACGCCCAGCTGGGTCTTCTTCTATTTGGCACTAAGCACCCAGACTTTCGGAACTTCATTACTTCCATCTTGACCATGATAAGGATGATTCTGGGTGACTTTCAGTACAATCTTATTGAGCAAGCGAATCGAGTCTTGGGTCCCATTTACTTTCTCACTTACATCCTGCTTGTGTTCTTCATTTTGTTGGTAAGTTTGTCATTAAAAAAAATCGAAAGAAGCCAAAGAAAGTGTTTTTTTATTTATTTCAATTTTTAAAATATTTTTATACGCACAGAACATGTTCTTAGCCATTATAATGGAGACCTACAACTCGGTGAAGGGTGAAATTACTCAGGGACGAAGTCACTTGGGATCCTATATCTATAGGAAACTAGCGAATATATTCTACTGGATAACCCACTGTGGCCGTAAGCGTCGTCCTCCACCTCCGCCCACTGCAGCAGAGGATCTGGATGCGGAACGGGAGGCTGAAGCCGCCAAGGAAGAGCCCGAGGAGATGCGAAGGAATCTCACGCCAGCAGAGTAATTTAGTCATAGTTTTTTTCATTTTGCAAACTGTAGAAATACATTCATTTTAGGGCACGCTACTTTCAGGAAATTCCACCAGGAGAAAACCCCGAAATAGTTCGGTAAGAACATGAAATTTAACTATGTGAAGGCCTATTGACCTCCATTTTTTTAGTCTTAACAATCGCGTGGGTCTGCTGGAGGAAATACTGGAAAAGTTAATCACCAATATGGATGATATTCTGAAACGCGTAGAAAAAGAAAGCAAAAATAAAAAAAAATAGAGATCAGTTTTTTAACTTTTGAACTTGTTTAGTTGCCTAAAGTTAGAAAACTATATAATTAGAAAACAAGTTCAAATAAAATTTGTATTACCATTGCAAAAAAAAAAGTTTTTTTTAAGACTTTTACTTTAACAAGATTGGGATGATTACTTATTTTGTTAACGACTTTGGCTGACAGTTTTATTCGCTTTCTACTTTCGCTAGTTTATACTTGTTATTAATAAAAATAATTAAGTAATAATTAAATATTAAATATAATTAAATACATTAACTAAACATAAATCACAGTGGCTTTTTTATGTTCATCTCCGTGTGTTAAATATGCCTGGAAAGTTTCACACATTTTTCCAGACAAACAATAAAATAAGCGAAAATTAATTAAGTTTAACTTGGGCAACCTCAAACTAAAATAAACCGACAAAACCGCAATAACCGAGCGCTAATCTCTGCCAAATCCGTGCTTGCTTTGTGCCCTTAACCCTTTGTTCCCCACATCTCTGCCACTTCACACCCCCACCATGTTCTCCATTTAGCAACAAAGGTATAACGAAATTGAAAACAGCAGCGGAGAAACAACCGTGAACAAAGCGACGAGCCACAAATACAACCGTGTATTTAGTTTTAACAAAAAAGGGAGAACTACACTTTGATAAATCTAATTGCATATTTAAACACACCGAAGTTAAAATCTTACAATTTCAGTAAAACGTCCACATATAAACATAAAAAAAAACATTTCTCTAATTTTTTTAAATTCTTTTTAATAGTAGTAAATGAAAAAAAAAAACATTTTGTTTTTTAGTGTCCAGTCATAACTGGACGTGCGGAATCATTAGGAAGAGGTCCTGTGGATTATATCTTTTTGCCACCTTACAGCCTCTGCAAAACTGCGGCTGCTGCCAGGCAACAACTGTCACTCAGTTAGGACAAAATTTAGTTAGTTGTCCTAAAATTTGCAAGTACGTGTGTGGCAAAAGGTAATTGTAGATAAAAAACTAAAATATTTCTGAGGGTGAACAAAAGCAGAAAAATAATAACTCATCTTTGTGTGTAAAAAAAAATTTAATAGGTACTTAAAAAGAAGTAAATAACATCCAAAAAACTGATGTGTAGTTTGGAGTGTGGAGTTTCCCAACTGTAGCGTTAAATAAAAAACCCTCAAATTTCGGTTTAAGTTACTTAAATTGACTAAATTCTTAATAGAAAAACTTCTACAGACCAGAGTGTTATTTTTTAAACCTATATAAATACGCATAAATATACTCGTATATGTTTACAGCTCAAATTTGTTAATGGAACGAACGATACAGGCATATAAAGCTGCATTTACGTAGACACACATTTATATGCCTCGCATTGTTTCGCTTTTGTAAATACAAATTGAAAAGTTGCAATCAGTGCAACAGCCAAAGCAAATACACAAAGGCTGTGTGTAAAGACAGGGGTGGGAAAATAAACCATTCAACAGACAGGTGGGAGAAGAGCACTTGAAAAGACCCAAAGCCCGTCCAATCCAGACCAAAAGAATCAGGGATTGAAAGCACTGGAGCCATAATTACTGATATGCTCTCTACTCACACCCCAATGAGCTCAAAAACAGTTAACATCTTTTATTGGCAGGATGGTGCAGATGATGAGGATAATGATGGTGGCAACTCTGGTTGGCCACTTATGCATTCAATGGGCTTGCAACTCAAACTGTCATGGCGTCCAACAATACCAAAATTTAATCGTAAACATAAACAATACTCATATACAATTTACTAATTAAATTAATTTAAATTTATAAAATTTTTGAGGAATTAAGCACTTAAAGGTAATACGAAAATGGACACTTCTTTTTTTGTGACAGTTCAATTGTTGGAATTATTAAATTATCAAAAGTATCGATTTTTAATTCCCTAATTCAAACAAACGCAATCTTTAAAAGAGAAAAGAATCACACTTACCGATCTTAAATGCACAACTTATTTTTTTAATAAAGCTAAATGAGTGGTGAAATATTTAAATAAAGATAATGTATACTATCCTTTCAAAAGACAAAGACAATGTTTTTTTTCGATTCAGACTATAACTAGCCAATTAATAAGCTTTTATAGCCGATGGTTTTGTTTGACAAAAGAATAACAGGCAATTAAGTTAACCATAAGTTGGCCACAATTAATTACCCCAATACATAGTATGGAAAAAATAATTAACTAGTCGTTTGTTTTTAATGCAGGGACCTAATGAGGCATATAATAATGCCAATCGAGCACTTTATGCCCATATGCAATTTAAATCAGTGGAATCTCCATCGAATAGTTGCACTTCAGCCTGAAAATATGCAGCACTCTTGTTAAGGCTTTAAACCTCTTTATTAATCAATTATTTAATTCAAAATAAATCAAGCCAACACCAGCAAGATGGAAAAGTCTTTTAATTGGAATTATTTGGATTATTAAAAGGTTAAAATGAATAAAATTTTGCTTAAAATATAAAAAATAAAATGTTCTTCTTTATGAATGTTATTAAATACTTCTACTTACAATGATTTAACTTTGAAATATTAGCATTTTCCCCCTTTATAAACCTTGCAGTAATTTAACGAATTAACTTTTAAATCTTTAATTTATTATTTAATTTTTGTGTTTTAGCAATAAATAATTTCAATGCAATCATGCACATTTAATACTCATTCTCTGACGAAATAAATACGATAAATAACGGTAGAAGAGAATGCCGATTTCTTTGGATCTCTCAGAGATATCCTCGATGAAATGCTTAAGACTAGGGACTTAAGATTAAAGACACTGCCTAGACTAGTAGATGGGGAAATACAGTCCTCATTTCGCAGGCTCTCCTAGAGAAAGCTTCTCGAACATGGGCATGGCTCTAATCACAGATGGGGCCACAATGATTTCCGCATCGGGATTATGCGGAAAGTTGGGATCCGCGGCAGCCAGATCGTTGACAGCTATATCGTTGGAGAGGTCAACCGGCACAAAGTTCTCCTCGATATCAATCTCGTTGCTCAGATCGTTTTCAAAGTCCAGCTCGTGTTCTTGATCCTGATCCTGATCGAATTCAGCCCACTCATCGTTAAAGGTTTCGCTCATTATGACAGGAGTTGTAGCTTCGCCGTCTTCATCGTCTGAGGAATCGAATTCTTCGCGCTCCTTCTTCTCCTCCATCTTGAGGGCTTCTTTCTTCTCGTAAACCTGCTCCAAATACTCTTCATGTTCCATCTCTTTTTGCACGGATGCCATCATTTCCTGCATCTGATCCATGGTCTTCTTTTGTTCTTCCGATAGAGTCCCTGCTATATCCTCACTGATATCTGAAGCTTCCGATTCTGAGTCTGCGGGTGAGCTGCTGTCAAGCTTTGTTGTTGTATAACTTGTTGTTGTTGTTGGTGTTGTGGACTGTGCATCGTTTGTGGGTGTTTAGTGATGTAATGGTGCATAATGTGTGCGTGGGTGCGAAATAAATTGAATAAAAAGTGGAATTAATTTTTGTTTTGGTTTATAAGAGCCAATCATCTGGGTTATGTTTGGGTTAAAGTTAAATGCAGCGCCAGCATGCAGATTTTTTTAGTAAAATTGGAATAATTTTTATTTGCAGTTACTGTTTGCATAAAATTTAACAAACATTGTAACAATATTTTAGTTTGAAATGTTCATTTAAAATAAATTTTTTGTTGTATTAGTAAAAACCGAATGTATTAAGCCACTTTTTTAACTTAAATTAAAAATACTTCAATGAATTAAATGTATAAGTTATAGGTACATTGTTTTTTTTTTATTCCGGTAAAAACTTACAAAAATCACACCACTTATTCTTGGCCTTTTGAATTCTTCGACTGAGCTGCTGTTAGGTTAAGCTTGTGTTTTTATACGCAGAAAAAATAGTAAGAAAGATTGAGGAACAGAGAAGGAATGATTAACAGCAGTCTACCATGAAAAAGAGCTGCGCTTAATAAACTTAACAGAGTTATCTCCCAAGATTGCTTATTTCCTCTCTTTTTTAGGTGTATTTCATTCCATCTCTTTCTTCTCTGTTATGAATACTGCCTTCATTCATTATTTTCGTTTGTTATGCGTTACCCCACCTGTGATTCACCTTCATTTGCTGTTAAGTCAACATTCATCTTATGCCCTCTCACTCACTCACTTTGTGACGTCACAAGCCCAATTCTTCCCCTCCGATTTCTGTTAAAATTTGCTCTAAGCTCGTTAGCAATTTCTAAGAAATTCATATTAATAATACAACTTTTTGCACTCATTTGTATATTTTTGTTCGTTGTGATCACTTGAGTTTATTATTTTTCAGATGATTTAACACAACGGGGAAAAGGGGGGAAAAGTGTAAAGAATCGAAGGCAGTGGGCTATATGTGCCTACTGGCTATAGGTAATTATGCAGTTGAACTACTGAGTCACGTTTTCTGTTTCTTGCGAATTTCTAGAGAACTTAAACTGATTGAAGAACGAAACGAATTCCTGGGGTTTCTCGAGGAAGATGGATAGGTGTCGTTTGGGTGATTCAAATGTTTTTAGCTTTTTTCTGACCGTACAAAAACACAAAAAAATTTTGCTGTTCAAAATTACAAACAAATAATTTTACTTAAGCATTATTGAAAGCATTACGTTTATTTTATTTCCTTAAAAAACTGATATTATAGTTTTAAACATTTTTAACATTGAACAATAAATTTACTTTAACAATATTTTAGTTAAACAATTTTTAATGCATTTTTTCTCATACAATAAGAAAAAAAAAATATTTTTGTTATGAAAAAATTTTTTATTGCAAAACCAGAATTACCAAACATTAAATTGGAACTTTTTTCAACTTACTAGTATACAATTTTTGTATAATTCGTTGTGCGAAGGCTTAGTTACAATCATTGTATATTTCAAAACCATGTATGTATATTTCAAAACCATGTTGTATATTTCAAAACCATGTTCAGTAAGGATTGTGAACTCTTTCACGAACTCATCTGCATCTTTCCAAATTAAAGTAAAGTTATTTGTGCAGTTGTTAAAAGCTTACATTCACAAGTATGAATTGCTTCGATATTTGTATGGTTATTAATATAAAAATATTAATAGAACACAGAGATGTGGTGTGTTTGCGATTGTGGCACATGCCTTTTGCAAAAGTTTCAATCATCAAATTGTTTAACAGCCTTCAACAATTTTTCAATATTTTAATGCAGCTGGCAGAGGAGTTATGGCCGTACCTCTGCCCCACAGCCCCTGTTTCTTCCTTCCGTGTGTATTAATATTTATAACCATGAATATTAAATTCAAATAAACGCATGAGAAGCCAAACCTCTCCCTACACCCTACACCCAACATCCTGCATCCTGTACCTCTCCACCAAACACAAACCACAACTTTCAATATCCGCGCGAGATGAAAAATAAAGTTGAACACACAAAAAATTAAAATGAAAATATTACAACAAATCCAATGAATTCCGCAACTTGTGCGAATAGTTTTTTACGTTTTTTATTCATCTTGCTTCCGTTGCGGGTAAAAAAATGTCACCGCTGGCATTATTTAAATTTAAATTTGCGTATTTAAACGTTGACATGTCACTTACAACTTTAAAGTTGTTAATAATTGCGCTTTACGCCGCATTGCATTTTTTTTTATGGTCATTTATTAATTTCCCGCTGATTTATGCGGCTCGCAGGGAACAACAAAAAATTTATCCAACCGGCACTCGTCGATTTCGCCACAATAAATTCTCATAAATACCGCCCTCTCCGCCCACCTGCCACGCCCTCCGCCCAAGACAAGGATTTATGCGAGCGGAGCGCATGACTTTTAATAAAAATTAATTTTTATTATGGCCTAAAAGTAATTAATGGACTTGCAACAAAAACGCCAAGAAAAATGGTCGCACATGATGCATGAACCGCCGAAGGAACGGTAACGCGTGTGACCAATTGCGCAAGTGGGTGGTAAAGGGCACATATTTTATGTATTTTTGCAACAAAATGCTTAAGCGATTTAAGCCAAACAAGTTTTAAATTTTGACTTAATATGTAAACCAATTTTCAGATTCTGAAATATTAAAAAAAATGTTTAAAGTTACAGTAAGTCTTGGAGTTTCCCATACTTTACACGAGTTTTCCTTAACATTTAACTTTTTAAGTCTTTTAATGTAAGAGTTTAAATTAAAACACAAATGACACAACGTTTATATATTATATTAAGGAATGTGAGCATTTTAATTTTTTTTTTTCTAATTTACTATAATTTTTTTCCAGCTAAATTGATAGAATTATGTAAAAAAATCTTTTGAATGCAATGGTCATTTTAAAATCATTATTTCAAATTCAGCAGAAGGTAAATCAGGAAACCTTAAAATAAACTTACGAATAATTAAAAATTCGACTTAAAATGAGTAATCTCTAATTAAAACGAAATGTAAAAATAAACCCTTAAAAAAAAGAAACCATTAAAACCCAAACATTTCGCATTGCATTAACTTTGTCATGATGCAACTCATAATTCCATCTGTCAATTACAGCACTCAGATATATTTCTCTCTCTCATCACATTAATTTTAACATATCTACACATTTGCATAATATTTTGTTGCTTCTTTTTTTTTTGGGCTGTGGCCACAAACTATAATTTGTTTGCATTATTAATTTAGACGCATTGCAATGATGTCGAAAAAAGAGATAAAATTACTCACAAATCCAATGAACCAATATGCATATTACATGACTGTAGAAACGATATTAAAAGGGAAGAAAAACCAACTAATTGTACAATTAAACATTTTGTCGTGTTAATAAAATATTTACGATTGCGGTTTGAACAGATTATTGGCCGGACAAATTAGCAAAACTTAATTATAGGGCAAACGGAACTAAAAAAAAAGCAGATTAAATTAAAAACAAACAGAACAGAAACTATCATAGTAAAGCTAAAACAAACAGAAGTAATTTAAAATTAAAAGCAAACCACAACCAAACCAAGTTACCAGTAAGATTTTGTTCCATTTGCATTATTCGATGTTATAGTTTTTAGTAGGATAATAAACGCAGGCATGCGTAAAATATGTACAGTATTCATGTTTTAGTTTTATGCAAAAACTTTATTTAAAAAATAATAGAAATATGTGTCTAGGTATATTACAAGTTTGAAGAAAGATCTCAATATACAATTCGCATGTTTAATTGGTTAGTAGAGCGCTTAGAGAGCCAAGCATTGTCTTTCAAAGAAAGCGTGTTTCTCTGTCGTAAATAAGTTTATACCTTGGGCTCGTCAATGTCGCGCACCTCGTTGTCCTGCGGCTGCTTCTCCAGCGGCTCGCGGCGGTCCTCCTCCTCATCGACCTCGTCGTCAAACTCCCCGACCTTGGCCTTGGTGGGTGGTGCGGAGGTGGCGGGCGAAGCCGCCGGCTGGAAGTCACCACCGCTGGTGTGCACCCCTTCGGCCACCTCCTCGCCGCTGTCCAAGGGACGCACGTTCACCACGCGCACCTTGAACACGCTGTTGCTGTCCCCGTACACCGTCTCGTTGATCTCCACCTTGTGCCCATCGACGACCTGGTGGGGATACAGAAAACATTTATTTATAAATCTATTTAATTTCTGGACACACTTTAACAGATATTTGATATGATGGAGTGAAATCTCTATATTTACAGCACTTAAATCACAATCCTTAAGGGTCGAATTTAATTTAGGGATAACAAAAGCTTTAATTCCCATTTTAAGTAAAGGTATTTCTATCAATAATTCCCGTTTTATTTATTACCTTAACCGTGGAAGTGGTGTTGGAATTCTTGGTACTCAGGGGAGTCAGAGGTCGCAGACCTAATAAAAAGCTTGATCCACTGGCTTCGTTGGAATCAGAATCAGCAGTCGGCACATCCTCTCCAGAATCACTGGCAATCACAGGCCACAAACGGGTGCGCAGACGACGGAGGAGATCTGTCAAAAAAGGCAAAGAACAAAATATTTAGTAAAACTGTTCAGGTTTTTTATAAGTGTAATAACAAATGTAACAAAGCTGTTAAAATTAAAACAAAAAGGGAGTAAAGATTCCGTTAAGAGACTCTGTGGGAAATGCAGCAGGTGTCCTCGGTCTAGACTGGTCCATGAAATTTTCCTTGAGTCTCTATTGTTTTCGTTGAGAACGGAGAGACATTCCATCGTCGTCGCTGTCTCATGCTAATGTATTTTTCAGTTTCAGAAAATCCCTAATCCGTAAACGCACTAAAAAGCGTTTTCTGTGTCGCCGGCGTCTCAGTCATTTTCTTGTCTGCACTTTTGTAATCCTCAACCCCATAAAAGCACCCCACTTTCCGTCATATGTCTGTCTTCGCCTTAATTCTTTGGCCTTTTCTAGTCGATTTTTTTTTTGCTGTTCTCTTCAACCTTGCCATAAATTCTTGACCGCATTGTTTGCACGACTTTGTTTTGGCCCGGTTGCTGATTGCCATTTGTCGCCAATTCATTTGCTTGCTGCATTTTAATGCGTTTAAATAGCTGCGTGAAATAGTTTACTACTCTCGGACATTTTTTTTCACAGCAGGGGGATTAAAAAATGTTTAAAATTGGTCATAATGCAATTTGGACATTTTCTGTTATTTATTGTTTTATTTTCTGAGGTGATTTCGAGATGTTCAAGGGAGTTAACCTAGCCTAAAAATTTAAAAATATCCAACTCCTTAAAACTTTTTTCCATTTATCAATACTTTGACTCTTTTTCACATGTTAACATATTTTTTCTTGCCTGACCATTTTATGAATTTTCCTATTTAAGAACAAAAATAATTCGCTGACAAGAAACTTCGCAAGCAACCGCAACGCACAACTTTATATTTGTCTATATGCCATTTTCTACGCTTCGTTATCTCGTTGACCCCCCTAGATTGTGGAACCGCCAACCGAAAAACTGAGACAACAAAGAATATAACAACTTTTATGCATATACAATGCCCAGGGCTTTGGGAAGTTTTTATCCTGCCCCTCGAACGTATTAGGATAAGATTTATGAAGTTTCAGCTTCATCGTCGTCATCTGCGACGTCTTACGGTCTTAGTTGAGCAGAAATTGGCAAGAAGAGGCGCAAAACTTTTCACTTTTAATGGTCAACAGACTGGTTTGACCTACTCCATGCCACTCCCATAAATATAGAAATAAATACAAGAGCATAAATAAACTTTGTCTGGCTACAAGAACTTGACATAATATTTTGATAAATTGTTTTTCATTTCACTTCCATGGAACGGAGTTGGGGGCAGGCAGAAATAGAGATGGAAAAGTTTAAAAGTCCCCGAAGGACAGTTGGCTAATTGGCCTCACCCAGGGGATGTGCACTTAAGCCATGAACAGTATTAACAACAACAAAAATAAATTCGAAAATGCAAATACTCTTTCTTCTATTGATTTTAATGAAAATTTAAAAATTTATTGGGTAATTGCGAATTTGAGATGATTTTTGCTAATTAATAAACTTTAATGAATCATTTGTAGAACTTTTAGTTGACCGCAAACCCTTCATAAAAATCATAATACCCAGCTTTATTACCCTATTATTAAGTATACGTAATATGTCAACAATTCGATCATCGTTAAGCAGAATAATAATATCGAAATTAAATGCATTCGAGACACTTAATTGCGCCGAATGCAGTTTTTGAGGCCACATTAAAATAATGTTTAATTAAAATATCATTATAAATGCTCAAGCCGATTAAGCAGCACATCACGCATACGCCGCATGTGCCGGCACTCACCATCGAAGGAGTCGAAGAAGCCCAGATTGAAGCTCGAGGGATCCGACTGGAGGAAGGGATAACCCGAGCCCGTATCGATGGTGCCGCGGAAGTTATGGAAATCCGATTCGGGCTGAGGGCGCGATGGCACCTTAATCACCTCCGCATCGTCCTGCGGATCATTGCGGGCTGAAAGGATAAAGAAAAGAAAAGGTTGTTTCAGTGGAAATTAAATGCTGTTAGTCATCATTAAAAGCTTAATTGGCTGGCGAAAATTGGATTGAATTAGTCAAATCAGCGGGAAAAGACCCCTTTTTGTCTGCCTCATTAACGCTGATTACGCAATCTTTGCTTTGCATAATTTTTTATCCTTCCTTTTGCTTCGAGTTAAAATAATAATTCAAGCGCACTTTTCCCTTGACCCTTGACTGAAGTCTGACATTTTAAATTTTTAACCCACTTTAAGGAAACATTTTACTTTTATTTGAGCAAAAATTCTCGCTATTCCCAAACTGGGCCAAGGCTTTATCTGAGAACCCCAAAATAACGAGTCCTTCGCAAGGATTCAGAGTGGGAGAAGTGCAGGCAGGTTGCAGGCATAGATAAATTCTCACACTCCTCTCCTACTTTTTCTCCCTCAATCTTTAGTCCTGGCATGTTGCTCTTCATAAATCTCAGCAGCTGACACTGACAGCGACAACAGGCAAAACAACGCAACACAACCATCATACAACAAGTGGCCAGAGGGAGCACAAATAACACAAATCAGGAGAAAGAAATGGCCAAGACCAAGGGGTTACCCAGTTGTTAGATATTCCTGCGTCAAAATATTTTTAAAATATAAACTATTTAAAAGTTTATATTTATTGGAATACATTCTGACTTATAAATTCAATATTTACGATATTTTTAAAATGAGTTTTAATTTCTCTGACTGCACAGACAAAGAAATTTCTTTTATGGTCATCTACATTTTAAAGTTGTAAGATAATAAAAATAATAAAAACGTATTTAAATCTCAAAAAAACTTGAACAAATGACAATAATTATTTTACATTTTCGGTAACTTTCATATCGATATTTATATACCAGTAGAAATTGTATTAATATTTTGTCACTAACTTAGCTGAATCTAAAAATTGCAAGAAACTTAAATTTATTTTTTCTGATGACTAAAACCAAGATAAATTCTTAACGTGGGCTAAAAAGCTTTCAACTAAAGTGAAGTATTCAATATACCCATTCACAGCCACGCAACTAACGACGTTAAAAATAAGTCAGGCAGAGTTGACTCCCTCGACTCTCCTCATCTCAGGGCAGTTGTGTTGGCCTCCAGTTGGAATGAAATGTGAAATATGAAAAGCTTTATGTGCTGCGTGAAATTGCTTACGCAAAGGCGAGCGTACATATCACATATGTGACCCGACCCCCAAGGGGTCAGGAGGGTACGGGAAATGATGTCTGATTCAGATTCAGGGGTGCACAAAACAAATGCACTTTTGCGGGTCCCTTTTTCCGTTCGCTTTTTAAGCCGATTTATGAGAAATACATATACACGACGTCGGCCGCAATATGTTTGGATTTTTGTACACAAAAAAAAGTCATCTCCACAGTTGACACCCCAACATAAAGTGAAGCAATTGAAGAAATAAAAACCAAGACCTCAAATATGGGACAGAAGCGAGCGGTGAAAATCGGTAGATTGGCACACGTGAATGTCATTTACAAGAGCAAACATTTACCTTTCGTGGTGCATGTGAAAGTGGGCTACCTGCTGGCAAATATGCACAATGGATATATTTACTGGTACACATATTGGTGTACAGCTTACGTGTGAAAATGTATCAAATATTAAATTACCAGTAAATTTTAATTCTTTAACAATTTGATGCGAGCTGATTACTTTTCTGTACTATTATTTATTTTTTATTTACTATTTTATTCTATATTTTTATTCACAAAAACGTATATTTCCTTTTGTGTTTGTTTACTTATCACAATTTATGACATATTTTAAGTTTTTGTAAAGATTTTACACGAAAGCAAAATTTTCCCGAAAACCAAACTACCTTTTTATCCTGCAAATACCAATATTTTCAGCTTAACAAAAAATATGTAAAAAAGGCAGCGAGCAACAAACAAACGAAAACCAATAAAAAGAGACATGAATGTTGCATACCTCAAGGGAAATAGGTAGTATAAATTAAAATATATTTTTAAAGATGAAAAAGTTGCAGTTACAAAATTTATCATGCCTTTTTATTAATTTGTAACACAATTATTAAAAAAAAATAAGAAAAGATAACCCCATCTTTCACTCTACCAACTCGCCTCTTATTTTTTTAGGGCCATTAATCATGCGAAACGTGGAAAACACAGGAAATATGAAAACATCTAACATGGCAGTTTCATTAATTTTCCAATAATTAAGCCCAGACAGGGGACTACAGCTTTTCTCCCGCCTTTTCGCATTGTGGCCGCTGCCGCTGCCACTGCTGAATTATGGAATTAATAAAGCCAGTTGGCAGATTTTTCGGGAAGCCAAAAGGGACTGCGGTAATTTTTGCAATGCGCTGCGCTTTTGTTCTAAACACAACGAACATTTTTGTTGCTAATTATGTAAGGTTAACAAGCGACTGGGCGTGGCACTCATATATATTTTTTTTTTTTGCTTTTTTTGGGGCTCTCCACTTTTGTTGCTTTCCTGGGAGGCCAAAATAAAATCCCTGGCAATCGCTTGGCCTGCGTTTTATGGCGCTAATTGGCCAAGGGGCTACAGTGGGAGTGACTGGCTGGCTGGCTGCGTCAATTAATTAACATAATTGTACAATTTTGCATAATTTAGTGAGCAGCAATGATGACTTTGTGCACCAGACTTCTGCGCCTTGACTCTCGAAATTTTTGGGGCTCTGTTGAGCTGAAGTTGGGTTTTTAAAAGAGATTTTTTGTTGGTGGAAATAATATCTGAGATTTGTAGAATTTAATTTTGATTGTTTCTTTGGGCACTATATTTAAATGTTTGAATTCCGTCAAGTACTCTATTTTACCACCATATATACAACAAAATTAGTCAACAAAATCAAACAAAAGCTTAAATAAAATTCTTCAAAAAACACTATTTAATATAGAAACCTTAATTTGCAGTTTGATAAATTTTATAAAGAATTTAATTTGCTTTTTTTTCTTTCTTGAGCTGTAATGAATACCACACAGACAAATTTCCGAAAACAACTCCTGCCAAAATTCACAAATGAAGACAAAGGAATATGTTTGATATTCAATAACTTTGACGGCTTCTCAATCAAAATATTAAAAATAGAACATGTTTTGCGTACATGTTAATTTTCCTAAAATAACATTTTGCCCTGCAGTCTGAGCCATTCGTACATAATTAGAAGCCACATTGAGAAACCCGATAACTTGAAGGGAACACAACATGTTAGTTGAAGTCAAATAAATACGGAAAGATAATTGTCAGCTGCCATGGCTAACTCACTTTGGTGACTGTGCAAAATTTCTGGAAAATATCAAATGCTCTTGGCAATTCCCCACATACAGCAGCCAAAATGGTAATTAAACTGCTGGCCAAAATTTGGATTCCATTGCGTTTTGTTAGACACTCGGGAGGATGGGGCTGAACTGGCCAACAAATTTATATTGCGGCTGTCCAGGGCAACATAGATGAGTGGGCCCAATATGGTTTTGGCCAACACACAAAATTGCAATTCGCTTTTTGGCCATCATCGATGCATGCGTTTTCAATTACTTTGACGTTCAAATTGTTGATGAAATATGTGTAATACTCGCTCGTTTATTGCCGAGACAAGTTCACCACTTTTTCGCATTCATTTGCCATTTTCCCGTTTTCCCACTGAAAATTGCAAATTAAATTCACAAAAAAAAATTGATTTGCCGCTGCTGTGGCCAAACTTTTCTAATTAATCGAAACAGTGGCGAATAAAATATGAAAAAATCCTGTTGGAAATAAATAAAACTTTTTAACTTTCACTGCAGGGCATGCTCATTAAGGACTAACTCTCTCTCTCTCTGTCCTCACCGCTGCTCTCAACTCTTCCTTTTAGCCATCTATCAATTATTTTACCATTTTGGCGCTCACAAATCAATTAAACTTTCCCAGCGAATTTTTGCCTCGACTTTGTTGCTCATTTTTTGCAGTTGCATGCAATTAATGAATTTTTAATAGCCGCACTTTGTTTAATGTAAAAAGTTTCTTCCCTAATGCCTCGAGGGGGAGGTAAAAGACAGGGGCTTAGGGGGGCTTAGGGTACTTGTTGTAATTATGATTGTAGTTGCACAAAGTTAGTTTACTATGTAAATCTTTCCAGAATCTTTTTTTTTCTTATACCCAGCTTCAGACAAAAATCTTAAAGGGAAAAGGAAGATAGGTCCAATAAAGGGATTGACGTTAGAAGATACAAAATTGGCATGTCTTAAACTTATAAATATTTTTAAAAGCCTTATAAACCTTTCTGCATTCTCATTAAAACTCGAACACATTTGCTTAAAAAAAATTAATTTCTTAAGTTTAATATAGCAATAGGTCAAAGCTATTATCTTACTCAAGTGGCATACAAAATGATTTGAATAAGGGTTATGAGAAAATATAAATGTGTCAAAAGATATGCTGTTAAAAAAAAGTGGTATTTATACAAAGGACTTTTAAGTTTAAAAGATTTATAAAATTATTATTATTATTATTTTTTTAATTTTAAAAGCCTGCTATTTCTGCATAATGAAATCTATTTTATTTAACAAAAAAACCTTTACAAACTTTTTTAAAAAAATCCAAAAATTCAACCATTAGTCTGTATCTCATTTCTGCTCCATCACCTTTCCCGCAACAACTGCTCTCGCTTTTAAAATCATGTTAGGGCCGGGGCCTAATCCATTAGCCTAATCCCATCACAGATTAGATTCCAACCAAACCACCCGATTCTGGAGCAATTGCAGCTGCAGTAGAGGGACCACGAACGCCTTTGGAACGCACTAACCCAAACCCAAGCCCAGAGAAACGCATTTCAATCACATACAAACAGTGTGCGGACAGGATGTCGGGTTCGGGATTCCGCCTCCTGGCAAACTCGATTGTATGCAATTTGGGTTAAAATGATTTCAAATCAGTTGAAAACCAACGGCCAGAGACAGTCGGAGGCCTGTCGAAGCCAAGGCAATGGGAATATGGCCCAAAGGGGCGGCACATCTGGCTGGGAGTGGGCGTGGCCCGAGTGCAGACTTGTGTCACGTTCAAGAACTCTAAACAGGGGGAAAATTAGTTTGATGCCCCACACACACGACACTTGAGGGTCCAAAAAGGGGGGGACATGGGGCAAATGTCAACAGCAGTCGAGCCGAAAGTGAAATCAAAGCCAGCTTTTGAGCTTGCCACCACCCACTTGTCCACCCACTTGTCCACCTCCACCCCAATCGAGTGAAAGTGCAGACTGGAGCTTAGTTGCTGTCATTCTCCAAGTGAAATGCCATTCAATTGACCTGCGTCCTGGTGTTGGTGCGTGTGTGCTGCTATTTTGCTACCAAGAAATTATCAATCACTTTAAAAAAAAGTATATACCTAAATAAAAATAAAGATATGCTCAAGAAATCCTCGATCCTCCTTGCCTTTTTCTGAATCTATTCGAATAAGTCCACATTTTTAATTGATTTTTGTCCTTGAGCACCCCCCGAAACAAATTTCTGGATACGTGCCTGTCTGAAGTTATTTTAAAGTAAGCTTTAACTTTTTTACGTAATTTATAAATAAGAAAAAGGTTAAAGGCTTTTAAAAAACGAATTCCAGTTAGTTAGTATATAAAATTATAATTTTTAAACCGAGCCATTACAGAAAAACTTTATTTAAATGAAAATCTTAGGACAGAAAATTTTGACCTTTATTTCTGTATTTTTTTTAAATATCACATTTAATTTTATTATATTTTTTGAAAACACTTTTTGCAATAGGTTTCTACTATGAAGTTTTTCAAGAAATTGGTTTCGAATTTATTTTACTTGACTAAAAAGTAATTGACAAATATTCTAAGTTTCAATAGATTTATTTCTGTGACACTCAAAAGTTTAAATTTTTCTTCCAAAATCGACAGCAAGCATTTGACTTCAGCTTTTGACAATTTTTCAGCTATTAAATTTTGGTCAGTGCAAATCACACGCACATGTTATCGAATCCCCAAATCACATTTTGGGTCGACAAAAAAAAAGTTTAACAAATGATGGACGTGCAGAACCCGTTCGCAAAGTGCACATATCGCTCCGAGTTGAGCTTTGGAAAAACGAAAACGAAATTAGTTTAACGTCTGAGCCCCTAGCTAACCGACTAAGTCCCCATTCCCACCCCGGTCAACCCTCTTTTAAGAGGCGACTGTCTGTCTGCCTGCTATCAATTCTAATTACAAATGTCAACAATGATTTTTCGGCCATCCCCTTGATGTGCGAGATGTGCGATGACGTTGGCTTTGGGGATGAGGGAGAGGAGGGGGAGGAGGCCTGGCACCCAACCCCCCATTCGATTTGGAGGGGTTGAGTGGGTGGTGTGAGCCACTGGGTGCCTTGATTAATGTGACGCGCAGCAACAACAGCTGGGGTCACACACGGGTCTCGTTTCACGGTTGTCACGATTCTAGTGCCCACTCTTTGGGTCCCAGTACACTCAAAAAAATTTTTTTTTATGTTATAAAACATATTTTTAAAGACCCAAATAGTTAATAAATTATCCTTAATAACTTAATCCTTTAGCCAAAACACTCAAATAAAGCTCTACAATAACTTTTGTAAAATTTAAAAAGTATGAAAGCTAGTTTTTGAAAAAGTATAAATATATTTTTATACGATAATTTATTTTAAAATTTAACAAAAACATTACATTTTCAACATTTTTTTGAGAAGTAAATAAACAAATAAAAAATAACCCTCAAAAGTATTTAAGAGTCTAGAAGATTCTAAACTCAATTTATCTTAGAAAGCAGTACCTACATCTCTCAAATATTTTAAAATGCTGATGATATTCAGAACAGATTTTCAGAACATAAATCACACCTTTTCCTAAATTAATTTAATTATCATTAAACATATATAACGGTCAAAAAAAACTTGGAAACTTTCATCAAATGTAAATAAAAGTCAGCTGTAAAAATTATAATTTGTATAATTATCAGAGATTCTAGAGGTGCACTATACCTACATTTAAATATTATTTTTTCAGTGCATGTGTCAGACGGATGCGCTGCCTATTAGAGGATGTGGTGTAGTTCTAGTTATCTGCATGGTTATTTCCCTCTGTCTACAATTGATTGGCAGCCGCGTTGAGTGGCGACTCCATATGAGGCTGTGATAAGTTGGGGATGGGGAACAGAACAGCCAGAAGAATGGGTTGTGACAGATTCGAGTCAAACGGCCAGATGGAGGCTTCAATGGGTTTGGTGGACAGGGGATGTTAATGACTTGAGCGGAGATAACAATTGCAATTTAGTGTATAGCTCAATGCGGATTTTCAAAACAAATTGTGGGGATTACATTTAAGGTTACAGTTACAGCTGGTAAGGGTGGTAAAATTTAAAACATTTTTAAACTTTAAATAAAGCTTTACATTATCCTAAACGATTTTGCATAGCTTAATTAAGCGAAGAATAAATTCAAGACCAACTAATGAAGAGCAAAGAAGAATCCCAAAACAATAATAATAATTCATAATTTTGTATAAGCCATTTCCTCGTCCTCTTTCGGACCACAATATAACCTCATTATCCAAACAAACAAATAACTTAATTAACGAATCTTTCAACAACCCCAATTCATAATAAGAATGCAATAAAATCAAGACTTTCATGACAAACAAATTCTTACGTGCCCACAGATGGCAATGAGGAAGTCGGGAAAGAACCGCTAACCAAAACAAAACGAAATAAATATAAAATCAAATTTAATTCAATTAATTTTGGGTCGCTAGGTCAGGCTGGCTGTAACTCCCACTCCACCCCAAATTTCGTGCCCACCTCCAACTTTTGCTACAAGTCAAGTCAGGTGCTGCGTTCATTTTTCATTTCTCTCTCCACTTCATTTGCATGTTGCCAAAACAAAAACAAAACGCGAGTTGAGCCTAAACCAAACAGAAGTAAAATCACTTTGGTTGTAACTGTGAGGAGTACACAGTGAGAAAAAACACTGCACATTCAATTTATTTATTCAACTGTAAATTGGTAATTTTTTGAACATTTTTTCATTTTTGTATGTACTTTACAGATAGAAATTGTGACTATTAAATTATTATAAACTAATGCCTATATGTACCCACAAACAAATATATTTTTAAATGTTTTTACATTTTTCCAACCCCTTTTAACATTTTGTTGTATTTAAATATATATTTAAGAATGTTTATTTTAAACTTAACATCTACTAATAAAAACTTCCCATCCTTAAACAATTTTATTTCTATAAGTCGCCTTTGTCTCTCCTCTATAATTTTTTTTAGACTCTTGACTGATATTTTAAATTAAAAGGAATTTTGTTAAGTGTATTCTAGCCATCTCACTCACTCTCTCAGGGACCACTCTCTCCCGGTTGCCAAATGTGACAATCGTGTCACGTACTCAATGTTCTGGAAGATTGAACGTTACGTTTGTCGCGTTTAAAATGAGTTTTTTCATCTGAATTTGATTTTGATTGTTTGGTCCCGGACACGAATTCCGCCCCTTTGGAAATTGTTGTTGTCATATCGTCGCCACATGCAACAAATTATTCTGCAAAGCAGCAAAAACTGAAATTGCCAAAAAGTAAAATTGTTTAATTTTAGGCTTTCCCCACCATTGTGTCTGCTTGCAGCCTTCATTATTTCTGTTGGATCAAGAATCATTTTTGCCGCCGTGTACGTGCAGAAAATTTGTAAAGAATGAAAAAGCGTTCAGTTTTGATTTTGGGGCTTGATTTGTAAATGGTTTTGCTTGAATGAAGAGGGGAAATTGGGAATGGGGAATGGTGTGCGGCAGGTGCTGCAATTGTTAATGATTTGTGTGTCTGAGGCTGGCCTGAATAATTTTGAGCTTTATTCTGAAGGCTTTCAGTTTAAATTCGGCATCAAATTGCAATCGATGGAGCAGAACACTGGACTACAAAATATCCGGGCTTGCAAATATTGCTAGGTACTAAAATCATAATGAATATATTTTTGTTTCAACCATTTAGGACTGATCAGAATAAATCTTTTTATTTAAACCTGGTATTCAAATTATAACGGAATCCAAGTTTTAAAATTTTCTGACATTTAATTACAGCCAGTTCATTTTTAAAACAATAAAACTAAATTAATTTCAAATTAATATTAAAATATATCCAATATCGATGACGAATTTTTTTTTTAAATATTTGATATTTTTAGGGGGCTAACTATTGTAAATAATAAACCACAAAAAATAAGTAAAGATCGTCACATATGTATGTAAAGTATTAAAGTATTGCTATTTAAAAATATTTTAAGTGATTTCAGGAAACATATTTAAAAATTACGAAGTGTTGTGCATTCTGAGCATTCAAAGATGGCCTTCCAATTAAGTCTTAATGTGCGCAAATAAATCCCAAAATGCTTTCTCTCCACACACCCACCGCAATTTTGGCCGTCTCCCAAATGATTCATCGGTTTCTTTGGCTTTTGACAGATATGCAAAATTTTCATAAATGCCATAACAGCCAGCAGGACTTGTGGGTGAGGCCCTGAACATGATTTACGATTACTAAACTACTTAATGTTAATCAATTGTGCAACAGACTCATGACGATGATGGGCACAATTTGTTGGCCAGATAATTGCAGCAGACACTTTGTGCAATCATTGCAAATGTTGCATGTTGGTGACAATGTCGCATGCAAATGCAAATCAATCCGCAAAAGGGAGGAAAGTGGGAGGAAAACTCGGATAAGAAGGAATGAGGGGGAAAATGGCAGTTGGATTTCGCAAATTTTTGGTTGGCAGCAAAAACCGCAAATTGCCATTAACGAAAATCTAATCATAACCGGAAATTAATTTGACAGGAATCTCATTAAATTTACAGCCATGACCAGAAGGACATATGGCAGCAGCTGGTGACGGGTTCGGGTCCGGGTCCGGGGATCCTATTCCATTTCATTCAGTTTTCATTCCATACCCAGCCAGTCCCATTGAATCCTAGTTCGCCATCCACAAATCCCCTTTTGGCAAATCGTTTAAAGCTGCATTGCGTTGACATTGCAACTGCCAGCTGAGTATTTGAGTAATGTACGGGATTTCATTATAATATACAATTACTCCTATGCATCTCGATGTTCACACGATAGTTAAAGACGTGAATTGCACAAATGTCACAATTAAAATTTAATTATCTAGTTATAATGTCACATCTTCTTTGTACGATAAAAATGTCAGCATTGAGTGCAACTAAAATTTTTAATTACTTTATTACTCAATACAACAAAATTCCCTTAAAAATAATTTTTAAACGTTGAAAACTGATAGGATTTTAAAAATTACGTATTTGCTATAGCTGTAATTGGCAATAGGTGTTATAATAAAATTCTGTATATCTTAAAAATGTTTATTTACACACAAACTATTAAAAATGTTATAAATGTGCTTAGTTTTAATTGAAAAAAATTTAAAACAAATGACCAATAACACAAAACGGATAAAAACAACTATAAAATTCACTTTAATTTGATAGTTGAGAAAATTTCCAACACTGATTGTTATAATATCTAGTTAATTACTGAGACACACCATCCCGCATAATCATTTTCGTGTGATTGCTCCGTGTTAATTCCCCCAGTTTGTGCTGACTATGAGCAACTGCCTCGCCTGCGGATGCGGATCCTCCTCTGCCTTCCTCTGCCTTCCTCCGCCTTCTGTAATTTATTTCTGATTTTGGGTTTGCGCCATGCGTGGCTGAGCATTAGAGGCGCTTGCACATTTTGCCAGCACATAAATTAACATAAAGAGGCGGCAAACTGAGAGGTGAGAGGTGCAAAAGGGGGTGGGGCAGAGTGGGGGAGGGGAGGTACACCTCCAGGGAGGCCCTGCAGCGATTACGTGACATTGAACCAGAGCCAAAGTGGCTGATTCTGATGGTTTGGGTTCAGGTTCGGGCACTGTTGCAGCAGTTCTCAATCACAGACAACGAGAGTTTGAGTCACCATCTAATTGGAGAGGGGTACTTAATCCCTTCGTGACAACTGACAATTGCCGTTCTGGAGCTGGAGATCCATTGCGGGTCCAGAGTCTAAAATTCCGCTGGTCCATTGTCTCACTGGGGCATTGTGAACATTTTATTGTTGATTAGACAAACACTAAACAATAAATTGCTTAGTTGAGCGTTTAGTTTATACAGCTGCCAATGACTCATTGAGTGTAAAGAGAAATCATTGTGTAACTTACTAGTTTTTTCCACATTAGTTAAACAAATCATTAAATTAATTTTTATAAACAATACATTTCTAAATAAAAAAAATGTAAAATTATTTTTGTTGTTTGGAAATGTTCTTTCTACTTTATATATATATATTAATTTAAATGAACAAAAAATAATACAACTTTACAAGCTTTACACAGAAAACTTTAGGTACACACCGCCATTAAATCTACGTGCAAATGTATTTAGAAATATTATACATTATTGGTCATCACATATTCAATATTCCACTCGTTAAAGCAACAGGTGCATAGTATAGCAATTTATTATTATTTTTTGCGCATAAAGCTTACCTATACTAAAGCCCAGAAAACACACATTTGAACATCCCATTCTCATTTTCTATTTGTAATCGCATTCGCGTTACATCTACAAAGTTTTTGTATAGATTTGTGTACATTTCCACTGAAAGTGATTAATCATTTGGCTGTAAGCGAAATAGTTGCTAAAATAAAAAAATAAGCAGAAACCAGAAACACTTGTTATACGGTCGTGTAAAATGTCACATCTGTTGTTAAAAACAAAGTAACAATTTTTGTCTAAAATTCAGATACATGAATTTAAAAATGTATACAACTTCTTCATAAAAATTCAATTTACAAAAATGTCAGAGATTCTCTTTCAAGTATTTTAAAACATTGTCTTGTAATTAAAGCTTTGAATATTTATTGTCAATAGCTATGCATTTTTCCTGAAATTCCATTCCATAACATTAAGTTAAAAAAAACAAATAAATAAAGAACTAAAGTGAGAAGTTGTTTATGTATTTTCTCTAAATAAATAAATCGAAAAGGTGACGAGACCAAGGCAAAAAGTCCCACAAAATAATCAACCAATTAAAGTTTCCAGTTCAAATTCCAAATAAACAATTTCATTTGTTTTGAATAAGCTCTTGTTACTCGGCAGTCTTGTTGTTTTTATTTAATTTACAATTCGTTTGTACAAAGCTCAATTTGTTTAGCTTCTTTTCCCTTAATTCACCGCAAAAGTCCAAAATCCAAGGCAACCAAATAGTCAGCTTAAATTAAAACCCTCAATTTCGTGCACTTTATTTATTATTATTAAGTGTTTTGTATTTAAACAATTTGTGCACTTAATTGACTTTGGCTAAAAAGCTTAAAACAAATACAAGATTTGGCTTGAATTTGTGGCAAAGAGAAAAATATTTAAATTATATTTTCGTCCACATCGTTTAGTTTATTTTAATTGAATTTTCAATTATTTTGTGACTGAGTAAAATCTTTTATTAACAAAAAAAAAAAAAAAACGGTTTTAAATATATTTTGTTGTGTTAGGTGCTTAAATCAAAGCTCAATTAATCGCCACTTCCTCTGTTTGTTCAACAATTTTCCATAATTAGCTTAGACCCCGAATAAATGAACTCTGCATATTTTCACTTCATAACAAATGCCACTGATTTAGGCCAGACACAAAATGCTAATTATCTGGCCATTCATCATACAATTTAACCGAAATGTTTGGAAGGGTCCTACAAATTAACTTCAATTTGCATAAATAAATATCTCTATAAATTAAACAAATTGCCTGACCGTTCACCAACAAATACCAACAATGAAAAATAAAAAAATAATTTACCAATAATGCAAATATAATTGTTTTGAGTTTTATTACCACACGCATAGTTCCACATGCGAACAGCAATAAAAAAATTATAAAAAGTGATTTATGTGAACATGCATTTGTAATTTGTTCTCGTGCAGAGAAAGACATTCCCTGGAAAAAAGCCTTAAACGCGAATTATGGCCACAATTAACCCAATTCTTTTGGCCATGGGACACTGACATGGTCCGTTCCCATAAAAACAAAATAAAGAAAAATAAGATAAGTAAACAAGTGAAGAAAAATGCTCAAGAATTTCACTTGCAACCAGGTCGAGGCATGAAGGGGGGTAAAAAGACAGAACTTGAGTGCATAATATTCATGCATATGTGAGTTCGTTCAACCGATTTTGAGTTGGGTGAAAGCCGCAAAAAAAGAATAAAGATAAGAACAAGTCTTAAATATTTTACTTTGAAATTCATAAGTTAAAAATATTATTAGCTAATAAATCAACAGCATTTTCCGCCATTAATGTTTTACGCTAATTTAATTAATGAAATGTAATTTTATTCAAACTTTATTCTAACTGAGAACAGTGGAATAATTAAGTTAAAAGTCACTATGGATATTAAGGTTATATAATCTTTTAAACTGATTAAATGGAAATCAATTGTTATAAAAAAATTAACAACGCAACACCACCTTTCTAGAATTGAAATAAGTAATATTTTCTCATACATATAGTGACTTACACAACTCGGATAGCGATCTAAATATGATAAATAAAATTTAATTTATGAATAATAAATCGACAGGCCTTGTCGGCATATTTTCCTATAAATTTACCCAATATTTCACTGTAATTTGAAGCACTCATTGCTAAGATGAATCTCAACGTTTTACGAAAAATAGGGATTTATGAGTGTTGCATAAAATTTTCATATTCCTTGCAAATGATTTGGACTGCAGCGAATTTGACAACTTCAAGTGGCTGTGGCAGCTGCCAACCCGCTGCCGCTGCCACTGTCGCTGCCACTGTCGCTGCCACTGTCGTTGCCACTGCCACTGCCACGCCCACTCCCACTACCCGCCCATCATCTGCAATTCACTGGCAGCTTCTTCAGCAATTTATGCATTCAAGTGGCAGCCAAAGGCAGCGAACAGTGAACAGCGAACAGCAAACGCTGATGATGACAATAAGGACGCAGCGCAGATTCCAGATTCCAGAATATCCGAGAGTCTCTGATATTTTGCCATTTGTAGTTACTTGTGTATCTGTAAGATGCATTTGGCTGATTGTCAAGTGTCTCGCTTTGTTATCAGGACGCTGCCATCATTATCCGGCCAAGGGAATCGACTTTAAACTTTAAACTGCCGTGGAATCGAATTTAATGTGTACATTTTGAGTCAACACAAATTTCGGTTTATTAATTTTGGTTATCTAACAAGCGAACGCATTTTTAATAATTATGAAATTGTGAGAGTAAGCTTACTTTGTATTTGCTTGAACTCGGTTTCGAATAAACAGGTTTATAGTAATTAATGTTATCAAAAAGTCTGGACTTTTTTTGCGATTACACGGAAATGATCTTTTAGATTCTACCGGAGTGTACCAGATCACAAAAAAGAATTAACAAATAAACAGAAGAGTACGTTCTCGGAATTCCCGTTTCTTATCAATTTTCTTTGTTAATAAAGTCAAAAGGTTGTCGCCACTTTCCTATATTTTATTACTGTGCGGCTGTTCACTTAGGTGAAAACTAATAAACACTATATTATACTATAGGATGTGTAAATATTTATTTTTTTACCTCCCAACATATTTAAGAACAAAAATGGTTTCAAAGTAATGGCGGAAAAATGTATAGCTTATTAAAAAAATCATTTTCCGAATAATGATAATATTAATTTTCCCATTATTTCATTAAATTATATTCATTAAATTGATAAAAAAATGTAAGCTTATTACTAATTGAATAGGTATTTTAATATGTTAACAAAAAAAAGGGGTACCCTGTGTTATGGGTTTCTAAACTCGTTAAAAACTTGTTGACATGTTTTAAAATAATAACATGTTAATTTAAACACCAGATTGATTTAAGGGCTATAACTCACCTGGCAATGTCAAGACTCCGCTGAGGGCCAAAGCGATCACCAGCACTCCGAACAACAGCTTCATTTTCAGTTTATTTTTTGTACTTTTGTTTCTCACACACTTTTAAGTAGTTGTTTAGAGTTTAGTCAATAGTTTTGTATATTTAGGGCTCAAAGTTTTTAAAATGTTTAGTGTTGGCCGGGTAACCAGATTCGATTCTGTTCTGTGTGGAAAGACAAACAATCGTCAAATGCGCTTAAATGATTTGAGGAAGCGGCAAATAAACAGCAAGCGAATACAACAAAGAGCGAAACCGACTGCTCTCCCTCTGTCCCTCTCTCTCTCTCTTTTCTCTGACTCTCCCTCTCACTCAATTAGTCGCCGGGTTTAAAAATATTCTAAATGGACAGCCAAGTGTTGTGGGAAGAACGCTTCAGAGGGGGTAATATTCCTGGACACCACTGTAGTGCAATGTATGAGTAATATTTTGTACTCTTTAATATTCTAGTTTTTCCATGAGATATTTGTTTTTAAAATGTATTTTTTGTGAGAATTAAGAAATTCTAAAGCATTGCAAACAAATTTTAAATACTTGAGAAATGCTCAATAATTATTATTATTATAATTAATATTTGTTAAATGTTGCCTTTTGCCAAATTAGGTTTTTATGAAAAATGGAAGAACAATAAAATAGACTATTTGGGTTTTAAAAACCGAAATAAAAAATTAAATAAATAAGCAAAGCTACCGGTATTTTCCAAATTTTTCAGAATTCAAAAATGTTTGTAAACAGAAAATCATACTTTTCCAGTTAAAAGATTGTAAAAAAAACAAAAAGAGGATCCTGTAGAAAAAAAATATTATGTGCATTTTTTTTAATATAAATTTTAAAAATGTTTTTCTAACAACATACAATTTGTTGTTTTGGATCACGAAAGGGTATTTTTAACTCTGTAAGCTAACCCAACTCGCTTTAAATTTAGTTGTGCTTTTCAATTTACTTAATCAGTTTTTGTCTATGCTTCGTTAACTGCACGCGGGCTTTACTATTTCCACTATATTTTTATTTAAGTCTCTAACCGTGTCCCTGTCACAGTTGTTGAATGTTTTTCTATTCTCCGTTTTATTTGCCATTCGTACTTCGATTCCCCTTCAATTGCATTGAGTGGAATTATGTCAATTTGACGACTAGTTAAATCACCTGTTGAACGAGCTTGGTTTTGTGTAGGGTTCAAGGTTGTCGATTGTGTAAACAAAAAACTGATTTGCTTATTTCCCACTAAGGGGACAATCGAGAATTTTCTTCCAAAGAAAATAGCTAACAAATGAAAAGGGAGCTCAAGATTAAATGGAAGCCTTTTTCTCTATAATTAAGTAGTTATGATAAAGCGCTTCTTGCTAATTTCCCAGATAAATCAGTCACGCCTTGATTGAGCTGAGTTCAATCACGACTTGGCTTACGTTAATGCCAAAGATCAGATTTTTATTGGGAATTGTTATGAGTGATATGATCGTAAACGATCTTTTTGACATCCTTTTAAAATTCAAATTAATGAATTGAAAATTGAGCAACTAAATATTTTTTTTTTAATTTAAATAGTTTTCTTAAATTGTTTAGGATAAATTCCCAACGAACACATTTTTCAAGGTCTCACAAATTGGCATAGCATTTTTATTGCTTGTGAAATTTGGAAAGCATTTGTTTATACTTCGGGCAGCATAAAAGTTAGCACAAGTAAATATTTCGCAAACAAACGGGTGAACAAATTTGGGGAGCAAATTATTGCGCGGATAGCCTAAACAAGCATTAAATTTGTTTGTTTATAAACATTTTTTTTGTCAGAGCCGAAGCGGAAATTGCTCACGAACACAATCCCATTCACATCCACAATCCACATACCGACACACGTGAATTTGCATAAACTTTATTGTTGTTACCGCTGTCATACAGTTATTTCTGTAGGTTGCTCGAAACACTCGATTGGATTGGGAAAAAGATCGGAGAACAAAACCCGCGATCATCGACGTGCGTTGGCTTTTATGAAAGATTTCGGACTAAACGGTTGCGTACGAAATTGGCTTCATTTATACCAACGCACGTCGCACTGCCACAAAGAAGAATCACGCAGAAGAGAGGCAGAGAAATGGGAAGACAGGGGCCAACGGGAGAAATTAAAGGTCTTCCGGATGATCCAATAATTTTAAAAAAATTTTTTAGCAACTGTCATAAGCTAGTAAAAATATATTTAAGTGCACAAAAAAGTGGCTTTCTTAAACTTCTTAATCAAAAAGCTAACATTTTTAAAAATAATCTATAGGTTTAATTACCAGACAAAAATTTCTCTCTGTGTGTTTTTTCACTATTAAAAAAAAGAAACAAGTAAGAGAAAGGCTTTTGTATTGATATGCAACCAGGTTTTAAGATTAATCCTACTGAACAAATAAGATAAGTTTCTTTTACTGATTCTTTTTCTAAAGTCAAGGGTAAATGGATTTTAATTAAGATGTTTATGACACATACTTTTGTATGTTTGCAAAATTCATACAAATATGTGTGGTGCTAACATGGCTTACTTGAAGTTGTATACACAATTTAATTGAAATTACTTCCTTTGCTAAAGTTACATAACTTTTACTGACCATTTTCTATACCCAAACTTTTAAGGGAATTCATAGTAACTGAAAATGAAAAAAAGAACATTCATTGACACATCAGTGGCAGCAAAAGTGAATGTTGCCACTGGAACGCGGACTGTGGGTTATCCCTTGACCAACACAGTTCGAGGTGTACGAAAATCAGAAATTCAAAGCAGATAGCCGTCAGCGCCGGAGACAGAGACGGATGCAGAGAACGAGAGAGAGGCGGAGACATGGACAGCGACAAGGAACGCGCGCCAAGCGACGTTCTTGGATTGACAATGGGGTATCCATCCATCCATTCACCTGGCCCTCCCCCTCCGCGAAACCCTGCATCTTTTATAGTTCTCGCCCAGATTGGAATCTCGATCATTGCAGCTACAGCTGTTGAAATCTTCTTTTGTAGCCTGAGCTTCGTTTTCTACAACTTGTAATTCTTGTCGTCGTCCCACGAACCGGATTCTGGTTTAACTGCACTTTCGTTGCTTTTATTCGGACAGCTATTTTTATTTTTACTACAGACAGGTTTGATTGCACTATGCCTTTAAGTGGAAGAAGAGCGTTTAAAGTTAATTACCATTTTTGGTTAATTGCTGGCACAACATTCTTGCGGTTGAGCTGTGCGAGTCAAAAAATCCCCAAAAACAAGATTTGGTTGTCAAGGTTTACAAATGAGAAGAAATTGAGTCAGTTTTGTATTATTCGCAACTGCAATCGCTTATATGTTGATTTTCTATGGAAAGTAGTTTTACAAACAAATTTGAGTGCCTATTAGTGTACAATAACTATGTGCCTAACCAGGGTCTAAAATAATTATAATATTTTTTAAAATAATAATATATTAAATAATATATAATAACACTTTTACAAAAGTAAACACTTAAATTTAAAAAAAAGTAGGTATATTGAAAAACGGCGCCATTGAATTGAATTCATTTATTTTGAATTTGTAATTATTTGTCATCTTTTTTTAGCACGTGGAACGTCTTAATTTGTCATTTGTCTCTTCCGATTTAAATATAGACACATCTCATGGCAGACAACCGCCCACTAATTATGACAAAATATTGTGCTCTTGACCTTGACACTGTTGGAAGAAATGGGGAGAATTGTGCTGTTGGTGGTGAGGGGAATACATATTTTCGAGTTTCATAAAGTTTTCAGAATTTATATTTTAGGAATGATGATGTATTGGAAATTTTACAAATTGATGGCGCCCTCTATGTTTTGTTAAGGGCAACTGACCAGTGCGCCATCTACCGGCCATGAGCTGTTAACAGCGCCACCTGTTTTTTACGGTTGGCTTGGTAACGGTCGCCGCGTAGTGGCGCCACTCGCGAAAAACTGATTTGGGGCCAGACTAGTGGGACCAACTGGGAATGTGCGCGGAAATACCACCTGTTTTGCGGGTATTGGTCGAAAAGTTGGGTGGTCACACTTGCCAGATTGATTTCGGTTGTCTTGGTAACGGTTTTCACTTGATTTTATTGTCACACGAATGAAAATATATAAAGAGAAATAAGCAACAAAACAAAGAAAAGAATGTTTCGCCGTGGAAAACTATCCTTTCTGAACACCAAGGACGATCGCGTCAAAATAATAAATGAAAGAATTAACTTAACGGAACGGCACCTGATGGAGCTGTGTTCGTCCTTTGCATTGGTGACGAGGAAATTGGCCAAGTGGGTGAAAAAAAGTACACCTAAGCTGAATACCCTTCTACCCCTCTAATCCCTTGCAGATACCGCGACTCCTTCGATGATTTGGCCAAGGGTGTGAAGAGCTACGCGGACGACGAGGAAATCAACGATAGTCTTTGTCAGGGTCTAAAGAGCTTTACAAATGTAATGCAATTTTTTTGTTATTTAATTTAAGATTATATTTTTATGTTTTATTTAATAGGCAGTGACAATATTGAGCGATTACATGGACATCAATGTTCATCGTTTGGAACATAAGGTACTACATTTTTATTAAATTTACAATATGCAGGACATTTTGTTTCCACCACCAGATTGTCAACGAGTTGGCTCAATTCGAACAGCTCTGCAAGACCACTCGGGATAATCTTCGCCTAGCTGTCATCGCAAGGGACAAAGAGGTCCTACGTCAGCGCCAGATGCTAGATCTTAAGTCAAAGTTCTCGGCCAATAATGTGGGTAAAAACAAAAAACAAAATCCCCGCTAAAATCCCTGATTCCCTAGAGTGCTGCCGATTCCGAACTGTTCAAGGCAAAAATGGAGGTTCAGCGCACCAACAAAGAGATTGACGAGATCATTGGGAACTTTGAGCAGCGCAAGTTGCGTGACCTAAAGCAGATCATCAGCGATTTCATCCTGATCTCCATGAAGCAGCACACCAAGGCGCTGGAGGTGCTGAGCGCCAGTTACTACGACATAGGAAGCATCGATGAACGCGACGATTTCCTGGAGTTCCAGAAGCTTATGAAGACCAAGGAGGAGCCCACGGCCCGGAAGGCCGCCTTGAAGAAGGGTCTGCGTTCCCAGTCGATGGACAGCTTGGAGCACGAGCACCTGGTAAGTCCGCTTAAAAGGCGCCAGAAATTATCGAGGAGTAGCAAAAACCTGGCAGGAGCAGGTATCAGTCATGGTAGCAAAACCGAACCAGAGGATGAAACTGACGAACAGGATGAGGAAGAGGACGATGACGAAGACGAGGTGAGATCTGGAATGATATTTTGTAGACTTTTAAACATCATTAATGTTCTTGAAGGAAACTGAGCAGAGTGGCGAGGAGGAAGAGGAGTCTGGAACTGCATCGGACGATGAGAGGGAGCCTACACAGCCAAGTGCTCAGCTCACTCCTCGCGAAAATGTGTTTGGAGCCAAGCTGCGATCCGCTGGCAAGGAGACTGCCACGACTGCCTCATCTAGCGTCAATGCAACTGCTGCTCCTTCCAAACCCACCAGGCAGACGGTCAAACATCCCTTCAAGGCGGTGGCCTCCACGCATGTAAGACTGCAGAAGCAGTTTCACGTGCCCCAGCACTAGCACTGAAATTTAAGCCAGTAATAGAGCCTAGTCGATCAGCATCAGTATTGCAGACTATCTAAGTCACACATTGGAGATATTTATATACCTTATCTACATTTAAAAACTAACTCACAAAATATACAAAAAATAAACCTTTTTGCTGTCATTTGAACTTGGTTTGAGAGCTTCTTGTATTAATTATTTAAACCGAGAAAGTAAGAACTTTTTTCAATATTTAAATCTAGGCTGATTGGAATGAATAAGACTTTGAGGCACATTTTACTTTTATAGAATCAAAAACCCTAGTTTTCTGCTACATTTAATTTTTACAAAAATTTCGGTTTAAATTTTTGGTTTTTCTAAATTTTGCGGATTTAACAAAAAATTATTGTAATAAAAATTTAGGAACAAGCCAGAAAGGCAGTTAATAAAAACGATTTCTGATAGCTTTTAAAAATAGCTTGTAGACAACGCTGATTTGCATACACTTTTAATGGTCACGGCTCACGATTTGCATTATTTGCCCCAGATAACAAGAGTAAATTTATGCAGAACATAACTAATCAAGCAGAAATGACATTTTCTCACCCTCTTTCCCATACAACGCCCTTATTCCGCAGGTGAGGAGGCAGAAATCGGGAGCAGGTCGCCTGGTAACCGTTGTTAAATCGAAGTCCTGAACCCCCGAAATGCCAGGGATTTTACAATTCTCGAATTTTTAATTTATAAATAGAAACTAAACGGCAATAATTCAAAATTATTGGCCTTTGCTCACAAACGAATTAATTACTTTACTTAAATTATGATGATCCCGTGTGGGGAAACTTAAAACTACGCAATAAACGAATGAGCAAATGTGTGGGGTTTTTTGGAGCAACTGGGTGCAGCGGGAGATTAAATGAATGTGAGAGCCTGGAATTGTAAACTTGATTCGGGTGACGGGTGACTGGTGCCAGGTGTTCGATGTATCTTATGGGATTGGGTTGCAGATGGGCGTGGCTGGAGCCAGCTCTACGGGTCTCATTTCTCCGGGCCCTGGCCCTCGATCCCGGCCTGGTTCATCAAATCCGCGATGCTCTTCTCCAGATCATCGATGCGGTTGCCCATGTCATCGATGCGCGTGATTATCTGGTCGGACATCGTCTGGAACTTGTCCTGGACGTTCTGCAACAGATTTTGTACCTGATAACAGGAGGCGGGTTTAACTGGGTGCTCGTTTCGGGTCTCTATTTGCGGGTGGGTCCCTTTCCGGGCATTACTCACGTATATGGTCAGCTCCTGCATGTTCTTCGGATCCGCGTTGCTGTTCAGCGAGTAGTTCTGGTCCAGGTCGCTGTCCATCTCGTTGCGCAGATCGGTCATTCTGTGGCTTCTTTGTGGCGCTGTATAAAAGTACAAAACTCCAATCGCTTCTGGCTGTTTCGCTTCTGTTTGCGGCTGCGGATGCTTCACTTCTGCAAATTAATTTCTTTATCAAGAAGTGGGGGTGGACTCGGCCCCGATAGGTTTTCGATATATCGTGCGATGGCAAGCTAGCTACTTTTGAGGGTGTTGGCTGTTAGTGTGTTATCATTACTAATAATAAATAATGAAGTTTTAAAAAAAATAATGTTTTCTTTTGTATTATAAATAAACAGTAGAAAAACATATATTAATAAAATAATAAGTATTGTTATAATTATATAATTATAATTTTTAACTAATTCCAGTTAGATTTACCCACCATGAGTAATCGATAGTTAGCACCACACTTGCAGCTGTGCGCACAATATCGTTTTCCAACACTGCCACACGTGGATTTCATCCAAATGGAAGTCGACGAGGAAAAACCACAGGTTGTTGCCGAAAACCCAATAAATTGAACTATTTAAACTTACCATTGCCCTGCAGGTTGTGATTGCCTCGAACCCCAATGAGAACGTGATACGAGAACGCAACGCGGAGATCGTTTCCGGCGGCAATGTGTTCTACAATCCCGTGCAGGAATTTAATCGGGATTTGAGTATCTCAGTCTTGAATGTTTACTACCGGAGATTGGCGCAGGAAAGGAGCGAAAAGGCTCTGAAAAAACAGCGTAAGAAGGTAAAAGAGGAGGAGGAGGAGAAACCCACTCCAGTTCCCGATGATACGCCCACCTATGAGGCAGGCACTCGCTACGAGGACGGCCTGCGGATCCTGGAGGCACTGGCTGCCACCGGATTGCGGAGCATCCGGTACGCCCAGGAGATTGCCGGAGTGCGACAGATTGTGGCCAATGACCTGTCCCGCCAGGCGGTGGAGTCCATCAAAACAAATGTGCGCCACAACAAGGTGGAGGAGCTGATCGAGACCAGTCATGCGGATGCTATGTAAGTCGGTGGAGCACAGATTGGGAAACTGCTAAATTATATGAAATGATATTTATTAGTGATCATAATTGAATCTTAAAATTTGTGTTGTAAATGAAAATAAAAGTGTGTTTCTTACAGGACCCTCATGTATCTTTCGACTGGACAAGAGAAGCGCTTCGATGCCGTCGACCTGGATCCGTACGGATGTCCGAATCGCTTTCTGGACGGCGCAATGCAGTGTCTCGTGGACGGAGGCCTGCTGCTGGTGACCGCCACCGACATGGCTGTGCTGGCCGGCAACGCTCCGGAGGCGTGCTACGTGAAGTACGGATCGGTGCCGCTGCGGATGAAGTGCTGCCACGAAATGGCACTGCGCATCCTGCTCCACTGCATCGAGAGCCATGCGAATAGGCACGGGAAGTACATCGAACCGCTGCTGAGCATCTCGGCTGACTTTTACGTGCGGATATTTGTGCGAGTACACACAGGACAGGCACAGTGCAAGCTGTCGATGAGCAAGCAGTCTTGGATGTACCAGTGCACCGGTTGCGAGACCTTCACGCTGCAGCCCCTGGGCATAACCAAGCCCAACCCAACGGCAGGGAATCCCCAGCAGCTGAAGTACGGCATACCCACTGGTCCGGTGGTCAACTCGCAGTGCGAGCATTGCGGTCACAGGCACCATTTAGGTGGTCCCATCTGGTCAGCTCCGATCCATAACCCGGATTTTGTCCAGGATCTGCTGCAGGCTGTGCAGGAATCACAACTGCAATCCCTGGGCACACAGCGGAGGATCGTTGGAGTGCTTTCCATGGTCCAAGAGGAACTGCAGGATGTCCCACTGTACTACACTCCGGACAAACTCTGCTGCGTGCTCAAACTGGAGATTGTGCCCATGCTGAAGTTCCGGTCTGCCATTCTGCACGCCGGCTACCGAGTCTCGTACTCGCATGCCTCCAAGAACTCTTTGAAAACGGATGCGCCGCCAGCAGTGCTGTGGGACATACTGCGCAGCTGGAGCAAGCGACATCCGGTGAATCCCGAGCGGATGATTCCCGGCACTTCACTGCAGGCCATACTTTCGAAGGAGGCCACCAAGGACTACGAGTTTGATGAACTCCACCCAGCGGCTAACCCCAAAAGCCGAAAATCGGCATTATCGCGATTCCAAGAGAATCCTACTCCTCATTGGGGACCAGGAACTAGGGCTACCATAATGTAAGCTAGTCAATCTCCATTAATCCCCTTCCATTATTAACTGTAGTTCCGTTTTAGGATCGGCGACAACAAACTGCCCAAAAGCTATCGTAACCAGAACAAGAAGCAGCGTCACAAAGCGTCGCAACAGCAGCCGGCTGAGGACCAAAAGGATGCCCCACAAGCGGAGGAGGGGGATGAGAGCGATGCGGTGCACCTGGCCAAGCAGCCCAAGCTGGAAGCGACTGCGTGACAACTGCTCCTGTGTCCCAAATTTATTGCCAATAATGTTTGTAAAACCCAAAACACGAAAAGTTTTTTTTTTTGGGAAGGCAAATTAATAGCGGAAGAAGTTGCCGTCGGATGTCTGGCGCGAGAATCCGTTGTTGACCAACTGGTTGTGAACGCCACTACAAATTAATTTCACGCTGTGGGGGTGGATCTTTTCCTTACAGCCGCCTATAAACATATCAGAAACCATTTAAAAGTAAACTTGAAACCCAGAAAAAATGGTATCCCCTTACCAATGCGAAGAGGATGACCCAGGACGTCCTCCTGCTTGCGGCGAATGAAGCGCGTGTTGCGCAACACCCGGAATGACTTCATCTGGGCTCCGATTTCCTTAGCTGCCCCGGGAGCCGACCAGCTGCTAATGGCCCGGCACGTCTCCCGCTGCAGCACGTAGTCCACCTTATCTGGAAAGGCTTCGCGCGTGTGGTCGTAGCGCGACTGCAGCGAGAAGTCCAACGTGTCCCTTGGGATGTTCGGATTGGCCCTGTAGCGCTTGCTCGACCGCACAGAGTTCATTGTCTGATGGTAGAAGAGTCGCTGGTACGGCTCCAGGTGGCCATGCCATGTTCCCGGATTCAAGTGCGGCGCCGGCAACGGCGGCTCCGGAAAGGAGCAAATGTAGGTGCCCTCCGTATGCAGATCTGGCTGCCTGAGAAATCAAAACCATTCACATCCGACATGTATTAATCAAGTGGTGCATCAACCTTACCATGACTTGTTTTTGACCTGCACAGTATCGTACTGAATCATCTTGCACAAGGATATAAATCTAATTTTGTGTAAAATAAATGTAAGAAATTCGAGTGGGAGTGGGCAATACTAGATGAATTCGAAAACGACTGGGGTTTAAAATGTTTCCTCCCGTTTCTCGACAATTGTTTTGTCAATAAAACAACCGCCAGCCATGTTTCAGGTGCCAATGGAAACAGGGTAAACAAAAAGTCACGGGTGCCTTCTTAGAAATGCCAATATAGTACAAAAACTTTTGGATTGTAAAAAGAATTTCCCCTTTGGGACATACTTTTTGACAAAAACGTACAAAAATGTCTATTAAATTTCTTAGTTTTATTTATTATAACTTATAAAATTTTTATATGTATTATGCAAAAAACTTAAACCGATGTCTCATAAATAAGGATGCGCAATCGGCACCTATTTTCTTTAACAAGAAATTTAACTTTTCTTTCGTTTTTATTGGGTAACACCAGTCACATACATATGTATGCTCAGGAGGCACCTTGACTTCAACAAACGAATCTCAAAAATACAATCCTAAAATGTATGTTTTTATGAACAGTCCTAAAAGAGCGTTAGAGTTGTTGTTTTTTGCAAATAATCTGGAAAAGAGCCCATATCCACATGCCCGCAATGAACAATATCAACGTTTTTAAAGAGTCAAATTAAAATTTTATTGAATCAAACTTTCAGCTGCAAGAAAAATATAGTTAGATTTCAGACTCACCGAATGCAACAGGCTATTGAAGAAATCCAAGCTAGTCACAGTTCGAGGTCCCAATTCTTACGTCCATTGCATCGATGTGGCTCTGCTGGAAATGTTTTTTCGCCTAAACTCAAAAGGGACGCCCACCAACAGACAGGAAACCACCAACAACGCCAACCAGCAACAAACGACGAGACGAGATGAGACGAGACGAGACGAGACGAGAGAAGAAGTGACGGGAAACGACGGCAAACGGGAAACTACGAGATACAGCTCTGCTCCCAGCTCCCAAATCTTTAGCTGTAGCAGCAGCAGCAGCAGGGGTGACTGTGGCAGCGGCTAACAGGAAACAGGAAGCTGCTACGGCTACGGTAACTGCAACTGCAACATCAGCTCAGCGGCACCAGCAACAGCAACGTGCGACAGCAGCAGCAACAGCATCTGCAGCAGCAGCAGCATCACAACAGCAACAGCAGAGCAGCCACGCGGTGTCCACTCCCGGGAGGAAGGAGTTGTAGCTTAGATGATGCGCTGCTGCTGATCCTCCCTCGCGATTTAACCACAATCTTATCTGAACCGCAACAACTGCCACACACCATTTGCCTGCATGTATATAATAAACGTGTGGGAGAAGCTTGTTAATAAGTTTGTCGTTAAAAGGTACAAAGAACGGAAACGAGCAACACAAACGCAATCGAATCGAACGGAACGGAACGCAACGAAACAAACAGAGTCCTAGAGCAGTCCTATCACTCATCATCTTCTCAATCTCCTCCTGTCTGTCATCTTATATTGAATGTTGAATATTGAGTATTAAGTATATGCCATGTTATTTTGAGTTTATTATGTTTTGCTTCTGGTTTTGTTCAAGGATTTCTACTATGCTACTAAGTATATCAAAAGCCTAATTGGAAAGAACCAACATCGAGGGATCGCCCAGGTGGCGGGAATCTCGCTCGGAACATAATTATGCGTGTTCTCTACTTATTTACTCTGCCGAAACTTAAAATAGTTCGCTATAAATAGTTGTGTAAAGTGTAAGACTGTTTAATTGGTTTGTATACCTGCTGTTCGGGTACAGCATGACACAGGAGGAGCCACAGATCCGGTACCGGAATCGGAATCTGGCTTTGTCAGCGAGCAATATCTGAAATGAAAATTGGTAAATTAATTTGGAATGTTTTTTCCATGAAGATAAGAATGCAATTGACACTCACCTCGCACTCTCACAAGTTGGAACGTTTTTTCGTTATTTAGGAGCGGCTGCGGCTGCGAGACGCGGCCACGCCCAAGGCAGCGGTTGCTCCTCCGATTCCGTTGCGGCTATCTCCGCGCACCGGACTGCGCGAAAACTTGGTGCGGCGTTCCGGCGAATGGCTACCGGCCGAGCGGGAACGGGAGTAAGAGCGGCGGCGAGGACTGCGTGAGCGGCGACGCACCGGGGAGCGGGAGCGCGAGCGACGACGTCCGCCGGCTCCTCCGCCCCCTCCTCCTCCACCACGACGACTGCTGGTGCTTCGCGTGGGCGACGACGGGCGGCCGTAGCGGGCCATCTGCACACGGAGCTCCCTGCCGTCCAACATGCGACCGTCCATGGCCTCCAGTGCGTCCTCGGCATCGCGCTTGTCATAGAAGCTGAAAAAGAGGACATAGATTCAATTATATATTTGTTCTTTGTGCTTTAACTGTGTTACACTCTTAATTGAGTTATTTTCAGTTGTGGGGTTCACAGTATGTTGGCTAGCAGGGTTTTGGTAGGCAACAGTTGCAAGCGAACACAGTCTATCTGGCACTCCTTTTGCTTAGGAAAATGTACAGAATGAGAGCTGTTACATATTCATGGATAGCAAATAATGCAGGTACTACTGCAGACCCTTATAAGAAAAGATCTAAAAATCTGTAGCATCTCTCAGAGCTTCTTCAATGCTATTATTTTAACAATAGGTCAAAGAGTCCATATCATATTATATAATCATATTCCTTCCAAGCACATATAATGTGGTAATGATAGTTAAATTGTTGTATTCTCAGTATGTTGGCTAGTAGGAGTTGAGTAGGCAACAGTTGCAAGTGAACACATTTAGTCTGGCACCCTTTTGCTACAGAAAATGTACAGATTCGTAGCTGTTACACTTTCCATGATAGCAAATAATGCATAATATTTTAAATTGTAATCCATATTTGATTATATCATAGATACAATTTGAGGCTTTTTAAATGAAATCTTTGGAAGGTTTTAACTTGGAACTTTTTTGTGGAACATTATAGTTTCAATAAAGCGCAAATACAGCTAAGCTGGTCTTTTGAAACCTTTGTTGTTTTAAAGTTATAATTTATAAGTATGGATTTACAAATAATGGGGTTATATTTTAGTGTGTTTTTATGGGATGGACTTTAAGAATTTCAAACTAGCTAAACCTACATTCTTACTGCCTCATCATTAAATATATTTCAATGGGATGAAACTGTACAACTTTCTCAAGTACAGCCGAAGAAAGTGTAATATGATACTTTCACGATAAGCATCTACATATGTTCATACATAGTAAGTGAAACTTCTTCCTCCTTCCCCGCACTAACTACCAAAAATAACTTACCGCACAAAGGCAAATCCGCGGCTCTCGCGCGTGTAGCGATCCCGGGGTATGTAGATGTCCCCCACCTCCCCGCAGCGCTCGAAAACTCGACGCAGATCCTCCGGCGTGGTGCGGTATGTGAGATTGTCGACCTGCGGATATTAATACACGCGGATTAATTTACACACCAAAAAAAGAGGTTATCTAACCGGAGGGCAACGTTGCCAGCCGGCCGCCATTTTGTAATCGTTTTCACTTTCTTTTTTTTGGCCAAATACTTGCCTTCAGCGAAACCATTCCATCAATCCTGGGCGGCGGACGCGCTGCGCCCAATCCTCCCGCACTGCCACCGTTGCTCATGGCTTTTGTAGGGATTTTAATAATCTGTCAAATCGCGCGACTGGTGTTCCTTTTTCACAAATTTTTCCCTTCTGCTAAAATGGCGTCACGAGTGATAGAGCTGGAGAACAATCGATGGAAACATCGATAGTATCGATTGTCTCAAACCATCGTGTAAGTCGATTGTTTTTTCTCACTATCGATTATTTTGTGCGACAGTACTTTGAACAAAAAAATAAGAATTAGAGCAAGAGACCATAGAAATTTTGGAAAGTATGTATTGGACATATATAATTATTTGTACAGATTAACCAAAAAGGTAACCACCTTTTATTTTTTTAAGAATATAATTTTTAATTAGTTGTGATCTTTTGTTGTAAAGTTTGTGTTAAATTGGATTGAATCTCTGCAGTAGTTATTTTTTTATAAATAGAAAACTTAAAAATAGGAAATATTTTCAACTTTGACTCAGATTATCAATATCTTAAAAAATATAACAAAATTTTAATTTTGTTTTTTTTAAGTTTATTCTTTTAAGCACTTAATGGCCAAATTTCAGCTTCCTAGCTACGCAGTAGAAGAAATGCCAGATTTTTGGCCAAATTGGGAATTTTCTGGCCTACGGACAAATGTTTAAGCCGGGGACTGTTTTTGTTTTATGAAGTGGTGTTTTGAGTACATATTTATGCTTAAAATATTACGGTAAGCCCTTTTGGATAGGCCACATAATTCAAAATGTCGTTTAACATTAACATTAAACAAGGCAGTTGCCATACAAATTTTATTTGAATCAAAACTGTATTCTATACAGCACAATTATTTTATCTCCGGCTTGCCGAGTTTGCTTAACAACTAAAATATATCAAAATTATTTGTTTATTTGTATTTTTAATAATAACACACTTCGTGTGTGTAGTCAGCTTAGTTGGCAGCTCCTGTCGGCCGTTTTGCATTCAAACTATCGCATACTAAATTAGTATTAAATATACAAACTTGGAAACAATTAACTAATTTAAACCGTGTTTTTAATCTTAACTTTCTTTATTAAATATGTTTTCATTAAAGCATGTATACATTTGCAGAGTACGCAATTAAAACGGAAACAATTAATAGCAGTTTAATAATCTATTTTTCAATCGAAACAATACATTAATCAGTGGGTCCAATTTAAATCTAGAATGTTATTATGTTATTTAAATCTTATATTTATTTTATCAGTTCTCAACGAAAAAGGTAAAATTTTATAACAGTAGATGTTTGTTAAATTTATAAAAAAGGTGTCCAAATTAAAGTTTTAAGCATAATTTCATAATAGTTAGTTCTTACATTTCATACAATAAGTACATTTTTTATTACTTGGCATTGTTTACAAACATCTGTTGCAGCAGTTGTGGGCGTGGGGGGGAAGGAGGGGAGGGAGACTTTAACATGATCAAAAAATCGGACTTGCGGTTTACATTGGTTTTAACATGAACAAAAATGATGAAAATCGGTTAACAGTGCATTTAAAAAAAAATATAGAGGCGATTTGCCCCTGGAATTAACAGAACGCTGCCCTTCTGCTCGATCCTTTGGTAAATTGGCCGCAATTTTGTGTGCGAGCGACCGGCGATATGTTGCGAGCCCATAAAGAGAGCGGAGCGAGCAGTGCAGTTGCGGACTTTTCACCATGCACTGATTTTAGGGAATTTTTTAGGGAAATTCACGTTTTTGACTACGTGGCATCCCTGCGAAAATGTCCAAAGAGACAACAACAAATGGCGCCCTATACATAATACTCAATTGTATGGGGATTTAACATGAACAAAAATGCGGGTTTGCGGTTAACAGAGGCAATTGTATGGGTTAACATGAACAAAAATGCGGGTTTGCGGTTAACATTGGACTTAACATGAACAAAAATGCGGACTTGCGGTTATGTGAGAGAACCGGGCAGAGAGCGAGAGAGCGACGCCGTGACGTTTGTGTAAGTGTGGCTGTAGGTTGATTTTACTTAAATACTAAAAAAACATTTCAACAGTCACCCAGAAGTAACGATATTTCCAAATCACGCGAATAAAACTATCGCTTTAAGTCACCTTTGAACTTTCTATTTATAAAAATTACTTTTCAAAATTGTTGTTGGTTATGAATGATTATTACTATATATAATTAGTAATACATATTTTATTTACTTTTTAATTACAAAGAGAAGTAAAGGCAATTTGAATATAAGGCTTTTTATTTAAGCTATCATATATTTCATAATATGTTTAATGCAATTTTTGAATGGTCCTTTTTTAGGTTTGTTCTTAAGCTTTCTCCCCTTTTTCTAAAAAATATACAAAAATGGTTTCGTTTCACGAGCCTTTACTTTAAAAGTTGGGACCACTGTACCGCAACCTATCGATAACATTGCATACTTGTGACAACCCTATTTCGATGCGTGGCTTGAAACGTGTAAAAATAATAGAAGATTGTTAAATAAAGAGCACTGCATTTAGTGTTCAGGTAGTCGAATTGCACCTGCAGGTTACCAGGTGGTCACCGCCCACTGCCCAGCTCGCCTTAAATAGCCGATAACTGACGTAGAGAGAGGAACCGAGAGTAACCGACTTTGAAACAAAGTTGGCCAGGCTACTGCGACATACACAACACACAGAATCACAGCATTATAATAAACCGAATTGAGTTAAAAGTCTGGCTTAAATCCCCCCTTATCGTAACGCTTCGCACCCCCCTCCGGCCGTCTTAAAGCGAGGCGTGTGTTTTTTGTGCCATTCCCATTCCCCGATACGACCGCGTGTTTTGTGTGAGTGCGGGAGCAGCAAGAAGAAGCAGCAGCAGAAGTTGAAGGAGGGCGAAAGTGTGTCGCGTGAAAAAAGCGAGAGATTTTCATCGGAAACCGAAAACAGAGAACAAACGATGGCTGCCCAGGAAAACCCCGAGGTCAGCACAAAGTTCTCCACGCTGAACGTGAATGCGGTGGAGTTCGTTCCCAGCTTCAGTTACACCAGCGTAGCCGCAGCGGCAGCGGAGGTGGTTGCAGAGCTGGAGGCCCAGACACAGCAGCCGCCGACCCCTCCCTCGGCAACGGATCCACCTGGGCCCGGTTCAGCTGGATCCGCCACACCAGCCACCACACCCGACTCCACTGGCAGCGGGGGATCCACAAATGCTCTGCCCCCAGCGGGGGCACCTCCTCCAACGACAGCAGCAGCGGCGGTCTCCTCCTCCAATTCCGCATCGCCAGCAGCGCCGGGTTCGCCAGCCACCACGCCTTCTGGAACAGCGGCAGCAGCAGCAGCAGCTCCAACGGCCATTGAGGGCCTCCCCGCGTCGGAAAAAATCGCAAACAATGGTAAATAGCCCCCCCTAGACGACCCAAACCCCCTTTCTAATCCCCGCCTGCCCTCCACGTCCATTGAACTCTTCCTCTGTGACGTCAACAAAGAAGCGTGTTATTGTTGCTACCTGCTGGAGAGAAACACTGTGTAGAAAGAGATGGATGAGGAGCGGGGGAAAGCAGGATAGGTTGCATTTGCTGGGTTTAGTTAAGGTTATTATCGGCTCGCTCATAACCTCAATCTGCGTCGACGTCGGCGCTGCAGTCGGCGTCGCATGTGTTGCTCGCTTTGTGCGATTTATGTGCATTATTGTGCCTTCGGACAAACGGCTAAGCTAATCGCTTTTGCCTGGCCTGTTTGCAAAAACACTCGTTGGTCAGGGCCTTTTCTTTGGCCGCTTTTCACGCCGTCGTGTCGCCAGCAGTGTCTCATCGCAGAGAGATGCGCAGTGATCACACACTGATCACGGTTTCGCAACGTATGGTGAAATTAGCTGTTCCAACAATCGTACGATAACGGATTTTGAAAAGTAATTTAGTCGTACCGGTACGACGTGAGGTTAAACCTTATCTAACGAGATTTCTATCACTTTAAATATATTAGTTGGCGTAGAATATCTAATGTACTGAAAAACCTACAAAATTAAGGTGTTTCGAAATACTAAATTGAGTAACTTCCTTACACTAAACTTACACAATTTCATTACACAAATATCACTTACCGAATATTAACTCGGAACATTTCTTAACAAAGTATGTATTGGTAGTCACTGGCACAGTTTTACTTCGAAAACTACACATTGAAAATTAAGATTTCTAGACTCGCTGTTGATTTAATATTTTTAAATCAACCAATATTTATCATCTTAATTTGGGTATAAATATTAAGTTCTTGTATTAAGATACCTCTCAAGTCTTTTATAGGTCGGGTTGTGGTTTATTTTTACAGAAATCTTTCCACTCAAAAAAAAATATTTTTGGCTTTGTTTAACTTCACAAATTCTTTACAATCACAGTCACTTTGCTGTTCCCACTTAACTCACCGCGCATATCTAGCGGCCACTCACTCACTTGCCATTCGCCCGGCGACGTGGACGAGCAGCTGTTGGCGCTGCCATTTTACTCCCGCTCCGCTTTGTGCCACCGTTTATTTGGCCATTTGCTTCGCTCTCTCATCACACCAACACTGGCACACACACTTACAAATGCCTGCCCCCCATTCATGTGTTTTTGACACGTTTGCGTTTTTGCCAGCCGTTTATTGGAGCCTATGCTGCGCCCAGCTTCGCTCCACGGACCGGACTGGCTGTTCAGCTGGCTGTGGCTCACTCGTTATCGCAGAGCGACTCCACTGTTGCTTGGTTGGTGGGGCGGCTGTTTGGCCCGAATGGAAGCGCTTAGTGCAGCTCGCCGGCGGTTGAAACCGCTTCGAACCCGATTCTAGCGTTGGTTGTGCGGCAGGCAGGCGGCAAAGCCAAAACGACGACAAAATTATGTGAAAAGAGCGCGGCAACGTTTTCGTGCTGTTGGCTCTTACACTTCCGCGCGATCGCAGCTCGCTCAACCGCTGCTATTACCAATTCCACCAATTCAATTTAACTTTTATGTATCGCAACCATGAGTAAGGGCGCCGGTTCTCGCTACATTGTCTCCAAGAAGCCATCCTCATCGTCGTCGCAGTGACAGAACAAGTTAGTAACCGGAGGGTCGGGTCGGTCGGGATGTCCACTTCCACCTCCCATACAGCTGTTGTCCAGTAGCAAAAGCCAAAGGTTTGGGATCCCAACATCACTAGAAAACCAACTAAAGCACCCGAGCACGTTGTCACCAGCACTCTTTTCCAGCACATGACTCATCCGGCTGGCTAGAGCCAGTAATTACCAATTAGCATGTGGCTGGCAGGTCAAACACAGCGAGTGCATGTGGTTGTGGTTACGAACACCTATTGGCCATAAAACAAACGTTTAAGAGAGTCTCACCGCAACTGGCTTACAATGTAATTCCCTTGAGTTTTAAGTACATGTGTGTCTACAACTACTCTCAAGAGCCAAGTTTCTCTGCGAGACGACCTAAATTTAAATTAGCGGGGAAAACACAGTTATTTGAACAGATGTCTGTTGTGCCAAAAAGCAAAAGTAAGGGTACATTTAATCAAAAAAGATGCCCTAAAATAATTGAAAGTTCTCTAAAAATAGTTTGGTGGCTGTACAACAAGAAACACCAAATATATTCCAAGTAACTCAACGTCAAAAGCAAAAAGTGACGATAGAAGTCTCTTCTTTTAAGTTTAAGGGGCTAGTTTTCTAAATATACAGAAAATTCAAGCTAAATACGCAAGATAACGAATGTGTTCAAGATTCCAAAAATAACATAATATTATTTCCGCGAACCACTCACTCTTGCGGCTTAAAACTAGATTAATCCAGTGAATCTTTTGGAAACTACAAATGGGATCTTTAAAGAGCACTATTTTATAGTGCCCAGAATTTTTGATAATGAACAGTGTTATTTTTAGGTGCCATGTTTATTCTTCGAATAATATCAACATATTTTAAGTAGACAGTTTTTTACAATTCGTACAGTTTCCGTATGTTAGTTAGAAGACCCAAACAAACATTACCGAAACGCAGGCACAACTATTTTTAAAGTAACTAATACGCGATGCGCTCCGATTACTGTGATATCCTATACCTAATTCCCCAACAACTAATAGCATTCCCTCACCCACGCACCGTGGAACCCCATATGAATGACTCAACTAAAGTACATTTATTTTCCCGTAGAAACCGATCCCGCTGACAGCTGGGATGTGGAAGACGACGCAGTGATCACGCCTGAGGACGAGGAGGTGGAGGATTCCGAGTTCGCGGAGGGCGAGGCCACGGCAAAGGTGTCCAAGAAGAAGGTGGTCAAGGTGGAGGAAAACAGAAGCAAGCGCGAGCATGTAAATGTTGTGTTCATTGGCCATGTTGGTGAGTTGTAGCTGCTTTTTAAACAAACATTGAATCATTGCTAATTGAACCATTGAATATCCTTTGCTAAGATGCTGGAAAATCAACAATTGGCGGACAGATCATGTCGCTCACGGGCATGGTGGACAAGCGGACGCTGGAGAAGTACGAAAGAGAGGCCCGTGAGAAGTCGCGCGAGAGCTGGTACCTGTCCTGGGCGCTGGACACCAACCAGGAGGAGCGCGACAAGGGCAAGACCGTCGAGGTGGGCCGCGCCTACTTCGAGACGGACCGCAAGCACTTCACCATCCTGGACGCCCCCGGCCACAAGAGCTTCGTGCCGAATATGATTGGCGGTGCGGCGCAGGCCGATCTCGCCGTGCTGGTCATCTCTGCGCGAAAGGGTGAGTTCGAGACGGGCTTCGATCGCGGCGGCCAGACCCGCGAACACGCCATGTTGGCCAAAACAGCCGGCGTCAAGCACCTGGTCGTGCTGGTCAACAAAATGGATGACCCCACGGTCAGTTGGGATCAGACGCGCTACAACGAATGCAAAGACAAGATACTACCATACCTCAAGAAGCTGGGCTTCAACCCGGCCAAGGACCTTACCTTTATGCCTTGCTCGGGCCTCAGCGGCTACGGCCTGAAGGACCAAGTACCGGAGTCGCTCTGCTCCTGGTACCGGGGGCCCGCCTTCATTCCGTTCATCGACGAGCTGCCCTCCCTCAATCGCAAGTCCGACGGCCCCTTCATCATGCCCATCGTGGACAAGTACAAGGACATGGGCACCGTGGTGATGGGAAAGGTCGAGTCCGGAATGGCGCGGAAGGGCCAGAACCTGTTGGTCATGCCAAATAGGGTGAGTTTTTGTCTCTGTTTTTAACTAGCTGAATGGAACTAACTTTATATTTTTGCAGACGCAAGTGGCCGTGGATCAGTTATTCTCCGACGACTTCGAAGTCACATCTGTTGGTCCCGGCGAGAACGTCAAGATCAAGCTGAAAGTAAGTGCTCCGTACTTAAGCGCAGTCATTTTGTTATTAACCTGTTTATTATTGCAACATTTTTTAGGGCATTGAGGAGGAAGATGTCTCGCCTGGTTTTGTACTCTGCGATGCCGCTAATCCCATCAAGACGGGAAAAGTCTTTGATGCTCAGGTCGTAATCTTAGAACACAAATCAATTATCTGTGCGGGTTACTCTGCTGTTATGCACATACACTGCGCTGCCGAAGAGGTCACAGTTAAGGTGAGTTTCCTTATTACACCCATAATTTATCCAGACATTAAGTCACTCCTTTTCGATAGGCCCTCATCTGTTTGGTCGACAAGAAGACTGGCGACAAATCAAAAACACGTCCACGGTTCGTTAAGCAGGATCAGGTTGCAATTATGCGCATTGAGTGCTCCGGAATGATTTGCCTTGAACAGTTTAAGCTATTCCCACAAATGGGTCGTTTCACGCTCAGAGATGAAAGTAAGCATTGTGGTCACTTCAATCGAACTACCCGTAGCCTAACTTTTACTTTTAACTTTCAGACAAAACCATTGCCATTGGCAAGGTGCTGAAGGTGGTCGAATAAATTGAGCCAAGCTAAATTCGAGCGCCCGCCTTTCACTGCGATAACGGGCACGCCGAAAGTTAGTTTACAACCCGGACGCAAAAACGGAGAGTTCAGAGATAGAAACAGAAATGCATTATATACGAAATATAAACTATATTATGTACAACTAAGCGGCAAAATCGGAGGCAGCAAATGCGAAACAAGATGTACTATTTATATATATATACACACACACACAACAAACCACACACGCATGCGAGAGACAGAGAGTTGAAAAGGAGCCGCGATGATAACTACTGATAAGGCATTAATAGATTCTTGGTACGATTTTGTTTGTTGAGGCCGTCTCATCAAGGACATTGAGCATCGGTCGACGCCGTCGTTTAATTTTGGTTTGTTACTTTTGTATAAACTGTAAGCATTAAATAGCGTACACGTACATGCCTAAATCGCGCGCAAGACGTGACATTTTTTAATACTAAAACTAAAGCTGCAAGCTACCCAATTTTTGTATTTGTACACGCGAAAAGAAAGTTCCCCCCGCCCCATGATCCCCATTCAGCTTCCTGTATGCGCCTTCAAATTGCAAATTTGTTAAATACCCTGCAAATACAATACGATATTTCTGCTCTTCTTTTTACACGATATAATCTAAATGCTTTAATTTAAGTTTAAGCTTAAAGAACATGGAGTAAAGTTGGTTTGATTTGTAAGCTCAAAATGGAAATTTTGTTTGGAATATTGAAGAACTCGACAAATAAACAGAAACAGAGAGAAACAAACATGTATCACTTAGGTAAACATTCAATTGTTAACTTTAATCTTAGTTCGATGTCCTCTGATAAAACCATTTCATTTTGCTTCATACAAATATTTGATTTTTTATAATTTAGTTAATTGAATAATTCGTGCGAGTCGAACACGAAACCCACTTATGAAAGAATAAAATGCCTTTTGCTAACAAGCAGAAACAAAAACACAAAGTACCGAGGGATTTTATTTAAGTTTATCCCCTTATTCTTTATTCACTCATTCAGATCCAGGACCAAGGCGGTTTCAAAACATTCATCCATGCATCATAAAGATTTTTATCTTCCCCGTTTTTATTTTTTAAAGTCCACTCTTTGTTGAAAACAAAAGTTGTTGCTATTACCAAGACAAGTAAATAAATAAATGAATATAATAATATCAATTAAACCCGTTGATTAGTCGCCCCTGTCAAAGTTAATTTAATTAACTGAGTAATACTTAAAGCGAGAGAACATTTGATGAAGGACTTAAACCAGCTTTGAACGCTTTTCGCAGCCTCCTACGAATCGAACTCGAACGATAATTAATTCATATTATTGTAATAATACTAAGTGCGATATAATTGTTGACAACGCGGAAACTTATTTAAAATGTTTCACACATACGCCCCAAAAACTGACACTCTCACACACGCAAAGACAGAACGGAAGTCGAAAACTACGCCACTGAGGAATGGGATCGTAATAATAGAAATTATATAGACAAAACGGGAATATTTATACAGAAAACGAAATTCAAATGTATTATTATTATACATATACATACATACGTATGAAATGAAAAAAAAAAAAAAAAAAAACCAAAAGATCTGCATAAATTTGAACATTTTTTATCAATAAAAGTGAAGAGAAAAATTACAAAAAAAAGATGAAGACTAAACGAACCAAATTCAGCAAGTCTAATTATTTGATACAATATTTGAACTTAAAAACCAGGTTTCAGATGCCGCAACGTAAGCAATAGAGGACTTGAAATAAATTTATTTTGATTTTCACACATTTTCAGGAGCTGAGAACGGAACGCTACCCATCATCATGGATTCAAGTCTGTCCCATGAGCACAACAGTTTGAAAACAATGCAAATTAGTGCTGACAACTTTTTTGTAGTTCAAACGTTTGTTTATTTATGTCGCGGGTTCACTGTAATCGTTCTCCACTTCACGCTGCTCTTCAGCCGGCTAAAAACCAAAATGTTATCTGAGTGCTCTCCCATATTCTCTTTTGAAGTGAACACCTGCATCCTTTTATCTCGCTCACTCACATTTACTTCTGGAAGATAGCTCGGCGATTGGTCGTATTTTACAAAAACAAAACCTATTCGAAAAAAAGCTCTTTTCCGAAGCACTTCTAAAAGTTAGAAAGGCGTTAGAAAAGGGATCTGCAAAGCCTGTGTTTTGTTTTTGTAAACTGTTATCTGTTTTCTTGGAAGCCGGTAGGTACAGAGCGCTGTCTAAACTGCGAACACTCTGTTTTACAATAAAATAATATTGCATACAAGCCTTAACAATAAAAAGAATATATAATATAATAATATAATAATTTAATAATATAATAATATAAAAATATAATAATGTAATAATATAATAATATAATAATATAATAATATAATAATATAATAATATAATAATATAATAATGTAATAATATAATAATATAATAATATAATAATATAATAATATAATAATATTATAATATAATAATATAATAATATAATAATATAATAATATAATAATATAATAATATAATAATATAATAATATAATAATATAATAATATAATAATATAATAATATAATAATATAATAATATAATAATATAATAATATAATAATATAATAATATAATAATATAATAATATAATAATATAATAATATAATAATACAATAATATAATAATATATAAATATAATAATATAATAATATAATAATATAATACTATAATAATATAATACTATATTAATATAATAATATAATAATATAATAATATAATAATATAATAATATAATAATATATTAATATAATAATATAATAATATAATAATATAATAATATAATACTATAATAATATAATAATATAATAATATAATAATATAATAATATAATAATATAATAATACAATAATATAATAATATAATAATATAATACTATAATAATATAATACTATATTAATATAATAATATAATAATATAATAATATAATAATATAATAATATAATAATATATTAATATAATAATATAATAATATAATAATATAATAATATAATAATATAATAATATAATACTATAATAATATAATAATATAATAATATAATACTATAATAATATAATACTATATTAATATAATAATATAATAATATAATAATATAATAATATAATAATATAATAATATAATAATATAATAATATAATAATATAATAATTTAATAATATAATAATATAATAATATAATAATATAACAATATAATAATATAATAATACAATAATATAATAATATAATAATATAATAATATAATAATATAATAATATAATAATATAATAATATAATAATATAATAATATAATAATATAATAATATAATAATATAATAATATAATAATATAATAATATAATAATATAATAATATAATAATATAATAATACAATAATATAATAATATATAAATATAATAATATAATAATATAATAATATAATACTATAATAATATAATACTATATTAATATAATAATATAATAATATAATAATATAATAATATAATAATATAATAATATAACAATATAATAATATAATAATATAATAATATAATAATATAATAATATAATAATATAATAATATAATAATATAATAATATAATAATATAATAATTTAATAATTTAATAATTTAATAATATAATAATATATTAATATAATATTATAATATATTATAAAATAATACCTAATATAATTATATAATAACATAATAAAATAATAATATATAATATGATATAATATTTGTAATTGATTTATAAGTGTTTAATATACGATTTATGTATATTAACGATACTTTACTAGTAAAATTAATTATCGACTTTTTGGGTAAAAATTAAATATTTTTTAAATAAACACAAAATGGTAATAAATAAAAAAATATTATAATATTTTTATTCCGAATGTCAAGTGAACACAATCTACATGTACATTTGTTTACGGCGATCGCTGCGATCGCTTTTTGGTTCACTGTATCGGTTGTGTACTGTATTTCAAATAACAAGTTGAGGCGCGAAAAGGAGGGCGCGAGAATTCGCCGTTATCCCTTTATTACTGAAAAATTCTCAGTTTTCCTTTTTGACCCCCCACACGAGTCATTTTGGTTCGAGATTTTATTGTGGTCAGTGAACAATTAATTGGTTCCCAAGTGTTTTGTGTTTGAATATTTTATTTCTCTTGTGTTTTGTCGTTAGTCAATTGTTTATGTTTGTTATACACGTAAACATGTCCCATAGATAGGACTTTAAATTTTTGTTCAATGCAGTGGTGTTTTGAGTCTATTATTCAGCTAAAAATATCACAGTTACTTCTTTGGAATAGGCGACATAATTAAAAATATCCAACATTCTACTTTTCTATTCGTCGCTATACCGCGGAACCTATAGGTGAAGGAAAATAACTTTGTGTGGGACTTGAACTCAGGAGAACCCAAATGCTTTGAAAAAGTGCAAATGATCCGTGTTTTTTTTTTTTTGGTGTTGCCCAGTGTAATTGAAGCTTGCAAAAATCCTTGTTGGCTGCCCTGTCGAACGACCATAATGCTTTAATTTTTTTTTTTCGGTGAGTATTAAAATGTATTTTGTGTTTGGTGCACGATAAACATTATTTTTAAACCCTGTGCCATCAAATAAAACCATTTCGCTTTCGTTCAAACACAACATATTTTGCCACTTTTCGAAAAAAAAAACCGGAAGCAGGCCGGTTGATTACAACTGTTTACGAGATTAAAAACATAGCAACTGCTAGCATCTCGTCTAAAAAAATAAAGTGAACGCAACGCAATTCTTTTTTTTTTTCGAAAAGTGGCAAAAAATATTGTGTTTGGACCAAAGTTGTGACTAATGCATTAGATTTGTAATGTATTAGCAATTTCATTAGCATTAAAGCAAAGTAACGCTATTGAACTCAGTTTTCATTATCATTAGAAACAGTAATGCTTTTAATGCAGTGGCGGATCCATGGGGGGGTTTTCGGGTCCGGACCCCCCCCGAAATTGTATTTTTCATATAAAAACTAGTGAATTGTGCACAAATATTTTGAAAACCCCCCTGAAGTGTTTGAAACCCACACCTTTTGAGAAAAGTAATGCTAGTGAAAAATGTTTCATTACTTTTAAGAAAAGTTATGCTAGTGAACAATATTTCGTTACTTTACAGAAAAAGTTATGCCAATGATATTTTTTCATTACCATTAATAATGATAATGGAAAATTTTAATTAAAAATTTAATAAAATTTTTTCAACTATATTTATTTTGACAAAGTATTGCAACCGCAAACCATGTCTTCATCCATAGAGGCCTGAAGATTTCGCGGTTTGATTTTTATAAATTTTTTGCATGAGTTACAGTTCATATATAACATACAAACCTTCTTGGTGATAGTGCCGAAGAAGTCGCGGTTTATGGAGGAAAATTTTTGAACTTTCATTTGATTTTTCATTAGCATTACTTTTCTCAAAAGTAAAGAATTGATTTTTCATTACCATTACTTTTCTCAAAAGTAATGAATTGAATTTTCATTAGCATTATACAGGGGTGGACAAAAGTATTTACACAACGTGCATTTTTAGCATGTTGCACAATCGGAGCCCTGTATCTCTGGCGGGGAAGGGGCAAGGGGGAAAAAAACTTTGTTGTTGCAAAGATTGGTCTGTGCAGAACAACATGCAAAAGGAATCATAAAAATAACTGTTCATGGTCTAAAAATAGACGCAATTGAACGCATGGCTCTCACTTGACAAAAGTATTTACACACTTTTTTCTCTCGCCAGTATTTACACACAGTCATTTTAAATGATTTTTAAGCGTTTTATTTTATTTTAACTAAATTTTTTTAATAATATGATTAAACCAACTCATATATAATTTCTCTGCCTTTGGCATCCTTGAAAGATTAAGATTAAGATTTAATTTTGACCAATTTTCCTTAAATTTTCTGATTATTTCAACTTTTTACGAAAGCCCTTACACTTTCGATGTTTTTATGATTTTCAGCCACAAAACGTGTACAAATAAAGCCTGGGTGGGGTTTTTAGGTTATGTTACATTTTAACCGTTTTTTATACTTTTACTTAATTTTTTTTTAACTTTTACCGTCTTGTTTGATTACTGACTAAATGACCAACAAAATGAGGCATCAGTTATTAAAATCGAACAAAGGTTACCCGAAATACGGACGAAGTTGTATGCCAATGTGTTACCAGTTTAGTGCTAAACAAGGCGTGCATACAAATTTTCATAGAAACATAATTTATTAGCAACTTAGCAATGACTTGATTACCAATTCCGTCCATATCTCAAGTAATCTTCGTTCGATTTCAATGACTGATACCTCATTTTGTTGGTCATTTAGTCAGTAATCAAAGAAGCATAAACAAATTTAAAAAAATTAAGGTTTAGTATACAAATCTGTAAAAAAGTAACATAACTTAAAAGATCAAACAATATTATTCAGATAAGGCACAGATCCCTACTCTCTGAACGGCAGTTTTTTATAAACGCAATAAGGTTATGGAACCAACTTCCAAACTCCCTAAAAAGTATGAGCAGTGCAGCGCAGCTTAAGCAAAAACTAATTACACACTTAAAAGGTTTAAATATATCATAAAACAAAGCGACCCTAACTTAAGCTTTAATATAAGTATAATTTAAATTAGTTTTAGTTCTTAATTTAAAAAATGATTACAAATTAACTTGTCCTGTGACTAGCGCATTAAATTATAAGTTTTATACTTGTAGCGTTAGGAATAACTTTAAATAAAATTAAAAATTAAATAAAAAAAAAAAAAAAAAAAAACCCACATAAAGATTGAGCATTTTATCTGTCTTTCTTTGAACACGTATTATGGCTTTAAATCATCTAAACATTATCGAAAGTGTAAAGGCTTTCGTTAGAAGTAGAAAAATTAAGGAAATTTAAGGGAATTTGGTCCAAATCCATCTTAAGTTTGAGCACAACTTAGTCCTGTTTATACCAGCAAGGATCAAAGATTTCAAGGATGCCAAAGGCGGAGAAATTAGGTAATAGTTGGTTAAATCATATTTAAAAAATTTTTTTTTTTAATTAAATAAAATACTCAAAAACCAATTAAATTGTCTGTGTGTAAATACTTTTGACACGTAAAAAAGTGTGCAAATACTTTTGTCAAGTGAGAGCCATGCGTTCAATTGCGTCTATTTTTCGACCATGAACGTTATTTTTATTATTCCTTTTTTATTATTCCTTTGCAAAAAAAGTTGTTCTGCCCTTGCCCCTTCCCCACCAAAACTACAGGGCCTCTTTTGTGCAACATGCTAAAAATGCACGTTGTGTAAAAACTTTTGACCACCTCTGTATTGTGTTCGGACGAAAGCGAAACGGTTTTATTTGATGGCACAGAGTTTAAAAATAATGTTTGTCGTCCACCAAACACAAAATACAACTTAATACTTACCGAAAAAAAAAAAATTAAAGCATTATGGTCGTTCGACAGGGCAGCCAACAAGGATTTAAGCAAGCTTCAATTACACTGGTCAACACTAAAAAAAAAACACGGATCATTTGCACTTTTTCATAGCATTTGAGTTCTCCTGAGTTCAAGTCCCACACAAAATTATTTTTCATCACCTATAGGTTCCGCGGTATTGCGAAGAATAGAAAAGTAGCATGTTGGACGACATTTTTAATTATGTCGCCTATTCCAAAGCAACCGTGATATTTTTAGCTGGATTATACACTCAAAACACCACTGCATTGAACAAAATTTATTCCCTGCTTGAGTATTTGTCCATTCCGTTGGAATAAGTCGTCAAAGTTGAAATCTCATATTTTACTCAAGTTTTTGTCGCATTCAAGGGCCTTTTAAAAATTAACCTAAAATGTTAAAAAAAATTTTTTACCTCGAATCTGTAGCCTTATGTTCGCTTCAATTTTGGTTTTTATGCCTATCGAGATAATATTTTATTGGAATTCTTATAGCAATAAAAGTAAATTTTTTTACTTTTCTGCTACTACATTTTCTCCCATTTTTGGTCCATTAAAAAAAATAATATAAGCATGTGTGTTTAAGATTGCCATGACTTTTCAAAAATTGGGAGAAAATAAAGTAGTAGAAATAGTAAAAAAAGCTAACCTTAATTGCTATTAGAATTCCAATAAAATATTATCACGAATATGCACAAAAACCAAAATTGAAGCGAACATAGGGCTACAAATTCTAGGTAAAATAAAATGTTTTACCGTTTTAGCTACATTTTTAACAGGGTGGTGAATGTGACAAAAAATTGACTTGTACGAGAGATTTCAACTTTGACGTCTTATTTCAAAGGCACGGACAAATGTTTAAGCCGGGTACAATTTTTGTTCAGTGTAGTTGTGTTTTGAGCGTATAATCTAGCTAAAAATATCACGGTAACTTCTTCGGCATAGGCAACACAATTTAAATTGTCGTCCAACATGCGACTTTTCTATTCTTCGCTATACCGCGGAACCTATAGGTGATGGAAAATAATTTTGTGTGATACGTGTTTTTTTTAGTATCGCCCTGTGTAATCGAGAAAAGAATTAAAAATTTTAATAGGTAATTCCCAACATATTTGAAATTAAAATACTTTATATGGAAGCCCAAGCTGTGTGGCACATTACTATATTTAGCCTTATTGGCATTGATTCCGCAAATGTTGTTGTTGTTCCCGGCGATATTTTACATCACCCCTTATAAGAGGCACTTTTGTGTGTTTTTTGTTAAAAACATGATGATTTAACATTATTTTTTAAAAATTATATTATACTTTAGAGATCGGTGATGTCGGCAGACAGATTTGACAAAATCAAAGCTTGGGGATACTTGTAGACGATCCAAAACTGCATGAAAACTGTCTTATGCCTCGCAATAATGTATTGGTGAAAGGGGAAACAATTTTTTTGTTAAATATCTACAGCTGTGTTCAATGAAATAGCAGTGCCGCACCTCACCTTTTTAAAAACTGTTTTTGAAACAATTTCGGTTTTCCAAGTTAAACAAGTGATGCCTTTTTGGAAGGCCCGGAGTGTAAGCATTTTAATAATAGGTACCCTTCAAAATTGCTTTTCATAAAAATAGTAGTGCTGGGAGCAGGGTCATCAAAAAGAAGAAAAAACTAAACAAAATTAAAAAGCAAGGACGCAATAATTAAGTTCGCTCTGTTTATCAATCGTGTTGATTAACATAATTTTTGGAAATTTTTTAAATTTATCTTTAAAAATGGTAAAGTAAAATACTACTCGGTGGAGAAGAAAAATCTGATAGTCAGTGTAGAAATCAAGGAAAAACGTATAAAGAGATTAAAAATATAGTTGAATGCAGTTTTACAATGATATTTAATGCTGAAAACTATAAAAAGAATGAAGAGAATCGAGGTCGTGGGCGAAAATCAATTGTTTTAAATGATAGAAGTAGTGTGAGGTGAAGCACGATAAAGCTGTTAAAATCGACTTAAATTATAAAATCTGTTTTGAATCTGTTGATCAGTTGTGTGAAAGATGGATGTTTACTCTCTTAACATAATCGCAATGCAAAAAGTCCCAGGAAATAACTCCTCTTCACTCAAATGATCCAATTTCTTTAATTGAAGCTTGCTGAAATCCATGTTGACTGGCCTGTCGAAAAGTGGCCAACTATATTGTGTTTGGACAATAGCGAAATGGTTTCATTTTATGGCACAGGGTTTAAAAATAATGTTTGTCGTCCACCAAACACAAAATACAACTTTATACTTAAAAAAAAAAAAAAAAATTAAAGCATTGTGGTCGTTCGACAGGGCAGCCAACAAGGATTTAAGCAAGCTTCAATAAAAGAAATTGGATCACTTGAGTGAAGAGGAGTTGTTTCCTGGGACTTTTTGCATTGCGATTATTTTAAGAGAGTAAACATCCATCTTTCACACAACTGATCAACAGATTCAAAACAGATTTTATAATTTAAGTCGATTTTAACAGCTTTATCGTGCTTCACCTCACACTACTTCTATCATTTAAAACAATTGATTTTCGCCCACGACCTCGATTCTCTTCATTCTTTTATAGTTTTCAGCATTAAATATCATTGTAAAACTGCATTCAACTATATTTTTAATCTCTTTATACGTTTTTCCTTGATTTCTACACTGACTATCAGATTTTTCTTCTCCACCGAGTAGTATTTTACTTTACCATTTTTAAAGATAAATTTAAAAATTTCCAAAAATTATGTTAATCAACACGATTGATAAACAGAGCGAACTTAATTATTGCGTCCTTGCTTTTTAATTTTGTTTAGTTTTTTCTTATTTTTGATGACCCTGCTCCCAGCACTACTATTTTTATGAAAAGCAATTTTGAAGGGTACCTATGTATTATTAAAATGCTTACACTCCGGGCCTTCCAAAAAGGCATCACTTGTTTAACTTGGAAAACCGAAATTGTTTCAAAAACAGTTTTTAAAAAGGTGAGGTGCGGCACTGCTATTTCATTGAACACAGCTGTAGATATTTAACAAAAAAATTGTTTCCCTTTCACCAATACATTATTGCGAGGCATAAGACAGTTTTCATGCAGTTTTGGATCGTCTACAAGTATCCCCAAGCTTTGATTTTGTCAAATCTGTCTGCCGACATCACCGATCTCTAAAGTATAATATAATTTTTAAAAAATAATGTTAAATCATCATGTTTTTAACAAAAAACACACAAAAGTGCCTCTTATAAGGGGTGATGTAAAATATCGCCGGGAACAACAACAACATTAGCGGAATCAATGCCAATTAGGCTAAATATAGTAATGTGCTAGACAGCTTGGGCTTCCATATAAAATTTCAATTTCAAATATGTTGGGAATTATTAAATTTCTTAATACTTTTCTTGCCTGTCCGATTGAGTTGCGCTTTAAATATAGAGGTTTTTTAGTTTTTTTTTATATATTAAGAGTTAACAGTGGAAAGTTTAAATTATTTTTTAAGTTTTAAACGTATTTTTGTATGATTTTAGAGCTTTGTCAAGAAAAAAAAATGGAGTGCAACGGAAATTCAGGTAAGTACATGAATTATAAACACACAAATAAAAAGAAATCAAGTCAATGATTTATTTTTTAATCAAGTCAATGATTTATTTTTATTTGTGTGTTTTTTAAACGAATTAAATATTTTCATCAAGCTCAAAACTTGTTTCAATAATTTATTTTATTTTCTATTTAAAAAAAAACGTAAAACTATAAAATTTATTAAAATGTTTCTTTGTAATTTGTAAAATAAAAAAAAAAAACAAAGTTTTGTAAATTTACTGTTCATCCTATTTTTAAATTTTTAAAACCATCAAATATTTAGTTGTGTCAATGAAAAAATGTAATACATGAACAAAACAACTGAGTATACAAAAACAGTATATATGAGCCCATGATTTTGAAAGTGGTCTAAGTCAAATTTTTTTTTTTTATATTTTTTTTTCTTCAGATTATGTTATTTTATTAAGTTTTGACCAGAGCTCGCACAAAAAGGTCGACCGTTTTGATCATAAGAATTGTTTCGGAGAGAGAGCGGAATAAAATTCTGAAAAGGGTCTCTCTCGCAGACGTTTTAGCTTTTTGCTTTGCTTGCGATTCAGCTCGATCATGGTGAAACTATATAGGTGGTCTCGTCGCGTGAGCTGCCCTCTTTTGAGGACGTTATTTGTGCTAGTCGTTTGTCAAACGTTGTCGAAAGAGGTTGTGTAGCGCATTTTTCTTCGTTGTCTTCTTCTTTCTTGAAAGAAATACTATTTCTATCTCTTTCTAGCGCTTGTCTCTCTGAGAGCGGAGAGAGAGTGCTGAAAAATAACGTCCTCGGCAGAGCTGACGAGACCACCTTGTATAGTTTCACCATGGTCTGGCCTGAACTGCTGGTGAGATCCTAGGCATGTGCGCTGCCGCCTGTGGTCTCTCGCCGTCGAGGGATCTATCCTCGAAAAGTCTTGCGACTCCGGTTGCAGGGATATCCTGCGGGATTTTCTTAAGTTGATTTTGCTTCTTCATGTGGTCCCACGAGCTGCGGAGAAGTATAAGGTCCGCCCGGGCAGAGATCCGCCGTACCCGGGTAAGGCGCAGTTAGGACAAACGGTCGCCACTTGTCTGAGCCCTCCGTTTGCGACTGGGCTATTTGTTGACTCGGGCCCCCAGCCAGGCTGACTATCGGCACGGGTCGGATGACACCTTAGTCCGGCACCGAGGTGAGATGTGAGGGATAGGATGGTGGTAGGTGGTTGTGAGGGAGGGGGTGTGTAAGGCTACGGTGATAAGACGGCCAAACAAGCGTCTTGTCGGTATACCTCGTAGGTATACCCGCTGTTTGTCCGGGGTTGCTTATTCGCTTACGCTTATTCGCAACTAACCTTCCCGGAAGGCCGTTCGCTTTCCGCAACCTGCGACCCGCCTGGTGGCCCCAGCTAAGCTTCCCTTCGAACCATCTCACCAGTTCTTGAGGACCAAGAAGTAATGGGTTTTAGATGACAAGGAAAAAATCAAATTTAAACTACTGATACTCAGAAATTTTCACACGAATGGGCTTGCGTGAACGTGTCGCTGTTGCTCCACGCAACGAGTTGACTTGCAGAAAGATGATCGAAACAGAATTCGTTTGCACATTCTTATTGTATCCGATCGGGGCGCAAGAATAAACAGGCATGAACGTGTCGCAACGCTCACGCAGAAATTGAAGCGCAGACACACAGATGATGAATTATGCGACTTGCTGCTTATTGATGAAGAGGTATATGAAGAGGGAAGACGCACGGTTTAGCTGTGCGCGGAAAACTGCTTCTTTTTTGCAGAAGTTCCACGAGGGAGACGCACAATTCCTTATGCACGACGAAATACTCTTTGCGTTTGGCAGGAAAAAAAAGCAAGAGACACAGCGTTCTGGTCCGGGCTGAGTTCGTAGAATTCGCACTCGCAACAAGGAATCACGTGTTTGCGAATCGCAGGCGGAAGAAGAAGATGCGAAATTTTCAGTTCAACGGCGAACGGCGTCTCGCTGTCGGCAACGGGAAGAACAAGATCCGCTTTGATCGCGAGAATCCTAGCACAAAACTTTTAAATTAGTCGATCCTACTAGACACGTGGGTTCGACCTTTTCTACTTACAGAAAATTCCGGGAATTCGAACTATGGAGCAGCAATCCGATTGCTCGGGGTGATTTCACTGGCTAGATTCACAGTTATTTTGGCCACGAGGCGTGCCAAAGCCTGGGCTGGGCAAAGAAAATGGTCTCCACGTGTTCCAATCTTTTATTTTAGCTTATAAAACACAAGTGGGACGCCAGATACTGATTTTGGGGAAAAGCACTTAGAATTTGCTGATATTGTACACAAATAATCTTACCACAATATCGGGCACAATATTAACTATGCAAAACAGCAAACTCTTCTCGGGAATGGACAGCGTGGTTAAATGATGCACACGGATTTATTTTCCCGGTTTTTAGGGAGCGAACGAACCGTACTCGACAGAACTATCCAGAAAAGAGAAAGAAGATAGCGGAAACGACGCTGATCAGGCTAGTGTGGACATAGTTTGTAAAAATCCACGGGGGGGAGGGAAAAAAGTATTGCAATTTGCCAGGATCGGATCCTCGCTTAGCGAAGGGTTGTAAAATGTATGCGCACTGCGAAACACTTTGTTATGAGAGCATAGAGTTGCCGGTCTGGAAAAATATCTTGACTCACACATTATCTTTATTAGAAAAAGACTAACTGTATGTTACAAAATTGGTCAGCATGAAACCTCGGTTTGCGTCTTAGAATTTACTGTTAGTGCATTAGGTGACGTAATCTTCTTTGTTTATGTATACATAATTCGGTCTTATTATATTTTGCGATCTTATTGGATTTTCACGTTTATGGAATTACGTCATTGTTGACGTTCGGACTTAATCAATTTTCTTTGTTTGTTTGCATTGCGGGATCTCGGGATATTTTTTATGTGTCTCCGCTTTTTCTTTTTTTTTTCTTCCCTCCCGATGAACGTGCGGTGGAATTTACGGATGGAATTGGGCCGTGGTGAAATTCAATCTCAGCGCTAACTAAGTGCAAACTGCATTCCAAGGGTCATTGCCATGCACCTAGAGTTGGTCTTGATATTCGGTGACACCTAGTGTAAATCGAGTAGAGCGTCAGAATTTACAGACACGGGCATTGCATAAACGGTCTGTAGTTGGTTTTCGGGTATTTTTCTGCGAATTGTAAAATTTGGTAGTTGGAATGCGAAACTGGTGAAATAAGCTTGACTTGTGAAATTCTTTTTGGCGATCATGTGGTGCGCTGATTTACCCCGCCCCAAAGGCGTACGTAACATATATTTAATGGTTTATAGTTAATCTTTCCTTAAAAAGTTATATTAATATATTTGTTACTAAGCTAAAGCTAAGCAAACATTTAATTAACTTAAGGGGTTAGGTACATAGGTTTCGCAAAAAACTATTTTTCTTAATGTCTCATAAATAAGTACAGAATTTCAAAAATATTGTCCCAAAGTTTTAAGTCAATCCGAATAATAGTTTCGGAGATACAGTCCTAAGAATGTGCGCGCACAAGGTCAAGTGCACTGCTTATCAAAACTTTAAATGCGTTTTTCTCAAAACTGTTTTTCCAAAGTCGGTTGTCAAAATTTCTCGGAAACTACTCAACCGATCTTGATGAAATTTTGCACAGGCCTTCGAGATACGATTATCTCGTACTTGAACGAAGGATTTTTTTTCGTTGACAACAACTATTAAAAAATAAAAATTTTAAGAAACTTCACAAAATTTTGTTTTTTTTTTTTCAAAAAAGTGTTCCAAAAATCAAATTTTCACATTTTTTGGTTTTCTTTCGTTCAGATACGAGTTTTTTTCTGTACTAAAAGAAAAAATTTGATTTTTCATTTCAAATAATTCTTGTCAGCACGACAACGCGAACGCACCTTTTTTCCGAGGGGTCACCGGAAATGTCGTCACAATGGCTGACCGATTCTAATATGTATGTGCAAGAAACTTAAAAGTTACTATAAAATATTTAATTCCTTATATTAAAAAAAAATTTTGAAAATGTGTTTTTTTTGCCCAGGAAACCCAACTAGCCCCTTAATATAATGGAGGATAATATTGATACCTTCTTTTAAAAGAAAATTCTTATACTTATGTACCAGTTTTTCATTTTATTTTCTAGGAAAGTCTGCCCCGGAGTACGAGACACCCCACCGTAAGTGCATTTTTTCTATTAAAATTTATTGCAACAATATTCATATTTTTATTTGCGATACTCGAAGAGTAAGCAAATACTGTAAACGATCAAATGTCTGTCTGTCTGTCCGTCCGTCCGTCCGTCCGTCCGTCCGTCTGTCCGCACAAACATCGAGATCTCGGGAACTATTAGAGCTAGAACCACCAAATTTTGCACACAGACTTCTATGAGCAAGGCGCAGATCAAGTTTGTTTCAAAACCTGACCACGCCCCTTTTTACGCCCACAAACCGGAAACTCTGTGGTGTCCACATTTTTAGTGCTAGAGAAAAGTGGCCCTTACAAATGTTGTTCGTGTTGAAAATATCTACCTAAATATCTAAAAATTTTTAAAATCTGACCATTTTCAAGAAATTGTGTATACAACTGCGTTGAAAATTTTTATTGCGCTCAAAAGTAGGCAAAACAATTTTTTTTTAAGAGAGGGCGCTTAAAACTGATTGCGCATGAAAGTAGGCTACACATTATTGAAGAGGGCTAGCTAACTGTTTTTAAAGAGGGCAATGAGTATAGCAAATTTTATAGTCGGGAAACCCGACTATAGCGTTCTTTCTTGTTATTTATGGGTTTTATACACTTGTTTATTTTATTTTCTAAAAGTAGGTACATATCCTAGAGAATGTTTATCCAAAAAATCATGAAGATCTGAACAGTAGAACCAGTTTGATAGCTACTGATAGCGCGCTATCTGCAACTGCGAGTCATCCGCAAGTCACGCTTTACACGCGGTTAACTTGAAACTTTATTTTTCAAAAAATGCGGTTGCGGTGAGCACAGTTTCTCAAAAGCTAAGTCTTAAAAAGATAAGTCTTTTTTTTCTTGCTGCAATTACCGAAAGCTCAGACGTTCGAAAACCAAACCTTCCAGAAAAATTATCAACATTTTTAAAAAAAGGTAATTCTCCAAAATCCTTCGTTCACTCAGAGGCTATTATTTTTGTGAATAAGCGTGCCAAAATTCAGACTGATCGGGTTGACGGCTTTTGAGAAACTGTGCTAACCGCAACCGCATTTTTTGAAAAATAAAGTTTCAAGTGAACCGCGTGTAAAGCGCAGTTGCAGATAGCGCGCTATCAGTAGCTACCAAACTGGTTCTACTGTTCAGATCTTCATGATTTTTTGAAAAAACATTCTCTAGGATATTTACTTTTAGAAAAAGCAATACGAATTTTTTGGTTTTTTTCGACAAACACAAGTGTATATAACCCCTTAAAACAAACATTTTTCAGGTCACCAGGGAGTCTTCGAAAAAATTTTAAAGGCGTTGGAGGACATCCAAAGAAGGGAAGAAGCGACGGAAAAGGAGTTGGAAGAGAACCGAAAAAGGCAGGAAAGGATGTTAAAAGAGTTGGATGAGGGCAGGCAGCGGGATGCAGCTACCCAAAAGCTGGTTCAAACGCTGGCAGCGGAGGTGAAAGTGCTTCGGGGTGAAGTGAGGAGGCTTAGGGCCCCAACACAGGAGCTGGAGGTTCCGCTGCCACAATTACCTTACGAACACCTTCCGGAGTTCCAAAACTTCGACAGGCAACTGTCGACTGATGAAATCATGCGGAGAGATCTGGTAAATAATATACATTTAATAAGCAGTTTACAGTGGGCAAATAAATTAATTTTTCTTTCTCTTGCAGAAAATCAGGCTGAATGTTGTTGGGGGAATCGATGTCCCATCGTTCACCAGGTCGGCGATTAGGGTCGTTATACACGACCACCTGGCAATGAAGATAAGTTGGCGTGGAACGCCGGAGAAGCCCAGCGTCCAAAAATTCGAAACGTATACATTTATAAAAGGTAACGTACACAAGTTAATACAAATTTATAACAAAAAAATTATGTTTTATTTTTTTGTAGACTTAGTGATCAAAAAATTTCCCAACGCGACCGAAGTGGATGTTAACAAACATATCCAGCAGCACTTCTTGCACGCAAAGGATCGAGTGGTCAAAAAGCAAAGAAATTAACTGAAATCTGCTGGGCTTCTCCGGCGTTCCACGCCAACATATCTTCATTGCCAGGTGGTCGCTTATAACGACCCTAATCGCCGACCTGGTGAACGATGGGACATCGATTCCCCCAACAACTTTTAGCCTGATTTTTTGCAAGAGAAAAAAAAAAAGACCCAGCAGGTTCTTGGCGAGAAGTGCTGCTGAGTGTTTCTTCCCTTCTACGGCCGCCATGGTGAAGAAGCTCCTCAACTTCGTGACTGGACGCAATGAAATGTACGCCGAGAAGGTGGCCACCCGTGGACTCTGCGCCATCGCCCAGGTCTCTGCGCTACATGCTCACCGGAGGACTGGCTGTCCGTCGTGCTTGCTACCGAGTTCTGCGCTTCATCATGGAGTCCGGCACCAAGGGCTGCGAGGTCTTCGTCTCCGGCAAGCTGCGCGGTCAGCGTGCCAAGTCGATGAAGTTCGTCGATGGCCTGATGATCCACTCGGGAGATCCGTGCAACGACTACGTGGAGACTGCCAATCGTCATGTGCTGCTCCGCCAGGGAGTGCTCGGCATCAAGGTCAAGATCATGCTGCCCTACGATCCCAAGAACAAGATCGGCCCCAAGAAGCCGCTGCCCGATAACGTGTCCGAGGTGGAGCCCAAGAAGGAGAAGATCTACGAGACGCCTGAGATGGAGTGCAACATCCCGCCGCCCAGCAAGCCCCTGGACGATCTGTCCGAAGCGAAAGTTTTGTAAACTAGTTTTACTGTTCATCCAATTCGTGTCCGACGGCATCTGCAAGGCTGAGCTGAACGAGTTACTGACTCGCGAGCTGGCCGAGGATGGCTACTCCGGCGTGGAGGTGCGTGTGACTTCCTCCCGCACCGAGATTATCATCATGGCCTTCTTCATATACCAGATCTCTCCGCATTATTTCATCAGTCAACAGTTGCCTGTCGAAGTTCAGGAACTCCGGAAGGTGTTCGTATGGCAATTGTGGCAGCGGAACCTCCAGCTCCTGTGTTGGGGCCCTAAGCCTCCTCACTTCACCCCGAAGCACTTTCACCTCCTCTGCCAGCGTGTGAACCAGCTTTTGGGTAGCTGAATCCCACTGCCTGCCCTCATCCAACTCTTTTAAAATCTTTTACTGCCTTCTTCGGCTCTTATCCAACTCCTTTACCATCGCTTCTTCCCTTCTTCGGCCGCCATGGTGCAGAAGCTTCTCAACTTCGTGACTAGACGCATTGAACTGTACGCCGAGAAGGTGGCCACCCGTGGACTCTGCGCCATCGCCCAGGTCTCTGCGCTACATGCTCACCGGAGGACTGGCTGTCCGTCGTGCTTGCTACAGAGTGCTGCGCTTCATCATGGAGTCCGGCACCAAGGGCTGCGAGGTCGTCGTCTCCGGCAAGCTGCGCGGTCAGCGTGCCAAGTCGATGAAGTTCGTCGATGGCCTGATGATCCACTCGGGAGATCCGTGCAACGACTACGTGGAGACTGCCAATCGTCATGTGCTGCTCCGCCAGGGAGTGCTCGGCATCAAGGTCAAGATCATGCTGCCCTACGATCCCAAGAACAAGATCGGCCCCAAGAAGCCGCTGCCCGATAACGTGTCCGAGGTGGAGCCCAAGAAGGAGAAGATCTATGAGACGCCCGAGATGGAGTGCAACATCCCGCCGCCCAGCAAGCCCCTGGACGATCAGTCAGAAGCGAAAGTTTTGTAAACTAGTTTTACTGTTCATCCAATTCGTGTCCGACGGCATCTGCAAGGCTGAGCTGAACGAGTTCCTGACTCGCGAGCTGGCCGAGGATGGCTACTCCGGCGTGGAGGTGCGTGTGACTTCCTCCCGCACCGAGATTATCATCATGGCCTTCTTCATATACCAGATCTCTCCGCATTATTTCATCAGTCAACAGTTGCCTGTCGAAGTTCAGGAACTCCGGAAGGTGTTCGTATGGCAATTGTGGCAGCGGAACCTCCAGCTCCTGTGTTGGGGCCCTAAGCCTCCTCACTTCACCCCGAAGCACTTTCACCTCCTCTGCCAGCGTGTGAACCAGCTTTTGGGTAGCTAAATCCCACTGCCTGCCCTCATCCAACTCTTTTAAAATCTTTTACTGCCTTCTTCGGCTCTCATCCAACTCCTTTACCATCGCTTCTTCCCTTCTTCGGCCGCCATGGTGCAGAAGCTCCTCAACTTCGTGACTAGACTCTGGACTAGACCGTGGACTCTGCGCCATCGCCCAGGTCTCTGCGCTACATGTTCACCGGAGGACTGGCTGTCCGTCGTGCTTGCTACAGAGTGCTGCGCTTCATCATGGAGTCCGGCACCAAGGGCTGCGAGGTCTTCGTCTCCGGCAAGCTGCGCGGTCAGCGTGCCAAGTCGATGAAGTTCGTCGATGGCCTGATGATCCACTCGGGAGATCCGTGCAACGACTACGTGGAGACTGCCAATCGTCATGTGCTGCTCCGCCAGGGATTGCTCGGCATCAAGGTCAAGATCATGCTGCCCTACGATCCCAAGAACAAGATCGGCACCAAGAAGCCGCTGCCCGACAACGTGTCCGAGGTGGAGCCCAAGAAGGAGAAGATCTACGAGACGCCCGAGATGGAGTACAAGATTTCGCCGCCCAGCAAGCAAGACGATCTGCCCGAAGCGAAAGATTTGTAAAAGGTCCATACATTTTGTAAAGGTTCATCCAATGAGCGACTAGCTAAAGAGTTGCCCTCAAAAACAAACGACAGAATAAATATTCATTTTAGATTGAAAACATTTTCTCGTTTTATAATTTCCAATTGGAAAAGGCTCTTTTGGTTAACTGCAGGAAGTGTCGCGCAAGTCCCTCCAAACTTGATTTTTTGTTCTAGATCAAAAATTAAGGGCGTTAGCTGTCCGGCCATGGACCCCCTTCAACAAAAAAGGGCCTACGAAGAAATGCTGCAAAGCCGCCATTTTGTTTTCGATTTATTCGAAAAAATTTTTGTACTTCGCATCTAATATTATAAAACCTACTTTACAAATTTTTGATTGGCTTTTTCGTTTGGCCAAAAAAAATTCCAGAAAATCCGTTTTTTTCCCCAGTTACTCAGATGTCCCCCCTTAAAGCAAAAGGGCGTATTACAAAGTACTAAAATAAATTAAAAAACAAAATTAACATTATTTTGATACAAAATATATATTATATTATAGAAAATTAAGTAAACTTTTGGAAAAAAAATCATTAGTTGTTGAGTATATGCACTTTAATAATTATTATAATTTTTGTTTCTTAAACTAGTCATAATAATAAAAAGTCGCCAAAATTGCTAAGGGTCTGTAAAAAAAAACTTTTTCTAAAAAACTAACAATCATAAAATAAAAATTGCAATGCACTTTAAGGGGAGGTTCTCCTTCATTTTGTCGAAATGAGAGCAAAGTTTGAGAATTTTTTGTGGCAAGACGGAAGATACGAACTTCCGGTTTTGAGCATTAATTGTCTTTTTTATTGTACAATTCTAAGATAATTTTAATTTTTGGAAAAACAAAATGGCGGCCTCAAAATGGCGGCTTTGGTCGGCCTCTGCACACCCAATATTCACGGCTCCCGCCTCTTGTATTAAACTGAAATGAAAATTTTTATTATTTTCTTAAAATTTATGAAATTCTTCGTGTTTTGAACTAAACTTCCATGAGTTTTGACAAAAAATTGACTGTTTTGAGAACGTTTTCAAAAAAATTTTTTTAACACTTTTTGTGATTTAATATTGTTATACAATTAAAATTTAATAATTTTTTATGAGAATTGTTAGTTTAAGTCATACAAAAAAGTATCTTCTATCAAACAAACGTGAAATGAAAGTAATCGGACCAATAGCTCAAAACCAATCCATGAATTTCTGACGGAAAACATGCTTTTAAAGTTTTTGGAACGACCCTCAGCGCGCGCGTCATGGGTGCGTTTAAAACTCTCTAATTCTGTAAATATTGATCGGATTGAGAGTGACTTCCGCCTTAACACTTCCAGAAGTGACTTCGCCGCGACACTTCCAAAAGTGACTTCCGCCGCGACACTTCCAGAAGTGCCTTCCGCTGCGACACTTCCAGAACTGACTTCCGCCGCGACACTTCCAGAAGTGCCTTCCGCCGCGACACTTCCAGAACTGACTTCCGCCGCGACACTTCCAGAAAAAGACTTCCGCGGCGACACTTCCAGAAGTGTCTTCCGCCGCGACACTTCCAGAAGTGACTTCCGCCGCGATACTTCCAGAAGTGATTTCCGCCGCGACACTTACAAAAGTGACTTCCGCCGCGACACTTCCAGAACTGACTTCCGCCGCGACACTTCCAGAACTGACTTCCGCCGCGACACTTCCAGAACTGACTTCCGCCGCGACACTTCCAGAAGTGTCTTCCGCCGCGACACTTCCAGAAGTGACTTCCGCCACAACAATTCCAGAAGAAGACTTTCGCGGCGACACTTCCAGAAGTGTCTTCCGCCTCGACACTTCCAGAAGTAACTTCCGCCGCGATACTTCCAGAAGTGTCTTCAGCCGCGACACTTCCAGAAGTGTCTTCCGCCGCGACACTTCCAGAAGTCAATCCCGCGACACTTCCAGAAGTGACTTCCGCCGTGATACTTCCAGAAGTGTCTTCCAGAAGTGGCACTTTCAGAAGATACGCAGAAATCCCTTCCATAAGTGTCTTCCGCCGCGACACTTCCAGAAGTGGCTTCCGCCGCGATACTTCCAGAAATGACTTCCGCCGCGACACTTGCAGAAGTCACTTTTTCGACACTTCCAAAAGTGACTTCCGGCTCGAAACTTCCAGAAGTGTCTTCCGCCGCGACACTTGCAAAAGTGTCTTCCGCCGCGATACTTCCAGAAGTGACTTCCGCCGCGACACTTCCAGAAGTGACTTCCGCCGCGACACTTCGGAAGTGCCTTCTGCCGCGACACTTCTAAGAGTGTCTTCCGCCGCGACACTTGCAAAAGTGTCTTCCGCCGCGATACTTCCAGAAGTGACTTCCGCCGCGACACTTACAGAAGTGACTTCCGCCGCGACACTTCCAGAAGTGACTTCCGCCGCGACAATTCAGAAGTGCCTTCTGCCGCGACACTTCCAAGAGTGACTTCCGCCGCGACACTTCCAGAAGTGACTTCCGCCGCGACACTTCCAGAAGTGACTTCCGCCGCGACACTTCAGAAGTGCCTTCTGCCACGACACTTCCAAGAGTGACTTCCGCGGCGACACTTCCAGAAGTGACTTCCGCCGCAACACTTCCAGAAGTGACTTCCGCCGCGACACTTGCAGAAGTCACTTTTTCGACACTTCCAGAAGTGACTTCCGCCGCGAAACTTCCAGAAGGGTCTTCCGCCGCGACACTTGCAAATGTGTCTTCCGCCGCGATACTTCCAGAAGTGACTTCCGCCGCGACACTTACAGTAGTGACTTCCGCCGCGACACTTCCAGAAGTGACTTCCGCCGCGACACTTCGGAAGTGCCTTCTGCCGCGACACTTCCAAGAGTGACTTCCGCCGCGACACTTCCAGAAGTGACTTCCGCCGCGACACTTCCAGAAGTGACTTCCGCCGCGACACTTCAGAAGTGCCTTCTGCCGCGACACTTCCAAGAGTGACTTCCGCCGCGACACTTTCAGAAGTGACTTCCGCCGCGACACTTTCAGAAGTGACTTCCGCCGCGACACTTACAGAAGTGTCTTCCGCCGCGACACTTCCAGAAGTGACTTCCGCCGCGACACTTCGGAAGTGCCTTCTGCCGCGACACTTCCAAGAGTGACTTCCGCCGCGACACTTCCAGAAGTGACTTCCGCCGCGACACTTCCAGAAGTGACTTCCGCCGCGACACTTCAGAAGTGCCTTCTGCCGCGACACTTCCAGTGACTTCTGGAAGTGACTTCTGGAAGTGTCGCGGCGGAAGACACTTCTGGAAGTATCGCGGCGGAAGACACATTTGCAAGTGTCGCGGCGGAAGACACTTCTGGAAAGGTCTTCTGCGTAACTTCTGAAAGTGTTGCGGAAGCCACTTCTGGAAGACACATCTGGAAGTATCGCGGCGAAAGTCACTTCAGGAAGTGTTGCAGCGGAAGTCACTTCTGAAAGTGTCGCGGCGGAAGGCACTTCTGGAAGTGTCGCAGCGGAAGACGCTTTTGAAAGTGTCGCGGCGGAAGTCACTTCTGGAAGTGTCGCGGCGGAAGGCACTTCTGGAAGTGTCGCGGCGAAAGTCACTTCTGGAAGTATCGCGGAAGGGACTTCTGGAAGTGTCGCGTTCCAGAAGTCACTTCTGGAAGTATCGCGGCGGAAGTCACTTCTGGAAGTGTCGCGGCGGAAGACACTTTTGGAAGTGTCGCGGCGGAAGACACTTCTGGAAGTGTCGCGGAAGTCACTTCTGGAAGTGTCGCGAAAGTCACTTCTGAAAGTGTCGCGAAAGTCACTTCTGAAAGTGTCGCGAAAGTCACTTCTGGAAGTGTCGCAAAAGTCACTTCTGGAAGTGTCGCGGAAGTCACTTCTAGAAGTGTCGCGGAAGTCACTTCTGGAAGTGTCGCGGAAGTCACTTCTGGAAGTGTCGCGGAAGTCACTTCTGGAAGTGTCGCGGAAGTCACTTCTGGAAGTGTCGCAAAAGTCACTTCTGGAAGTGTCGCGGAAATCACTTCTAGAAGTGTCTCGGAAATCACTTCTGGAAGTGTCGCGGAAGTCACTTCTGGAAGTGTCGCGGAAGTCACTTCTGGAAGTGTCGCGGCGGAAGACACTTCTGGAAGTGTCGCGGAAGTCACTTCTGGAAGTGTCGCGAAAGTCACTTCTGGAAGTGTCGCGGAAGTCACTTCTAGAAGTGTCGCGGAAGTCACTTCTGGAAGTGTCGCGGAAGTCACTTCTGGAAGTGTCGCAAAAGTCACTTCTGGAAGTGTCGCGGAAGTCACTTCTGGAAGTGTCGCGGAAGTCACTTCTAGAAGTGTCGCGGAAGTCACTTCTGGAAGTGTCGCGGAAGTCACTTCTAGAAGTGTCGCGGAAGTCACTTCTGGAAGTGTCGCGGAAGTCACTTCTGGAAGTGTCGCGGAAGTCACTTCTGGAAGTGTCGCGAAAGTCACTTCTGGAAGTGTCGCGGAAGTCACTTCTGGAAGTGTCGCGGAAGTCACTTCTGGAAGTGTCGCGGAAGTCACTTCTGGAAGTGTCGCGGAAGTCACTTCTGGAAGTGTCGCGGAAGTCACTTCTGGAAGTGTCGCGGAAGTCACTTCTGGAAGTGTCGCGGAAGTCACTTCTGAAAGTGTCGCGGAAGTCACTTCTGGAAGTGTCGCGGAAGTCACTTCTGGAAGTGTCGCGGAAGTTACTTCTAGAAGTGTCGCGGAAGTCACTTCTGGAAGTGTCGCGGAAGTCACTTCTGGAAGTGTCGCGGAAGTCACTTCTAGAAGTGTCGCGGAAGTCACTTCTAGAAGTGTCGCGGAAGTCACTTCTACAAGTGTCGCGGAAGTCACTTCTGGAAGTGTCGCGGAAGTCACTTCTAGAAGTGTCGCGGAAGACACTTCTAGAAGTGTCGCGGAAGTCACTTCTGGAAGTGTCGCGGAAGTCACTTCTGAAAGTGTCGCGGAAGACACTTCTAGAAGTTTCGCGGAAGTCACTTCTGGAAGTGTCGCGGAGGTCACTTCTGGAAGTGTCGCGGAAGACACTTCTAGAAGTTTCGCGGAAGTCACTTCTGGAAGACACTTCTGGAAGTGTCGCGGAAGTCACTTCTGGAAGACACTTCTGGAAGTGTGGCGGCGGAAGTCACTTCTGGAATTATCGCAGCGGAAGTCACTTCTGGAAGTGTCGTGGCGGAAGAAACTTCTGGAAGTGTCGCAGCGGAAGACGCTTCTGAAAGTGTCGCGGCGGAAGTCACTTCTGAAAGTATCGCGGCGGAAGACACTTCTGGAAGGCACTTCTGCGTTACTTCTGAAAGTATCGTGGAAGCCACTTCTGGAAGTATCGCGGCGGAAGTCACTTCTGGAATTATCGCAGCGGAAGTCACTTCTGGAAGTGTCGCGGCGGAAGACACTTCTGGAAGTGTCGCGGCGGAAGACGCTTCTGAAAGTGTCGCGGCGGAAGTCACTTCTGGAAGTGTCGCGGCGGAAGGCACTTCTGGAAGTGTCGCGGCGGAAGTCACTTCTGGAAGTATCGCGGCGGAAGTCACTTCTGGAAGTGTCGCGTTCCAGAAGTCACTTCTGGAATTATCGCAGCGGAAGTCACTTCTGGAAGTGTCGCGGCGGAAGACACTTCTGGAAGTGTCGCGGCGGAAGACGCTTCTGAAAGTGTCGCGGCGGAAGTCACTTCTGGAAGTGTCGCGGCGGAAGGCACTTCTGGAAGTGTCGCGGCGGAAGTCACTTCTGGAAGTATCGCGGCGGAAGTCACTTCTGGAAGTGTCGCGTTCCAGAAGTCACTTCTGGAAGTATCGCGGCGGAAGTCACTTCTGAAAGTGTCGCGGCGGAAGTCACTTCTGGAAGTGTCGCGGCGGAAGACACTTCTGCAAGTGTCACGGCGGAAGACACTTCTGGAAGTATCGCGGCGGAAGTCACTTCTGGAAGTGTCGCGGCGGAAGAAACTTCTGGAAGTGTCGCCGCGGAAGTCTTCTTCTGGAAGTGTCGCTGCGGAAGTCACTTCTGGAAGACTCTTCTGGAAGGCACTTCTGCGTTACTTCTGAAAGTATCGTGGAAGCCACTTCTGGAAGTATCGCGGCGGAAGTCACTTCTGGAAGTGTCGCGGCGGAAGTCACTTCTGAAAGTGTCGCGGCGGAAGACACTTCTGGAAGAGTCGCGGCGGAAGACAATTCTGGAAGTGTCGCGGCGGATGTCACTTCTGGAAGTGTCGCGGCGGAAGTCACTTCTGGAAGTGTCGCGGCGGAAGTCACTTCTAGAAGTATCGCGGCGGAAGACACTTTTGCAAGTGTCGCGGCGGAAGACACTTCTGGAAGTGTCGCGGCGGAAGACAGTTCTGGAAGTATCGCGGCGGAAGTCACTTCTGGAAGTGTCACGGCGGAAATCACTTCTGGAAGTGTCGCGGAAGTGACTTCTGGAAGTGTCGCGGCGAAAGACGCTTCTGGAAGTGTCGCGGCGGAAGATGCTTCTGGAAGTATCGCAGCGGAAGACGCTTCTGGAAGTGTCGCGGCGGAAGTCACTTCTGGAAGTGTCGCGGCGGAAGGCACTTCTGGAAGTGTCGCGGCGGAAGTCACTTCTGGAAGTGTCGCGGCGGAAGTCACTTCTGGAAGTGTCGCGAAAGTCACTTCTGGAAGTGTCAAGGCGGAAATCACTTCACTTGTCGCGGCGTAAGTCACTTCTGGAAGTGTCGCGGCGGAAGGCACTTCTAGAAGTGTCGCGGCGGAAGTCACTTCTGTAAGTGTCGCGGCGGAAGTCACTTCTGTAAGTGTCGCGGCGGAAGACACTTCTGGAAGCGTCGCCGCGAAAGTCTTCTTCTGGAATTGTTGCGGCGGAAGTCACTTCTGGAAGTGTCGCGGCGGAAGACACTTCTGGTAGTGTCGCGGCTGAAGTCATTTCTGGAAGTGTCGCAGAGGAAGTCACTTCTGAAAGTGTCGCGGCGGAAGTCACTTCTGGAAGTGTCGCGGCGGAAGACACTTCTGGAAATGTCGCGGCGGAAGACACTTCTGGAAGTATCTTGGAAGTCACTTCTGGAGGGGACTTCTGCATAACTTCTGAAAGTATCGTGGAAACCACTTCTGGAAGACAATTCTGCAAGTGTCGCGGCGGAAGACACTTCTGGAAGTGTCGCGGCGGAAGTCATTTTTGGAAGTGTCGCGGCGGAAGAAACTTCTGGAAGTGTCGCCGCGGAAGTCTCTTCTGGAAGCGTCGCTGCGAAAGTCACTTCTGCAAGTGTCGCAACGAAAGTCACTTCTGGAAGTGTCGCCGCGGAACCACCGACACCGCAAAGTTATGTCGTTCTAAAATTGTTTGTGCCAATATCTGGCGAATTTGTGTCGCTTTCAGGCGACACAAACTTTTGGTTTATTTTGGAGCAATTTGGCCATTTCCGTCTCCCGATTATTTTTAACTAATCGGTTTTTTGATTGTGTCCTTGGTGTATGACATAAATATGCATGTGGGTAAGTATTCATTTACAATATATACATACACACAAAAAAATAAAGTATGTAAAACTAACGATTTAATGATGAAAACCGCCCCGACCTAGGAAAAATGTTTAGTTTCGTAGGAAATAGTAAAGTCCCTATAAATAGTAGAGTGACTATTTCATAGAAACCATACTATTAAATGGGGAATTAACTATTTTTCCTAGGTCAGGGCGGTTTTCATTATTAAATCGTTGGGTTTACACAGCATAATAGTTGTATAATCAAAAAAAATTGACAATCTTTGTCAAGCGTTTTGTTCGTAATACGAATGGGTACATGATTTGACTCCACTTTTAGCAAGGTTAGTTTATGGTTGGTTTAGTTATTTAGCTTATAATTATTTATTTTATTATATTTTAGTTTATTGTTATTTTGTTTATTATTATTTAGTTTGTTATATTATTGTTATATATGTTATAAAGAAATTATTATTAATAATTACACATCGCATATTAAATTAGAATATATACCTACAAATTCACCTTGTCAACACCAGGAAGTGAACCAGGGACTCAATCGTCGGAAGCGCGCACTCTAACTTCTAGGCTACAGTCGCATGATATATTAAAATAAAAAAAACATTTTAGCAAAAAATATTCTTTAAAACAGCGCAACATTTTTTGGATGGCGAAAGGTTTTGATGATAACTATGAAAATAGTTCACTTACTATATTGGAATTTTACTTATTGCGACAACAAAATACATGAGATATATGAGAATAAAAATATGTTTTTTTACAATTTTAATAGTAGTTTCACTATAAATTTTGCCAAATGGAAAAACAAGAAAATACATAAGAAAACTTAAAATATTTTTTTTTATTATTATTTGCGATACTCGAAGAGTAAGCAAATACTGTAAACGATCAAATGTCTGTCTGTCCGTCTGTCCGTCTGTCCGTCTGTCCGTACAAACATCGAGATCTCGGGAACTATAAGAGCTAGAGCCACCAAATTTTGCACACAGACTTCTGGAAACAAAGCGCAGATCAAGTTTGTTTCAAAACTTGACCACGCCCCTTTTACCGCCCACAAACCGCGAAAATCTGTGGCGCCCTCATTTTTTATGCAATCTTTACGGTTTAAAAAGAAATATAATGATATGTGCACTGTCTTACTACACTCCGAACCATTTTGTGCTCTAATAAATAATAAAGAAGTTATAGAACATTTTGCTATGCCTTATACATATGTAGTTAATGTAGCCCCATAGGTGGCGACTCTATCGTTTTTTTTTTCGTTTTGTTTTTTAGCCCCATAGGTGGCGACTCTATCGTTTTTTTTTCGTTTTGTTTTTTTAAAAAGGGAAAATGAGTATCGCAAATCTTATAGTCGGAAACCCCGACTATAGCGTTCTTTCTTGTTTTTATAGTAGTTTCACCACAAATCTGGCCAGAAGGTAAAACAACAAAATACACAAGAAAACTTAAAATATTTTTTTTATTATTTTAACAGTAGTTTCACTATAAGCTTTGCCAGAAAGTAAAACAACAAAATCCTTGAGAAAAATATAAATATTTTTCTTACTATTTTAATAGTAACGTTCAATCACTGAACAATTTTATCGCGGAAACTTATTTAAAATGTTTCACACATACGCCCCAAAACTGAAACTCTCACACACGCAAAGACAGAACAGAAGTCGAAAACTACGCCACTGAGGAATAGGATCGTAATAATAGAAATTATATAGACAAAACGGGAATATTTATACAGAAAACGAAATTCAAATGTATTATTATTATACATATACGTATGAAATGAAAAAAAAAAAAAAAAACTAAGAGATCTGCATAAATTTAAACTTTTTTTATCAATAAAAGTGAAAAGAAAAATTAAAAAAGATGAAGACTAAACGACCCAAATTCAGCAAGTCTGTTTATTTGATAACATATTCTGAATTAAAAACCAGGTTTCAGGTGCCGCAATGTAAGCAATAGAGGACTTACAATAAATTAATTTTGATTTCCATTTTTATACAAATTTTCAGGAGCTGAGAACGGAACGTTACCATCAGGATTCAGGACTGTCCCATGAGCACAATTGTTTAAAAATTATGCAAATTAGTGCTGACAACTTTTTTTGTAGTACAAACGTTTGTTTGTTTATGTCGCGAGTTCACTGTAATCGTTCTCCACTTCACGCTGCTCTTTAGCCGGCTAAAAACCAAAATGTTTTCTGGGTGCTCTCCCATATTCTCTGTTGAAGTGAACACCTGCATCCTTTTATCTCGCTCACTCACATTTACTTCTGGAAAATAGATCGGCGATTGGTCGTACTTTACAAAAACAAAACCTATTAGAAAAAAAGCTCTCTTCCGAAGCACTTCTAGAAGTTAAAAAGGCGATAGAAAAGGGATCTGCAAAGCCTGTGTTTTGTTTTTGTAAACTGTTTTCTGTTTTCTTGGCAGCCGGCCGGTACAGTGCGCTGTCTAAACTGTGAACACTTTGTTTTATTCTAAAATAATATTGCATTAAAATCTTAACAATAACCAAAAGGTAAATACATTTATAATTTATTTATAAAAGTGTTATATACGAATTATATTTACGATCAATTTGAAATAAACCCAAAATAGTAATAAATAAAAAAAATACTATTCCTAATGTCAAGTGAACACAATCTACAAGTACATTTGTTAATGGCGATGGCTCTGATCGCTTTTTGGTTCACTGTATCGATTGTGTACTGTATTTCAAACAACTCGTTGAGGCACGAAAAGGAGGGCGCAAGAATTCGCCGTTATCCCTTTATTACTGAAAAATTCTCGGTTTTCTTTTTTGACCCCCCACACGAGTCATTTTGGTTTGAGATTTCTTTGTGGTCAGTGGACAAAAAATTGGTTCCCAAGTGTTTTGTGTTTGAATATATTATTTCTTTTGTTGTTTGTTGTTAGTCAACTGTTTATGTTTGTTGTAAACGTGACAATGTCCCATAGTGATAGGACTTTAAAACTACGAGCCAAAAGGGAAGCAGCCCGTGAAACGCAACGCAACGCAATTTTTTTTTTTTTTTTTCGAAAAGTGGCAAAATATATTGTGTTCGGACAAAAGCGAAATGGTTTTATTTGATGGCACAGGGTTTCAAAATAATGTTTGTCGTCCACCAAACACAAAATACAACTTATTACTTATCGAAAAAAAAACAAATTAAATCATTGTGGTCGTTCGACATGGCAGCCAACATGCCAACAATTACACTGGGCAACACAAAAAAAAAAGCCGGATCATTTGTACTTTTTCATAGCATTTGGGTTCTCCTGAGTTCAAGTCCCCCACAAAATTATTTTCCATCACCTATAGGTTCACATTTTGAACTTTTGAATTATTTCGCCTATTCCAAAGAAGTAACCGTGATATTTTTAGCTGGATTATATACTCAAAACACCACTACACTGAACAAAACTTGTCCCCGGCTTGGACATTTGTCCATGCCTTTGAAATAAGACTTCAAAGATGAAATCTCTCGTATAAGTCAAGTTTTTGTCACATTCACCGGCTTGTTAAAAATATACCTTAAATGGTAGAATTTTTTATTTTATTTAGAATTTGTTGCCCTATGTTCGCTTCAATTTTTTGTTTTTGTGCATATTCGTGATAATATTTTATTGGAGGTTTTATAGCAATTAAGGTAAGTTTTTTTTACTATTTCTATATTTCTATATTTTCTCGCAATTTTTGAAAAGTCATGGCAATCTTAAACACACATGCTTATATTATTTTGGAGTTAAAAAATGTTTTCTTAATGGACCAACTAAGCATGCAACGTACCTGAATTGCTATAAGAATTTCAATAAAATATTATCACGATAGGCATAAAAACCAAAATTGAAGCGAACAAAAGGCTACAGATTCGAGGTAAAATAAAAAGGTTTAAATAAAGGTTTATTTTTAAAAGGCCCTTGAATGCGTCAAAAACTCAAGTAAAAGATGACATTTCAACTTTGACGACGAATATTCAAGCAGGAAATAATTTTTGTTTAATGCAGAGGTGCTTTGAGTGTATAATCCAGCTAAAAATATCACGGTAACTTCTTTGGCATAAGCAACATAATTCAAAGTGTCGTCCAACATGCGACTTTTCTATAGGTGATGGAAAATAATTTTGTATGGGACTTGAACTCAGGAGAACCCAAATGTTATGGAAAAGTGCAATGATCCGTGGATTTTTCAAAAAGTTAGATTTTGTTGATTTTAGAGCTGTTTTATGTTAGGAAGTTTGTGATAGAGAAGAATCAATCTGTGATACTACTATAATCTTACGAGAAGAGATAGGTACTGAATTTGACCATACACTAGAAAGTAGTTCTGACGAGAGCAGTGAACCTGATAACGAATCTTAAAAACAGATGAATTTTATTTTTCAATAAACTCGCCCAACAATACTGGTTACGTTGGAAAATACGTCGTCATTATTGACAAAATAAATTACATTGAAAATGTTTCATTGTTTAACGGAAAAGTAATATTTGACTTAAAACCACTTTTTGATTATCCATTCAACTCGGTTGATTTTGGTATTTTTAAGTTAGATGTAATAATAGCTGATAATTTCATTTACTTTGGGCTTGGCGACATTAAAAACAAAGGAATAATATTCAAAAACAATTTTAACTCTTTCGGTATATTTCCCATTGTCTAGAAAAAAAAAATGGAGTGCAACGGAAATTCAGGTAAGTACATGAATTATAAACACACATATAAAAAGAAATCAAGTCAATGATTTATTTTTGTTTGTGTGTTTTTTAAACGAATTATTGTCATCAAGCTCAAAATTAGTTTCAAACATTTATTTTATTTTCTTATTAAATAAAAACGTAAAACTATAACATTTATTAAAATGTTTCTTTTTAATTTGTAAAAAAAAAAAAAATTAAAAAAATAATAATAAAATTTTTTTAAATTTACTGTTTTCCCTTTTTTTAAATTTTTGAAAGCATAAAATATTTAGTTGTGTCAATGAAAAAATGTAATACATGAACAAAACAAAAAATTATTATTATTATTATTATTACTAAGCTAAAGCTTGATGCAAACATTTAATTAACTTAAAATAATAAAGGATTGATACCTACCTTTAAATGGAAATTCTTATGTGCCAGTTTTTCATTTTATTTTCTAGGAAAAGCTGCCCCGAGTGGTTCGCCAACACCCGCTGCGACACCCGATCGTAAGTGCATGTTTTCTTATAATATTTATTGCAACAATATTAATATTTTTATTTAAAATAAACGTTTTTCAGGTCACCAGGGCGTTTGGGAAAAAATTTGTACAGTGCAAGAAGCCATCCTAAAAAAGTTGCATGAGGCAAAGCTGAGGGACATAGCTACGCAAGAGCTGGTGAAAACGCAGATCGAGGCGGTGAAAGTACTTCGGGGAGAAGTAAGAAAGCTTGCGGAGAGATCTGGTAAATAATAAACATTTAAAAGGCAGTTTACAATATGCTAATAAATTAATTTTTCTTTTTTCAGAAAATCGAACCTAAAGTTGTTGGGGGAATCGGGCTAAAACTGACCCCAAATAAATAAATAATCATTTTACATTAAAAACATTTTCTCGTTTTATAATTTCCAATTGGAAAAGGCTCTATGGTTAACTTCTGGAAGTGTCGCGAAAGTCACTTCTGGAAGGTACTTCTGCGTGACACCGATAAGTTATGTCGTTCTAAAATTGTTTGTGCCAATATCTGACGAATTTATGTCGCTTTCAGGCGACACAAACTTTTAACTTATTTCGGAGCAATTTGGCCATTTCCGTCCCCCGATTATTTTTAACTAAGCGGTTGACTATGAGTTCGTCACCACTAGGGCTTAGATTAACCATTTCAGCAATATTCCGCTACATTTTGTAATTTTTGAAATGTGTGAAAAGCCAAATTCCGAACTTTAATCGTCGAAAGAGGAGTACATTTTGTAAATCGTATACAACTTGTCCCCAGTGCTCTGGTCTCCGCGAAATTTCTGCTAACGCCCGCGTGCTACATCTCTACCCAAATGAATGCTCAAATGTGGGTGGGTCTTCTGGGCAGTGAGTAAGTATAGTTTTGTGACAATGCATCAAAAATAATGCGAATTGGTGCTGAAACGTTTTTTTGTAGTTCAAATGTTTATTTATATACATACATACATACAATAAATTCTTGTAAATTTGTAATACAACTACAGTAAAGTTATTGATCTTAGCGCGCAATAAAAGTAATTAACAATTGTACACCGAAAAAGGCCATTGGATCGTTTAAATCCAATGTCCAATATCCTATCGAAGAGCGGGAGGTTTGTACATATGGCTGTGGATTGTTGGCTCTGCCCGATCTTGACAGAAACTTACTCTAGAAATGTGCTTTAATCAACTGAATGCTCGGAACTGGTGTGTTTTATATGAGTCTACTCCTTATAAATGAGTATCACGGATGCGTTGCCTCTTCAGTATTCCTCTTCGTTGGATTTCTTGGCCAGGAGCGGAGTAATTGGTTTGTCCCTTCTGTTGGCGCGCTCCTCTTCCTTGGCCTCCTTGTCGCCATAAATGTCCAGAGTCCGTCCATAGTACCAAACAAGGTAGTCGAAAAACAGTCCCATGAGGGTGAGCACTAAAATAAAATAGGAAAGGTTAGAAAATATCTCCTAAAATATTCGTATAATTATTTAAGAAAAGGTTCCAGGCCTTGTGACTTACGGATAGACAAAAAGTTGAGTGAGTAGCGGAATCGCGTCTGGTCATACAATTGGCAGTTGCCATTGCCATTGCAGGTTTTTGTCCACACCAAACACGTGGAGTCGATGAGGCGGCCGAACATGATGGGTCCCGGGATCAGGGCGAACAAACTGATCATCATCAGGGCCAGACCCTGGGCAAAGGACTTATCCTCGTAGGCCACGGCCCGATAGTTGACCAGGACGTTGCCCACACGGCCGGACGAGCCGAACCAGTTGACCACCATCGACGTGATGGAGAAGGCCCAGAAACTCCAGTTGCAGTTCTGCGTGCAGATACCCGGCCGGAGCATGGAATCAGGAATGGATTTCCGTGTTCTGGACAGCAGCTTCTCCTCGAAATCACCCTCGTCGTTGAGCAGGGGCACTCCGCTCAGCTCGAAGTCCGTGGTGCTATTCCACTCTGGCTCCGGAGTGGGTTGCAACAGCTTCAGTAGCCGCTGGGCCGCATTGGGTGAGGGTGACACGTCGGCCAGACAGCTGCAGTCCTCGTACAACTTGGAGGTGGCGTTGAATCCACGACATCCCGCATGGCAGGCCGAGAAGAAGGTGGTGTCCGTGGGCTCGTGGCACACGGGCGTGTAACTGATCCCCTCGCAGGAGCAGTTTGAGTTGCAGGAACGCGTCAGGTTTAATCTAAACAATGAAAAGAAATTCCAGTTTAGTTATATAATACTAATTTATAGTATAACACTTATAAATAAATCAAACCAATTAAAGCTTCCAAGAATTAGTATTAGTCAGAACTCAAATGGGTTCAAGGTGTGCAAGCAAAGACAAGGAAAGTAAACTAAAGCACAAATAAAGTATTTTAATTATTTCACTTATGTATATAACAAAATCAAATGAGGCTTTGTATCTACAGAAAGCTCACAAAAATCTATAACCATTCTTAAGAAGTAAAACAAGGAAAATAATTGAATAATAATTATAAAAATAAACTCGTTAAAACAAACAGCTTGACATACCAACATCGTAAAGGCCAGTGATGCTGATCAAGAATGGGTATGAGTGTCTTTGGTGTATATGTATAAGCACCTGACCAAAATGATAATACACTCTGCCTAATGTGAACGTGACTTATGTGTCCGGAACAACGTTGTGATCAAGTTGGGAGTGCACATACGTACATACTACATACATAGCAAATAAATGTACGCATGGATTAGCATTTTAATCATGCGTCAATTGGCCCGGGAACCTATTGTTCTGCCTTATTGATTTTGATTTAATAAAAGGGGTGGACAGTGCTGGTAAAGTATGTCAGTATGCCACCGAACAGCAACGAGACCACAGGAGTGCTCTACGAGTCGGATGCGGAGACGGATCTCAAGCAGTTGAAGACCACCGATGGTCGCAAGCTTCAGTTGGTGTGGTTAAACATAGTGCTCTTCGTGATCCTCCATTTGTCATCTCTGTACGGCGTGTGGTTGCTATTTACGACGGCCACATGGACGACTTTCCTGCTGTGGCCTATTGCCATAATGTTTACGGCCCTGGGAATATCAGGTGGAGCCCATCGACTGTGGGCCCATCGCACCTTCAAGGCCAACGTACCGCTGCGCCTCATCTTCCTGTTCCTGAACACACTGGCCTTTCAGGATGCAGTCTACATCTGGGTGCGAGATCATCGGGTGCACCACAAGTACACGGAAACGGATGCAGACCCTTACAACTCGGAACGTGGGTGGTTCTTCTCTCACATTGGATGGCTGTGCGTCCGGAAGCACCCCGAAGTAGTAGCCAAGGGCAAGGAGATCGATCTCTCCGACCTCGAGAGAGATCCGCTTGTCATGTTCCAGAAGAGACACTACACGTGGCTGATGCCACTCATCTGCTTTGTGCTGCCCACCTGCGCACCCATGTACCTGTGGGGTGAGTCCCTGAACTGCGCCTGGCACGTGATGACCCTGCTCAGGTGGTGTACCACCTTGAATCTCATCTGGCTGGTGAACAGCTCGGCTCACATGTACGGAAAGCGGCCCTATGACAAGAAGATAAGTCCCACGGACGAGGGATTCCTGGTGTGGCTGCGGTTTGGCGAGGGCTATCACAACTACCACCACGTCTTCCCGTGGGACTACAAAAGCGCTGAGCTGGGCCCTTACTCGAGGGACTTCACCACCGCCTTCATAAACTTCTTTGCCTGGCTGGGATGGGCCTACGACCTCAAGACTGTGTCTCCTGATTTGGTTCGGAAGAGGGTCCTGCGCACGGGCGACGGCTCACATCCGGTTTGGGGATGGGGCGATAAGGACCAATGGCGGGATGATGTGGCCGCCACCACAATCACCCACCAGCGAAAGGTCAAGTGATCAATGGATGACGAGGCATACATACTTAAGACGCTACTTTTAGTGTTCATTATTGCTCAATGTTCATTAAACGTGTAATCTTAGTTACGGAAATGATTTGATAATTTTAGGATCGATAAAAATACCTTTAAAAATGGTTCTATTGCATACTTACTGTCCCACATGGGTCATGGAGAAGGAGTCCGGGCAGTAGAGGAAGGCATAGGAGATCTGCCCCATGATGTACACACCGCCCACGATCACGTTCCACATGAGCACCTTGCTCACGTGGGGCTTCTTCTTGGACAGCACCAGGCCGGAGCCAATCAGACCCACGACCATGCCCAGAATGGAGATGGGACCAACGATCTAAATAGGGAAGGGAAGGATTATTTTTAGAGAAACCAGAGTGAAAAGGCTAACAATATTTATAAGTAAACATTTATGCATTTCAAAAAAATTTAAGCACCTAATTCCAGGATGAATAATATTTGTCCTTTTATAGAAAAAGTTACAATTTAACATTAAATTTTTAGTTTGGAATTAAGTAATCAAATAGAGTATTAAAATATTCTAAATTTTTCTATAAAAACTCACGATAGTGGCACTCTGGGAGTCCTTGTGGAACTGCACCTCCATGTACTTGGTGAGGAAGGTCATAAAACCGGAGGCACCCAAAATGTAGAAGACCGCCGAGATGATGTTAAAGATCAGCAGCTTGTTGCGCAGCAGTCGCATGAGGGCGCGGGGAAAGTCCTTCAGCTTGGGCAGCTCCGAATTTCCGCCCGCAGCCGCTCCAATATTGTCCAAAGCGGCATTTGAGGAGAAGCGACTGCTCACCGACAGGTTCTCCTCCCGCTTCAGCTCCTCCTTTGTCTGGCGAAGAGCCAGCGGCAGGTGGGAGTTGGTCCGCTGCCCGTCGTTGGGTTTGGGCAGCTGCTTGGGAAAGAGGCCGATGAGGCCCGAGAAGAGGCACATCAATGTGCCCAGGATGACCCATCCAAGCCACCAGGCGCCCAGCCAGCGCGGGTCCTTGCTGTCGATCAAAGGTGTCTTACTCGGATCAATGAAGGTGTTCAGCGAGATGTAACCTTTAGTGGGAAAGACATAAAAAGGTGTTGGGTTTAATGTACAAAATTAATTAACTCTTAACTTACCGAAAAAGAACCCGACGACAGGACCAATCATCCTAAGAGCCATGGCCACCGCCAGCATAAGGGGAGTGTTGGTCTTCTTGGTGTTGTCGTCGAGATAGGTCTGTCCCAGTGAGTAGTACATGGTGTTGCCCACGCCTAGCACAAACTGGGAGAGGAAGATGAGCACCAGGGGCACGTAGGAGAAGAGATCGTTGCATCCTTCTTCCGTTTTGCCCACTCCGCACAGCTTCTCGGTTTGGGTAACACTGACGTTCTACAGGATTAAAGTTAAGTAAGAGAAGGACATAAGACAAAAATTAAAAAACCTACCAGCAGGGGCTGCCCCGCATCGGAGGTGCCATTCAAGAGGCCCTCCTGGTACTCCTTGGTGAACACCAGCACCTCGTGACCCGCTCCATAGATAAAATGCGGCAGGACGAGAATGTAGCAGGACAATCCGCAAAAGACGATGCCCCAGGCTATCCAACGGGGACGATTGCGCTGACCACCGATGTAGGAGAGGATGAGGGACAGCATGATCTGCGAGATTTCATTGCCGCTGAGAATGATGCCTGCAAAATGTATATTTTTTAATTGTCGATGATTAAATCTTAACTAAACCCGAATTTACCCAGAACTATTTTTGATTTTTAGATTATTTCTTTAAAACCTTTAACTGTATTAATGTAATTCGACCTCATTTTGAGCACAAAAATGAAGTCAGTTTTCTGATACACATTGTAGTTTTTCCGGAAAATGCGAAAAACAAGCGTTACCATATGGTTTTGTAGCTTTTGAAATAATAACGTAAATGTAGCGACGACTTTTGTGTGATCATATGGTCACCGTGGGTTAAATCGGGTTAAAGTATTATGGTAGTCCATTTTTTAAAAAAAAGTATAAATCTCTTTATACCTGTGGTTTGGCTGGGAATCTTGAAGCGCTTTTCCAGCGTGGTGAGGGTGACAATGAAGTACATGTAGGACATGGCCTGGATGGTGCCCAGCAGTCCGTAGACGCCCATGAACATCTTGGTGGTGGCATACTTCTGGAGCCAGGCAGGATGCCAGTTGCACAGGCCGCACAAGTAGTGTCCAGGTGGGGGATTCGATCCCCTACGTTTCACTTCGGCCATTTTCGATTCCGTAGCGCCTCCAACTGCGAGATGCTAGTGTTTTGTCTGTCTGAAACTCACCAAACCATCGGTTTTCGACCGATAAGATTGCAACAGGAGTGATAGCAGACTGTTCTGTAAAAGACAGGGCACACTTGTAAATCACGATGCATCAAGACTTCTTGGGAAGGGTTTTGACTCTCCGAGTTAATTTCGCCACTTTATCATTCGATTGAAAATCACTCCCGTAATCGTGACTTTCTGAATCTCGAAATCTTCGAATACCGTTTAGGGCTTATAAAAGTTGTTGATAGGGAAATTCGCGGTATTGATTAAGTAACGATAATGGCGCCTGCTCAAGATCACATTGGGTCTAGGCCGAGACGATTAGATAAAGCTGTTTTCTCAGCCAAAAAATATACGATATCTATATGGTCGGGGAGCTATTATGTCCAGCTATATTTACCGCATAACGGTGACCACTGAGACATCTCCTTCTAATTGATCATACCATTAGCTAAATACTATAGAGTAACCTTCAAAGATATCTAATCGGGATCTAAGCGGGTCAGATCAGTAAGGAATTAAATTAATATAGCCCAGCTGTGTAACTAATCACTATGACAAGCTTTAAATAACATTATCCTGAAAAATAGTATATTTCTGAGGTAAAGAATACCTTTAAACTCAACATACTTCAAAGTCTAGTGTTCCACTTTTGAAAACTATATTGGTATTGTATCAGTATTAAGGTTCTTTGTTTTTGGCGTTGAAATCAGTTTAATGAACTCGAGACTGATAGACGATGTGGGAAATTAAGGTACCATAATGTAATTTTTTGCTTATCACATTATTAAATAAAAAGTTTATTTTATTGTGACTCAGACAATTTCAAAGCTATTTTATTATTTGACTGATTTCCATGTACTTTGGTATGTCAACAACAATTTGTTCTGGTACATCAGCCTGTGGTTTATCAACAATTTGATTTAGAAAGTTGAAGTGATTGATTATTTAAAAAAAAACGGCATGCGGCACTTAACTTGTAAGTGTTTCTTTGTCATAGATGTTTAAAAAACCCAAAAAATGCCCCAAAAACGTATAATTTTCAAACAAATGCTACAGAAATATAAAGATTGGAAAAATAAAATAATAAATAGTTTCTAAACGGAAAATGTTATATGTTTTGTGTATCAAGCACATTTGTTCTATGACTCTACCAATTTAAACTGCATCCTAACTTTAAACATTAAAGGGGAAATTGTTTTACTTCAAAATAAAGAGGAAAATCACTTTGTTTCCTTTTTTTTTTTCCAAACCGTAATACATTTTATTGGATTCAACTGGTGGTTCCCCCTATCAAAAAGGATCAAGGTATCTACAGCCCTCTCTAGTCTCTCAATAAAGGTTATCTGAATTCTAAACATGTATTTAATTAACTTTGAAAGTTGAGTTCAGATTTTGCACTCTAGAGAGCTGAAGATCGCCACTGAGGACACCTATTGAGTGTGTGCACCTTCAGAGGCTCCTTCCGCAAGTCGAACTACCCCAATGTCGAACGACGAATGCCGCCCCAAACTGACGCCCCGATATCGTTGCCCACAATCAGATTACCAGACAGGTGTACGTACGTTATTCGAGTCGAGTGAAGAGCCGCCTATATAATGCGCATATTATCAAATGCCAAGTAGTAGTAGTAGTACTTAGTTTACAGCACAATCTAATCGGACCAAATGCGATTAATTAAATTGCCGTTCGAGTTCCTTTTTCCAGGAACTAGCTAGTCCCGATGCAGTGCAGCTCTTACACGGTAAATATTTCGGCGGCGGTGATAGTGATAGCCGATCCGTTCCGAATCGAGGCGCGAGTAAAACTGAGAAATGAAATTTAAAATTCCCAGGCAGCTCGCCCCGTGTCCATCCGCTCGGTGCGAATCGAAGCCTGATAAAGAGCTTTATCAGGCCATAAAGACCAAACAATCGGGGGTAACGCATATCGGTTCTCTCCACGGTGCTGGCCCGCCCACGTGCAAATCAAAAATTTTTGGACATATCTTGGAGTCCGAAAACCCATGGCTTATCATCACCGGAGCGGACCTCTTTGTTTTCTTCACTCAGTAGAGAGTGGCTCAGTCGGAGAGTCGCAGGCGGAATCGCAATGACAATACAAAACAGACAATAAAAGAACGCGACAATGACATTATTATTACGATCTGTAGCCCCCGTGTGCCCTGTGCCACCCGCCATGTCATGCGATTAGAATTGTAGGCAAGTGAATTAGCAGAATGTGTAGGCTGTGTGCCGCATGTGCATCACAGAGCGTGGGCGAGGGTCGCTAAAATAGTTCCAGTTCCCGTTCCATATAGTTCCTATGTGTCCGTCTTAATGTGCAGGTCACGTTCGTTGGCCTTTTGCATGTACTGGTTCCGTCCGATCGACAGTAACATTGTCATGCCGATCCAGAGCAGCCCTATGATGACCAGCATCACGAACAGGGTCTGGGTCAGGGTCGGGGTCATGAAAGCCAGAGCAGCTCCAGCAGGGCTTTGCCTCGTAATCGATGTCCATTCCATTCATTTGTCTCTTATCTTTATCTGTTAAAATAGGGGAAATAAAATTGTAATTTTTTATATTTATGGTATGAAAATATTTGTATTTTATTGCTATATTCCCCAGACACATAAGTTGGATGACGTTATTTGGGTGATTCAATGGTGGAAAGGTATAGCAAAAGAAATTCAGTAAGGAATATGGAATAACAAATAACCGCTAATAAAAATCATATTTTAAAGGTGTTTATTATTACCTAAATGATAATTAAACATTTTTAGACTAATTTTTAAAAGAGTAAAAAAGTCAGATATCACGCATTTTACTTTGTAGGCGTTTACTGTAGTTAAATCAGGGAAGTACTAATATTCATATTTATGTTTTCAAGTAATAACTCGGAAATTTTAATATTTGTGATTCTGATACTAAACACTTGAAACATTGTAAATTATTTTAAAGTTGTATTTTTCAAAAAATTTAAAAATGCTGTGGAAATAATTTGCTTATTTCCTTTTACCTTTGGTAGTGATAATATCCAGGTGAAAGTCGAACAAGGTGAGCCGTGACCAGTCAGACGCAAAGGTGGTGATGTCCGAGCAGCACAGGCTGAACCCAAAGCCGAAGAAGATGAGGTCGCTGGGGTAGTAGGTGACGTTCTTGCCAAAGATCATGCGGGTGAGGTACCAATTGCCCTGCGACGGAAGCAACTCGATGATCAGGGGTTGCATGGTGGTGTCCAAAACCAATACAATGCCCCCGTGAACATCGAGTCCGTTGATCATGCCCACCTGCATGCTGAGGGTGGAGTTCTTGAGAGTCACATTCGAGCGATCGAAGGGGGTCAGGGGTCCTTTCTGATCCTTCCTGGCCATCAGGATGCTTCGGAAGGCGAAGTTAAGCACCTCGTGCCGCAGAATGTACAAATCATCCACATGGTCGTAGCTGATGGGTATTACTACTTTACTACCAGTCGGCTTTTGGTTGGACGTGTAGGGCGAGGTGTGCTGGTGGGACTTGCGACGCAGGTAAGCCTGATTTTCCTCAGTGTAAGCCGTGTACACGTGCACCACCGGACAGTCACTGAATTGATATGTGGCCACCGCCATTGCAGCGTCTTTAAATAAACAATTTGGTATTAAGATAGGATATTATATTAAATTAAATTAAAAAATTAAATATATTGTTGTAAGGAATACATTATTTTTTTACTACTTTTTTATACTTTTTAGACTATAAATAAGGCAAACGAAACAGTATTGATGTGTTAAATTTAAATGATTGAAAAGATTTAAATTTAATAAAAAATTAAAGTTAACTTTTTAAACAACTTAAAATATCGATGTTTTGAATTTTTATTAATTTTAGAATAAATATTACATTTAAACCTACCATGACCAAGCACATTGCGATCATTAAAGCTGAAGCAGTGTATTTCGCCCTTTTTGCAAGGCAGTTCCATTTCCAGCTCCATTTTCGTTATATCCGTGATTGTGGGCAAGTGCCATATGATCGGTTTGGTGTTCTTGCTGACCATCTCCACTGCTTTCAAGGGCTCTTCCACCTGGCTGTAGTAGTTCATGGGATGGATTTGGCTCAAGTAGGGAAAGCATACGTCACAGTTGATGTCCTTGGCGGCTAGCTAAATTGAGAAGACTTTGAGGATTCAAAAAGCTCTGAAAAGAGGCTCAAGAATCTATGTACCTCAGAGGCTAGGTAAACCACTATCATATTGTCCTTTTGCAGTCTTGTCAATAGATTGGCAAACTTTTCTGTTTTCACAGGACGAAAAATACTCGGGGACTCAGGCCTGCAAAGGTCAACTTTAATGAGTTATTCTTTACTTTGTTGACAATTACTCACGTATTAGTGCCCCAAATCAACACCGGAGGCGAACTTGTCACTTTCGCGGTGACTACGGAGAAATGAATTACCAATATCATCAGACTCACTAAGAAAAACATCTTAAATCTTGACTTGATGAAATTCACACGAGATGAGATTGAAGCTTATTTTGAAATCGGATAAATTATTTTAAAGATATTTTCCACGCTTGCTTTTTTAATGAATTTGTTCTTATCGGGAATAAGTTGTTTTCAAGTTTAATTATATTTTTATATTTTAGGGGTTTTAATATATTAATTTTTTAAACCAAATGGTAGTCTTAAGTCGTTATTAGTGAATAAAATGTAAAAAAGAATATAATTTTAAAAAAATCAGAATCCCAAATTGCTGAAAGCAGTTTTTCTTAAAAATACATATAAGAAAAAATACAAAGTAATATTATTAACATAATTTTACAACAATTACAAACTTAATTAAAAGATATTATTCCTTAAAAGGTTTTTAATTTGACCAAGAAATAATGTGTCATATTTATATACTTTGCAGGGATGTCACTGTAACCACTAGCGATTCTAAATATGTAATTTTTTTTATCTCTAATGTTATAGAAATCATAATAGTTTCTTAATAACCTTCCTTCTTTAGAAAATGTAGTTACTAAGATCCCTACTCAAGCAGCAATGTTTAGGCACATGTTGCACCAACATGTTGCTCACGATCCAAGAGCATGCGTAAGCGGCGGCAATAAAGTTGCACCTAAAAAAAGCTAAGTAATGATAAGATAAGTACTTTCTTATCACACAAGAGTGGAGCAGAGAGAGGGCTTTGGCTGTGGCCAGGTGGAGAACCTTAGTTTGCTCTCGTTCCTCCTTTTGAATAGACGTGTGCGGTGTGGTCTGTAGCGTGGCTAAGATGCCATCGAACCAGGGCCACTAACCAAAAGTAATCAATAACCAATACAACAAGCGATTGGGGTGAAGTGAAGTGAACAAAATCGAATCCGAAATCGAAATAATATACGAATATGGCGCACAATACGCGCAACTCCGATTTATCGCAGATAGCGGTCAATGCCAACAACATACCCGATGGTGGGTGACCCAAAAACAAACCTGTGTGAATTTATTTAGCTTATTGAGAATGTTTTTTTTATACGCCAACCACAGACAGCGTCGATTGTGGAATAAAAGGTCTGGGATGGTGTCGTGGCCCAGGCTGCCAGAAATATGCCAGGCTACGCACCTTCGTTCTGGTCCTGGCCATCACGGGAACCCTCCAGGGAGCCTGTGAGTCCTACTTCCGCGTCTCGGCCAAACAGGCCGCCTTCCAGTTTGGTTACAGTCCGCTGCTAGTGGGTGAGTAATTGTGCCGCATTATCGCAAAAATGGGAAAATGCTAACACGACCAGGCCAGGGATAGATAATTGAGGTGTTGGCCCGGTTCTACGTGAAGATTTCAGTTTACTTATCAGTTTTGCGATATTGCTGACGATTGTTGGGGGTTGGGGGCGCTCTCTGGTTTCACCTGTTACTTTTTACTTTGAAAAGCATATTTGTTAACCAACATTTAATTAAAGAATCTAAAAATGTTTTATTTGATGCCCTAAACATAACCACTTATAACTTACATAGATAACATATGAGCTCCTAATCTGTAACATTATGATAATAAAATGTATCTGACAATATATTGCGCATTATTGATCCACCAATAATCTCTATCAACTTAATAGCTTGTTACCATGCTTAACATTTACAAACAACTAAAAAAAGTGTTTTTAATAATTAAATAGGCGATTGAAGATTACCTCCTAATCGAAATACTTAGCATTACCCCTTTAAAATTGTTTGTAATGCTAAAAGTGTGGGTAATATTTATTCGTCATCGTTAAAAGAGAGAGAGCCAATGCGTAATCGTATTAAAAGTATTTGATACTTTTTGGCTTCCTAGAAATTGAAAAAAAACAGTTAAACGGAAGTGGCTTTCCCTCAAATAAAGTTTGACTTAAGATATAGAAATACCAATGTCCACTGTTGCGTTACTCATACGTCATATCTCGCTGAATGAATGGGTTAGATAAGGCTTACCAGGGTTTCACAAACAGATGTCTCAAACACCTGTGCGATTTATTTATACTTTTATATTTTCCCCTTCCTATTTATACATTTTCTATTTTTAACACTCCCACACACAGATTGGCTTCTGGTGGCCAGTGGATTGTGCCAGGCAGTGTTTGCAGTGGCTTTTGCCTTCTGGGCTGGCGTCTACCATCCCATCAAGTGGCTTGTTGGAACCCTGATGCTGCAGGCGGTTACCTGCGTTATTGCCGTGATTCCCTCCATTATGAACTTGTGAGTTATTTATAAATACGAACTTAGCAATAGAAAAATGATGCTACATAAGATTACAAGTTGCGGAGGCGGTTAGCAAGCAATGAATGAAGTGTGCCACTGACACAATATACATTGGTCAGGTTACGAGTAAATAAGCTTTTGAGTTGTGACTTTAAATGTATAGAACAGTTTGTTAGGTTTGCTCAGCCAAGTGTAAAAATAAGTAAAAGACAACCAATTTTAAATTGCAGTAAAAAAAAATGTACCAGAACTCATCAAAGTTGATCTTACCAGGAAGCAGGTGATCCTAAAAGCTTTTTGTGTTCTTAATCTATCATTTACTCGGCTATCACTTTTTGAATTTTTTTTTTCGGTCACTAAAATAATACTTTCAATATTAATTATAACTATAACTATTTACCTTTTATATATATTTTAATAATCAATTGTATTAGTCCTTTAAACCAATAAAATCTGAATCATATTGCTGCAAAGCATACAAACTGTACAACCAAAAAAAAAACACAAAACATAGTATATTTTTAGGAATAAATATACATTAGTAGATACTTAATTATAAAATTATATATTTTTTGTGAAAACTTTATTACATTTTTCTTGTTTAGCATTTAGATTCACTTTAATTTACCTATAATCCAGGGAAACTAAAATGAAATGAAGACATAAATCCAATTTATCCCATTTAATTACTATTTTTTAGCGCTGAGGGCAGCCAGGCAAAGGATGCCCTGCTGGATGCCAATCTGTGCTCCACATCGCTGGCTCAGTTCCAGAGACTCACGCTGACCGAGGCCCAGAGCAGCACCCTCACCCTGACGATGCTCTTCGTCCTCCAGCTGGCCCTGGGCATGGGTGGCCTGGCCTACTACACAGTGGGAGTCAGCTACATCGACGATAACTCCCTGTCCCAGGACAGTCCGGCGGTGATAGCAGCCATCCTGGCTGCCCGCGTCTTTGGCCAGCAGGCGGGTTCCTTTTTGGTCCTCGCAGTGGGTCTGACCAATGTGGGCTGGTGGCTTGGATGGGTGATACTGGCCCCCTTCATTTTTGTGGGTGCTGTGATGCTGGGACTGTTTCCCAAACGGCTACCCAAGACGGTGATTCACCAGGCCGCCCAAAGGATCATCGAGCAGTCGAACATGCGGAGCTTTGGGAGCCAGTTCTCCACCTACATGGATGACTCCGATTTCTGGCCCTCGCTGAAGAGGCTTTTTAATAATCGCCTGCTGATGTTCAACCTGCTTAGCATCATGTGTGTGCAAAGTGCGGTGGTGAACTTTGGCCTCCAGGAGGAGGGCTATCTGCAAAGCCGCTTCTTTCTGCCCTACAACGAACAGGATGGACTGACGGAGGAGTGGAGATCGGCCTTCGTTTCGTACTTCCTCAAGCCACCTGTGATGGCTGTGGGCATGCTGGTCAGTGGATTGGTCATCGCGAAGGCTAAGCTATCGGCCCGTAAAATTACATTCATTAACATGGCCTTGAGCCTCCATTTGGTGGCCATTTTCGTGGGCTTCGTCTTCGTCAAGTGCGATGTGGGTGCCATTGCTGGCGTGGAGGGGGGAAACTGAAGCAGCCCTACTGCTCCAGCCAGTGCCTGTGCACACCCACCGCCTTCATGCCCGTCTGCCCAGAGAACAGCTCCATCACCTACTTTTCGCCCTGCTACGCCGGTTGCCCCAAGCAGACCTCCATCAATAGCTTCCAGCTTTTCGAGGGCTGCAGCTGCAACGGGGATCAGACGCAGAACTCCACGGGCCAGGTGAGGGCCACGGCTGGAGCGTGTAGCGCCAACACCTGCCAGTCGGCCATCATTATCTTCCAGATCATGAGCATTTCGGTGGCCTTCCTCATGGGCGTGGGTGCCATCGGCAAGACGCTGATTACCTTGAGGGCTGTGCTCCCGCAGGACAAGTCCTTGGCCCTGGCCTTTGAACTGATGATCGTGGGACTCTTTGCCTATATCCCAGTGCATCTTAGCTACGATTTGGTCACTCGTAAGTACTATGTATTTTATTTAAAGCTCTTTTTCACAAAAGTAAAATAATAATTTCAAAATTTTGAAACTTTTCTTCAAAGCGTTTATAAGAATCATTACTAAATCCTACCATTTTTTTAACAGGTTCCACCTGCGTTTATTGGGCTCCCAACTACGAGCGTTGTCTGCTGCGGGAGACTCCCAAGCATGGCAACATCCTGGACATCCTAACTGCTTCGTTGATCCTGGCCAGCGTGCTCTTCGACATCTTGGTGTACATCTTCGCCAAGGGTCTGAATTTGTACAATTGCAAGGTGACGGATAACAACTATACGCCATCCCTGTATGCTCCGATTCCGCACGAGGACACCACTGCCTCACCTTCTGCTCCCAGGGGAGGAAGTCCAGTGACCACTACGACCACATCCCAGGCACCTGCCTCACCCATGCAACGCAGAGATGCGCCCCATGAACCTCAGGATGCTCAGGCTGCGGCTACAGTCTTTAGGAACCCCAGTTCCGTGACGACCTCTTCGGGAGGAGCTCAGAGCATTGTGGAGCCCAGTGAGAGTGGAGTCACCTATGCCCAGGTCGTCTTCCCGCCAGACAGACGCAAGCCAGACGATGGCAGTCCCAAGCGATTGGCTGTTCCTGCCAATGTTCCAGTGCACCTTCTATCCGAGTCGGATGTTCGCAGCCAGCTGGGTAATCTGAAGTCTTTCAATCCACCCAAGCAGGAGGCTGACAGGGGTCACGATACGGTAGACACTGACGATGTCGTGGTCGTCACCCAGCCACAAGCACATGTCCAACCACAGGTTCAAGCAGTGCTCCCACAGGTCCAACATCAAGTACATGAGGAAACAGCCCCAAGTTCTCCAACTCACAGAGAATCAGAGCCAAACGATGGCAGGCCACAAAGCCCCGAAACGGATTTCTGAGAAGGCCAAAAAAAGTATTCTTAACTGTTTTTATTACATTCCTAAGTTTAAGACCAATCCGATGTGCCAAGATAAATCATTTGAACAAATAAAGGTATTTTTCATTCCATTGTAAAAACCTTTTTTAGTGTAAGCTTTGTAAATCTGCAATCAGCTGTGAAAATACGGATTTCGGGGGCTTAAACCGAAAAACCAAAGAAAAAACAACTTTTAGAATACGGTTGTAATGCAAATTTTTTTTATTTATATGAGTTTTAATTAGTGTTTTTATGTTAAAAAATTTTAAAGAATAAACTGCAAACAATATAAACAATACGCATTGTGCCCAAAAAAACATAGAAAGTAGCCTAAAAACTCAAAACTAGATATGTGCATATAATCTGCGGTCAAGCTAGGTCAGACCACACGAAATAAAAGACCACAAAACTCAGAACAGACCACAATAATAAACGGAATACGATATCACAGCTTAAAGCTGTTTGCTAATTTGCTTTAAAAGTTAATTAATTATTAAAACAACAAAAGATATACATTGAATCAAAACAAGATTAATTTATAATTATTTGATGTTTAAAAGGAAGGTAATTAAAGTGCATGTCCAACTTTTAACAATCTAAGCATACTTTTTGGGTTGATGGTCAATACACTTCTATAGATGAAAGTAAGAGTTTATTTTAGTTTTAAGTAAACTGTGCTTTCGTTGGTTCCTGCATGCAGAGCTGCGTGATATCCGCTTGTGGAAGAAATCCCGTCCAGGACATTATAGTGCGAAAGGGCTCTCTGTTGAGTCGTTTTATGACTCGCACATTGCTCTTCTTCCCATGGATGGCGTCAACCCGACGTCCGCGCAGGTGATCCAGCACCATCTGGCCGCGGGTGTGGACACCGGCCAGTTCCACGGTGGCATGGTAGTCCAGCTGCTCGGCAATCATCGCCTCCGGGAAGAGGTAGGCGGCTGCGAGGGCTGCATCGGGATTGAGCCACTTCTTAATGCCACGAGGCACCATCATGGTTCGCTCCACTCTGGTCAGGAGTTGCACAAGGGGATGGTCCACAGAGCCCAAGACGTTAAGCCTCCAATCGAGGGTCAAGTGAAAGTCTTCAGCAATGCTGGGCTCCCAGGGTAGGATAAGTGCTGGCTCCTTCAATCGCTCTAGGGTTGAGTGCGCCGCCTCGGGATCCATCATGAAATTGAACTCGGCGCACTTCATCACATTACCCTGGCCATAGATATTTCCTCCCATGATGTACACCCCACCAATCTTGTCCAGAAAGTCATCCCCATACAGATTAATGCAGCTGGCAAAGTTTGTGAGGGGTCCGCAGAGCAGAAAGTCCACTTGTTTCGGATGTAGACAAACCAGCCGATACATCGCGTTCACAGCGTGCTCCTGCTGCAGTTGCTCCTGCAACTCGCTTACCTCCGGATAGTCACCCACGTCTTTGAAGCCATCAATGCCATGGAAGAGGGAGGTGTTCGCCCACGTTCGAGGGATTATGGGAATGGCGCAGCCCTTAAAAACAGGCACCTATTTTTGTGGTAAGAAATAAGAGTTAGAGTCTGTAAAAAACCATTACACATCACTTACATCCCTCCTTTCCAGCAGGCTGAGTACTCTTAGAGCATTCGTTGAGCCATTTTCCACATCCGTGTTGCCCTGGACACAAGTGATGGCAACCAGTTTGTAGCGTCTTCCTCCGGGCAAGGACAACTGTTCACCCCTCAGTATCATGGTCAGGGCCCACGCATCATCCGATCCAATATCGCAGTCGAAGACCACCAAGCGCTCCAAACTCCTGCTGTCGTTGTCCATGGCTGTGTTTATCCAACTGCTCACGGGCTGATGTGGCACATGGCTTTTTATGTGTTTCTAATCGCTGGTTTTTTCGATTGAGGTTTTCTTGACACCATTTGTGTGCGGTTAAAAAGTTAAAGAAAGAAATTAAAAAAGCAAGAAAGATTTTCTTGGACAGAGCTTATGTTTTGGATGGAAAAAAGTACGAAAGTATCAGATAGATAAGATCTGGATCTCGACCGGAGGTGCATGTCGTTGCCCAAATGTACTAAAGTAATATAATGTATCGCAACAGTAACAAAATGAAAAAAATTACTGTTGAATTATTAATAAATAAAATAATTGTTAGAATAATCATCAAATTAAAAATATCATGTACACATTAACTTGAAGCGTGACTTAAAAAATTTTAAGAAGGAGACTAGAGACTACTCTCTAGCCGCACAATTGGAATAGTCCAATCTTGCCAAGAAATCTTGAATTGCCATGGTGTGGCCTTGATTTTTGTTCGCGCGCCTATAAATCTATCGTTCTATCAAAAGCACAAACGTCATTTTAGATAAGATTTTAAGTGCAGCTGTGTAGTTTTAGCTAGATGACATTTTTATAGAATTCTAATAGTTATCTAAGAAGTGGGCCCGGCCGTGTTCGTATATAAAGGCAGCAGCAGCCTCAAAGTGTGGTGAACTTTAAAATGACATTCCATGAGGGCCACCAGCTGGGCAAGATTCTGATCGAGGGCAAGACGAAGCAGGTGTACGATCTGCCTGATAATCCAGGACTGTGCCTGCTGCTGAGCAAGGATCGCATCACGGCCTTCGATGGGCTTAAGGCCCACGAGCTACGGGGTAAGGCGGCGATCTCCAATACCACCAACGGACAGGTGTTCCGGCTGCTCAACGAGGCAGGAATCCGCACCGCCTATGTGGACCAATGTGGCCCCAAGGCCTTCATTGCCCGCAAGTGCCAGATGATACCCATCGAGTGGGTGACGCGCCGCTTGGCCACCGGATCCTTCCTCAAGCTAAATCCTGGAGTTCCCGAGGGCTACAGATTCGCACCGCCAAAACAAGAGACGTGCTACAAGGTAGCGTTGTGAATTTTGAATAGCTGCATAAATGGTTAATTAAAATTATTTTAAGGACGATGCTAGCCACGATCCCCTGTGGTGCGACGAACAAATCATGTCCTCCAAGTTTGAGCTAAATGGCCTGGTCATTGGCTTGGACGAGCTGCAGATTATGCGCCACACATCACTGCTGGTCTTCGAAATCCTAGAGAGGGCTTGGCAAACGAAGAATTGCTCTCTGGTCGACATGAAAGTGGAGTTCGGCGTGGATGAGGATGGCCAAATACTGCTGGCGGACATCATAGACTCGGATACGTGGCGCATCTGGCCGGCGGGTGACAAGCGTTTAATGGTAGACAAGACGGTGTATATTAATCTGACCGACGTAACCAATAGCGACTTGGAGGGTATAAAGCGCAATTACAGCTGGGTGGTGGAGCAATTGTCGACCATTGTCGATCAACCCAAGGATCATCTGGTGGTGGTGCTAATAGGCAGCGTATCGGACACCTCACACGGCGAACAGATCGTCACCAGCTGCAAATCCTTGGGCTTAAATGTGGAGCTCCGTGTGTGTTCCGCTCACAAGGGTTCTGCGGAAACACTGCGCATTGTCCGGGAATATGAAGCGACAAAAAGTAGCCTTGCATTTGTAACCTCCTCAAACGAATTGGGTTCCTTGCTTTCGGCCAACACCAGTTGTCCGGTGATCAGTTGTCCGCCGCTTCAGCTAGCTACCTCCAACTCCAATCTCGGATGTGCCACCGTTCCTAGTCCAGAGGCTGCCGGCTTGCATGTGGCCACCATTCTGGGGCTGGGAAACTTCATGGTCTGGTCCAAGGTGCGCGTCAATCGTTTAAACAAGTTGATCGCCCTTAAGAGAGCAGACAAAGAGCAGCTACGAAAAAGTGTACACTCAGAATAACAATTGATGTTTTGCCCTCTCAATATCAATGTCAATATAAAATATCGAAAATTTTAGCTCCTAATTTTCATTAAAATTTTCCTTGGGCATAGAAGATGTAAATATTTATGTTTTACACGAGTTATGAAGAGTAAGTAGTGCATACTTTTCGGCGAGTGTCGTTTGAAGTAAATTTAATAGTCGAGTAGAAGTAGAAATCAGTGTATGTATTATACATTGTACATATCAAAGACGTTGACATTTTTTTAAAGCACGTAACGTTTTTAAAAAAAAACCATTTAAGTCATAATTTTTTTAAAACATGTAACGTTGTAAAAAAATCTCATCTCATAATTAAAATTTGTAAAGTTTACGTTCAATCAGTATTATTCCAGGCGAGTTGGATACAGACACTTTAATCTGGTTCTACCTTATTTTCTTAGTTAACCTGCCATTAATCATGATCACTTTCCAATCATTTTCCTTCAAACATACGCAAACAAATTTTCGGATCCAAATTCTGCGGTTGTGACTCAATCAAAGTATACTTAACATTGTTGTTAAAGGTTTAATATAAGCCGATATAAGTGTATGGCCGATTTATACAACTGCACAGGGATCATTTTAGTTGTATCCACCTAGCTGAAAGAATTTCAAAATCCAGCTCCCAAGAAGCCCAATTAAAAAAGAAAATCCTTGTGATATTTTGGTTTTCAATATAATTTTATTTTTTCCTTTATTTTAATATAGTTTGTTTGCAGTTATTTTGTTTAGATTTATTTTAATTGTTTTTGCGCTTACAAACTAATTAATAAATTAATAGTTAGCTTAAAAAGAGGCTTAGGTCGTAAAACTCATAGGAGAAAAACTAAACATGAAACGCATGAAGATGGTTTTCTGAATTGAATATAAAAATCAAAAAGGGGAATACTTTCAACAGAATTACTATGGGTTCAGTTAGGGGGATGGCATTAGTCAGTCCGTCCGTCCGTCTGTTTGTCATCTCTGTCCTTCCGTTGAATTGGCCACGTAGACTGCTAGTTTTGTGCACTTTAGTTGGAGTATTATTTTTGGTTTTACTTCACATTTTATTCATGTTTTGTTTACTTCACATCGGTGGTCCTCACTGATGTGGAACATTCATTTTCTTTCAATTTGCACGCTAACCTTAGACAATTTGAGTCTCCGCAGGTTGCTGGATTTGGGGCAGGATCTTGTGCCCTGTCCCCAAACGAGTGAGTGCACTTGGGCAATACAAAACTTGGCGTCTACGAGGCGGTCAACTTCAGACAGGGACACATGTGACGACCTCCTCCTCTGGAGCTCTGCCTTTTCAGTTATTCACACTTTCATCTCATGGCTGCAGCAGTTCATCTTCTTTTCATGGTTAATGTTCTGGGTTTGTCGGTTTGTCGTAGAGTGCGAGGGTGGGAAACGAAAAGATAATGCGGATAGAAAAATCCTATAACAGATTTCGTATAAACATCGAGGAATTTTCAAACTAAGATTAATGCAAAACTATCGACTTAATAATTATAACAAAAATAGGACGACTTTTTCTTCATCTTACAAATTTTAGCTTTTCTTCTTGTTGTTTGTGTGTTTTTTCTTTGCATTGGATCATCGATCATCATCATAGTGACTTTAGAAGTTTGTTCTCAGTTTTAGTTTTACACAATATTTACAGATATTTTTGGGTTTCTTGTTTTGCAGATAGTTTAAGAGTTTAACAAACAATTTTGATAAGCTTTCATTTTGTTTGGTTGTTGTTCTTGTTCATTTTCTTGTTGTAGCTATACAATTATTTGTTTTTAAATGTAGCTTGAAAATATGCTAGAATTACTATAATTTTCTACGTGTTTTGTTATAGCCTTGTTTAATTTGAAACATGCATATTTATGTTGTAGTTAATATTTGCTGTGTTGGTTTTTGTTTTTTACAATAAAAGTAAGAGTTAAAAGTAAATTATACAAATAGCAGCTGGCCTTTTCTTGTTTAATTAAATTGTATTTATCGATCAAAGTTGAATATGTTTGGAAATTTGAATCCTACTTTCTTGTCCTTCGCTTCTCTGGTTTGCTTATGTTTTCTTTTTTTACAATTTACATCTTATGTCTCTGACTGCACAATGCAAATTATCACATATTTTTCATTAATTTCCCTTCCTTCTTTCTGCCTTTGTGTGTGTGTGTATTTCCCTGGCACTCTATTACACTTTATCGATTTGTTTATAATTCTGCTGCTGTGTGTGTTTTTCTCTTTTTTTTTGGCCAAAATTCTACTTTCCTCAAGTATCATTTTGAAGCCAGTACAGTGAGTGTGGTGTGGTGGTGTTTTAAAGATTTTTTCGTGTTTTATTCGTAGCGTTAACAACATGGAAACAAACGGGTAAACAAAAATAATAAAAGTATTAAACAAAAAAAGTGGATGCGCAGCAGCGCGATGTTAAAATTAAAAAAAAATACCTCCTACTCGCTTCGAGTTAACAGCGGACGTTAACAGCGCCAGCCGCAGTCGCTGTTAGCGTGCAGTCTATCTGTGTGTGTGTGTTTTATATATGAATGTGTGTGTGTGTGTACATATGTGTGAGTGTGGTCTGTGTGTGTGTGTGTTAAACAAATATCACAATCGAGAAATTAACAAAACGGCGGCTGCAGCAGCTTCTTAAACAGCCAGCAACAACAAAAGCGGTCTTTAACCGCAGGTTAGCCTAACTGGCAATTCTGTTGTTCTTGTTGTTGGTGGCCTAATACTTTCGCTGCTCTGCTTCTCTGGCTCGTTTCCTTCGCTGAGAAGAAGGAGACAAGGCTGAGTTAATTCTTAAAACGTTCATTTTCCCCCCACATTCCTAGCGAGTGGGCGTTCAAAAAACAAACACTACAGCTTAGGACATGGGACCGTTGGTCGTGGGAGCCGCCGCCGCTGCTGCTGCTGCCGCTGCTGTTGCAACTTCCACTGCTACCGCTACCGCTGCATCGATGTTGCTGCTGCCGCTGCTGCTGATGACTGCAGCACTGCCGCTGCCGTTCTCGGCGCTGCCGTTGGGAATGATCGTGGGCGCTGAAGCGGACGCTGGACTGGTGGCCACTCCGCTTGCTACCTGTTGCTGCTGCACTGCCTGACCAGCGGCAGCGACCGTCGGCGGTGGCGCTTGAATGGCAGGCGTGGCCGGTGGTGCGGCCACTGCCGCTGGCTGTTGACTGCCAGCGATCTGGAGCTGCATCTGCAGCTGCTGCAGGGTCTCCTGCGGTATGTTCGACTTGAGAATGTTGTTCTCCAGCTCCAGCTTGTTGATCTTGTCCATCAGCTCAGAGATGCGCTCCTTCAGCACTTCCACCTCCTCGCGCACCGCTATCATGAGATGCGACTTGACCAGATCCTGAAAGTGTAGAGAGAGAGGAGAAAGTGTGCATGAGTAAGTTGTTTAACATTGAAGACTTAGGTTAAAATATATTTATGATCTTTGTAAAACTCAAAGTAGCGTTAAGGAGAGCACTCTCTTGCTTAAAATAAATCATTTATAACATTGATTTGTTTTAAAAAAGATAAAACTAGCTCTTCAGCTGAGACAACATTGCTCATATAAGTTTTATTAACTTGTCATCAAGGTTACAAAATCAGACAGTCACAATAAAGATTATTGAAGTCTTAGAAGTCTTAAAAATAAATGTGTGGATATTTCCTAGGAAGAATATTCAGTGATTTCTTTGTTCACATAAAAAGTTTACGAGATCTCAAGAGAATATATCATAATTATCCCTGCTTTATCTGCAGTTTGCAACCCCAGGTTGTTTTCCCTTTGTAATGCTTCTGTCTTTCAAGTAAATTGTGTATTAAATGCATAAATATTTACCCAACAGATTAACAGCTCAACTAACATCCTGTTCGCACTTGTAAAAGGGCTTAACATGAGGCTGACTCATTGCAGAGATTTAACATCGAGGAGGCTCGGTCTTGGGCCATTCATAAATCACATTTTTCTGTTTGCCCAATGTGGTGGCGTGTTCAACTTGATATATTTTCGCTTTATTTGCTGTGTAAATGTAAATGCTTCCCCGAAGAATCAAATGCTTTCGTGTCATTGTCAATGCCACCGCAGCCGCAGAGCAGAAACACGTCATCGAAACCGAAACAAAACCGAAACGGCACACAACATCCACGGCTCGCTCACCGGGCTGCCATTGCCATGCCATGCCATGCACCTTGTGAACATTTAATAAGCCCAAACCCACTAAAGAGCCAGAAAAACCGAAAGCAAAACGCGTGCGAGCGCTAGAATAATCGCACTGTGCATTTAGCGGCACGTGTTCAGGTGATTTTTCCTCATGTTTAATGTGAAATGTCAATTGAAAAGGGGGTGAGGAGATGGAAATAAAAGTCTGCCCCTGGCAGTTCCGTTTCACGAAAGAGTTTTCTTTCTTTTTTTCTTTTTCTCGACTCTTCACCATCTCTATAAATAGCCAGCTCTCGGATGCTTTCGTCGTCTTCACTTTCAACAATTTCTTTCAACATTTTCTTGTTGCGGCCTGATTTTTTTTAGGCCGCACCACAAATAAATGTTGAAAGTAAAAAATCGCATAAAGGAAAAGGAAAACCAATCGGGAGTAGGATATAAAATTTATAAATACGTCAAAATAAAAAAAAAATTCAGCACGTCATTATGAAAAATCGTTGGTGCGGCAATAAACATGCTCAAAATCAAAACCTAATTAATTAAAGAACTCTGAACCTCGCGAACATTTCGTACGCCACGCTCATTAGTCATACTTCAAGTTCTATAATATAATACGATATATACTATAATAATATCTAGAGAGCATGAGCATGAGGCATGGAAACCCAATGGAAAGTCGCATGTTCTGGCAGCAGTGCCAAAAAGCAATCGTAAGAAATTATATTTTGCACGTTTTTTGCCTGTTTCGAGGCGAGCTAATAAATAATTTTTATAAAAATATCAAATTGTATTTTTAGACCCTCCTTCTCGCTGACCGATTAATAAGTGCAAAAATTACCAAAAAAAGAAATCAACAAAGCAAACAAAAAAAAATTGATAAAACTCGTAGCAGACAAAAATCGGTTTACGAAAATCAACTGACAATAGCGACCACTTTAAACAAATGCAAACCGGTTAATACTGCTTTGCCTGGTTAACAATGAGGTGCAAAAAAGCAGAAAAAATAAACGAATACGAAATATAGCATATGAGAAGAAGGGAGAAGAGCCCCGGGGGCCATATCATTAAAATGTTTTTCACAAAAAAAGAAGGCAGGTGTGCCTTAATTTTTGTTATTCTATCATTCTAGCTTTTTGCACCATTTATGGGAGATTAGAGAAAATCTGCGTAGATAAACATGTGGAGTGTTTTTTGTTTTGTGAGAAGGTAACCACGATTCAGGTAGAGAAGTACAGAGACACTTTGGAGAAAATAAATGCTAATTATACACTCTCCGGGGGGAGATACACACACTTCTCGGGCAGAGAATGTAGAGAGGCAGACCTCTGGAGAAGCGGGTTGGGTTGCTGCCTTTTCTAGGGTCAGGTCACGCGCTCCTCCGTCTCCTTCTCCAAAAGGTATCTCTGCTCTGCTCTCGAAATCTCATGCAGTTCTCTGCTGGTTTCATTTTTTCGGTTGCATTTCTCAAACAAACATGGCGGCCACCAGCGTGTTGAGGTTTTTTTTTTTTTTAGTACACTTGTCGGGGGTCCTTAGGTAGAAATTTATAAGCCTTTGTTTGTAAAGAACAAAGGACTCCTACTTATTTCCTTTTTTTTATGTTCAAAGGGGAGGAAATGGTGTCTTATTTTTTGCACTTAAGTTAGAGTAATTTTTCAGCGAAAATAAATTGACAAGTGACAGCACCACACAAATAGCGTTTTTCTTTATTTTTATTTTTCTTTCGGTTGCCTTTGACGACATTGAAAAGTCGCCAGCAAATCGCGCAGCCTCACGAAATACGAAAAAAATCAATAGAATTGCATCTAGTCAAGGTAAACTGGGGTTTTTTTTTTTTCAATTTCGATTTGGGATTTTGCGAGGTATACATACTTTTGCATTGGGCACCATCACATAGCAGGGGCTATCGTAGCCCTTCTGCCAGATCTCGTAGAGCCAATTTTCTGGCTGGCGCAGCGACATTGTGCCCATCATTATTTGGATTTGGCTTTGGATTTTTGGATTTTTAGGGGATAGATATTATTTTTTGGTTTATTTGCGGAGACTTTCTTCTCCCACTTGTCGCACTTTTCAAATATTTGAGTTGGATCACAGTTTGGGTATAAAATGTATTTTCACTTAATTTTCTTGCTTTTTTCTTCCCTTTATTTACGGAGGGAGCTCTGTGTTTGTATGGCAAAAGTTCAGCAATAACTGAATTTGCTGCTTAGCTTTTTGTGAGATTTACGAGACCGGCGCAGAGCTTTTCGATTCGATTCGATTTGAGCTTTAGTCGATTGAATTATTGCTTTTGTCTGCTTTATAACAACGAATTAATATAATTCACACGAGTCTCTTGTTGGCTTTTTTTTTTATTTTATGTGGTGTATAAAAAGTAATTGGTTTTATTTTAGTATTAAACAAAAACTCTGTGCTGGGGATGTGGTTGGTTTTGAGTTTTTGCGGCGACTGTGCGTCTGCGTTCAGTTATCGGAGACTTTATATAAAATGGCAGCGCCTTTGAGTCAAAGAGAGCGCTGCTCGTTCACTCATTGCGCACTGAGACTCTCTCTCTCAGTCTCTCTCTTTCTGTATCTGTATCTTTACCTGGCTGGCTGGCTGGCTGTCTATCCATCAGCATTTGCCAGATACAAAGATACTCAGACTCTCTGTTTGTTTTGACGCGCCACTCTTTCCCCCTGTTTTCTCATCAATTTACAAAGACTTAAACTATTTATTCAATCCACATACAAGTACATAATATATACATATATTTATATGCTTATTTGCCAAAATGTTTGTCTGAGCCAGCCGGTTTTTTGTTATTTAAAAAATATACACATGTTTTTTTGCTGCGACGCAAAAACTTTACGACTTTACTTTTGTTTATCACTCTCGCTCAGCTCAACTCATCAGCCGCTCTCTTCATGCTCGCTCTTTTATTTTATTTTATTTTACTTTATTTTTTTTTGGTGGAACGACGTTCTTATAGATACTTTTTCGCTTGCCACGCGGTGGTTTTCAATTACTTCGGCATTTCTTTGGGAATGTGAGAATGTGAGTGTGGTGTGGTGTGGTGGTGGGGTGGGTTTTCTTACCTTTTGCGCATTGCGTTTCCCCAGAACCGAATTAAGTCGGTTAGAGAGTAAACAGTAAACAAAATTCCACGATAAAATTTAATACTTTACATTATTTTTATGGGGAATTGTGTAAGGGTAGTTGTTGTCTCAGTTGCAAAGTTTAGTATTTCTTTGTATTCCAGAAAAATATGTAAAGTGTTTTGTGGGATCGTATATCGATAGTACTACCTACTCAAAAATGTATATCGATATGCCCATATCTTTTGTTCAACATAAAGATATTTTAAAAAACAAGTATTCCCTTTTTTTAAATTTTAAAATTAATTCTTCCGACGAACTGAAAATTAAATAATGTTCAAAAAATGTGCAAAAATGTTGTGTTACGTTTAATCAAGCTAAATTTTAGGCCTGTACTGTAGTATGACATAACTCTAACCATGACACACAAATAAATCCACGTTTGGCAATGAACAAAAAATTCAAGGGCTTTTAAAGAGTGAGGGGAGTAAAATAAAGAACTCACAGAACATTTGCAAAACGTAAAAAAAAAATAAAAACAAACGGAACATGAATGAAACGTATCGATTTCACGCTCATGTTGAGGGAAGTATTTTTTCTGTCAATCCATACACACGCCATATAGATTTCGATCTACATATATAGGAACAATAAGCCGACAAACGCATCAACAACAAATTGTTTAAAACAAATGATACCCAACAACATCCGCGTTAAAAATTGTAAAACACAAATAAAAAAGTACAATATTTTTGTTTCACAGCAATTAAATGCACATTTAAATAAACAAATGACAGCCGGTGAATAATATGTAAACAATTTCGGTAAGGAAGGAAGAGAAGTTTCTTAATTGCTATGCAAACTGCGTAGATGGAATCGAGTTGGGATTCTCGTGGGTTGGGTCGTGGTGGGGTGCATTGGGTTGGGTTTTTGGGGTGGTGGAGGGGAGTTTCGGAAGCTGAGAGTGTTGAGTGAAAAGCGACGACTGTTGAAGTTGCTTTTTTTTTTGGGGAAGAACTTGAGAAGTTCTAATTGCTTTAATGGGGAAATCCGCTTCCTTGTTTAAAAGGTTTACAAAAAATTATATACAAACAGTTTCTTATCTTAAGTTGTATATTTTTGTCGATTGATTTTAGTGCTAAGAAATATCGCAAAGCTATCAAATCTAAAGATGTAACAAAAATAACGTAAGGTATTTAATTCATTACCTAATGAAGTCACATAAGAACTTTTTATCAATATTTTGTGTAGAGACTTAAATAAACAAAAATTGAGTGCATTCTGTCAAACAAGGCAATAATTACTCACAAGTTTTAAAGCGCAGTAAAAAATTAACGTAATTCTGTAGACTTTATATTATTTAGGGGCCTTGTTTGGGTTTTGAAAAAATATGACACACTTTTTCATAATGTTTATCAATTGTACTAAAGAAATTAACATTAGTTGACTTCCTATAAAAGCACAGGAAAAATAATCAAACTTTCCGATCCATTTGGAAAATTCTAAAAGCGATTCCGAAAACTTTCCTTTCTGACTGGCTCGTGTCAGTTCTAACAGCATTTCTGTACACACAGATTTTGCATGCACTCTGTTGACGACTGACTGTGTGTGTATTGTACTACAACTATAAACAACATTCATTAAAGTGCCACATATTGCATACAAAACCAAACAATAACAACAATGCACATTCTTTGTTTCTGTATTTGTGTTTTGAATCAACAAATGAAAATTTCGAAATCGTCGCCGCGTCTGGCAATCAATAAAAATTGAAAATCAGATGAGAGGGGAGGGTAGTGCGAGCGAGAGGGTAGCCGCGATAGAGCGAGCTAGCAACAATAACAAGTCCAAATGTTTTGTAATAGCTTGACCACATCCCAAAGAAGGGTGATAAACAAAGGGGGTGCAAAGGGGGAGGAAATCATCACCCCCTCATCGCTCTCTCAGTCGTAATAAATTTGTACACATGCGGAAAAGTTATAAAATATTTTAAAAATCAGAGAAAAAGTCGAATTCAAAGGGAATGGAAAGGCGTGTGGAAAATTACAGCATTTCTGTTGTTGATTTTTGCACGCCCCCAAAAACGTGGGTGGGTGTGTTTGGTGGATTATAGAGGGTGTGTTGTTTTTAGGATGTGGTATATAGAAAGGAAAAGTGCCACGATACTTTAAACACAAATATCAAAAGTTATCGAAAATATCGATTCTATGTTAAAAATTATTTAAAATCGCTTTAATATCGATATTCGAATATTTGTATCGATAAGCTAGTAATTTCTTCTGTAATTTATATATATTTACAAGCTCTTTCCACATGCAACTCATTTAATTATGACTCATTTAGCGGCGCGTGTCTTTTATTTGGAAGATCCGCTGCGAAAATCGTGACAGGAAAGTTTTGTGTGTGGGAAAATTTGTAAACCTAATTGCAGTTTATTTTGTAGATAGTTCAACTGGACTTTGGGGCCAGTTGTTGAACAAGTAATAATGAGTTTCTAAAGGCGCGAGTGCTGATAAGATAGGTTATCGCAGTGTAAAACCTACAACAACCGCATGACAGGTTGTCTAAGTTGCAATCCTCGAAAAACAGAGCTATAAAAATAAAAGCTAGGTGTGAAACAAATGGGGCAAGGGAGGGCAAAGTGAGTCGTCACGCAGTCTCTGGCCCAATACACAACCCATAACAAATGTGGTAGCCAAAAGGTGCAGCTTTATCACGAAAGGGGGGGATGATAGGCCAAGGGAAAGGTGCGACAGGCAGTCTCAGTCTCAGGCCCAGTGGAAATTTACAAGTGTTTTCCCACCCAGACAGACACACACAGAAAATATCAGACTAAAAGAAAGACACTTTAAACGGGCACTGGAAAATATGGTTTATTATTTATTTCACCTTTTAGGTAACAATTCACATAACAAGAGTCACCTGAGATCTCAAGAGATGATGCTGAAGATTCCCAGTTGAATAATTTATTGAAATATAGCTTTATGAAATAGCTTAAAAACATAATAAATAAGTACTCTTCTTAGTTCTGAATATTGTCCTTCTAATATTACTTTTTTAAAAACAAATTATTCAATTGTATTATTTATTTTTTTTTTTTTAAACCACCATTTTAACTAAATATAAAACCCCAGATAAAAATCCACTAAATCTCAACAATCGACTTTTCCCTTCAATTTTTCCCCCTATGCATTCCATATTCCAGTTTTTCCATTCAATATCTTTTTCCCAGTAAATAAAATTTATTGAGCTCGTTTAGGAATTTTTATTCTTTTACTTTGTCCAATCGACAGAAAACGTTTTTATTAGTTATTTCCTTATATTGAAAAAAAAAAACTTTAGCGTGTGCCTCTCAGTATCAGTATCTGATAGATACAATTAGGCAATTACAACTGACTGACGACTCAATACAAATTTCTATGTCTGAGAAGGGTTTAAATATGTGAACTCCCTTCCCCCACTTGAATCCACGTGCCATCTTCGCCACACGCGCCTGCCAAAAATATGTATATAATTTGTTGGTATATATATAAACTACCTCTGCCCTAGTTTAAATTAATCATTAAAAATAACGTATATATTCCTTATGAAATAATCAAACCTACGCAAAAGGCCAACACAAAAAGTGGGAGGAACACAACTAATCTTGCACATTTGTTGTTTATCTGTTGAGATTTTTTCTTAGTTTTATGATTGTTGATATGTTTTTATTTTTGGGGGTAAACAAACTACGTTGATTTTGAAAGGAGATAGAAAATAGACTTCTCCATACAATATGTTTGTTCTATTTGCCTTTGGACACGCGAATCACGCCAGAGGTGAGTGTAATGAGCTGGCTGATAAGAAAATCACATTAAGTCAAATCGTATTTAAAGATGTTTCCTTACAGTTCAGCTAGACAAAAAGGCTAACTGATAAGGGGAGACATAAACACACAGATGAGTTGAGTGGTTCAGTTTTCTAACTGAGAAATGCCTCTCAGAATTTTTGAGCTTTGATTTGCTTTTAATGAATTTCAATTGTCGGCCATTTAGCAGCCAGAGGCATACGTCAGCAGCTGTGTAACAACAAAGTTGAATTGAAAAATCAAAATAAACAAAGAATTTGCTGTTGAGTTGAGTCTGCTTAGAACAAGTTTCGTTTGTGATTAGCTGACTTTTGCCTATTATACATTGATAAGCCCAGTTGGCAGTTCCGTTTTCATATGTGTAGATGATTAGGGTCTTTTTGTGTGTTGAGCAGCCAAGGGAAACACCTTGAAGCAAGAGTCAAATATATATATTTACACAGAAATAACGGCTAGTGCAAGTGTTAGCAGCTGTCTGTCAATACGTCTGCCCATCAAACGGTTTCGCTTTCTTTGACTATGACAAACATTTGTCTGGGACGTTATTTGGCACAAGAAATATATTCGATTTTAGGAAATTGCAAACACATGATCGACAGGTGTGGCGTGATCAGCACAAAAAAAAAGAACTGGGAACTGCAAATAGGGACTGCTAGAAAAACTAACAGCCAATAAACATGGGATTCTCAAGGAAATATTTATTTAGTGGTATATAGAGCAAATAGGCATGGATTCGACAGGCATTATGATCAAATTTCTTTTAAAATATTAAAAAAGTGCCTGCTGAATTATATAACAAACTAGTCGTTGAGAACTATTTAAAGGTTTCGAGTTTATAAACTTAAGAGTTGTCTGGGAAAAATTAAGGACTAGTAGCTTCCTATCCTGAGAACTTTTAAAAGGAACACCAAAGCACTTTATTTAACCAGTATGTAGTATGTAGTTTATAGCTGACCGCTCCAAAAATACCCACAACAGGTCATAAAAGAATTTACGAACTCATCAGATGCAAAACTGATGCGTCAGTCGGAAGACACAAAAAAAAGAGTCAAAGTAAAAGCGCTAATTGCATTTATATTGCTGGGCGTCGACGAGAGGTTGCTGCAGTTTTGGGCGAGTTATTAAATCGTTTTATTGGTAGTACAGGTCGGTCCTGGTCACCCACTTCAGGTACACAACTGTCCGTTTCAGGTAGGGGCCCGTCGTCTGCTAATTGCATTCGAATGTTGTTATAAAGAGATATAACCACGGCACGTGTGGCTAATTAACTTTTGGGCGAGTGTCAAAGCATCAGAATAATGTCTCGACTTTTCAAGGTTTAAACCGCTCGAACATACGTGTGGGTCTAACATTACTTGGAAATCCTTTCTATATAAAACATTTATCTCAAATATATGTCTTATTTTCTTGGTTTGTTTTTAACCAGTTCGGTTGAATAGACTTTCATCTTGACCTGAATTTTCCGATGTTGCTATTTTTTTTTCGTTTCTTGCTTCTTTCTCTGGTTTATTTTGGTTTAATAATGAAAACTCATTGAATTCGCATTGAATTTGTTCGTTTTCTCTTATCCTTGTGACCATTTTTATTTGCGATACTGAAAAGAAAAACGATCAAATGTCTGTCTCCGTCCGTCCGTCCGTCCGTCCGTCTGTCCGTCTGTCCGTACAAACATCGAGATCTCGGGAACTATAAGAGCTAGAGCCACCAAATTTTGCACAGACTTCTAGAAACAAAGCGCAGATCAAGTTTGTTTCAAAACTGACCACGCCCCACCGCACAAACGCGAAAATCGTGGCGCCCCCTTTTTATGCAATCGTTACGGTTTAAAAAGAAATATAATGATATGTGCACGTCTTACACTCCATTTGTGCTCTAATAAATAATAAAGAAGTTATAAACATTTTGCTATGCCTTATACATATGTAGTTAATGTAGCCCCATAGGGGCGACTCTATCGTTTTTTTTCGTTTTGTTTTTAGCCCCATAGGTGACTCTATCGTTTTTTTCCGTTTTGTTTTTTAAAAAGGGAAAATGAGTATCCAAATCTTATAGTCGGGAACCCCGACTGTAGCGTTCTTTCTTGTTTTGAACTATAATTTAATTGAAAAACTTTGTCAGAATTTATTTGACAATTGGCGACAAGTTTTGGGTTAAGGACAAACACTCTAAAAACCAATTACTCAAAAAATAATAACCTAATTGAGATCGGTGGAATAGGGCATAGTACAAGCCAACAGATGTTTAAGCTGTCAAATGTTTTAAAATTAATTTTGAAATTCTTTTAGGCAAATAATAAAACATAAATCAATGTGACACTTAACAGTCCCTAGTAGATTCAAAGCAAAACGCTAAAAAAATAGGCTTTTATCGTTTGGTTCCAAGGAAGGCAAAATGTATTAATGATCTTGAAAGTATTCAAGCCTTTTTTTTACATAAAATGTTTATTTTTCTATTGTTAGATCAGATATAAAAATAGCAACTCCCGTATTCTCATCTATTAAGTTTTCCCAGAACACGATTAACCTAGCAAAAATTTGGTCACAAATCAAAAGTTCTTTCTTCCACCTCTGCCAAAAGGGTCTCAAAAGTTGGTAAACAAATACGCAGAACAAAGAGGAATCACAAATAAAAAGAGAACTACAAAACAAAATGAAGAGCCCCACAAAAACAACCATTAATGAAAAAATTAAAACTCGAAAAAAAAGAAAACGTGCCCACAAATAATCATGAATTATTCAAGGCCAATCGAGGCAGTCACAATAACACTATTTGATATAAGTCTGTGTGTGAGTATCATTCGATTCGATTTGTGTGTTTACTATTTAGTGTTCTGCACCCCAATGAGACCTTAGAGCTTTCGGCGAAATAGTCCAGTTCCCCCTTCTGCTTTTTCGCACTTTTCTTATATACTCTATAAAAAAGGGTTACTATTGTTTTCAGACACAATTTGTCAATTTTAAGAACTTATATTCCCAAGTGAAACGCCGGGTCCGCCTTCGTTCTTTGAAGGACTTAGGCTTGAGGGAGTGGCCGCCCGCCAGGACACGGTTTGGTGCAACTGAGCTCGTACGTAACACAAGCTATTGTATCGAACAATCGAATAGCGTATTATAGACTTCGTTCTTCCAAGGACTTCTAATATTTTTACCAGGCTTTATTTATATGATATATTTTTGGGTATAAGAACCAAATGCGAAATAGCTTAATTATTTTGTTTTGCTATAAATGTTCCGAATCTATTTTTGGCAATAAGCTGTCAGTTAGCTGTGCACACATTTATATATTATATCATTCCCACCCTAACAAGAACTATTGAAATGTGTCAGCATAATTTTCATTCCTTCAATTAATGTGTGGAATTTTTCCTCGAATATTTCCCCTTTGGTTTTTGATTGAGATTGATTCAATTTGTGTGTGGAATAATTTCAACTGTCTCAAAAGAATATCTAAATGTACTCAAGTGTGTGTTCTTACATGTGTATATGGGTAACTAATTGACTTACGCTGACCAAAAGAACAACAAAAATTGCTTTCTTATTTTTAGGAAATTTTGTTTTGCTTACCTGCAAAGAGAAGAAGCAGAATAAAGAGTGTCAAAAATAAGTAAACAAAATTATTGTCGAATTTTTTCTTAAACAAATAAATAAAACTGTCAGCGGGAAAATAAATTTCTGGGAATTATATATCTGCGTACCTATAGTAAATATGCTTTGAAATATTATTGTGTTTAAACATTTTTGTTTTGCTTTTAATTGTTTGAATTGAACACGTTTTATGAAAATTGTTGAGAATTGATGCTTGAAAATCAGATATGAATATTGATTTTAATTGGATGTACAATATTTATAAATCGGTTTCAAGTCGGTTATTTACTGGTGGTTAGCTGGTAATAACCACTTTTAATTCTAAAGTTTATCTGTTGTGATTGTAAAGTGATGATAAATGAATTTAAGAGCCAGTATCGAACATAAACATTAATTGTTTCAAATACATATTTCTCAAATAAATTAACATTTGTACACATTTCCTCAAGAATTTCTCAAACGGAATTTTCCCCTGCATTCTTTGCCAGACAAATGTTTCTCAATAGGTCTTAAGTTGAGTTATAATGCGGAAGCTAAAGTCGGCACAGTTTTATGTATATGGGGATCTATAAACTCAGACATATTTATATTTATTGTCGTTTTGTTTTCGCAGAGACCAAAGGCGGGGCCCATAACAAAATAGAAATGCTTAGAGAGCAAAAAAAAAACTTTCTGTGGGGGCCCTCAAGTTGCCAGCTCGTTTCGTGTTGTTTCAAATGACATATTGGTGTCAATTAAAATGCAAAAGGCCCAAAAATAAAGGCAAAGACAAAGGCGGCAGGGAATAAACAAAAGACCAACCACACATTAATCATCAATTGCAAAATCTTTTTTAAGTTTAACGATGAGAGAATAAGAGAGAGAGAAAACGCGTTTCGCGTTGGTGTTCGATCATGGCCAAATTTAAATCAGGCAGGTAGGTAGGTGTGTCTCGGCCAATTGCCAACGCGCACGCCACGCACACGCAGCGCATTTCTGATTTTCTCAACTCGACTCATTTCGACTGAGATCAGATCAGCTGTGGAGCTGTGTTCAGATCATTTGCAGGTGAGTTGTCAAACAGGTCCCCAAAATACACAAAAAAAGTCAGCCTCAACAAGTCAACTGAAATCAATTAACGCATGTATTTAAATCAGTCGATGGCGCTGCCATTTACAATTAATTTATGTCAGCATTGCACTTGAAAATATGTTAAGATGGAAAACTTTATTGGCACACTCAGGCTAGTTTTGTCTCTGCTTTTGTCAATGATTAATTATTTGATTTAAAACCTAAACATAAACTTAAAAGGTATTCCCCTGAAAGGGTTTAAAAATTTAAATGAGCAGCAGTCAACGTATTTGATTTATATAGGTATAAATAAAACTCAAAACCAATGCAGATCACTATTAAATATATTGTTTATCATTTAGAAGTTGTTTTAATTGTAATTTTGTTTGAGCATACTCGTAAATTGTAAAGTTGTCATTTGGTTTTATCACCTAAATTACCACATAGCACTAAAGAAATCAAAAGCATTTGGCCATCCTTGACTCCGAGTAAACCCAACGCTTATCTGAGATCGTTTCGCCACTTTTATATCCCTGCTCGAAATTCATTGGCAAATCTAACATGCAGCCCCACATACACCTATAAAAAACCGTGCAATTGAACAACTTTAAACTCCAGCAAACTGGTTTTGGGTCTCTCACTGTGATGTCACTAACCCAATTAGAAAGCAAGTACCGCACAAAACCCCAAAAAAAAAAACAAATCAACAAATCAGACCCTGAACCAGACAAATTTGCTGCCATCAATCTAACCACAATAAATTACTTAAAATATATAAGCAGGCAGGCATAACTGCAAAAGATTAAAGCTTTAGCAAAAAAATATAAATTTGTGTTTATTTATAGCATTTGTGTAGTCAATTATTGTATGATGTTTTGAGAGCTTTTTCGCATGGCTAAAAAAAATAAATTAGGTCAGCAAGTGTTTTTGTCATTTCCCAATAATATTTTAATTTTCATTTTTGTTTCGAACAATTTTTGCGTGAATGAATAATTCGCTGAGCCGCTTGGCAACACGATTGAAAAATTGGAAAAATGGGCAAAAAATTAAAAAAAAAACGTTAGTGGTTGTCAAGTACAGTTGTGTGTGACAGTTGGACAGTTGATTGACATATTTAGTTGTTGTGCAAAGTGGCACACAGGCCATGGGCCAAAAAAAAATAATTGTTTACCCGAGGGGAGAAATCGTTTCTGTTGAGCCCGCTTTTATTTCTCTTATTTTTTGGACACACCTCCCACAAACATTTTAGATTTAGTTTGGCGATTCCAAAGGTCAAAAAAAGGGGCAGGAAGGTCGAGGACTGTGGCTATCAGTCAAGTTGAAAAACACTTTTCAGGGTTTTTTGGTGCTATTTTTTCTGATTACCTTTTGTTTTGCTTGATTTATCATCACCGCACATGCTTGCAAATTGAAAGCGATTAAGAATACATTGAGCTTTGCTTCCTGCATATAAAAAAACGATTTTTTAATGATTTCTCTCGACCGAGAGAACAAAGACGGAAGATATTGGCTAGAGTTCAGCGTATATGGCACAAAAGGTCAATACATCTAAGCCCCATTTATCACACATTTATCTCTACTTGCCCAACTGGGGGCTTAACCAAAGACAAACGTTCAAATCGAACGACTGCGCTCTTAATGCTATTAATTTTACTTCGTTTTTATTTAATCGCAAGCCAAAAACCAGTTTGTGACGTTCACAAAACTTGTTTTAAATAAAACACAGCTGAAAGAAAAATAAAAACCACATCAATATGTGGTTGAAAGTCAAAGTGTTGCGAATTAGAAAATGTTTTTGGCAAACATTAGGCATTTTTATTGTGGTTTTAAGTTCCGCATTAGAGCAGACAGCAGGAAACTGCCTGTCACAGCAAAGAGAAACGTTGAAAATAACATTCATTGCCTTGTGGATGGGCCGATGATGTCTAATTAATTTTGATATTGAGGAAAATGGTTTGGCTAACGAATGGTTTTCTAATTATCAAGCTAGTATATGCAATTTAAATTTAATTTAGTTTAAATAGACAGACCTCTTTAATAATCTAAATTACTGATATTTTGCAATCTAAAAACACTTCACATGCCGTCTCTTGGGATTTTGATAAACTGTACAAAATGCACACAGACGAAGTTAATTCCCCAAAGTGTGCAGATAAAGTTGAATTTTGGCTTTATCTTTTCTAATGTGAGTTTGAAGTGTTTTGAGTGGAGTCTATGGGGTTTTCTGTGTTTTTTGTTGTTCCATAGCAACTGCAGAGCTCTTTTTAATGAGAGTAAAATGCCTGCATTTTTGGAATCTGTAAGGAACGTTGTGTAGTTCTACTTTAGAATATTATTTACTTAAGAGTTTTAATGTTTTTGAGGGAGTCTTAAAAGAGCTCTGCAATCCGTTGTTCCCCTAAAAACCGCATCCCCAAAGTTTGTTGCATTTTGCGTTTGTATATTATGAAAATTGAGAGCGCTTGGCAACAGCAGCGACCTGCTAAAAGCAAGCAAACATAAACGAATATCAACTGCATCGGGTCTACATGTGTGTATATGGGCATATAGACATGTATTGGCGATAAAACTGACCCACTTTTGGAACTGCAATGCACGTACAAACAAAAACGACAATTGCAACTTAAACTAAAGGCTATCTGGCACTGAGGCGTCTGGCTGCGAAATGTTGAATGTCTGGTCGTCCGGTTGAGAGTGTTTTATGTTTAGTTTGGGATTTTAGAAGGGGCGAACAGTGGGGCGGAAAAAAAACACGTTTCAACCTAGCACAACAAACAAAAAAATAACTCTCACACGAAAACCCGAACTTCACACCCCACACATTGCAACACCCACAGGGATTCAACCTTGAAGGCGTACGAACACAAAGTTCGATTCGGGGAACTTTGCTCGCCTGAACTCTAATTGCAGTGAAAATTTCTCGCTAAATTGTGGCATTTGTGAGTCATTAGGAGTAGGCTCGCTGGTGGTGGGAGGTTGTGGGTTGGAGGGGTGAGCTCATCGCCATTTGGGAAATGTTAGCTCATTGCCTTTACTACCTTTCTCTGTGCTCTGTACTTGCCCCCTTCTGACCACACAGTGTTTCCCACCGACTTCGTCTTGCATTTCGCGTGAACTGAAAGTCGCCGGCCTCGACGAAGGGGGGAAAGAAGAACAAAAGGCCAGAATCAAATGTCTTCAAGTTCTAAGGAAATATCTTCTGGGGAATTATGTGTAAGACGTGTCCACATGTATTATGTATGTTATTACAAAAGCGCAGAGATCATCATCTGGCCACTGTGATACTGCACGTTGTGACGCAACTTTACTCTGAATAGATGACGTCAGCATGCGGGCTGTGACAAAGTCCGATGCATGACATTTAATTGTTCTAGAGATGATGCAACAGCCATTTACATTTTTAAATACATTAAGATATTTATCTAAAGATATACAGCTATTGGTTCGTATTAAACGTGATTAACTTTCGATAGTTATCGATAAAAGTGTAAAAAACATAGGATCAATAAATGGAATTGCTATCGATTCAGCTCAGTTTTAGCTTAGAACAAATATCATCGTAATTTATGACACATTAGGTGTTATTTGTAACAGACGTCTTTTAATTATCCGATTTTAATTTAACCCGATTATTATTCGATAACCATTCTTATTTAACGAAAAAAGACAGGACTAGCAATGTTTATGGTTTTTTTTTCAAAAAAAATATTGTTTATCTGATTTTAAAATCAGGCAGTCAGAAAATATTAAAGTAGTTATGTCCGTGTATGCGGAATCTATGTATTTAAATCGACTTAAATGCGATAACAAATCTTCGACTACTTTAAAGTACATAAAACAAAAAAAACAAAACAAAAATTGTGAATCGAGCTGAAGGAGCGTTATTTTTCAGGTCATCCTAATCCCTTTGTTTGGATTTTTTCGTGCTTTGTCTTAAGTCACGTGACCATTGCCATCCCCAGAGCTATGGTTTAGTTACAAACTATAGACCAGACCTGATCGACTGATAGACACGCAGCGCCAACGACGACAGCACAGCGGGAGCCTCAGTGGCGGTGCCACGTCTAATTAGCACTCTACTGGCTAGAACCGTTTGGGCTTAGGACATAGACAAAGCGACCGACTGACCGAGCGACCCACGACACAGTATCGATTCTGACGTCAATTGTTTTAAAATTGCTGTGTTGCGCATTGTCAATGCAATTAGACATGGTACTGGGCGATAGATCATGATACAGCCAGAGATGGATGTAATGATGCCTTGTGGCTACATGTGTACTTAAGCATTGGTTATGGATACTCGACGAACAGATCTCTAAATGAATTGTTTCGGACAACTGTGATTCCAAGCATCGGAGGAGGAATCATGTAAGATATCAGGGAAAGACCTCATCACAAAGAGCACGTGGCCAGAACACGCTCTTGTGGGTGCCAGAGATAAACAGCCTAAGGCCGGTGTTTACCTTTCTGGCCATTCTTGCCACTAAGTTATGCAACCATCCTTGTTTTCCCTAACCAATTGTCTGCTGATCTTATCGCTGGATGTCTGGCTGTCAAGAAAAAAGGTAAAAATACTTAACACTAGGTTTGTTTTCCAACTTCGCTTCTGCTGAAACTCCCCCACACTTGCACAAATATAAGAACCCGAACAAATCGAGTGGTAAAAACCCAGCACAACGCGACCAGGCCAATGTGTTGATATTTTTATCTTATCAGCAGCAGCTAGGCCTTTTATGGTCTTGTTTATGGGTTCTGCATTTTGTTTTTCACAAATGTTCAAAAAATATAAAGCCAGCCAGGGGCTCGACAAAAGTCAAGCCATTCGGTCCTCATATCGAGCGGAATAAAGCTTCATAAATGTCATTAAGTCATTAAGTTGTCTTAACATTTCAACTTCTCATCGTTATCTTGTTGTTTTTTTTATAACTTTTCCTTCGATTGTTGAGTTTGGTTAGGAAATTTTATGGTCTTAACGATTTCCGATCTGTTAGGAATCGAAATTGGCTTGGGAAATAACAATTAATTGGGCTTTGTCTATATTTGCAAGGAGAAATGACAAATTGAAAGAGGCGTTTTATATATTAAAACTTCTACTAATTCCAATAAAACCTTTATCGCTTACAAATCCACGCATTATCATAAACTATAAACCATCAAGGTTTTCCTTACAACTTGCCTTGACTAAAATTTCAGCTGATAAGTTTATTATATACCCACTGCTTTTATTGTTTGTGCCCGTTCAAATCAATTATTAAATATTTGTATAACCTAAAAACCTTATCAATGGACTTCGAACGAACCAACTAATCATTGGCGCCATGTCTTCTATTATGTTTTTCTCTATATATTTGAAGGAAACTTGTTTTCTTCATCGATTGGCCGTAATATAAATGGGAAGAGATAAGCAAAGAAATTGGAGCGTGTGAGTGGCTGTCATGTATTTGCTATAGACTGAGTATATAGGCTACAGATTGTGCTTCATAGAGCCGACTGAAACAATGACAAAGTCTTCGATCGGCTGTTCTGGACCTTATCATCATCTGAATTCACTTCCATATACGGAGAAATGCGCAAAAGAACGAGCATCATCGGTGACGTCACTAGTCGCTTTTGATGGATAAGTGATAAATAAAATATATAAATAAATATAAAAACGATTGTTTAAGGAAGCAAACACTTCCGCCTCATTTCTTATTTTTTATGTACTTTGCATTTGTAAAACAGGAAGAAAGCTTGTCGCAAAGAGACTGCTGCAAATAAATTAAATTTTATTTGACGCGCCTTTGTCGGTTGAAGTATAGGCAACACATGACTAAACAAGAAAGAACGCTATAGTCGGGTTTCCCGACTATAAGATTTGCGATACTCATTTTCCCTCTTTAAAAAAACAAAACGAAAAAAAACGATAGAGTCGCCACCTATGGGGCTATGTACATTAACTACATTTGTATAAGGCATAGCAAAATGTTCTATAACTTCTTTATTATTTATAAGAGCACAAAATGGTTCGGAATGTAGTAAGACAGTACATATCATTATATTTCTTTTTAAACCGTAACGATTGCATAAAAAATGAGGGCGCCACAGATTTTCGCGGTTTGTGGGCGGTAAAAGGGGCGTGGTCAAGTTTTGAAACAAACTTGATCTGCGCCTTGCTTATAGAAGTCTGTGTGCAAAATTTGGTGGTTCTAGCTCTTATAGTTCCCGAGATCTCGATGTTTGTGCGGACAGACAGACGGACGGACGGACGGACGGACGGACGGACAGACAGACATTTGATCGTTTACAGTATTTGCTTACTCTTCGAGTATCGCAAATAAAAATGCAACAACTCGCTAAATCCGTAAAAACCGCAGTCCGTAATCCGCAATCTGTGTGCTCATGTCCACTACGTGACAACTGAATATATGTATTTCAAGAAAGATATGTAGACCAAGAAATGGGAAGTGTCCTAAAATATGAATGATATGCGACATCTGCTTGGGGTTAGAGAACTTTCTTGAATAAAATTTGGGCTACACCTGGTGCAAAATGTAATAGACCCAAGTGTCTGAAATAATGGATCATGTGAGTAAAAATAAACTTGTTTTTTTATATTATTTAAAAGATAACAAACGGCGGAGCTTTGTCTGGCAAAAGCCAATTTCGATGATTGAGTTGAGTAATTATAATAATTATCTCAGAGCAAACACAGTTCTTGTTTTTTTCACATTACTTGCTTTTTATTTGCTTATGAATTGGCAAACAATTTATGGCATTTTTGAAGTGTGGCATTTGCAGGCGGCGGCCGAGAGATAAGCAATCCAGTCTGCCATTTTGTAAACAAGACAAAAGCCTGATAAGCTTCGCCGGGAAGGGAGCTCATAAAAATATCAGGCCCCAAAGTCTCGTATACAATTTTATTTTCTGTATTTTTTTAAACGCACCAAGGTCAAAAGCAACAACAACAGAATTAAACCCATAAATTCTGCGGCAAACAAAAGTTAAGCGGGTTGGAAAATAAAAGAAAAACGCTTTGGGGAAAATACTTTCACAAAGAGAAAAGAGAGGGAAAACGTTTCTAGGTGGATAGAAAGGAATTCGAAAAAAAAGAAAGAAAAGAATCGAAATGCAATGCGTTGGCCCAAAGAAAGTGGCGAGAGCAATTGAATTGACCCAAATGACCATTATGGGTGGCAAGCTGTAAGCTGTAAGCTGCAACTGCAACAGAGGCAGCCACTGTCGTCGTCTCTCAATTGGATTTCGTGGAAAAGGAAAAGTTGATTGACTTTAAATGAGGCAAAATCAAACAACATGCAGCAGCAGCCAGTTGCAGTTGCCACAACGCTAAATGTGTCATCAAGTTCCGCTTGGAATTTTCTATTAACTTCGATATTGAGGATCATAAATACACAATTGTGACGGTTTATAAAATATGACATATTATTTGGGTATCGAGTTTTTAATACATCCTCTATTTATTAGGTTTATGGTTGCAGGCAGGCTAATTGAAATTTGTATATGATTATCATTCGCCTCACTGAAGAATAAAACGCTAGAAGGGGCCAGATAAAGTTTAATAGTTTCCTCATTGCCAACATAATAACTAAAAGCTACAAAATATAGTTTCAAAACAGTCGAAATCAATAAAACTTTTACATTAGCTGATTGCAAAGCGATTACAAACTCGATTAGATTAGGCACACTTAAGACAAAGTCGATTATTCTTTGTGTACAGCCGTAAACCATGAATATCAATGCTTTTCATTCATAACTCACAGGCACAGTTCATTTCAGTTCATTGAAAAAAAAAAAAAGACTCAAAACCAATTGTCATCTTCTTTGGATTGTTCGAGAGTCTTGTACTGTTTTTTAATTGGGTCTAAATATAGAATCCTCCATTGAAATGCATGCCACAACTCAGTGAAAAGCAAATTCAATTCAATTGAACTAAATTTGTACTTCACGTACATGTAGCAGAGCATGAAGAAGGAGGGCCACCACTTGATTGAATTGTATCTTTTTCTGTGCGATCGTCTTTTCGATGGGCCTTTCGTCTTTGTGGTGGCTATTTATGGATGATGGCTGAGGCTTGAGACCTTGCCTCTAATCAAGATTAAGAATGGACCATCAAGAGTACGCATATTTGTCTTCAAAAACAACGACTGTTTTCAGGGTCAAAAGTTCAAAAACGTTTGAGGCTCGGTCCATGACGTCTTCCTGCTCTTTTCCCTGATAAGAATTATTTTATGACAGTTTTTGCCTATTATAAAGATTACCAATTTCATGTTTTCTTTCGCAATCTTATCAATTAGGCACTGGCCATTTTTTTTGTGTCTTTTGTGTACGATTTATGAGTTGAGGGTCGTATTTATAAATGTCTGGGGTAAAACAATTAAAAATTTAATTGAATTTGAACTTACCATTGCCTGTTCGATTTTATTATCAATCGCAACTGCACTTGTTCCAGATGCACTGAAATAAATAGGTGGGAAATAAATATATTAATTATTTTGAAATATATAGTAAGGTATTCTTTGATTAATATATAATTAAATTTTGACTGACAATCAAAAAGTTAAGCCTTCTTCAATTATCAAAAAGCTTCATCATCATCTAATCGTCTCCCATTTACCTCTCAATTAAAAACCAATCAAAAACCTATTTTTAAGCTGCCTAAAGACTTTTTTTTGCTGAAGACCTTCGAATGGTAGTTATTTTTGGCGATCCGACCTTGCTGATGACAGCAAAAAATTGAGGTCAATATGACAATAAAACTTCCTCGACTGTGCAAAAAAAAAAAAGGCCCAACTCCGAATAAAACGCAAATCTCCCCATCTAATTGCAATGCCAAATGATCAATTAAATTGTCATAAGACCAAAGTAAAAGATGAATGATATGAAAAGAGCTCAGATTTTTGATTGAATTTAAATCCTATATAATGAATTTTATGCAACCAAATCGGGTTTTCCCCGTACCCCTCAATTGGATCAATCAAAAACAGTTTGGCATATTTCCTTAATTGCTGAGTGCAAGCAAAAGTGCAAATTATTGCATTGCTCGATCAATCGATTGGCATAAAAAATTATGTAACTCTGAGAAAAACTAGAAGAAGCTTATTAAGTACCACTTTGAGATCAATAAATATAGCTTTAAAAAAAAACCGGGTTTATGAATTTGGTTCTAAGAAAACCGATATCTTTTACGCTGAAACGCTAACTTCAAGGTTAAACAAGATTCAAATGATGCCGGTAATTTAAGCCGTCGCCGGTTCTTTTAGATTGTCTTGAAAGAAACCTCTCAAGGACGAACTTAATTGAATAGGCAACCAAAGAAGCTTTTATACCACTTTGCTTATGGTCTTTTAACATTCTCATACTGACACCTATAACCCAAATTACTTTATGTATTATAAATTTAAGATTTTTTGAAATCGAACAATGAACTCAGCCCACACCTTTTCTTTCAGCTTTTGGCTTTGTTTTCCTTTTATCTAGTTCTATTTGTCTGTCATTAATCAAACATTATGGGGGTTTCGATTTGTGTTCAAATATTTTTGCTTCACGCAATAATTTCTAATTATAGAAATGGCAAGATACCATAAAATGTGTCATCAAATTAGATGGCTTAAATGATAGTTATGTGTAGCACGTGAGTCATAAAGAAATAATTCTTATAAAGTTGCTCACAACGGGCTTGCAGAAATTTAGCTGTATTACGTAATTTAGATATTCTGTAAACAAAAATAAAGCAGCAGTTAATTTGTATAAAAAAGTTTAAATTTAAATAAATCCTGTGTAAAAAAAACCTTTAAAGAAGTTATTTAAAGAGTAACATTGCATTTTTATGAAATTAAATTTAAAATGTGCATTTGTGCAAGATTCATGTTTATATTATTCATCCCCAGTAATTTTTACACAGATTATTTTGTGATTTTAGTATACATCACCGAATTCCTCGCTTTTGAACAATATGCAAAAAAATAACCACAACAATAATAAATGCATTTTTATGATTAACACATCGTGCTCGTGATGTTTTTGCTGAAATGCCTTCCATTTAAAGAATAATATCAGTTCGTGTGTATGGGATGGATTTGCAGTGTGCAAAATAATTAAAGTCAGTGGATATCGTCTGGACAATAAAAAACGAGAAGAGGGGCACAACTGCGGAACAGAATTACGACAGTTTCGTTTTCGGAAACCGACTGGAAAACTTCTGATTTACCCCTTAGTCAGCGGACAAGGACGAAAGTCAGAGAGTTTCTTAACCTGCCGCCAGAGGAGTCAAGAACTAAGTTTACGACTTTCTATATATCTTCTCGCCTTGCCTGCAAAAAAAAAAAAAAAAAACAATACAAGGCGGGAAAAAAGTAAAAGTCTTGCCTTTTGCATCCAGACGACCGAGTGCAATGACTCATGTCGTGACTTTTGTTCTCTTTCTTTGGGCTATGGGCAAAAACAAAAGGCTGAGCAATAAAATAAAATAACATTTATTCGCCCAATGTCATTGCGGACACCGGTCAATGGCGTCTTTCTCGCTTTAGTTGTTTTTTTTTACAGGGCCTGTGGAGTTTTGTCGAAAATTCGTTTTTCGCATGGCATTTACTTTAATTCATTCGATAATAAAATGGGTAGCAAATTTAATTAAAATTAAAGTGGGTTATTTTCTTCATTATTTAAGGTAAATTAAAAAATATATATAAAGAAAACCCATTTTTAAGTGGTATTTTAGTTAATTGTAGAAACTTAAAAAACAACTTTAATTGAGGTGTTGCATATAAATTAAAGTTAAATTAACACTGAAAAGTAGTGTTTCATTAAGACTGTGTCAACTTTATTTTGTAGACAGCAAATCAAATGTTAAATGGTCAAATAATGGATTAAAAATTGTATTTTGTGATTCAAGATATCAAATTTAATATTGATATTGATATAGTCCAAATCTCTATACATAATTTATTTCTAGACCTTAGCACTTATGCACAGCTGGTGGCAGCGTCATCATCATTAGAGCAGCGAGTGTTGTTTTCGTTCGTTATCATCTCACCAGGTGTTATCAGTATGTAGTCAGAAAAATAATATTAGACACATGAAGCAAACCAAGATGGCAAAAGCTTCGGAAAACAGACAAACAAACGAAAATAAGGAAAGGGCAGGCGCAGGTAAATAAATAAAAATTTGTAAGAAGGCACAAAATAAAGCGACGGACTACAAATTAAAAACACACACATTGTACACAAAATTTCATTAAACAAAAGCACCCAACGCTAACAAGAAGAAATAAGTGAGAAGAAAAAAGTCCAAAGTTTATTAAGGTTCAAGCGGCACCATCGAAAGCTCATAAAAATAACCATGATGTCATTTATTTATTATTTAATTTTTTTTGTAACGATTTAAAGATTATTTATTATTTATGCAATATTATTCTTATTTTCGTTTAGTTTTGTTTTGGAATTGTTTATCGGGTCACGTGATGAAAGGTTTAATATTGCTAAAAGGGGAAAAAATGTGTCATTGGCAAAAAAACAAAATGCAAATAACAAAAATAAATTAATGCAAAGTAAACGAAAAAGAACAACAAGGGGACAGTGAAAAATTTTGTTATTCGGGTAAATATGCAAATTTTTAGTAAATTTCTTTCGTATTTTATATACACATTTGTATGATAATAATAAAAGTTAATAATTGTGTTATTGGTGTAGCAAGTTCTTTTTGTTTATTTTAAATAAATATTAATCTAAAAACGAGTTGTTTATTTGATTCTTCTTTTGTTTATTTTTTTTTCGTTTCTTCAGTTAGCGCCACTTTTTCTTTTGGACGCTTGTTGTGACTGGTAATTGCAGAAAAGTCGAATTACACGACGCCAATTGCCATGTAAACGAGTCGTTTTGAATCGAATCCAATCCAATGAAATCAAACTGAATAAGCGTATTACGCGTGAATGAAGCTCTGGCAAAGTGCCATCTTAATCCCTTGATGAATGTCGCTGCTCTTTGGCATTTTCCCCTTGCTATTTTCATTCAAAATACCCAGATTCGATGCCTTTTTTGTGGGGATTCACACAAGTCGAAGCGTTTTGCGTATTTCCGAAATTTAAAACTTGCGGATGTCGAATTTTGTTCAATTCTGGGTTTCTCCCTAAAAATACAAATTGCACGCCCAGCAAAAATGCCTTCCGCTGACTCTGCAAAATCGAAGAATGCATAGTAAAAACAGATATCGAAATTGTTGTCAGGCTGGGCTGTGCTGATGTAAGCGAAAAGAGAACTCGGCATACATATTCATGCCATCTCCGCAATTTCGAGTCCGTCGATGATTTCCCGTCACTCGAGCATGGCATTTTGTGGAGTGTTTATTTGCATTTGAGGGTCTGAAGAGTTGGGAACGATGACACAGTAGTGTTGACGACTTCAGGAAGTTGGAAAACGTAAACAAAACACATCGTAGAAATTGTACAGCAAAATAGAAACAATAAGCAGTCTGAGAAAACGGGAAGTGATTTTGTATTTAACGTTTATGCGAAGTCCCTTTAGATTTGTTAACATACAACTATAAATATTTTGGACTTATTTTTTTTTACCAAAATGTATAAACAAAAACTGACTTTTTGTTAATAAAAAAAGGAATATTCCAATGTTTTTCAATATTTTTGGTCAAACCAAATCATTGTAACATTTTTTGTTGGTTCATAAGGTTCATAAAGGCAACAGTTTTAAAAATTAAGCCATTCTCAACTGATTTTTCTTCCCATAAAAAATAGATTAACAATCTTCTTTTAAATTAATTTCTTTAGTTTTATCACAAATAAAAAAAAAGCTATGAGAAACTATAAAATATAGTCCAAATAAACGAGAGAAAATAAAAAAAAACATTTGCCCCTGACCCAAATAAAATCAAAATCATAATAAATCCAAAAAAAAAATGCACAAATTAATCAAATGTCTAAATATAGAAACAGCAAAAAGGGTTCACAAGCAAAAATCAGGCCAGGTAAAAACTGTTGAAAGGAGATTCGAAAAAAAAGAGTAAATTGAAATTCCGAAGCGACGACGAAGTGGTCCAAGTCCAAGACCGGTTAGTTTTACCGCCTTGTTGTAGGAAGCCTTAAAGTGCCAACAAAACCACCGAAGAAATGTCGCCAACTTGGCAGGCTTCGCTGCAAAAGAGGCGCGTGGCAGCCTGCTGCTCCGTCATCCCCCTTTCCTGGATTTCCTCCCCGTCCATGCTAACGCAACTCTGCAACAAGTTGCCTAACTGGACGTAACGGACAAAAACAAAATGAGGTCAGAGCAAAAAAAAAAAAAAAATAGTATTTTATCCAGCTAACGATGCGTTGGCCTGTTTCCCGATGATGTAAGGCCCCAATGGACAGGAAGCGGGCATTAAAACCAGTCTTTTACATATAATTCGATTAGACAGTACGGTTTCAAGTGGGTTTGACAAGAGATTTGATAGGATAAATAGTTGGAAAGGTTTTCAAAATCTTTTTAAAACTTTTCTATATTTAAAACAGTTTTTAAAACATTTAATTTGTAAGTATTTATAAAAAAAAAAGAAAAGTTATTCATTTGTAATCTCTTATCCAACGCAAACTAAATTTACCCAAATACATAATTAGAGCAAAATGCGGCCCCGAATTATCCAACCGATAAATATTTTTGTGTGCATTTTAAATCAACAACTGACCGCCTATATTTATTCTCGCCATCTACAACTTAGCACCTTGAAGTAAATTATCCGTCGGATGTGCCTTCGCGTCTGATATCTGATAAAAGATCAGAAACCCAGCTGCGTTGCCATGCACGGGAAATAATATATAGGACCCATTATGGATCAGCATTATGTCTGGGGATTCGCTAATTGGTTTCCTAAGCAGAGAATCACATCAGTTTTGGGTCGGAAGTGTATCTTGTATTGTTGACATCTATTTTTAGCCACCTGCTCAATTGTCGTTTACTCACTTGTCTAGAGTTTTGCTTTTATTTTTTTTCCAAGTAATTCACACAAATTTGCTTAAATTAGCTGCCACCAATTTGACAGTTTACTAGATAAACAACAATTGGAGACATCTAAAATTAGTCAGCACTTGGTTTTTCAATCATCAGCTGATGAGAAATAACCATTTTCTGATTAGCTAAGGTTTAGTGTGATAAGCAGAACGCTCACCTCAAATAAGCGCGTTGTTTTAAACTTAACTTAGTAACCTAGTCTAAAATTTTTATACGAATGTTAAAGTAATAAAAGCTTAACTAACACGTCTCTAGATAAGTTTCAGATGTGTTTTCATACTATAACAAAATAAACATCCTAAAATTACTGTAAAATTCCGATGCTTTAAGCAGGTATCTAGGAGCTAAACAAAAATAGCTACGACTCTATTAACAGTTTTTAAAATGTCGCACCTGCTGGCTTACTTTACGAAACTCCCTGGAAGAAAACCAGTCTGAAAATAATTTTATCTTAAAAGATAATGACGTTTGTCAACAAAGGTATACAAAGCTACTGTTTTCCCCAACACGCTGAAATCCTTAACCAAATAGATTTTATCTTGAGATGACCTCTTCATGAGTTTGTTATCAGCTTGGACAATAAACTTATTTTGTTTTTGCACAGGTTATTTTTAACTTTTTTAAAAGTAAATTATTGCAATAAGAATTTTTTTCCATTGCGAAAAATAAATTTCAAAGATTTTTCAAAGTCAAACATAAAACATGTTTGTATGTGTTCAAAATTTATAAACAATATTTTAAAGGAAATTTACATATTTTTTTAAAAATCTTTAATTCCTGTTCCCATCGCATATACTCACTCGGGCAAAAAGTAATCGATATATTTCATAACGACTTCGCGAACGGGATCCTGTTGCTTGCCCGAAATACTTGGATACATATCGAAATCCATTTTGCTGCTGTTATTATTATTATTGTTGTTATTGCTGCCGGTTTCAGCTTTCATTATCGATATTATCGGCTTACGGTACTTTACCGTACGGATAATATTTTCTTTCTTTAAAAGTTGGAAGAACTTTATTTTAAATGTTCCAAAAATTATATGTTTGGAATCCAATGATTTTTTTTTGCTTAATAATTTGACAAATTCTTTTGGGGAGGTCGCAGCTGGGTTTTTCTTATTGGATATACACACACACTTTTGGGAGAGCGATTTGTGTGCAAACAGCAGTTAATTGTGTTATCTGTTTTCCAGCTTCCCTTTTAATGAGTTTCACTTGCAGTTACACATGTATTTTCGATTCTCGCTTTTTAGGCTTTATTTTTTTATAATTTAACACCAAACAAACAAAACAACGAACTGGGGAGCTCTTTTATTTGGCTGCTGAGAGAGTGTTTCTCTCTCTCTCTCTTGCTGAATGTGGGTTTATTCTTATTCAGCAACTCCCTCTCTCGTTGGATCTCTCTCTCACTGAGTGAAAATGTTAAAAATGCGCGCGAGACGTTTTCTGTATTTTTTTTCGAGATTTTATTTTCAGTTAAATGTCTGGCGAACTTTTGCCAATTGTTTTGGGCTTCTTTTGTAAACAATTCGCCAGCTTTTGTTCTTTCACGGCTTAAACGGTTTCTCTCTCTCTCTCTTCGAACACAGACGGCACACAAAAACAAGGATTTTAGTTTCACACAATTAACAATCGAGCAACGGAACAAAATAAAAGCCCAAGCGACAGAAAAGCGATTCAAGTTTCAACTTCTAGCCGATTTTCGTGTTTGATTGGAAAGAGTTACTCAGCATAACTGAAAATGTTGACGTCGCTGCTGTTGGTCGCAGTCGCAGTCACTGCTGCTGCCACTGCGAGAGAGCCAAAAAGAGAGCTGAACACATGCAACAACAATGAGCCCGGTTACAACAGCTTTTGGTGGTGGCTCTTTTGAAGTTTCAAAGTTGGGCGGAGTGGGAGAGTGAGAGAGAGGGAGTTTGAGAGAGACAACTGAAGCTGAAAGTTGTTTTTGCAAAATGTGCAGAGACAGAGAGAGCACAACAAAGCTTAGAAACTAAAGTGAAGCCTGGCTTAAAAGGTATGAAATTCTACTTTGCTTTATTTTTTATTTTTAATTTTCTCGACCGAAAAGCTTTAAAGGTGAAGTTAAATGTATTCATAATAATAATATTACAACACATCCAGAAACTCAAAAACGAAGTATTTTGAAATTAAAGCCTTCAAGTCCAAATCTAGTTTCTAAATTTTGAGTTTTAATAAAACTAATTTTAAAATAAGTGTTTATAGCAACAACAAAATTGAGAAAATCATGTTAAATGCTTAAATACTTAAAAATTTAATGCTCGGTTGTTTTCGCTGAGACATAAGTTTTGCCATGTTCTAGACCGAAAATATATTGAAAATGTTCTGAGTAATGGGCTTAGTAGAACTAACTTAAGGGGTTAGGAGGGTTTCGCAAAAAAAAAAAAACGATTTTTTTTTTATTGTCTCATAAATTAATATAGAATCTCAAAATTATTGTCCCAAAGTTTTAAGTCGATCCGAATAATAGTTTCGGAGATACAGTCCTTAGAATGAGCGCGCGCGAGGCCAAGTGCACTGCTTATCAAAACTTTGAATGCGTTTTCTCAAAACTGTGTTTTCAAAGTCGGTTGTCAAGATTTCTCGGAAACTACTCAACCGATCTTGATGAAATTTTGCTCAGGCCTTCGAGATATGATTATCTCGTAAATGAACGAAGGATTTTTCTTTACGTTGACAACAACTATTTAAAAAAAAAAAATGATAAAAAATTTCACCAAAATTTGAAATTTTTTGCAAAAAAGTTTCCCAAAATCCAATTTTCATTTTTTTGGTTTTCCTTCGTTCATTTACGAGATTTAGGTTTGTACTAAAAGAAAAAATTTGGTTTTTAATTTCTGATGATCCTGTCAGGAATTGTGCTGACAACGCGAAGGCACCTTTTTCTGAGGGGTCACCGGAAATGACGTCACAATGGCTGACCGCTGAATATTTTTTTTATTTAATTCAAAAATTATTATTTAAATTTGTATGTGTAAGAAACTTAAAAGTTTTTATTAAATATTTCATTCTTTATATAAAAAAAAATTGTTGAAAATGTGCCTTTTTTTTGCCCGGGAAACCCACCTAACCCCTTAACCAAATGTGTTTTAACTTTGTAAAATTCCAACATTCCAACAGTTATACTAACAACCGCTTTTCATGTTAAGGCTTCACTGTACATCTCTTGTGTGATCTTTATTGCGGAACCTTTTTTTTTTAGAGTTCTTTGCTACGACATTCCCATAGCCGGGCCACGTTTTCCGATGGCTCGTGTTGAAGGCAAACATAAAATGCATGAAAAATAAACAAACAAGAGATACATATAAACACAGAAAAACACACGGAGGAAAAGGAAAAAAACACTATAGATAAACGAATCTTTCCAATCAGTTAATTTATGAGAGAAGAGAGCCAAGACAGAGAGAGAGAATGAAAATGAGAGAACAACTCCCACACATACACACATGGATGGTAAAAAAGCAATATGGCTGCTTTTTCGAAAGCTTTTTAGCTGAATTCCAGATACAGAGAGTATCCGCGAGAGTGAAACCATACAAATGTGTGGTTTTGTCAGCAGAGAGCAGCCAACAGAGAGAGAGAGAGAGAGGCGCGCGTGGTGTAACGGCAAAAGAACTTTTGAAATCCAGTGAAGCGATGCAGCAGCAGCATCAGCGTCAGAAAGAGACAGCAACAAACTCTCTATGCCACTTGACTATGACAAGTTGCCACGTTGAAGACTCAATAACCCGTGTGCTAACTGTAGATTGGTGGGCCACCAGCCCACAAACCCACCTACCCACCAAACCCACCACCCACTGCAGAAAATATTATTTTCTCACACTGTTGCTTTGAGGAAAATAAAAGATTAATATCAAATCAGCTGATATTATAATCGTTAAATGTGGTTTATACTGAAAATATACCTCATTTGCACTTATTTTTAATTTTTAATCTTACCAGAATTTACCAAAAGGGCTCTAGAGTACAACACATAAAAGCTTACCCTCGCCGTCAATGGATTATAATTACAAGTCATTTTTTCAACCAAACTCACCTGAAACGGAAAAAGAAAAAATTCATTAATTAATTATGTGAAGTAAAATTAAACTTAAATTAAAATTTCTTGTGTGATATTTATCTAAGTGTACCCATTTCCGCCCATTCACGCATTTCAAGATTATACTCTTCCGCAATTTTTGACTACATTTGTTTTTGGCTCTTCTAATTTTACGACTTTTGCAACACCCCGAAACTAAACCATTTCGAAATCGCATCGAAATTGTTGGAGAAAACTTTTGTTGGTCACGCAATGAAAAAACAAAGTGAAGGAAAAGCGAAAAAGAGAAAGAAATGTGCGTAACGATTTTGTTGTAAAAGATTATAAAGAGAGGGGAAATTAAAAGGATTGCTGAGGTTTGAAATAGATTAAATAGCAGGAATGGTAATTATGGTAAATTTAGTTATGAGCACTATTAAAATACAGATACAAATCAGGGATGGATTTAAAAACATTTTTATATGGTAGACCCCACTTGATAAAATTAAAATCTATTAAATCTTATTGATTGTTTTACTCCCAAAATAAAAAGGATTGCTGAGGAGTGTAATAGATTAAATAGCAACAATGGTAATAATGATAAATTTAGTTACGAGCACTATTAAAATACAGATACAAATTAGGGAATGATTTTTAAAAACATTTTATTATTGTAGACCCCACAAAATATTTTTAAAACCTATTAAATCTTATTATAATACAAAACTTGATTGTTTTACTTCCATCATGTTATAAACCCATTTTACTTCCTGACCTGAATTGATCCTATTTACCTTGACTTCCGTAACCTCATTATTTGCGTTTAACAAGCGTTCCGCCTCGATGAAAACCACAACAAAGTAAAAAATCTCAAAAATATGCAAATTATTTGTGCAAATTGTTTTTCGTAAGCTAAATAAGTGTAAATTAATGTCAACAAAGGCGATATTTGGTATTCATATCGTGTGCCAAGCCCCGCCTAAAAAACATAAAAATATATACTACAAATGTAACACACAGCAATATCACCAAAAAAATATTATTTCTGTGTGTGATTTTATTGGGCAGTAAACAGCTGTGAGACTGTTGATTTTTCGCACAAAACAACATCGTTGTGTGTGGATCGGATTGGATTGCCACGCCTCTACAATTAGCAAAGGCCCCACCATTATCATTATCATCGAAAGGCCCATGATATTTACCAGTTGGCAACATGTTGCCAGCCGGATTAAGCCCGGTTGGCAAAAAACAACAATTGTGTAACATAAAACAGTATCTAATAACTGTGAACATTGTTGTGGTCGACTGAGAGACACAAACCAACAATAAGATAGATGGACATTTCCAGGCATTGTCTTGTTGTTGTTATGAAACCCAAGACAACCAACGAACAACGAACGAACAACCCAAGAGACAGACGTAAAACAACATTTAATCGCTTGGCTTGAGGCGCCGCCATCCTAGCCGCATCTTTTGATACCCTTTTCGGAGGAGGGGTCTATATCCATTTATGGGAAAACTCAATGGTTTTTTTTCCAAAATATTTAAGAATATATAATGTTTCAGATACAACAAGTTTTAAGGTCACTTTAAGTGACAAAACAATTTTAGTTATGATATTTTAAAATTTTAAATAGTTTGGAGACAAAAAACTTTTTTAGTTGTGATTAACTTGAAGTTATAAATAGCTTTTACAACTAGCAGTTCAATTTTTAGTTAAGTTTCAGTTTAATGTAACATAAATTTATTAAAAATAAAAATATATAAAATTATAACAATAAAGCACCCTGATAATTAAGGGTATGTTAAGGTTTCGCTCATTTAATTTGGTTATTTTTCTGCAGCTAAAGTCGTGAGCTCGGCTTTGGCGGTTTTTTCTTACTTTCATTTTCAGAGTTTTCCAGGCAATGGCAATTTAATGGCAGGCTGCAAGTCATTAGGTGGTGCCTGCACCTCTGACCCGACCAAAACCTGCCCCCAGTCAACCCAAGACCGTTGAAAAGCGAAAGGCGAACTCACGTCAAGTTCAACCTTTAACCTCAACTCGCTGTGGTGGTTGTGGCTGTGTGGTGGGTGGGTGGTGAGTGTTAAAAGCCCAACAACAACAAAATTTGAACACTGATTAACCACTTGAATGTTTTCCCCTTTAATTTCCACTTGACATGTCAATCCCACATTAATTCAAGTTGAAAGTCATTAATAAATTAATAATCATGGAGCGTCCCAAGAAGGAAATTAAGCGCAAAGTTACATCAAAACTAATTTACATAATGGAGTTTTTCCTATTTAGTGAACATTTTTCAAAATAATTTAGTAAAACTCAAATTATTAAACAATTCATATTGCCTTTACTTGGTTTTTTTTTCTTTTAAAATTTCCTTTTTCGCATATTAATTGAGCTTCCTTGGGAAAATTGTATTTGCTAAATTCCGTCACGCATTTTAATTAAATTTGTATGCAAATCTGCGCCAGCGACTCCTCCCCTTTTAAAATAAAATTTAATAAAAGAGAAGCGAAAAGATGTTAAGGTTAACTTGGTTGCGGACTTTTGCCTTTCACTCACGCACCGCTGACGTCGTCAAGAGTCGTAAATTAAAAAGATAAATAAAGATGTTACTCATAAAAATAAATAATAACGCTGAACAAAATATAGGGAAAGAAAAAAAGTATTTAAAAGCTCTGCTAAAATTAGTTTTGTAAGTTTATATCATTTATTCAAATAAATAAACTTAGGAGCAGGTAATTTAAATTTATTTTATTTTAAAATCAATTTTCCTTAATTTATTTAGAGTTTTAATTTTGTTTAGAAGGATTTATAACCCTATTTTTCCAAACTTTGTTTTTATATAGTAATCCGCATAACTTAATGACACTTACTGGTAGCAAATGTCCCATTAGCCAAACTCTTTTCCTTTCATCTTCGAAAAGTGCGTGTTTGCATGGATATCCAAATATAGACACTCGAAGTATTCATAAATCTTTCAACAATTTGTTTGTTTGATGGTTGACGTCATGTGTTCGTTCGCTAGGCGGCTGCGTTCACTGAACATCGAAATGTTTGCACTTTGCGTATTTATCTTTTAATTGAGTCATAAAATCAACGAAAAAGCCGAAAAGGGGCCACCACCACCAGAAAGATGAAAAGTAGAAATATTTACAGTCAAAATACGATCGGTTTGCGATGAGCAAAGAAAAGTAAAGTGACGTCAAAAAGTGGCGAGGAAAACCCAGAGGTTAAAACTCTGGGAAAAGGTGGGTAAACTTAACCAAGTTGCAAGGTTGTGGTCACACCTTTATTAAGTGGATTGATTTTCGATTTACAATTGAGACAGCCTGGCGGCAGTGCCATAATATACTATATACTCTCAAAATCATCATCATCATCGGCGTCATCATCGAGACATGAGCTCGTGGCAAACTTTTTAGCGTTATTAAATCTATCTAGTATTTTTGACTCGCTTGCAAACGTAAGTTAACCGCAGCCGAGTCAACAAATCGCCAGGAAAGACACGTAGAACTACTACCCCCTTCCTCCTACGAACTCACTATATAACACTATCGCTTGACCGCCTATAGACTATCATTCATGCTTCACGTGCTAATCTTGTAAGTGGCGAGGAAAATATGGAAATGGAAACGTGTTTGTGCAATCAAATCAATCTTAAGTTGCGAACCATGATTATGCCAAAGCTAAATGCGATTATGGCCTGTGAATTATCAATTCAATAGTCTTTGTTACCTAAGAAGCAAACCTGTTTCTCTGACAGGACACCACCCACCGGGGTGATAACCTCTTTTTATCGTTTATAATATTTACATTTTAAATTTATTGAGTTCTTTGAAGAGTTTTGGGAAATATTTACTTTCCTTTTTGATTATTTTCTTATTTATTCATGGGTTAAAAATCTGAGCTCATGAAATAAGAATAAACAAACATGTATTCAGACATTTCATACCTTTTATTATAACAAAATGTATAATTCCTGGATGCTGCTGTTCGATGATTATGCTGGTTAAATATTAAAAAAAAAGTTAAACTTCTGGGGACTTAGGAAAAATCGCTTAAACCGCGCCCTTCGTTTCACTTAAAAAATTCATTACTAATTTACGGCTGAAATTATTTGGTTAATAAAAATATACAAACAAAAACGTAATAGATTTTTAAAATTTCACACATTTTATAAATTTAAGACGTAAAACTACTAATTAATTCAAAGTTTGAAAAAATCTCTTTATTAATTCACGAATATTTTGCACCACCATTTCCTCCCCCTTAATTTCTTACAACCACGAAATATTTTGGCGAAAACAAAAATCCATTTCACACATACAGGTAAACAACTTTTTAGCGGTTGAACACCTGAAGAAAAATACGCAGCCAAGCGAAAACACTTTTCATGGTCAATCTAATTTGCATGTGCGTTACTGAACATATATAGCTAAAGGTGTATAGATAAAGGAGAGATCTGTAGACTAAAAATAAATGTGTAGGCCTGCAAAATATTGTCTGGGTTTTCAGCTTCAGCAATCACTCACAAGAAAATAAACAAAACTCTTGGGAATATGGAAAAATGTGGCAATTAATATTTATTTAAGACTTCAAGTAAATGGAACTTTTATAGTTACATAAGTATTGTATTTTCTATTTTTGGTTAAATAATTTTACAGCTTCTGACCTTGAAAATGTTTGTTTTTATCCCCCAACATGTGTAACTTTAATGATGTTTTTTTCGCATTTGGTTTCGCTTCATTTGGGTAGAACAGATGGCTCTATTCATAGCCGATTTTGTGGCGCCTCTTTCACCTTGAATTGAAAATTTTTAACACCCTTCCACCCTATCAACAGGAACCATAGATTTATGCCTCTCCCGCTGTTATTGTTTATATTTTGCTAAGATTTTGCTGTTTATATTCCTTCCCCTTTTTTTTTCTTCATACTCGTGTTTTGTTCACATTTTATTCGTGTTAAGCGAAAATTTATTGAACATTATTCATTCACCTCCCGAAACGGTTCGGTAAAGAAAGTCGCTATTCACACGTTTATAGAAGGTACAGAAGATTAATTGTTATACACTGTTTTGCATTTTGTTTCATTTATCATTATTTGACATTAAGACAATGTCAAGGTTAATGCATTATCGCTATTTGCGTATTGCTTTGTTCGATTGGTGGGGTGATTAAAGTGGTATTATTAAACTTTGTGTAATGAAAACTGACTCCTCTTATAATCTTTTGGTGGATATAAAATTTTAAATTGCAATTATAAGTACATTTTTTAAGATGAATTTTTGACTCGTAGAATAAAAGGACATACTGTAAACATAAGGAATGTTCATCTGTTTTGGGAACTATAAGAGTTAGGACCCCAAATTTTGCAGAAATACTTTTATAATCCCTACGCAGATCAAGTTTGTTATTGACCTCGCCCCTACAAATCATAGCACACATTTTTAAAGCTAGAGAAAAGTTTTTAAAGTTAATGTTGTTAATTTAAAAAATAACAAGATAGGTATCTTAAAATTTTTTTTGATTTATAAATTTGTGTATGTTATAAATAATAAGAACAAGCTTATCCAAATTTTGTAAACCAGTGAAATGTGTCCACCCGCTAATTATTTATATACCTAATCGATAACCCGATATAAATAAGTTGGTTGTCGATTTTCTGTGATAAGCTGGAGGAACCTCCCGAACTGTGAAAAGCTCTACCCACAATAAAGAACATGTGCTGCCGCTTTCACGCCGCTTTTCCACTTGAAAAGAGAACTCCACCGCCCTTAACTTTACATACATCACCGTTATAAGCGCTGCTGTGCACGAAAAGGTCAAAGGTCGCTCGCGACCTTTTGAGGTGCATTTACCTTTTCAGTCGTTGACACAAAAAGACACAAAAACATAGTTTTTTTCTTGCCTTTGTAGTTGTTTGGAGTGGGCATGTCACAAGCCCTTTTCCTCTACTTATTATTGTAGTTGAAGTTCTTAGTTCGTCTGTCTGGGCTTTTCAAGATTTCTGAAAGCTTTTCTGTTGATATTTTTGTGTTAATGCGAGTTCAAGGCAGTTCATTGATAAACGAAATAAAAAAAAACGCTACAAAGTTTCGCCTAATTACCACCCATTGTTCAGTTGTAGGCGTGAATGCAAAGAGTTATGAAAGGGGAGGAAAACTCATAAAGGTAAAACAAGAGAATACTAATTAAAATTGCGTGTGCCCCCAAAAGTTGATTGAGAAAGGGAAGAAAAAAAGTTGGTTCATGAAGTTAATAATGTCTTTACTAGAGATAGCGAAAATTACTTTCGTTCCGAAAATTAAACAAAAGTCTTTAGATTAAAAGGATTAAGTTTCCACCTAAAGTTACGTTCTTGTTTTTCTCACATTAAGTAGAACCAATTGCGACTATCAATAATTTAAGATAAGATATGATAATGATATAATTCCACATGCTATTGAACACTAAAGATGAAAGAGCCTTGAGCTCATTAGTAGCTCACGATCCATTCTTATCAAGGTTTCATGGTAAATACTTTTCAACGAGATAACGCTCGATTCTAAGGGCAGCTAGACAAAGGAATAAAGAAAAGTTGCAGCAATATTTGCGTCAGAATCGGTCGGAAGTTAAATGTTTTAATGACATTAAATATAAATAATTGCTGAGACAGCTCAAAAAATAGACAATGACGTCATGCTTAAATATTGGATGCATTCATAAGCAAAACCTTATCATTAGTCATTATTAATCATTTAATCATTATAATTACTCTTTCGAATGCACACACAGTTGTTAAGTAAATGTATAATATTTAATAACACTTTTCAAATAAAAGCTAAATATTAATCTCAAAGAAGTAAATGGAATTTCTTATCGTATCATTAGATTTTTGACTTAATTATAAGATTACCAACGTTGATACCGATCAATATATACCTGGCACTCAGCTCAAAACAAACACTGCATACTTTTTGGCGGAAGCAATTTTTTTTTAAAATGGTATCCTATCGTTTTTACAATTTTTGGGTGAAAAAAAAACATAGAACATATATCATTAAAATATAAGCTGTAATTGTAATGTGAAAAGGAAAAAACAAATTTTGAAAATAAACATTTTATTAACAATTTTAAACAATATTCTTTATAAGATCCTAAGATAATACTTTTAATCAGCTTGTAGTCAATAAAACTATTTATTTTTATAGCATTTAAGTATAACTCAATCACAACTAGGACCTTCGCCTTAAATTTTTTAATATACCGCGGTTCCTAGTACCATAGGGATGATGTGACATCCGGTAAAAAAAAAGCGATTTGCCACTATATACAAGGCACTATATAAAGCGCATTTTGCAATATGCAATTAGAAATGCAATGAGCGATAGACGCGATAAACGGCCAAACAAATGAACTTCTCTGCGGTAAAAGCGACGAAGTGCGAGGGAAATGGGATATGTGCGCGCGTGGCTGTTAAAATAAACAAAAGCCACCCACAATCACATAAAGAGGGGAAAACGAGCAGAAAACGGGCAGAAGGTGTATTATAAATAAAAAAAAAATAGCTTAGCAAGGCGGATATATAAAATGCAACGATTTCGTTGTCAACGCTTCTTCTTCTCCGTTGACTTTTATTCTTAATTGATTTTTCTGCAACTATTCAGATTGAGCTTCTGTGTAAATATCAACATTTGCATTTTAAGCATTTTTATTTGCGATACTCGAAGAGTAAGCAAATACTGTAAACGATCAAATGTCTGTCTGTCTGTCCGTCCGCACAAACATCGAGATCTCGGGAACTATAAGAGCTAGAGCCACCAAATTTTGCACACAAACTTCTATAAGCAAGGCGCAGATCAAGTTTGTTTCAAAACCCGGCCACGCCCCTTTTAACGCCCACAAACCGGAAAAAACTCTGTGGTGTCCACATTTTTAATGCTAGAGAAAAGTGGCCCTTATAAATGTTGTTTGTATTGAAAATATCTACCCAAATACCTAAAAATTTTGAAAATCTGACCATTTTCAAGAAATTGCGTATACAAGTGCGTTGAAAATTTTTATTGCGCTCGAAAGTAGGCAAGACATTTTTGAAGAGGGCGCTAAAAATTGTTGCGCCCGAAAGTAGGCTAAAAATTTTTCAGAGGGCTAGCTTGCTGTTTTAAAGAAGGCAACGAGTATCGCAAATCTTATAGTCGGGAAACCCGACTATAGCGTTCTTCTTGTTGCTGCTGTTTTTGTTCATTTAAGTCAGTCGCGTTTGCAGTTATGGAAATTAATTATGCAAATGGTTTGAAAAGTGATTTTAAAAATAAAAAAATGTAAATAAAATGTGGAATTATTAAAAGTTTAGATTGAGAACAACAAATTTCAAAACAACATGGTTTTGTATTTTTGGTTGTAAAAAAACGAAAGATTTTTCAGTTAACGTAAATTAGAGAAAAATGTCAAGTTAAACGATTAAAGTTACTAATGGGTTTACTTAAACAACTGCACCAACAACTGCATCATTGCTGTAAGTTAATAAATCAAACACTAATATATAGTTAAGTCAAAAACATGTGTTACCAGGGTTTTAATATTAATATTAATTTAATTATTAAAAAGTCTAAACAAGACAATTAAGAGAACTTCTCTCGTTTAGGCTTCATATAAATCCAACGTTCGCAATAACTTACTTTATATAACTGATTCTTGAGCTTCTCATGTTTATTTATAAGTCTTGGGGGTCTGGAAAAACTAGAAGTACTTTGCATTAGGCATAAATCTCATAACACATGAGGCCTGTAATTTTCACTTAGTATGTAAATGCTTGAATGTTAGGAATTCACGTTTTTCTGAAGGTCTTTCAAGGTCTTTAGAATTAAATCGATTTTCCATTAATACTTTTAAATATTATTATTTACCAACAGACCCTAAAGTAAAAACTTATTTTTATTTATTAATGTTTTCTAAACTTTTAAAACTTAAACTTAATGTAACAATTTTGTTTTCCCTCCCATTTGCAATCAGCATTTAGAAGGACATTCTAAAAAACCCAGTTGCATTTATCAAAGTTAATTTAACTACGCTGGATTAATAAAACTACAATGTAGGCCTGTTTAAGTGCAACTTACTTATCAACTTCAGTACTGAACATTCGCACCATGTGACGTTGCAGATACTGGGGCACGGATTGCGGGGAGGCTGGAGGCGTTTGATAGGGATTCATCATGGCCTCATCATCATCAAAGTAACCCGACGAGGTGGAGGATGTGGTACGCGGATATTTCAGCATTTTCTGGCACTTTATTGGTGTTTTTTCCTTTTGGTTTTTCACTATTTTTGTATTCAACTTTATGTTTGGTTTTCTATCGTAAATATTTACTTTTTCACTTTGTGGTTATTTATTTTTGGGCCAATAAATTAGCACTTTGGACAACTTGTTTTTTTTTTTGTGACCCTTTTTGTGGTTTGCTGTTGTTATATATAAAAAAACACAGGCGCAAATATTGAGTATTTAATTATTATCCAATCAGGCGTAGAAAGGAGAAACAGCTAACAAATTGTGTAGCCGGTCGAACGACAACTAAAAACAAAAATTGCTTTGAATTTTCGAATTTTGCATTAACATTATTATTTTCTCGCGACCAGAGAGTGAGAGCCGCCGTAGAGAGAAACTCAGAGAAACATGCACTTCAGCTTGGACAACAACAACACAACTGACAAGCTCCCAATACGTTGGCCAATTGTATTTATAATTTTATTTATATATTTTGCATACATTGTGTGTTGCTGTCGTCGTTTTTGTTATTTCAGTATATATCTCCTCTCTGATAAATTGTTAAGCGCTGTCTGGAACTGGTTGCGCGTGCCAAATAGCAAAAACTAATATGAGGGAACACAGCCACAGCTACTACGAGAGATCCCTGTGCAAAGCACCGAGAGAACGAACTCCTCTTGGCCGGCAATTAATCAAGTCTTGACTAAAAATAAGTATTAACCAATTAAATTTATCTATTAAGATACGCACAGCAGCCGCACGCGCACACGAAAGATACAAAGTTTTAATTGCAGACGAATTTCATGTTTGCTTAGCGGAGTCCCTGATATATAAGAGGAATTTGTGTACAAAATGTCAAAACGTGACTTTTTTGCGCCTTTTAAAAATACTGATAAAAAAAAAAGTAAGAGCATTTGTAATTTATGGAATTTTTAAGGAGTTGTTTTACTTTGGTTTAGATTCGTTGATACAAACAAAAACAGTTTTTTTTTAAGGAATTTTGGGAGCGAGAAAGAAATTAACAAAAGATATTTAAGGTATTTTAAACCCTTTTTCTTGGTTTTTTGGTGCAGAAAGTTTGTTGCACTACAAAAAGACCTACTATAGTACCCTGCAATACATATAAATTTAAAATAAATCAATTTTGTTGCTTGATGGTTAGCTGTGAGAATTTTCTAAAGTGAGATAAACGTGTCTCACTTTTTTTAAACTTTCTAAATTAATTTTACATAATCTTGTGATTTATTAACTTTAGAACTTGACTTTTTTTCGACTGCACTTGCACAACTTTGACTATTTAAATTATATATATATTTTTACTATCTTAATTTCACTTCTGACCATTTCTAGCTCCATTCGACTGTGAAAACAAATTAAACGATCTCCCACCAAGAAAGCTGAATGTAAGGCTAAACTTTTGTACCACCCAAAATGTGTTCTACACTTTGTTTTTGCGTTTTTCCCTCATTTTGTTTTCGCTTGCGGCTTATTTTTAGACGAATTCGATTTAGATAAATTGTGCGTGCGATCGCCGAGTACATAGATAGATTTGTATCTACCGCAAGTATATAGAGGCAAAGTAGATCCGAAGATAAATAAGTAAAGAATTTACAATCAGACAGTAACAAGGTCAGGGTACAGAGACATCGACATCGACAGCGACAACAAAAGCAACAGTAGCAGCGGCAACAATTAACGCACGTCATCACTCGTCGCGTATCCGAAAGATACAAATAGACGATTGGACAAAGATAGAGAGCTGCTACTTAAATTATAGCAAATTGTTTAAACAAATAACTTCTCGGTCTTTACTTTTTGGGGATTTTCTTTCGTGTTGTGTGTGGTAACGTTTTGTTGGTACAAGGTTTTAGGTTCACGTTTTGCGTCTCACGCCGGCGACAAGTTTTTGTTTACTGAATTCGAACCAAAAACTGAATTTTACACAAAATCCAAAAACGACCAAACAGCAGCGACGTCGACGTCGGTGGCTGCGCTCCGTCGGTAGCAATAAAATGTTTTTCAAAAATACATTTTTTCAGCGTTTCTCCTCTCTTTAGTTTGGGAAGACGGCGGCGGCAACGGCGACGGCGACGACAGCACCAAAATAATAGGCGAGAAACAAAATTTACACACACGACCGGAGCCGAAGCTATTTTTTATTTTATCGTATTTTTTATTTTGGAGCAAAGCACCGTCGAGGCCGACGATGAACGATAACGAGTCAAGCGAAAAAAAACACAAAGTAGATTACATCGAAGAGCCGTCGTGTGTCCCTTTATCATAAGAAGTTTATCTAATCGCAGTCTGATAATTAGCATTGAGTGACAGGTGGAGCGGAGAGAAAATAGAGAACGAACAGGTAAACAGGTAAAATAGATAAGAAGAGAACCACAACCTGTGGGTGTTGATTTTTTAAAGGGGGATTGCGCAAAAAATTGATTGGCAATTATCATCAATTATATTGCTGATGAAGATTTCGGTATGTCAATCATTGGCTTATGACATTGATCTAAAATTTGTAGCCGAAATTCTACGACTTTAAGATCTATTAAATCTTTTTAAAAATACAAACTAATTATTAAATAATAACCAATCAAAATTAATGAGTGTTTAATTTGAAATAACAAAGAGTTTTTCAGAAAATATATAATCGAAAAAAATGTATATAAGAATAAATGTACCAACATATTCTCTTTTTATTATTTTATAATTTTCCGATGGTTCAAGGGCGTCTTTATCTTGATCGAGAAGTTATCTTCCAGTCAATAAAAGGGTCTTAAAAGGCCTTAAAAATAAAAACCTCACGTTTGGGTTGGGCTCAGAAAAACAAAGCCAATATGTAAATGTGACTGATAAGAAACGAGACACGAAATCAATTAATTAAAGGTTTACTAAAAAGAAAATAGATACAGCTGAAAGCAATTTATATTGAAGTAGCCGCTACAAAGAAACCAATAATTTAAAAAATATAATTTGTACAAATACTGCAACTACAAAACCCACGCAGAACCCACATCAACTATTCGCTTACGTCACACCAGGCAAACAATAGATATCAAATGACAGGAAAAGCGTGTACACTTTGATTATAAGCCACTCGACTAACGAACTCAAGCCAAATAAAAATGAAAATGCGAAAAATCAAAGCAAATACGAAAGACCTTTCACATGCTCGACTTATCGAATGTTCTACGTGATCATCTGACTGAATAACGATTTAATGGCAAATTTATGAATCAAGGGGTAAATTGCAGGGGAAAACCAAGAAAATTATAGGAAAAGATTGCGACAAGTGACGAGTTAGCGTGAAATTTATAGCCAACAACAGGACGCGCCTGAGTTAAAGAAGAAAAGCCAAAGAAAAGCCAGAGAAAAGCGAAGCATAAGAAAATGCAAACGTTGCAGTTTTGCTTTCTGATTTAAGCAAATTACAGCAGCTGGCCACCTGCGCGTATACGTAATGTGAATTTATTGGCTCATTAGAGTTGAGCAAATGTTAAAGCGGCAGCAAAAATAGTTTGCAGCTAAAGCGAATTTATGCTTGATATATTTCTGCTTCGCTTTCCTCCACCACCTATATCTATATCTCTTTCTGTACATATAAAAAAGGGGTAAACACATGTCTAATTGGCGTTTAATTGCAATTGGTTGAAAGGCTTTTAGATTGAGCAGCTGTCAACTAAACGTACTCGTACTCATCAAGGAACAAGTCTTATCTGGTCGCTGATAATCGTTATAGTTGTGCGATAAGCCTGGTATGTTTGGTATTATTAGTCATTTGCTAAATTTAGAACATTAGTCATTTTGGGGCGATATATGATAATATGATTTCGGATACATGAAGTCCTTCCTCAGATTTTTGCAACAATTTATTGCCAAAATTTTGAATGAAAGTCTATTTTTTATCAATGAAAAAGTTTTTAGCGTGGTTAAAACAACACATTTTATTATCTACCTTCAAGTTTTTATAGGAAAGTGTAAGACACAATGGGTTTTTCATGGGGTTAGTTAGGAGGATTTCAAACGGAGTTGATAAGCCAATGTGTAAATTCATTTTTTTAAAGTTGTTAAGTTTCCAACACAAAAACTCTGGTATAACAAAACAAGTCTTTACTGCTAATGAAATATAAAAAAATATGACATCGTATTATTAAACAGATAAAAAAAAATTAAAAAATATATATTTAATTTTAACTTTACAATAAAAAGGAAGCAAGGAACAACTACTGTATAAAATAATACATTTTACGTTTTTCGATTAATTACTATCAATTGAATGTCATGAATAATTCTGTTCTGTTCAATATTTGTTAAATTTCCACCAAAAACCCCCCTTTTTCAATCTGTTTATCCAAACCCAGTTCTGAATTATAAATCGACTCACGTCACTCTGCTTAATTATCCCGTTGCTACAATTATCCCACCCCGTTTAACTTACTGTCTTTTATGGCAAGTTGAAATGGAAACGCTTACCTGAAAAGAAAATGCAAAAATAAATGTCAATTAATTAATTGTAAGCCAATTCCAATCAATTTCAGGTACTTATGCCTAGGCAAATAATTAATTTTAAAACTGATTGAAAGCGCTGTCAATTCGAAAACGACGCAAAAAGTCGACGAAGGCGACAATGAAGATGAAATAAAAATAAAATAAGGCAAGCACAGAAAAAGAAAGAACATTTTGTTGATTTAATTAATTGTCGTAATCAGGTATAGCAACAAATTAAGTGCATGGGTATCTATAAAAATAAAATTCGGCAATTTTAAAGAGCGTCCTGCCAAAAGACGTCACACGAGTGCAATTTGTTGGCTAACAGCCCCGAAGACCACCAACTAAATGAAAAGGAAAATTGCATCAATTTTCGCTGTTGGCCAATTTTGGCAATAGCTGTGCATTTTGCGCCACCAACCGAGTGGGTGTTGATGGCTAAAATTCGGGTATACAATTGGTTCGCCCTCTCCTCGACTCGGAATATTCTTTTGTCAGCTCGTTGGCAGGTGGACAGCCCGAGGATGAGTCAAAGATTGGATGGGTTTGGCCTTATAATTGAAACACTCTGCTTAATTTGGCACTTAATGCTGAATATCAGAGGACTGAGGCGGTGGGCAGGTGAGTTTACGGTAGGCCGTTTGTTTATTCCCCATAATTGATTTTTGGGAATTTTAATGAATTCACAACATTAGGCCAACGGAAAAACAAACCGAAAGTGCAAATTTGATTCTACAGAATTTACTTACAGTATATCTAAAAGATTTTTAACTTGTACGTATATTTCTAGGTAATTTGTTTGCGTGTTGACCAATTTAAAAGCAACCCAAAGCGATTCCATTTAATCGGATATAAATGAGGAAAAATTTAAAAAGTTTTCTGATGAAAGTGGTATTGTTTTTATCAGGAAATTGTTGATTTCATCAAAGGGAAAAACATATGACAGAGAGACTCAATTAAATATAAATATGTATATAAGTAAAAATCTCTAGGGAAGTTGGCTAAAAGCTTTGGTAAATATGTGTTTTTTAAAGTTTAATTTTCTGGTCTGCATGACGAAAATGTTTATGTTGTATATTATGCAGTCAAAAGTTTGTAAAATCGAATTTTTAGAACCAAAGAGATAAGCACATAAAAGAAAAAGTAAGAGACAGTTCATGAAATCGTTAACTATATAACGTTTTATACGGGGGTGCCACAGAAACCGTTCCGCCCAAATTCCAACCAATGCAACCTATGTAAACGTCTTTGGGCGGAACGGTTTCTGTGGCACCCCCGATTGTATAACTATAAAAACACCGTTTATTTAACGACTTTAATAGTATTTAAAAATTTTTATAATAACAAAAGTCAAAGATGTTTGTCCGGTTGTTAAGTACTTATTAAGTGTATTTTTTGTCATTATTTAGAAATATTATTTACAAATCAGTTTCAATAATATTCCCATCTCCCAAAAAATCCTCCTGACCCTCATCGACTTCTTCAGTATTTCCCAATTTCTTAACAGTTTCATCGATTACGATGCCGACACATGAATAATTCGTCTTTAAAATGTCCTCCCAACGATCCACATAGTTTATCTGTGTATCATGTATGCCCATTATCAGGTTAAGATAATTGGTGAAATCCCTGCCGGCTACATGACTCATAGTTCCGCCCAAACCAAATTCTGGTAAATCGCTAGACACATCGTAGATTTTGCCCTTGAGCGCCACCAATATCCTCCCATCGCTTCGGGTCCCATCGAATTCAAGCAATTGATTCAGGGTCAATTTAATGGGCGGCAAATCAGGCAGCTCGGACGCAAACAACTTTTTTGCATCCAGTTGATGTCCTGTTTTTTGAAGATAGCGGTAGGCGTAGGAAATATCCCAAGACGACAACACACAAGGTCAACACAATGCTGACCAAACTCCCAAATTCTGTAGACTCCTCATTCATATTGTGTTAACGAAACTTTTATTAGGCCAAAATGACAATAAGTGAAAATCTGAATTTAGTTTTTCAAATGTTAAAAAAAAAGTTATCTCAAGGCTAACCTAGAGTGCACAAATTCGTCAGACTCCCCAACAAAGTAGAGCTTATTTTTATTATTTAAAATAAAATTTAAGATAGTAGGAGGGTAAGGACCCTGTAACTTTAAGCCACAACGTAGCCAAATAAATTGTTATGAGATTAAACTTAAAACTAAGATTAAAATACCTCCCAGAAAATGTAAATTCCTTTCTATAAACCACCAGCTGCTTACACAATTGTAAAGGTTTACTGTAGTTAGAATAACTGTACAACCAAAAATAGATCTTGAGATAAATTCTATAAAATAAACCTCTTCCTAGTCTAGTTTGCATTCTTCATTCCTATTGTATCTGCTCATATTTGGTGTGATAACAAAAGTTTATTCTGCTGCCTTGGGACATATCAAGTGACTTGGCTGTTATCAAATGGCCAGAGAGGCACTGCCAGGGCAGGTGATAATGTCAGCAAGTGTATCAGGAGCACAGAAATTGGAGCACAGCCACAGAGTCAGGCAGTCAGCACAAAAGCAGGTTGAAAATTCTGTTCTTATATTATCAGTTGATTAAATATGAATTATATGAACAAATAAAGGCACACACACATGGAACTTCAACAGGGGTGTGTGAGTGCCATGAAAAACGATAAGCGCCGGCATACAAAAAAAAAAACACAAACAAATATTCTCATACAGGGTGTCCCCGAAATATAAGAACTTGGAAACTTATCAAAACAATAACAAATTATAATCTCCAAATATTCGAGTGTTAATTATAATTTGCACTCATTTCAATTTTGGGTGTTAAATAATGTTTATTTGTTTTGATTTATCGTTTAAAAATAGTATAGTTTTAGATCGATATTTAGTAGATATGAAAATAAAAAATTTAGATTTGTTTTCATTCAACGCATAAGTTATAAAAAAAACATAATTTTGTTAACACAAAATACTTTAGTTTTATTTTACTATTAAAGTATTTGTACTTGGTCGTTTTTCTGTGTGTATGTGGGTTGAAGGCTGTTTTCTTTTGATAACAAATTATCAGATCTTTTTGATTCGTAAATTAAAATATAATTGGTTGGTTTTTTTTTCTTTAAACACACATGAAAAATAAACAAACGTCATATAAAATTTGTTTAAAAAAATAGGTAAATCAGATCAGATTTGAATAACTAATGATGAAATACAATTTACAAATTAAACAAGAGATCCAGAATTTCTATTTGCTTCACAAATTTGAATTTTTAACTTAAACAAGAGAGTTAGAACAACCCGTATTCTTTATCAATTTCCCATTTATTTTCCTTTTTTATTTACTTACCCGATGAAATCTTTGATAAAACAATAAACCTTAAATAAACCGCGATCATTATTGAGCAAATATTCGGGCTGTATAACTGCAGCTGGCATTAGATTGACGTTTTGTTGTTGCTGCTGTTGTTGGTGGTGCATTTGGTGCATTTGGTGCATTTGGTGCATTTGTTGTTGGTGCAGCGTCGGTTCGCTGCCGCCGATATTGTTGTTGCTGCTGCTGGTCGTCGCCATATTGGCAGCCATTTTGTTGGCTAACGCAGCCATTTTGTTGTTACTGTTGCCACCATGCTGGCAACACTTTAATGTTCTTGCAACTGTTGTGGTTGTTGTTGTTGTATGTCGCTTTATCTATTGTTGTTCTTTACTCAAAGTTTATTGTGCGGTTTAATAGCACCTTATTCTTTTGCGTTGAGCCAAATTCGTGTTTAATTTAAACTAAGTTGATCATAAAGTTTGAGTATAAAAGTTTAAAACTTGGGAAGCCAAATATTTGTAACAGCCATTGCAAAGATATTAAAATTTAAGGAATAAGTTTTGACACTTTTTCAGAAACTTAATTTGTTAAAATTAAATGTTAATAAATATTGGGTTTATTTATTTTTGAAAATGTAATAATTTTGAAAACCGTGTCTAGGTAACAAAAGTCCTATTATGGTATATTCAGCTAATGTGAAGTCCGAATTAAACTTTGAAATAGTACAGCAGAAATAAAAATTAATATGTCTTACATTCTGTGTTAAAATTGATTTTTAACATACGAGTATTCCCTCTGCAATAGCTATACAAAATGATTTAAACCATACAAAACAAAACTCAAAACACAAAAGCAATTGGCAAATTTTGGGTTTGCATTTCATTTTGAAACTTTGCCAATTTCCATAAATTTCAGTTGCAATTTGCCGAGAGTTGTGGTGTTGTGGTGATTTGTGTGGGTGTTGTACATATGTGTCATCATTAAAAGCGAAGTTTCAGTGTGGAGTAAAGTATTTAATTAACATTCGCAGAGCTCAATTTGTTGCATGCCCCGCACAAAACCACATTCGTATAAATGGGAGGTAAACTCTTATATAACAAACGTGAAGCGGATGAGAGAGCATGCGAGATGCAGTAACAAAAACATTGGGGTAACTCAATGTATTTCACAAGTGTTAAAAGGATTTCTCCCACGTTTTATACGTTTTTGAGAATTTATTAACTTCCATTTCAGTTAGAAAAATTATCTTAATAACCCGTTACGAATGTAGTTTCTGTTTTAAAGGCTTTAAAATATTTTGTTTCTTTAAAAACATTTTACACAATTTATATTTTTCTTATTCAAAAAACTTCAACTGACACAACGTAAAAAAATATTTAGGCCTTTGACTATTTAAAAAAATGTAATAAATTAAACCAATAAATCATGTTTTGAAATAAGTTAAAAATAGTCCATAATGTCAGAAATAAGATCTTTTCTTTTCAAGACAATTTTTAGTTTGTAAGAGGAGAGTGAGCCACCGTTTTGTTTAGCCACAGATATTGCTCCGACCGCCTGTCAAGTGGTACAAAAATGTAATATGTCTCTAAAGCAAAAAGTTAGTCAGGCACTGGGTCGTCGGTTTCCTATTTTTTTTTCAGCTCCAGTTCCAGCTCCTCAAAGCTCTTGTGGGTGCAACAAATGGCGCCGGTTGACAGCTAGTTGACAGCTCGGCTAGAAATATGACAGCTCCGGCTGGAGGCACTTGTGTGTCAGCAACTGTCCAACAACTTGTTTAAGATGCGATAAGCAAAAAGCAGAGACATTCCACCCGTAATGAGGGACGAGAGATGCCTCCCCAGGGAACCATTACCACAGACCCCAAAACAAATGTGACTGAAATTGAAGTGTAACCTACATTAATTAGCATATATAATCACCTAAACCGAAAGCAACAACGAAGGTTAGAATGTACTCGACAAAATTATTTATACCTTCTGTTAAGGTAACATATTTAATACAGTCTGAGCGCTGAGGCCCTAACGATGATGTTACTCGACCCTGACTTTGACTTCCCTTTGCCCACACAACCTGAAAACAAGTCACGTACCAAACAGGCAGTCCAAGTACTTTTTTTTTTTTTTTGTCAAGGGTCCACACTTCTAAGCATTTTGAGAGGTAGGGGGACGCAGCATGCCAAGTATTTTCATCCAAAGAGTTGGCGGTGGAAAACCTTGAGTTGCTCTGCCAAAGAACAAACTCATTCACATTCCCCTTCACATTCACATCCCCCACTCAATTGAAACTGACACACGGCGCCCAGCATGAAACAACACAAAAACCATTTCGCCTTGAAAACGTTTTCATAATGGAACACAACACAACACACAGCAGAGTACACAAAACAAGAAAATAAAATCTCTGTATGAAAATGAACTGCAAGTCTAATGCTCGAGTCCCATTGTAAGGGCATAATTTCTGAGGTAGTCGTCAGCACAATGAATGTTTGACAAGGATTTTCTGTTTTGTTTGGCTGTACACGTGCTGGGGCCAGAGGGCTTTAATACATCAGATGGAATCCGCGGGAGTAATGGGAGATTGCCGTGATGGGATGCCTAGTTCATCAGGCTTAGGTTAGCCAATCTTGCCACATATTAAATTGGCTGAGATAGAAAATGGGCGGAAATTTTGCTTGTAGACTTTGAGGGTTTAACCTGTTTTACTTCATTTAGACTTAATATCTTAATATTTTAGCACTGGTATATAACAAATATATAAGAAATGCTTTTTAATAGCTCGATTAATAAGCGTTTTTGGCCTTTTTTCGAAAAAATATCCTTAAGAAATTATTTCTATTACTCCTGATCTTCTTTATAATCTACATAACAAAGTTATTTCTTCAAAATTACTGTTGTAAAACTAAACCCTTCATTTAAGGACTATAAAATTATTTAAAATATAATAAGATATATAATCTTAACCTATATAATAAGTGTCATTTCACAAGTCTTACTTAAAGACTTAACCTTTTGTGTTTTCCCTTCCCGAAATATATTTCCATAAATAAATATCATTAATAACGCGCTCTGCACAGCGCTCAATAAAAATCATTTAAGCGTGAAATTTATGCACATCATAGAACAATGTCAGCCAGGAGTCGAAATTTTCCCCTACCATTCGCACATTTTCCTCTACTTTCTTGTATCTTTATGCGACTTACGCAGTGTGAAAACGGAATTATGCAAAGTATCTGTGTGCGGGGTCCTCTGCGTGGATGTGTTGGTGGTGTGAGCACGCGTCATTGAGCTGAGGAAAACACAAATAAAAAATGGAGGACGGACAAGGATCGAGCGAAGGACTCGTCAACTTTCGAAAAGCGCATTACTTGCTTGGGAAACACAAAAAAAATAAAAGAATAACGAAATCGTTTTTGCCACAAACACACACACACACACACACATACAGCAGACCTGACCTTGACCTGAAAACTGCGCCATGTGGAGCAAGCGAGAGGGAGGAACGCTCTCTCCTCCTCTCTCGCCATCTGGCTGTGAATGGGCCAACAGAAAAATACGAAACCTGAAACATGTTGTTATTTGAGTTTAGTTCGGTTCTTTGTTGCAACTGCTTCCACACACACAGATACAGATACGAATTCGCACAGATGCAACCCACAATCAGCGGCAGCTTCAGATACACACAGATACAGATGCACAAACACACAGATACAGCAGCATAGTGCTTGTGTGTGTGTGGAGCTTGCAAATGTGGGTCGTGGCGGATGCTTCGCTATGTTCTGCTGCCCTCCATCTCCGTTGCACCCCCATTATCCCCCCCGCTGAATATTATGATAAATTTTTATAGTTCTTTCTGCCCAACTTCGCTTGGCTTTATGGCATCTCCAGTTGCAGTTTCTGAGCGACTGACAATTGGCGCCAAATGCTGCCAAGGACGTCAACATTTCAAAACGATTTCATCACGTAAGCTGGGTATGAGAAGTTTGAGGGCTTTGAGACTATAAACTTAACATAAATTCCCACTTTTATGGGTGAAGGGGCTATGAAAATATTAATGGGTTTATATGGGATTTGGTATTTTTAAAGGTACTAAAAAAAAATAATGGGTTAAACTATTCCTATCAGTTGTTAAATTGTCCAAATTAATATCAACTCTAACTTCCTTTCAAAATAAAAAATTTAAAAACTTTGTTTACATTTTTACCTACTGACACATTAAATAATTAAAAGAAAATTGTAAATTGTATTTAGAATGATTAATGTTATTTTAATAATTTTAATTTAAATATTTGTATTGTTGTATAAATTTTAAATGTATAATTTTCTTGTGTATTTAAAATGTTATAAAATTAACAAATAAATTAATACCCCCTCTAATTAAAGTGGATAATTATTTCCAAGTAAAAATACTCTACAAAAAACTACAAAAAAACAAGTACCTATAATTTACGATACTCATTTGAAACGCCCAAAAAAAACGATAGAGCGCCACCTACTACATTAACTAAATTTTATTCAAAAAACGTGTATATAAAATTAAATGTATGTACATGAACAAAATGTTATAACCTTTATTATTTATTAGACACAATTTTTAAAAAAAAAAAAAAATTATCATATTTTTTTTTTTCTTTTAAAACCGTAACGATTGCATAAAATGAGGCGCCACAGATTTTCGCGGTTTGTGGGCGTAAAGGGCGTGGTATTTTGAAACAAACTATCGCCTGCTATAGAGCAAAATTTGGTGTTTTTAGCTTTTATTTTTCCCGAGATCTCGATGTTTGTGCGGAGGACGGACGGACGGACGGACGGACGGATGGACGGAAGAAGACATTTGTTTTTTCATATTCGCAAAAAGTATATAATTAAATATATTTCAACTGTTATAGCAATAACAATTAAATCAATAATAACAGCCATAAACTACGATAATATACTGCCGCTGACTTAATTCAAAGGCTCATTAAAGAACGCGCTCAATTAGGTTCCGTAAAAGTAATTTCCCCACTAAATTCTCTTTACGATATTTCAATTTAATTGATTTATCTTTCAATCATAAATCAATAAATACATAAAAGAACCATCAATATTAGATCATTAAAGTCGCAGAAAAACCGATAAAATACCGGCTAGAACCACTCCAAGCCAGCTCAGTTCATCAAGATTCATTTACTCGAAATCGAAATAAAAAAAAAAAAGAGATGCACAAAATGCGATCCGCTTAATAGGCGAACGTCGATTAAGTGAACCAGCCAGATGTTGTATCTCTCTGTCTATATATTACGTATACGTATACTCCCAGTGATGATGTTAAGCCGTTTAAATCAAATTATCAGCATGAAATGATCTCAAATTAAATTGTTTTTGTTCGAATAACCAAAATTGGCAGAGTTGCATTCAAGCGAATAAAGATCGCTCTCACCAAATAAAAGTTAATAATAATTTTGGGGTGTGTTTTTTTTTTTTTTTTGTGCTTACGGTCCCCCTGTTGAGGTCACCAGTCAAAATATTGTGTATACGCAACGTTGACGTGACGCCATTGTGGCTGGCAGAACGATAACTAGAGCTACAACCAAAACCCAAGGGTATTTCACCGAAGAACGTCAAGAATGTGAATGAAAATCAACTTTCAAGTAAGAGTTGCGTAATCAAAGGGTGGTGCTTTTTTCTATGGTTTTAGCCAAATGCGTGGGAAATGCTACAACAAACACAAATAAGCCGACAACCTCAAATGGTCTGTGTAAGCAAAAGAACAACAATGATTCGTTAAAGAAAGCTCAGAAGGGGGAAAGCAGCATAAGAAAGGGAAAAATCAATGAATTTGTTGTCTCTCGTCGAAATGCCCTCAATCATGTTTGCACAATTAAACTTTTTTTTGCGCCAAACTTCTGGGGGAATTCACCGCTGGGTTTCCCTTATTTATTGATTTCTGATTAATGGCCATTCGGCTTTGAGCAGGAAGGACACTTTTATTGGCCCATTAAGGACGTCGTGACATTGAAGGCAAAGTGCCAGTCAAGGCGATTAAATGTTTGCCTTTTCAATGAATCGCCTTTGCCTATATTGATTTGAAGTGTTGTAAACTAGGGGAAACTAGGGAGTGAAAATATTGCATGCTAGGAATCTTTTTGAGGGTTGATTTCCTTAGTCGGTTTTGTTTGTGGACTTTGCTAGGGCTAGAAAATGGTACTATGTCGCTTTTAAGGCTAGTTGCGTTCAATTATTCAAATCACGGTTATAATTAAAAATCAAAAATGTTTAAAAATATTAAAATTACATTTGATTAAATTTGTTTAAAAATTAAATATTTATATTTTTAAAAATTATATGAAAAGGTATTAAATGTGGGTAGTTAACAATTGAACCAATTTTAAAGCACAAAAACAAACAAATTAAACGTTTTTTGTGTAAGGCATTTTTTACTTAATTATGTTATAAAAGTTCATTTCAAAAATAGATATATGTAAATAAAATATTTTCTTTTTAAAATTAGTGGTTTGTTTTATAATAGTTCTATTCACTAGAAAATAAGATCAATTTTGTTTTGCAAGCATTTAACAAAAACTTTTTTAAACGATAATTATTAAACTTAAAATTTAGTTATTTGCTAGGTAAAACTGTATCAATTTCTAAAGTCGGGTGTGTTTGCCAAAAAAAAAAGCTCATGTGTAACAAACAAACGCATGCCAACTATTCTTGAATGAAATATTTTAATTATTCGTATAAATTAGAACCTTGGCAGTAGCCTGGAAATTTTCCTGTCGAGACAGGAAAGGTTTATCCTACACCCCAAATTCCAAGGATTTGACCTCACCCAACAATCAAACCAGGCAGTGAAAAACCTGTCAAAATGCTCATAAATGTTTGATGTTCGTTTAATGTTGATCAGATGTTAAGAATATTTTTCTTGATTGGATAATTTGCCATTTATTTTGTTGTGGTCAAAGCAATAAAATCATAAATCGAAACGAAACGAACAAAACCGACAAGACAAACACAAATAATTAGAATTTAGTTGGGTGACATTACCTTTTAATAAAAATATTTCCGTTATTAAAGGCAATTTCTAAATTGTTTTTGTTTTCCATGAATGAAACTTTTTTGGTCACTGGATGTTGAATATAAAAATTATATATTTATAAATATATTTTTGTTGGTTACTTATCGCGTTTGAAAAGAGAAAATAACAAATGGGCGCGAAATTCTAGAAATTATCTATGCAGTAAGAGCGAGCGAGAGCGAATTGTAACAGCAAGAGAGAGATAGAGAGAGGCTAATACACACACACACAAGCACACGCACACACCAACCGAGGCGTTTTGAATGAAAGATTTTTTGGTAGCTTGATTTTCTTTCACTTTTTTTTGTTGTATTGCCCAGATGCAAATTTTCTTTTCTTATTTTCTTTGACTTGCTGATTTTATATAATCAATTTGAAACACTTTAATTTCGGTTTTAATTTAATTTATAAATATATTTTAATTTTTTACAACTCTAAATTGTTGTAATTTATTTCTTGTTGCAGGCACACACACGCACACCAAGCACACACAGTACGCACACAAACGCTCGGCGATGATGTCCGAATACGACTGACTGACGACAGCAGCAGCGAAAACTTCCGCGTTTGTTTCCGAACAACAACAAAAAAAACACAGGAAAATGGCTTTTCTGCACAGCGCAGTAATAAAGTTTGGATGAACTCCTAACTAAATAAAAATTGTTGTCATATACTTTTAACTGAATTTTATTAGCACAATTTTTTAATACATTTTTTTTAAGCCCTAAAATACGCTGTTAGATTTGTAGCTTGTTTTTGTGTGTTTGGTTTAGCAAGAAGCCAAAGTGTAGATTGACTGACTGAGGGTAGGATTTTTTTTGTTGCTTGGTTTTTGTGGCGCGTTCATCGCCCAAGCATGCAGATGAGCGCGAGAGAGACGGTGAGAGTTTGGCAGCAACAGAGAGAGAGCAAGCGCAAGTTCATTTTCGCCAGAAAGACAGTGAGAGAGAGCCACGTGAGAGAGAGAAAAGCACACACATTTTTTTTTTTTGCAAAGAAAGTGAATTTCGCGCTATCTCTCTTGTTTGAGGAAAATTTGTATCTGGTTTTTCCCTTGGTTTTTCCCCCATGCAATTTAAATTTAATTTCTATCTAATTAGCTCTGGGTTGCAGTTTCCCCCTTCTCTCTCTCTTTTCTCTGTTGATGTATACATAAATATAGAATACATATGTATAGGTTTGAGTGAAGCATAAATAACACCTGCTCCTGTTTTGGGGGTTCTCTCTCAATTTTCTCACGCCTGCGCAAATTGGGCAAGAAAACGTGCTAACTGTATATATAGAAAATAAAGCAGAACAAAAAAAACATAAATTCATCGTTATCATCGGTAATGAGTAGAAGAGAGATGGGCAGCGAGTGCATGTGCCTGTGCAGAAATGAACACTGCACAATAGACCAAAAAAAAAAAAGAGACCAAAAAGAGAGAGGAATCGTTTCTCAGCTGTCCCCATTTTTTGTGCGTTCTCCGTTGTTGGCCAAAATAATTACACCAATTTATAAATTATCAACGAGGCGAAACCATTTGAAAGGTCCTTACTCAAGGCTTCCTGGAAAGGCATTGGCAGCGAAATGCCACACAAAAATGTATAATATCGCAGGACGGAACAGCGAAGGAATTTCAATGACAAGGTAAATCAATGTCAGAGACGGAATTAAAGGAATTTCTATTGTTTCCACACTGAATAGCTAGTAGTTTTTTTTTCAGGGGGCATTCTAAGGACATCCCTACATTAATTGCTTATATGTGGGGTTTCCCTGCCCCCTGCTTTCTCCCCTACTGGCTGTCCTGATTACAAGTGGAGCATGACCCACATACTCGAATAAACAAAGCATAAAAATCAGCTATGCGAATATATGTTCAGAGGGAAAGCTCGGAATCCTAACAAAACAATTGAATTTTGGTGCGTGTGTGTGAAATTAACTAGGCTAAAAAAGGACAATAGAAGAAAAGGACAAACTTAGACTTCTTCTTGTCATAAAAAGGAAGCCCAATCAAATCTAAGGGTTCCCAGTTGTTAACACAAAATGAGGACATTTGCCAAAGAAAGTTGAAATTGTGCTAAACGAATTAATGCCGAAACATGTCTACTCAGCGTATACGTAATGTTCTATAATATGTAAGTAAACCATAAACTACATTCTTTGGTTTTTTTATTGGAAAAAAGGGGAGCTTTTTTTTTAGAAAGTTTAAGTTGGTATACTGAGCGTATACGTTATGAGTATTGCTCAAAAACCATATTTTAGCAACAAAGTACTTTTTCTCATGCCCAATATAAATTTAACAACATATTTTTCTTTTTTCATACTATAAATATGGACTAAGTTAATAGGAAAACCTATGAAACTTCTACATTTCATTAAAGAAACTAGTGTGCAAAATGGAGGCTACTGAGCGTATACTTAATGATTAGTAATATTTAAACTGAACCATAATTTACAAAGTATTTTATTTTTAATCATTTTTAAATAACAAATTATTTATTTTGTGTATCTTGGGCTTTACACAATAAATGGAACAGTTTTGGTCGATTTTAAACCCATTAAATAGTGGAGTTTTGTAAGGCATACTTAGCTGAATGTTGTTAACAACCCCTTCCTAAATAAAGGCAATAAAATTCTATATTTACGGTGACAACCCTCCATAAATCATATCGAAGTATGCATAAAAAACTTAGACATGAAAACATTTTGCTTTCAATAAAATATACTAATGGGGACAAACCAAAGTCCCACGCAAAAAATTTATGATGTTCTTACAACATAAGTACTTACTAAAGATACATGACATAAAATGCAGAGATCGAAATTTACATACCTGCAAAGAAAAGAAAAAAATATATTAGTAAAAAAAAAAAAAGTCAAATTGATTCATTAAGCTAAATAAAATTAATTAAGCTTTCAATTAGGTTATTATCACTCATGCAGCTCATTGATATTTTTAGCGCAATTAAGCAATTGAAGGCAACTAAATCAAATGCGTATCACTGAAGTCAAGTCATTTTCGAGAAGTAAACAATATTTGATAAGATAAGATGCAGAGGAAGTGTTGGAAGGGAAAGAAATGATTAGATGACGAAGCTTGAATGCTTCGCTTTGTCCACTTTTTATATATAACATTTATGGCGGTAAGCACATATTGAAAACTACTTTATAGAGCAATCATCGCCGCTGTCTGGGTCTTGAGGGGCGCAAAGTAAACAAAACTGGTTGCCTGTAGTTTTCCACATGGCAATGGGTGCAGTCCGCAGACCAGTTCTGTAAAAGGTCGCCATCTCGATGGTCACGATCAATTCCAATTCCACTCTAAAAGTTATGGCTTCTTTTTGGCCAAAAGCTTGTGTATATAATAGCATTATTTTTACAACTATGATTTTTGTGGGCTATTTAAGAAGAGGAATACTATGGTGTGATCTATGGTTAGTTTAAAAAATGATAGCCGAAATAAGTGAAGGACTTTGGGCTAGAATTTATTTTAAGCAAGGAAAATAGGGTTTTAAATGTAAAATTGTTAAAAAATTCAAATGGTGGTAGGTTTGTTGGCCCATCAAAGAACTCTATAAGAAAGATGATCCAACAAAATAAACTTCATATTTATGTAATACCTTAAATAAATTTACTTTTCTAGTGTCTTTACTTTATTTAAGGTTATAGTAACACGTGATAGACCCTTAAGCTCACCTGAGAAAATTTAGGTTATGCATGATAACCTATAGGAAAAATGATAAGAACAACTCAAATACAAAGTAAGCCAAACAGAAGGTGTGGGGTCAATGAAATTGAAAACGCAGTAGTCAGTCAGAAGCTTTTCAAAGAGGGGCAATTCGAAAGGTAAGCTATATAGCTATAGGTAAAGCCAAAGCCAAACAAAAGCTTGAACCGATCGGAGGAGAGCAAAAGAGATAATCGAGAGAGAAAGAGAGGTGGAGAACTCAAGCGAGAGAGAAAGAGAGAAAACCAAACTGGCACAACCAAAAACACAAAGAGCCGAAGCAAACGAACGACATCAGCAGCAGCAGCAGCAGCAACACAACGCTGCCCATGAGCAACATCGTCGACAAACACGAGGAAAAAAGGTTCGACTGGCTCAGTGTGACAGCGAACGTCGTACCTGTTGTGTGTGTTCCTACGATTTTGTTGTGTTATGGCCACAAAAAGCCAAAACAAAGAGCTCTTGGACAAATCCTTAATCGCAACAGCAAGCAAAAGCAACAGTTGGAAGATCGAAAAGAGGAGACAAGATGTTTGAAGTCGCCTGCCTGATGTTCATCTGCCCTTGGCTCATACTCGTACTGCTCATGTTCATCGCCATGACTGTACTCTAGCTGAAGAATGTAAAAAAAAACCACAACAATGGGCACACAAATTGCAACATCGCCTGGCTCTCTGGCTGTGTGCCCAAATAATCATCGGAAATTAACAGAAGATTCCTCACGTTCTACCCAAATATTCCTATGAAAATGTGCTTTGATTGTTTTTATTACTCTGTTTTTTTTTTCTTGTTTTTGTTGACCACACAAAAGTGTAATGTGATTTAAATTAAGTTTAATCATTAAAGACATTATGTAAGAAATTGTACCTAACCTGTATATAGTTTTAACTAGGCTTTAAGCTTGGAAATAAACCAAGAAGAAATAAAAGAATTAAAGGTTTTTTTTTTAATGGTGGGTAAGGTTTAAATGGCATACATATAATTCCATTGTTAACTGTTGTTAATTTAGATTATAAACCTGTTTCTAGTGCGATTAAAGCACCTTGGCTTCGCTCTGCTGGTCGGCCCCTAATCCAAAATGTTGTTTATAAAAAAGACAACAAAAATACTATAAAGAGGAGTAAACATATGATGTAAATAAGACGCAGGTCGAATATTTAAATATCTCGCATAATTCACCAGGCTTGTGGAATTAATTGTTATTAATGAAGGAGAATTATAAAAATAGTGATCAATAAAAAGACTGAAGTTTGGTTAAAAAACTGAGTAAAATAAATAAACTAAACATGTAGGTACTTCCCAAATGTGAGTTGGCCAACTCCTTATCACTCTTTTCAATCTATCACGGCCCTTGTACTCTATGAACAAATGTCATTCGAAACCCGACCAACTGTCATATATAAAATGTTTGGTTATCTACTGCTTGTCTGGTTATCTATTATTGATAAGAGTTAATTTGGGACATGAATAAACCTTTTCATTACCAAATATTTCCAAAATATGAATTAACAAATATTTTCCAAATAAAACACATATTTTGCCACATGTAACACTGCTTAAGGATAACAAATATAACCAAAGCCAAAGTTCACACAACTTATGTCGACATAAAAAAATCACTCAACAAGTACTTGTTAAAAAGTGAAAGTTTGTCACAAAAGCGTTATAAGTGTTAAGACAATTACACGTGTAGTCTGCGTTTGTATATCCACTAAGCGTCATCATTCGTTAAAATCAACAGTTTTAAATAAATAATAAATAAAGCAGAACAGCACTGCGTAAATCATAGAGCTATTAATTATACACATATTTTAAATCAAACAAAACCACCATAGTCAATTTAGCTTTTCAGTGATTTATTTGGCCAATTTTTTATTTTTTTATAAATGGTTTCAGAATGAATACAAAGTTGACTAAACAAGGTAGTTTTAAAACAAATGCACTGCTTATCAAAATTACATCAAAAACATTCAAGGATTTTCGTCTGTGTGTCTCTGGCAGTGTCATTGAACCTAATTAGCAAATGGAAGAACAATGGAGGGCACATAAAAAGAACCAAAATATGTTAAAATATTAAACCACGTTTTCTCTTTCGTATCACGTGTGTGTGGCAATTTCATTGAACCTCAGTAGCAAATGAAAGAACAATGGAGGGCACATAAAAAAGAAGTCTAGTAAAATATTAAAACACGTTTCCTATGACCAGGTTTTTAAATTTGAAATGAGCTAAAGTGTCCCTTGAAAAATAAATTCCTCTTTAAATGGAATAAGTTGCAAATATATTTTTAAAAGGTTAATAAATTTGAGGAATTTAATAAAGAATACACAAAATATTTAACTGAGATTCAATCGCTTAGTTATTTAAGTTTCTCATTGCTGTCTTTTGTTTTGGTCGCATTCCATCGCTTCTTCTGCAAATGGACAAATATTATGGCTTAACTTTTGTTTACCCAAACGAATACTAGCAAATATTGACCCATTGATGACTGGGTAAAGTCAACTTAGTCTAATTCCATTTTTTAGCAAACTTTGGCTGACTTTTTGGGGTGGTATATTTTATGCACGACTGCTTGTGGGGAAAACCAAATGCATTTTCATTAAAATGCAACAAAATTCGTGGAAAAGAGGCCTGCAAGCAAAGACATCCGGATACACATCGCGTGCAGGGCAATTTCTGTAATGTTTTTTTGAGGGGTATGTATAAGGTATGTGAGGTGGGTGCTATAGGGTGCAATAACCTCCGGAACGGAAAGAGACCCTTTTTGTGGGTCAGCAGGACTGCATTTAGTGGGGACCCATTGTTGTTGCTATAAATTTTGAATGTTTACTCGTACATATTCGTGCTTGAATCGGTTTGTCTGCCTGCGTGTGAGTTTGAGTTTGAGTTTGGTCTCTGGGCCTTTCGGCTTTTCGTATTTTGCATTTCTCGTAATGGGCACTATGAACTCATAGTTCCGGCTAAGACAAGTCAACGTGGCCACCACAGTTCATTGCTCTAATTCCCCAACAACAACAGCAACAGCGAGTATTATCGTGTGCGTTGAGTAAACGATCCAAATCCCAAAGTGCGGCACGTTCTCAGATATTATTTTCCTTTCCTTTGCTACCCTTTATTCTAATAAACAAGGAGGGTATACCCGACTATAGTGTAAAAGTAAATTCTTTGAGCTGTTGTAAACGGAAGTCAATGACAGTAACAAACGAAAATTTATTAAGAACATTAAATAAAGTATAAAATTTTAAAAAAAAATCCCTATAGATTTTTCAATATACATACATATAACTACCAAATCTTTTGTTTATAATTATAACCTTTTTAATGTTTTTATTCTTTTTATCTTCTTCTTTTTTTTAATGTTTTATTTTATCGAAAATGATTTCCCTTTTACTAAAATATTGTGATTTGTTAAAAAATTATGATATTTGTGAGTACCGCACAGACTAGTAAGTTAAACTTGAGATGCTTTGTAAAGCTCTAAAAGCATTCTTTAGTTTCTTGCAAGTCAAATTATTCTACGTTTTATAATGATTTAAAAAATTAAATAAAATTCCTTGAGCGGTACTAACACCTACACTATTAGAGTGTTTAATAAAGAGCATTCCACAGTCGACTCAACATTTTAAAATCATTGCTTCATGCTTTTGTTTGCATTCGGGCAAAGTTGTTTTTATCGCTGCCCATAAAATCACAAATTTCGCACATAATTAAATGCAAAATAGCAGCGAGGAAAAGGCAACCGCAAGGCAAAAGGCTGGCTAAAATCAAATTACAACTAATCATAACTTCAGCTGGTTTTCCATGCACTTGCATGTATTTTCTTTGTTGCGGTTGAAGTTGCTTTGAAGTTTGACGTTTTTGTGGCCGCCGGTTGGATTGTTGCACTTTTTTTTTTTTTTTTGGGTTTGGGATTGACTAGGGGGGACTAGCCTATGCAATTATTCGAAATGGGCGGCAACACTTTTCTTTTGGTTTATTTTTTTTTGCTCTATGGCTGTGTGTCGCCTGACTTGGGGCATTTGGGGCTTGTCATGGAGCTAGTGATTGTGTCGATGACTGGAGGGCAAACAATGACCTCTTTTGGTTGCATTGTAATTTTTTTCTAGCTGGGCGTAACGAAGTCTACCGAGAAATTAGAGCCCAAGGGGTAAGCTTTCAAGTTTTATTACTTAATAAATATGATTAAGTAATAGTAATTTAATACCTAAACCGTCGGTAAGTTATTCAATTTTATTTAAATACAGCTTTAAGTAAAAAAAAAACAAAAAGAGAGCTAAATTTAAATTATTTCGAATATAATTTAAAATTTTCTAGGTGACAAATTTATTGGTGTATATTTTAAATAGACAGTGTATGCAAAATCGTATTAAAATTATTTTACCAATTATATCAGCTTTAGTAAAGTCTTTCTTGCGCTTTCCACGTTTGCATAATAATTGTTGATATACCATAATTTAAGCCGAGCCATTCCATTATTTTCCACATTTTTGCAAACATAACATTGCATGGCCCCAAAAGTTTCATAAGAATTTCCTTGCATTATGCAAAAATGACTATTAAGTGAAAACTTGTGTCTTTGTCTTTTGGCTTAGTCAACAGTTTGTGTTTTTGCCGCATTTTTCACTGTCTCAGTTTTGTTTGTGCCGCCAGAATGTCTGCCACGTTATTAGCCAAGACTTGATGTCTTTGCTCGATGTGTTTCTGTGTAACCCGAAACCATAATGAACTTAACAATTCTAAAAATGTTGTTGTCGACAACCTACAGTTTTCCCCCCACGACTTTCCATCTCAGGTTGCTGCTGCCTTTGTTTTTGCTGGTGGCAACTAATGAAGCAAACCATGTGCCACCAACAGCAGTATTTTGGTTTATTTTCTGGTTAAACTGTCTCACCTACGTTTCCCTTTTTCCCATTTTCCTCTCCCACAATTATCGGCTCATTAGCTTGGCCAAATAAAAGCGGCTAACAGGCGAGCAGAATTGCTTTTCCAAATGGCTTCTGTTTAACATTTGCCACGTGGCTGCCAGTTTTAGGAAAAATAATTAAAACTTCAGCTTTTCCCCTGGCTAACAAGGGTCAATCCAGAATGTCTGGAATCAAGTGGAAGTTAAACAGTGGGTGAAACAAGATTCATTATTTTGCTTGTTTGTAAAAGGTGGGTTGAATTCGGAGGAGTAATTAATAGAAAGGGGAATGGTGTTTAAAAAATAATAAATGCAAGCACAGACAATTCATAAAATTCATTAAAAATGCGAAGTGAATTATTTTTGAGTATTTGATATATGACTTCAAATCTATAGTTAAATATTTGCATTGCTTACTAATAAATCTTAAATACAGAAAACAAAGATTATTTATTAAGTCCCCTTAAAATCAATAAAGCTGACTTTCCTGCTTGAATTTAATTTTTTTTTTTTTTTTTTTTTTTTTTTTTTTTTTTTTTTTTTTTTTATTTTTTTTTTTTTTTATTTTTTTTTTTTTTTTTTTTTTTTTTTTTTTTTTTTTTTTTTTTTTTTTTTTTTTTTTTTTTCCCCCCTTTTTTTTTTTTAAAAAAAGATTTTTTTTTTTTAATTTTTTTTTTTTTTTTTTTTTTTTTTGGTTTTTGGGGGGTTGGGGGATTTTTTTTTTTTTTTTTTTTTTTTTTTTTTTTTTTTTTTTTTTTAATTTTTTTTTTTTTTTTTAAATTTTTTTTTTTTTTTTTTTTTTTTTTTTTTTTTAAAAAAAAATTTTTAAATTTTTTTTTTTTTTTTTTTTTTTTTTTTTTTTTTTTTTTTTTTTTTTTTTTTTTTTTTTTTTTTTTTTTTATTTTTTTTTTTTTTTTTTTTTTTTTTTTTTTTTTTTTTTTTTTTTTTTTTTTTTTTTTTGGTTTTTTTTTTTCTGGTTTTGGTTTTTTTTTAATTTTTTTTTTTTTTTTTTTTTCCCCCCCCCCCCCCTTTTTTTTTTTTTTTTTTTAAATTTTTTTTTTTTTTTAATTTTTTTTTTTTTTTTTTTTTTTTTTTTTTTTTTTTTTTTTTTTTTTCCTTTTCCCTAAAAAAATTTTTTTTTTAAGGTGCCTTTTTTGGGCCTACAAGGTGAGAACCTGCCTTAATGTTACTGATACTCATTCCGTGATAGTAAGTCAAAACTAAAACAAAGACAATATCCAAACGATTTTCCTATGATAACCTCCTCCCACTCGATCAATCAAATGCAACTGTGACATTTCCCCATCACGATTTGAAGCGTATTTCACTTCGCACCTGGACTGACGAGAGACACCTGCCAACCCTGAAATATTCTGATCACACCGCACAGAATAGAAAAGTGCAGGTGATCATTATCAATGAGTTCCAAAGTTCAATTGGCGTTATTCATCAAAATGCAGCCATGCCCAGTAATTCTTTTAATTGCGCACAATCTTTGTGTTGTTCGGTTTGTATTTATGCAACAGTTTCTCATCGGGAATTGTTCTGTGGAACACAAAGCCAATGGCAATTAAAGTAATTAAAACGAAATGCGTTAATCGACGGGGGCAATCGTCAAAGCCGCAAAAGAAACCGCAATTAAAAGATATTTGACACGCCCCCCACACGACATGCATCAAAATATGGCCACTTAAATACACATTGAGAGATTTGGAAAATATATAACAAAATCTATTTTAATTAAAATAATAATCAATTTAATTGGAAAGTTACAAATAAGCGACACATTTTCATTTCTTAGATTTTTTTTTATATATTATAATTTTTTGGACATTTATAATTTCATTTTTTTGCAATTTAATGCCAATTTTTTAATCATTAGTCAGTGTATTTTTTTTTTAAACCTTCTTTTTTCTAAGCCAAATTTAATAAAACATTTTCCACTTTTCAACATTCCTCCTCCCTCTAAGGTCTCTAGGCATGATCTAGTTTTTTTATCCCCCCAGTTCCCCAATAGACATTTAAAGTGGCAGCCATTTAAATGTAATTTGCCGCACATTGCAATGTGAAAATAAAATAAAGAAAAAGTATCTATATCTGGAGGCTTGTGTTTCTGTGCTCTCGTGGCTCACCTCGTTTGTGGTTGTGGGAGGGCTTTGGGGATGGGAAAGGGTGAAAAATTAACGATTTCCAGTGAACGAGCGAATGTGCCGTGCCAGACATGATGGCGTCGACATCGGTGGTTGCCATTGTTGTTGCTCGTTAGTTGTCAAGTCAAGTCCCCCCTTTATCTCCCCTGTCAATGTCTATCCCCACTGTATATTGTATATGTCTCCGGTTAATGCTAATGTAATCGCATCGATTAGTGTGGAGTTGGGAGTTAGCTCTTGGGCAGTTAAAGCTGCTCAGCCACTTCCTTATGGACTAGATTTATGGTTATTATAGTTCATGAACTATCGGGAATGGGAAATACGTGATGACCATTTCACTAGAGCTGGCAAAACGTCGACACTTATATCGATTTTGTGTTTTTTTGGAAGTCCACAATCGTTTTTTTTGTTTGTATCAATCGATAGTATTAAAAACTAAATAGTATAAATTTAACATAACAAAAAATGTCTGCATTTTCCCTAAGTAAGATTTTTTTTAATTCAATTATCATTAGGTTTCTATGTTCAAAAATAGTTAAACGACTAAGAAATTCATTTTCTGCATACATTTACCAAACAATGATTAATTGTTGTTTGGTTAAATACAAATTTAATATTCATAATATGACGTTGACAAAATAAATTCAAAAATTTATTTGTGAATGTGTGTCATTAGCAAAATAGCAAAAACATTCAATAAACACAAAAAAATAATTGCAAAAAGATTGCACTTCATAAGATTACAATTTGTGACGGCGATTAAAAGTTCATAAAATTGATCAGAGAAAGTGGGGAACAATCTATATTTTAAAACTTACCACCAAGAGTAACATAATAAATATTGCCTAACATACCTGAAACAAAAAAAAACAAAACTTTATTAATTAAGAAAGATAATTTTGAAAAGGTCTAAAAATAGATTTATTGTTCAGGATTATTTCACATACACACAAAACCCAGACAACAAACCGCAATCAATAACTTATGTAGAAAAATGTTAAAAAATTAAAATAAATAAATAACCTCGACTCATCGAGTAGGCAATAATTTGAAATGACATGACAAGATATACTTGTGCAGAAAAAGAAAACCAATAAATAAATTGTAAACAAAAGTGGGCGACGAAGAATGATTTTTAGTGGCAGCTGAAGAAAGGGTAAGAATTCCTCTTAGAGAGGCCTGAAAGCAGAAGAAGAATGAGGGAGAAATCTTCAAGCCAGACAGCAAAGTAAACACGAAGAATCGTTTCAAGACGAAGAAGAATCGTTTCACGAAGAATCGTTTCAAGACACAAGAACTCCTCCTCTTCTGGGCCAACATACATTACTCTTGGCCATAAAAGACTCGCCTCTGGCCTGCACTTCATCACCCCGACTCCTTAAACCATTTCCATAAGATAATTGTTTGCGTGGCGGGGTTCATTTTTTTGTTGTATTTTTCGTATTTTCTCTTACTTGAATATTATTTTTGGCATGTTTTGCGGCTTTTTTTTGGTTTGCCTTCTTTTTGGGATTTCTGTTTTGTTTTGTTTTGCTTTTGTTGTCTGTTACTTATTTTTTTGTTGTATTTTTTTTTGGCATTGTGTTTTGCTCGGCTGGCTGCAAGCATTTTGTGCCAAAAATAAATGCTGACATCATCCCAAGCAGACCATTCAGCCGCAGCCACACAAAAATCGAGCTCACTTTTATTTATGGGGCAGGGGAAAAAACAGCAGGAGGAGGAGGAGGAGGAGGCCCTCTCGATAAGGAGAGTGGCACAAACAAACACCACATTTCATTCGCTTCACTCTCTTGAGTGAGATAAAAAGCCAAAGTTGTTCAAGAAGCTGCCTAATTGAAATTCTAATTGGTCTGAGGAGTCGAGTCAGTCGTCAAGTCAGCATCCATCTCATTGCTCCCTCCCCAAAAATGTTCAGAGGAAACTCAAGGAACGAACACCCGGTTCTCTGGGATTGTTGACCTTGAACTTGAGTCAGTTCTCGGTCCTTTACTCAGTAAAAATATTTGGGGCTGAGCGCCAAGCCAAATATCTTTTTCCTTTTTTTCAAGCACAACATTATTTTGTTTGCTTTTTGAGTGCATTTGCAGTGCACATTTTGGAACAGAGAGCGTGATGTTTGAATACTTTTGATGGGACTGTACTGTATTTAAATGAGAAAAGAGTAAAGCAGATAAAACTAAATATATTTAAATGGCTAACTAAAATTACTGGGCTTTGATTGGTAATTTAGATATTAATTTACAAAAATGTAATGTTTTAAAACAGCTTTTTTCGGTATTATCTTTCATATATTCAGTATTCATATTTTAGATAAAACGTTCTATTCTGTATTCTTAATATTTGAAAGTGTACGTATATTGGGGTATGTGGTGTTATATCCACGTTAGGATGGTACTTTCAAACTTATTACCAATCTACACTTGCTAACTGATAATTAATTCGACATTTTTTGTAGATGTGTCATAATTAGAATGTCATTTATTACACCAAATAATGGAAACACATCTTATAATAAATAGTAATCATTAAATTCTATGACTCAGAATGCATTAGGCTTAACAACCCAGAAAAAATAGTCTAGACACAAGAGACTAGGTCGTATGAGAGTTATGTATTTTAGTGTGAAAAAATTCCACTTTTTATTCAACATAGTTCAATTAAAATAGGCTTCCTGATTAATCATCCACAAGTATAACTCGCTCCTTATATAGAAAACATTAAGTGTTCGCTTTGAACTTTACAAGTGAATCAGATGTGAGTCACTAAATCAAATTATAACAATACTTTCAAATAGTTTTCTTAAGTGTATTGCTCATCTCCAGTTTCAATAAAGACTTACGCAATCACAATCTTGTCAAAAATTCCTAAACGAAACATTTTTGACATTTATAGAATTTTTGTGTGACACAAAATGAATTTTATCATTCGTTCGCAGCCCCTCAAAAAACATATGAAGTTGTCTCTGATGGATACCTAATTTAGTGCGCCATTTCCCAAAACAAAGCCTCGCCTTTGTGGGGGCCCCCAGTTTTATTTTTTTGGGGTGGATGGGGAACTATCGAGAGACCCTTTTCACTTTCTGCGCAGTTTGCTGGCGAGAAATTGCGTTGTGGCCAGACCTCCACCTCAAAGGAATTGCTTTTTTATTGCTTACGAGGCAACAAATGCTAACGCATCATCATCATCATCGAAAAATAAATGCACGAAACACGAAGCAAGAATTACAGAAGAAGTCAAGTTTAGGTATGACATCATTCCAAGTCAAAACCAAACCAAACCAAAACCGATACCCAACCCAAAGCAAAAACATTCGCACAATTTTTAAATGCGTTGAATGGTGATTGAATAGTTGGGTGAGAGCTCCGGGAAGGGGAGAAGAGGAAACTTCCTTCCTCCCGCCAGATTGGTTTTTTATAATTAAGCAAAAAGGTGGAATAAAAACGAAAAAGCCTCAAGGGCCTCGCGACTGGATTATTAATTGCTTTGGACCACGAAAAGGATGCATTTTGTGATTGCTACATGAATCACCTGCGGAATGACGCAACATGATTGAAGGCTGAGGATAAAATCCTGATAGGCAGTCGAAGGTTTCTTTCGTATTAGTTGAAAACTGCCCCAGAATTTGTAATCTTTTTTTTTAATAACTGAAAATTTAAAATGATAATGGAATTCTAAAAAAATATTATAAAACTTAAATATAGGTTTATGTTATAGTTAACCTAATCAAAAATCATAAGTTATTTTTAACTCATATAAAGTACATATAGAAATTTTGAAAAGTTAGGAATTATCAAATCAAGACATAATGCCTAAATATTGAAAGACCAAAAAAAAAAAAAAGAAGTTATTTCATGCCGAAAAAAAAAACACGGAAACACATGTACATAAATACAACTTTTTGGAATTAACTAATTAAAAAAATATATTAATAAGTAATTTATGGTAAGTGTTATAAATTTAGGAGTGATATCAATAATATAAATTGTGAGTTCTGAGGTCCATTGTTTGTTCGTACTTCTTGTTATATGACAAGGTTTTCAAAAGGTTGTTTGGTAATTTATTAGTCTGTTACTAAATATATTAAAATTTTTATTGTTTTTCATGTAGGTTAATAATGTAATTATTATATCGATTTCGAGTTTATCAAAATGTTAGTTTCCTTAAGTTTATTTATCTGTTAGTATTTTATATTTTTGTTGCTTAATAATTATTTAATACTCTTACTGAAGGTATCAACTCTTATTTCTTTTTTAAAAAGTATTGTTTTTTATTTGCATTTATAAAGTCAGTGTAAAACAAAATGTTTGATTGAGCAGTTATTTTTTTCAAGTATTTAATACAAATTGATTTCCCAGAAGTATTCGTGCATTGGAACATGAACCATCTAAATTGAAACCACATTAAAAAACGTAATCCAAATACACAGAAACATTCAGCGTGCAACACACCACAGGCCAAGCGATTAGGAACACCAAAACATTCAGGGGGAAAGACACGGAAACAGGAAAAGCAGGCGACATTGGAAATTAGAGACCGCAACCGGAAAGGAAGAGAGTGATCATCGTGACCCACACCGACCTGTTGAAGATGGTAGTATCCGCAGGATTGGCTGCACCACCGGAGGTGGCAGCCGCTGCCACGGCGGCAAAAACGGTGGCACATTCCAGCGGCGATCGTGGCCTGCGATCGCTGGAAATGGGCACTTGCAGCCGCTGGAAGGCAGGATCGTAGCTGAAGGATATGCGGGAGCTATGCGGATGTGGATATCCTTGCACTCCGGACGTTTGAACTGGTGACGATATCAACGTCTCCGGCGAACTGGCATAGAACGGTGAGTGTGGATAGGCGTAAATCGAGGGACTGGCACTAAAAGCCGCAGCCGCTGCAGTTGCTCCCATAAAATTTACTCCCATCGGTGGTATCCTGTTTGGCGGATGCGGATGCGAAAGCGGATGCGGATGATGCTGCGGACTACTCCCGGCACTACTGGGTATCGGAATCGCTCGACTCGCCGCTGATCGAGTGTAAATCGTGGGCGAGAACTGATCAATGGCCTCCTCGTAATCCTCCTCCGTACTCGAACCCATATATAAATTCGTATCGCTGGCCGTTGTTCCTCCGCCACTGGGATTTGGATTATTTGTGGGCCACAAGGACTCATCCACGCAGAAGGAACTCCTCCCCGACTGCGACCTGTTGTAGTAATAGAGCTGCGGATTCAGTCGGTGCATAAAATGCGGATCGTGGGGTCCTCCTAAATGCGGATTACTAAAGGCCCGTTTCCGATTTCCGATTCTAAAGCTGGGATTGGGTTTTTGCATGTTTTCGGTTGGCAAAGCATAAGGTTGCGCGCAGAGTTTAAATAAAAAATAAAAAGTTTATAGGTTTAAGAGACGTTTTGGTAGAAGCTTTAGATATTATAGATTTCATTAGATTTGGAATTTTAAACTGGTTTGCCAATAGAAATTAAAATAGAAATTCAATATTTTTGGGTGGGAAAAGGAAAGGATTCGGTGCCAGGCAACAAAAGTCGATTCGGTGTTGCTGCGATGAAGTGATCAAGTTGCGATTCGAAAGTGAACTGTGATCGGTGACAAATAATCAGGTGCTTTAACCATTTATTTTTGGTTTCGTCAAGTGAATTTGTTGTTTATTTATCCAATCCGATTTTTCAAAGTAATTTGAATTTTATCAAACCTTTAAACAGCCAATTAAGTTGGTTTTGTATATATTTTAATCATTATGGTTATGATATTAAACAGAAAAAGTGACATGATTCATGTTTATTTGTTTTTTAACATCACTGGTAATTTTAAATGGATTTTTTTGCATACATTTGTTTATTTTAATGTAATATTTTTCTTCGATTTGATTTATTTTAAAGGATACTAAACCTGACGGTTTAAGTTTTCTTTCTTTTTTTTTTAGTTAACAATCCATAGATATTTTCTCAACATCCCTACTTTCAATTCTCCCTCAACCCGTCGACATTCAATTTACGATTTCAAGAAAACAAGACTACAAACTTGTAGCATCAGAAAAATCATAAAAAAAAAAAATTGCAAATACAATCGACAAGAGGAGGCAGACACCAATTTCCACTTCATTTGCCAGCACAACGGCAAAAGGGGAAAATTATGATGCAACATTTGCGGCAACGTGTCGATGCGCTCCAATTCTCAGCATAAACAACATCCAACTGCCGAGGATGCAACATTGAGTTTTGCTGCAGCAACAGCAGATGATGAATGTGGCATGCCACATGCAATTTACGCACTGAAAATGAAACTGACAAAAACTAAAATCCAGGGAAACTGCAGAAATTTGTCAATTACGATGGGGCAAATTCATCTCCTTAAATAGGGTAAATGCGAACATTTCCTTTCGAAATTGTTTGATCTGTGACAGAGTGACGACAAGAAGTTTGTTTTACTTTGCGGTGGGAAGCAAAATATATTTTCTGTCAAGCTGATATTCCCTATAGAACTTTTCGCATAAATTAAATGCAACAAGGCATGAAGAGAAGATTTTTCATCAAAATTTTGCATACTTGTAATACAAAATATTCAACTTTTGGACTGCCAGAAGCCCACAAGATTTTTCTGTCTTCCCTGAGCACTTAGCTCTTGTCGCATCCGTGTGAAAAACCAACAAAAAAAAAGTGCAAAAATAATAAGAACAACACTCTTGCAAAGTCTGGGTTACACCAACAATATCTTTTTTCACCTGCAGTCTAGCCTCAATTGTCTTTCTTTTTTTTATTGCTTTCCTTCTTTGGCTTTTGTACCATCCTCAGTAGAGTAAAATCGGGTTTATATATCAGTTGTTGCAAGGTTTTTGCTGTTGCCTTGGGTTTTGTGGTTTTCTTTTTTTTTTTTTGTTGACTGCAGCAAAAGTTTTGTGTTTTTTTTAAGCTTGTTCTGTGCTACCATTTTAATTGTTAATTTTAAATTTCTGAAAACTTTTTAATGTGCCCCACATTAACATACAAAAATTTAACTTGTCAGAGAGCAAGTTCTTTTATCGCAATGAACAAATTAGCAGGCTTTATAAAAGTTTTAGTGCAGATGGAAAGGAAATTTATTTAGCAAGACTTTGTTTCAGTAGTCAAGGTGTTTTTAGTATCAGAATTTTATAAAATTAAATGTAATTTTCTGCATTTGAGCTGCAGTTAATTTTAAAATATTATATAAACATCATTTGGATTAAACCCTTATTTTGTTACAATGAACTTAAAGTTCGCAGAAACATAAACTTTAGTCCACCAAAATGTAGGTACAACAAATAAGTAACTTAAAAATTAGATACCAGCGAAGTTAGTGCATTGCAATTCAAATTGGGTCTTGGACAAAGATACACATTTTTTTTTATTCAACTCTATGAACAATTAAAATTTTTACTTTCCCCATTTTGCTTGAGTCATCCTCTCAAAAAAAAACACAGTGTCATCCTTGCAACTGAGTTATCATCATCCTTTCTTTTGCCACTTGCTGCTTGCATAATCGCAGAGTAGCAAAATTAGCATAAAATGAACAAAACAAAATGGGTAACACACAACCAAAAAAAAGAAACAAAAAAAAACCAACCGACCCTATTGAAAAGTATGGAAAATTGCGGTTGCATTGTTGCTGCAGCAACAAATTAAATGCACATTACATGCAGCGTTCCCCACCCATTCCCATTTCCACATTTTCATTTGCCATTGTGTTTTCCCCGCTTTGTTGTTGTTTAGTATGTCGCCCCAAAGCCAACAAGGAAATAAAAGTTTTGAAAAAAAATACAAACAAAAAACATAGAGAAAAACAACCAGTGGTTGTTGTTAAAGAAAATTAGGTGAATGGAGCTGAGCTGAGCTGAAAGAAAACTGCTGAGCGAGAGGGAAAATTCCAAAACGGGAGCCTCGAAAACTGAGATCACACAGATAAGACAACAAAAAATCGTTGAAAAGAAATTTGCAGTCAGCTCAAAGAAAATTTCGGTGCAAACGGGGGGTAAATTAATCGCTTCGCCGTTTTGTTTTCGCAGTTTATCTGCGAATTTTCATCGCTCGTTGCTGCTGCTACTGGTGCTGCTGTGTTTTCAGCTTTGGCCACTTTTACCCGCCAAGCCAAAATTTATTTGCGAATTGTCTTTCGCTCGTTTCTATTTACGTAATTTGATTTCCAATGTTTGCGGTTTTTATTCGCAATTCGGCAGTTTGATTTGACAGCACAATTAGCTTGAAAGGACAGCAGAAAGGATTGCGTAAGCGCAAGGAGAAATAGATTTAGAGGAGAAAGAAAAGGGGGACAACACCAAAAACTAAGCTACAAGTATGGAAATTAATATCCGCATGACATTTAATTGGAAGTTCTTTTTGTTTCCAATTAAACTTTTTAGAACGTTTTATATTGCAAGACTTTAAAAATATTTACTCTGAACATTTAAAATTTTACACAAATTTCGGCTATTTAAAATGTAGTTTGCGTATCATATAAACTTTATTTATGTTTTTATAAACTTTGAAATTAATTTATTATAATTTCTTAGTATTTAAGAATGTCTTTTTTTTAAAAAACGTTTGAAACCTTTTAAATTATAAGATTTTTTAATAAGTAGGTTTATATCAAGTGAACTCCAAACTGGTCATGAGGACATTATATAAAAACAAAAAAACGTCTGATTTATAGTGTTTCTAGGCTAAGTTTATTTACAAGTTAGTTTTAAGATGCATGAACAAATTATTTAAATGCATTTAATGGTCAGAGAGACAAAGACAGAGATACACAAAAAGAGATAGATAGAGGAGGAAAAAAATGCATGTTTAATTGATGGACGGTTGGGAAAAGGTTGACATTTTACTCACATACACACAAAGGATAATAAGGCACAACTATTTCTGTTTGTTTCTTGTTTTTGTGGCTTACCTGAAAATAGAAAAAGAAAATTGTATTAGTTAAGTTTTTCATCAGTTTAAAAAATCGATTTAATAGTACTTTTAACATATTTTCCATAAGCCTTATAAAAATGTTTAAAATTTAGAATTTGAAGTTATCCTAAATTTGAATTTTTAAATGAACCACTTGCTGTTCACTGCTTTTCAACCAAGCAGTATGTTCACCCTTTAGTTAATGTATATTCCGCTAGAGCGCGCTTTAAACTGCTTACAGTACTGCCTTAAATGTATACATCATGATCGATTGAACATCTTGCATGCGTTTAAACTACTTATTATACACTGCTTGAATTTATGAACTGCTTCGTAACTGCTCCTTGTACACTGGAACTGCTTGTTCAAATAGTATGAACTGCTTTCTTAAATACAACGGCTGCTTCTTTACTGTACAGTTTTGTTTTGGTGTTGAAACGTGCTAAGGTTATTTAGCAAATAGCAATGGAGTTCAAACTGTAGGACAAGCAGTCCAAGTGGTTGAGAAAAAATACTGTAAAATGTGTGTAAAATGTAAAAAACAATTCAATCAAGTAAAATGTATGTAAAACAAGAGAACTTGGCAAGAAAATATTATTAAAAAAAATGTTAACATTAAAAAATTCATAAACTTTAAAAGTTGAGTAAATAGTAAAAGAAAATATTAATGTTTTTTTAAAACTTAAATGCCGAAATTATAACTTAAGTTCCTTGACTTTTTGTTTAATACTTTAAAATATTTTAAATTATTTATTTATTATAATTTTGTAAGATGAGTCTTAAAATTAAAACTTAAAAAACGACAACGCAATAAAAAATGTGTTTACGTTCTCCGCAGATAATTTGTTTTACTTTTTTTTAAAGAAAAATGACAACAAATACAAACAAGGCAAGGCGATAATGTGCAATGCACAAAAGCGATCAATAACAAAATCGGAAAGAGAGCGAATAAGAGAAACAGAAAGTGAGAGAGAGAGAAAATGCCAAAAGAAACCAAAAAACCATAACAAAACAAAACAGACAACGATAGAATGCAATTAGAAGACGTAGATAAAGAGACAAGAAGAGGGAGAGAGAGAGAGACTATACAAATTATTCACGTGTGTAAAAGCCAAACGATGTAAGAGAGTAACAACAGAGGGAGAACAAAATTCAAGTGATAAGCTTTTCGTGCTCTCCCGTTCCCTCTCAAAACTGATTGAGTTGAAGTCTTTGTCGCATTTGTTTTGTTTTTGTTATGCATTCTCTCTTTTCCGTCTCCAATAAAAGTAGCAATTTGCGCACTATTTTTAAATGTTTTGAGAAATTGTTTAATTTATTTTTTATTTTGTTTTTCGCTCTCTGGTTTCCCCGTTTTGTTGTTTGTCCGTTTCAGTTTGTTGTTGCTGTCAATCACAGCAAGAGCAAAGAAAAATTAAATAAAACAAAAATGGATATCGAGAAAGTTCATCCGACATTTTTATACCCCTCGGTGAATTTTGCAAAATTTTTAAAATAATAATTTTTGCTAAATTTTTGAAATGGGGGTTTAAAGATAGTTTTTAGATGTTGAAAAAGTGTGGACAAATTAACGATTTTGAGTAAAAAACATATCTGCTTGTTAAAAAAAAATATTATTTTAAAACTTTTCAAAAAAAAAATTCGTTTTTAAAAATACAATTTCAAAGTGAATTTTGAAGCAGAACAAAGCTACTTTTTAAATTTATACACAAAAAAAAAAAAAAAAAAAAAAAACCAGACATTAAATTGGCCAATTTTTATTTCTAAAGCTACTAAACTAAGTTTAGTTTGAGTATTAATAGTTCTGAAAACATAATTTTTTTTTAAATATAAAATTTAGTATATAAGCATTTTTAACAAATATTTTGTTCCAGTAAAAACTAAACTAAGTAAATTTGTTTCTACAATAATATGTTATTGTCTTTTGCCAAAAACTTTGGTACCCTCCTTTAAAAGGGTACAAAACGAAAGAAAGACGGAAGATTTTGTGAAAACGAAAAGAGAATTGGCGAATTGGAACAACCCCCACACGCCCCTTCCGATATCTGGTATACATATGTGTACTATATGGCACACTCATGACAATTTGCCTAAGCGCCTTGGCGCCAACTGACAAACGATAAAATCTATTATTTTCCATTTTTTCTCTACTTTTTTTTTGTTTATGTATTGCATTTTGTTTAAAGCCCCCGACTATTTTGTGTGTTTAAATGTTTATATTTCTGGGGAATTCACGTAAGACAAGCATAATCGATGGCCTGCCCGCTGCTGTCTCTTATCACAAAAAAACCGACTTGACTTGATAAGGGAAATCAAAAATGAAAGAAAGTAAAAAAGAAATAAGAGCGTGCTGCAAGCAACAGAGGCGAATTTTAATTTCCCCAATTGATAAATGCCAAAAAATGTGATTTCATTCTTTTTGCAATATTTCCGGGTGCAAAAATCAAAAAAGAGCTGTTTTTTTTTAAATTTTAAGCTCCTTATGATAACACTATAAATTTACAAATTTAAAATGTAGTTTATTTATTTTTTTTTTTGCAATCATATGTTTAAAATTTTTTAAGTGTTAGTTACTGCAGTTTTTAATTATTTCAACGATAAAAAAACAAGGTGGAAAACTAATAAACAAAACTCATTCCTAAAAACCTGACCATACCTTAAATGGAAATGGGAATTACTTAAAGCCCCGAAAACATTCACCTTTCATTTAAAAATGCAATAAACACCATTGACAGCCAGGAAGCATTGTCATAAAATATTTACACAGTTGTAAAATAGCAGTTTTGCAAATTGTTTAATGAGTCGCGATCCCCCAACCCCCAATAACTACACAAATAAATCAGCAATAAAGTTAGAATGCAATCAATAGATCGTTTGCTGACCTCCATTTACCTTATTGGAAATGGCATTTTGTAATACATTTTCTTGGGGGGGAAAATTGCACAGCGCATTTAAATTCGAAGAAAACTCATTTTAAATTGATTTATGATTTTGGCTCGGAAATTAATGTATCTTTAAAAATGTTCTCATGCAAATGATGCACCCTGTTGTGCGGAAATACATTTTGGCAATGACAAATTGACCGATCACAAGGCAATGTAAAATACAACAAGAAAAACAAAATAAACAAAGCAGAAGGCATATGGGAAATTGCAATGACTTGGATTATAGGATTACTCTTAAAAAAAATATATTACAATAACATTCTCGATTATTTTTGTGCTTTCAAGCAAAAATTTAATAGTCAAATTGTTTGCTTTTTAAGTGCATTAAAGTGTATTATAATTTAAAACTTATTAACATTGTCGAATATTTTTGTCTTTTTAAGTGCATTAAATATATTAATAAAGCTAGAGAATCGTAAAGCATTTAAATAAGTTGTACTCAAATGATTTAAAATGACATCTTCGAGTATGCCCCATTAAATTAAAAGGTAAAATAAATAAACGGAAAGCCATTGCAAGAAGCAACGTTCATTAAATTTGCATTTTCTTTTTATTTTGTGACGTTGCCAGCGTTCATGCAAACAATTTTATTTATTTAATTTTAATTTATCTCATTTTGCTGTTTTGCATCCGATTTTTGTGTTCATGATAAACTGCATGTATGTGTCTTAATTTTCCACTCTTAAGTGTGTTTGTTTTGTCTCACTGACAAACAATAATTAGGCAAAAAAGTAAATAAATTAATTTCGCATTTTCGCGCGTGAAGAAAATTAATGCGAAATTAATGGAGCGTCAAGGCGTCTGCTGTTCACTTGAATCAAATCGCCCAGCCATATCCCCATAATCCCCAGACTGCAGACATATAGACATAGATATAGACACATATCCGTCCGTTCATTCAATTTGCCAAGTGTTCGGTTGCAATTTAATTAGTTATTTATTAATTGGCACTTTGGGCAGCAGAGTGCAGCGCCAGACAGCAGCAAAAGTGATTCAGAGGAAAGTCACTTTGGCATCATTACATGTTAAAATAATAGTTGATGTCTAGCTACTTGATGTTTTTTATTGTTGGAAAAATATCTATTGCTTATTAGTGTTATTAAATAACAGGTAATTTCATTTTTTTAGCTCTTTAAACCACTTTCAAAAATATTTTCAACTAACAAGAACTTCTAAAGATTAATTATAAAATTCAAACTCTTTCCAACATTTTTCATTTCAATATGGTTTCCTATATTCATGAACAATTTATTTATTATACCTTTTTTTTTAAACATTTAAGCTTGTTTACATTTCAAAGTGTATTAAGATTAGTGTAGCTACCATTTTGAAATGTAAAGATTGGATTATCTTTTCAACAGATACAATTGGTATTACTAATTATTTAAAGAATCTAAGGCTAAGTTTATTATGAAACAGCTAATATTCTAGGTTTTAGTAGGGAACTGTTCAGCTCAAAATTAATTGACTTCCATATTGGGAAACCGTTAAAGACTGTAAATGTGAGTCGAAATAAAAATTTTGGATCCCATAACTCAAAGTTCTCTTTAACTCAATGTATTTTGTAGCTTATATCTTATTGCAGTACTTTATAAGGAGTGCGCCACTTAAATATATAAATCTGATCCTTAAATTAACGTTTTTTTCTCCAAAAATCCATTTTTAATAAAAAACATTTAAAATCTGCCCACGAATTATTAACTTCCTCTGAGTTTGTGTGGGTGTGTAAGTTGGTGTGGATCAGAGAACTGCAAGGGTGTCACTTTTTGCCACCTTACTCACACTCAATAAAATTTGTGTCCCGGTGCCACTCACACCCGGCTAAGCAAAGCAAAGACACACACTCATCAAAAAATGCGTTTGTGCTCTGAGTGCCGGCATTACTACGCTCTCGCTCATACAAGGTGCCGTTGTTTTTTTGTGCTTGCACCCATTCATTTTTGAGCAACGCGTGCCGGTCGCACTTGCACTCAAAACGAATGAAGGAAAATCACAAGTAACAAAAAAGGCAATGCGGGAATAATAGAAGTAGGCAAAACACACAAGAATCACTTGAGTGTTTTTTAAACACCATGGTGCTTTTGCATGATCTGTTCTTTGCGTTCAAGTAATATGCAATGAAGCAACAAAAACTAAGTATGTTAAATAATAAATAACTAAAATTAAGTAATATGCAATGAAGCAAAAAATTACATATGTTAAATAAAATTTAAGATCAATAGAAATAATTTGTTTTATTAAGCGACGCATTTGGAGCAGCAGGTAGTAAAAAGAACAACTCAAGCGAAGGCTTGCAAGAAAGAAACCCTAATACGCAACACACTCAATACAATTTTTGCCCTTTTTTTTGGGTTTTTCTTTTCACCCATCCTTCTTGCGACGCTAACGCGCCGGCATGCGCTCACACTCTTGTTCAAAAAAACTACCCGCTCTATATTGATGCATGGTGCGGCACACACTTATGCATTAATGCGAGGCTCGCACTTATACTCAGTTGTCCGGTGGCAAAAAACACCAGGGTGCCAGAATCACCCTACATTTACCCGGTGCACCTTGAGTGCCGGTGGACTCTTGCAGTTCTCTGGTGTGGATGCCATGTGGGCGTTGTCAAAGGAAAGAAGAAGAAGCTGAAAACAGCTGTTGACTGCTGACTCCACACAGCTGCTATATTCCCTCTGCCGCTGTCGCTGCCTCTGCCAGCGTCCTCTGCCGTTGCAGAGTAACATAAAAAAAAAAAAAAAACAACGAATTGGCAAACAAAGGGGCGCTTGCAATAAGACAGAAAGAGAGGGTGTACAAGTGGGGGTGCGAGGAGAGCGACAACATTTATGGAGTTGCTGTAAGTGGAAATCTTGATGATGACTAATAAACACATTCGCACACTCACGCAAGCAACAAAGAAACTCCACACTCGGCAAAACAAACAACAACAAACAATAAAACACAAAAAAATCACAAACAAAAACAAAAGCCGGCGAAATAGCTTAAAGCGAACATGCAACCAGACAAAGAAAAAACCGGCTTAAAACTATAAGTACATCAAGCAAAGAAAAAATATTAAAAACAAGTGCAAAAAAATTTTACTTAAAAAGCACCAACAAAATTGCATAAAGATAGTTTAATTTTTTTGATTTTCTTTTTTTAAAGAGTTCAAAAAGATCGAAAAAAAGAAGTTGTTAAAAACTGTCCAACTAAATAAATTTAGTTTGTATATTTAAAAACAAACAAGGAGAAATTTTCAAAATTTGAAAACCACAAGTATTTAAAAATACTGATCTTTTCAGGGGATTTTCCCGTTCAATCTGCGTGGGTTTGAAATATCCCACTAGAAAAATTGTTACTCAGCCATAAAAAAAACTCAAACAGACACAAGATATGCAAGACATTTATGACTACAGAAAATCTTTCCAAGCTAATTAAAATCTGTTTGAAAATCTCACAAAATTCGACACAAAGTTGAATTAATTAGTACATAAAAACAAAATTATGCAAGCTTGTGGAAGATAAGAAAAAGAATGTGAAAGGAAAACAAGTCAAAGACATAAAGATAGTGTGTTGAAATCTGATAATATAACTTTCAGCAAGTCATTCCTAGTTTTATATTTAAGAGATTTAGTTGTTTAAACTATGATAGAAAGTTACATTGAATAGAGAGCACCACAAATCTCTAAATGAATGAAAGGCAAGACAAAAAAGTTGATTAAAAAATATGAATGGAAATGAGGGAAGGCGATTGTAAATGCAACCCAAGAAACTCGTAGCTTAGTGGAACGGAAATGAATTGAATTCCAATAAGGCAGACAAATAGTGTGAGTCAGTTGATAACTCAACGAGAATATTTAAAGGGGCATATGTATATTTCTCCATATTTTCTCAGTTCGATGACCTGCCCCTCTACTTCTATAACAAATAAATTAGCAAATTAGGTGCGAAAACAGAGGCGGAAACCCTCCACCAACTGGGCTATAACGAACCGTATTGGGTCAAAACAAATGCCTGATAACAGAAATGCATTTTGTCACGCACATTTTTTGTTTTGAAACAGCTTTGAGTATCGGTTCATCACCTCCCATTTAGGCAGGGAGTTTTCTAGTTTTCCCGGCCACGACACGCTTATTAATTTTTTTTTTCTTTCCACTCGCACACTTGTGGATTTCGGGTCAACAAATGTTGTTTTAGGCCAAATGCGTCAGAACCAGAATACGTCAATCGAGGGAAGCAAAAGGTTCGTTTATATTTGTATTGGGTTTATGAAGTATATTAAAATTGTAATACTTGGAAATAGTTATAAATTTCTGACAACTGAAAACATACCACTCTCTTGAAAACTAAAACTCCAGTTTTTAACAACATTTGAAAATGTTTTAAAAAAAACTTTAACATAAAGCTGCTACATTAAACACTTTCAATTTTTGATAGACACCCCTTTTTCTGTAGTTTCAGAGGTTTTAAAATCCTGAGTAGTTTAAAATTTTCAAAAACATTCATTCCAAAGAAGTGTATAACCTAAAAAACTATTTCATATAGAAATCTTTTACATATATCTTGTTCTCCAAGAAATCTATTATATCCTTTCGAAAAGAAATTAAAGATTTTGTAAGCAGGAATATTGAGAATATTTTTTTATCATCTAATATTATAAGAGATATAAATATATTTTATAATTGTGGAGACGAAAAATGTAATGTTTTTGAAAAGATAAAACCAATTGAAATAGAATAATAACTGAAAAATCATAGAAAACGTCTCCCAGAGTACAAAATAATCATAAAAACTTAAATTTTTCGATTTGCAAACACCCATTGAACTTTTCAACGACCTTTTTCAAGGGGCAGGGCAGGGCAGACAACTGAAACCCCCGCAAAAGATGCTAATTTAAGGAAAGGTGCAACTTAAAAAGATGTAAACACTTTTTTACACTTTTCATGTCTGCAACTTTCACGTTCGATTTTAGCGCTGCCGCTTTTCACCCGGCACTATTTGACATTTTCCCGGCGCTTTTTATTGATTTTCGGTTTGAGTTTGAGTTGTAACTTTCCAGTTGTGTTTTTGTGGCAGGTAGCAAGTGGAAATTGCGTTTCAGTTCAGTTTGGAGCCTTCCCCCGAAATGCAAATCCATAATCAACTTTCTGCGATTTGTTGTTTGTTTGCCCTGCCCACACACACACACATACACATACGATAATAATAATTTCGCTTTTCTTTCACCGTGTGTGCGGATTGTTATTTTTTCGCTGTCAAGGTCATTCTTTGGTGGGGTGGTGTTTTCTTTTCCCCTCCCCCCCGTTCTTGGTTCCGGCAACAGTTAACAGGCATTTCCCTATTTTCCAACTGATTTGTGTTGTTCTTTTCGCTTATTTGTGGTTATTGTTGTTACTTTTGTCTGACAATAACCCCCTTGAAAAATGTGGAAGTAGTAGTAGGGGGTTACAGGTTGATTTGTTTACTAGCAAGTCCTGTGAAACGGACTTAGTGCAGAGGATATTTACAAAAAAGAATGTCGTAAATCGTCTGTGAAATAAAATCACTTTTATTTCACTCGACTTTGACCTTTTCTTCAGTGCGAATTTTTAAAGAGGTAACTGGTATTAAGTTATAGCTTGGATTCACAGAAATATAAAGGTATAGTAAAAGAATAGTTACACACAATTGTTATGTACAAAATTTAAAATATACACTAGTAATTCGATTAAAGTATGTAGATTATTGATATATCGAATGTTACCATGGTCTCTTTAAATAAACATGATTAATAAAGTTACTTAAAATATGTGAGGAAAAAAATTAAAATTATTTTAAACTAAATAAACTTAGCAACGTAAAAAAAAAAAAAAAAAAGTATTTAATTTTTTTCCATTTTTAAGTAGGTATGTATGTAGTAGTAGTAGTATGTTTTATTTTTTACTATAACAAGATTAGTAGTTCCATGGAACCACCCAAAATCGCCCCAATTTACCAAACAGATTCCCTTCCTCTCCATCAATTTTCTTCCTTTGTTAGTTCGATTTTGTTTTTTCTTTTTGTTTACATCCCAACTCCTGTCCACAAAATTTTTAAGGGTGGGGCTCTTCTTTCAGCCCTTTGTTTTGGCAAAATATCAAATTAAGTTTGACATGCGAAACGAGTAAAAACGAACTCAGACAACTTTTGGCACTGTACGAGCTCAGTGACATGATTAAAAGAAGACACAAACTTAATTAATGGACATGTCCATCCCACGTTTGAAAAGGTCTCGATACTGATGTCATTTAATTAAGTTTCCCTTGAAGCAAGCAAACAAACTTATTTGGCCTTTTAATACAGTTTAAAGTGAAGTTTGCAATGTCAGTTGCAGTTGGACAACTAAAGTTCAATTTGCAGTTGTTTTTGTTTTGGTTAGACAAAGGTAAAGTTTTTCAAAGAAGAGAAAACACCAAACAAATAGAAACTGATATATGAATAAGAAATAAAGTTTTTAGTAAATTTTTAAGCTTCTAAATAATGCATTCATTAACTTATTTATTTTTGTGTACTACTAGTTTTCCCAAAAATGTTACTCTTTTAACTTTTTATGCAGTTTTAAAATTTTGTTCTTGAAAAAAGGTGTGACTGTTTAATAAAACAGCTGCATAAATTATATTTCTATGTGCAAATATATGTTGTATTAAAATTTAACTTGGAGTCCACTAAAAATATTGTAACAATTAAATAAAATCAACGGAGGCATCGATCTTGTAATTAAAGTCCATCCACATTCTATCCATTAAACAAATTCCACAAAATCTTTTGATATATTCAATTTGTATGAATTTTGTCTGAGAAATGGCAATTTGCATTCAGAGCACATAAACTCATTCAATTGATTGCGATTATTGACCCACTGTGAGAAGACTCTTCTTCGCCAGAAAAGAAACTTGGCACTGGGCGAGAGAGATGGAGAGAGAGTGAATCAGAGTGAGAGGGTAGAGGAGATAGCGAAAGAGATGGGGACATTGCTATCTTTTGCGGACCGTAGAAATTTATGAGCAAATAAATATGCCTTATATTGTGGCTTGTTGTTTTCCTTTTCGTTTCACTTGGTTCTTTGTTATTCTTGCCTTTTAGTATTTAAATCATGTGCTCTGGTCCTGCATTCTTCCCCCAGCATTTCCCATCCACAATCCACATACAAGATCACAACCAACTGACGTCTATCAATAATTTCGTTCTGTATTTTCGGTCTCACCGACTTTTTCCCCAGTGTTTTTTGGCTTTTTTGCACTCTTTTAATTCGTTTGGCTTTTTTTTTGTATTTTGGGCTGAATTTGACTTGCAAATATGCAAGGAGTCAATACCCAAAGTCAAAGCCAATCATCAATCAATCAATCAGCCGATTCGAGCGCACGAAGAGGGGCGCCCATAAATCAATAAAAGGCGTTTCACGCTCTGTCAAGGTTTCAATTTTCAGCAAAAATGTCTAAAACAAGTGAGAGAAGTGTCAATTCTGTTGAAAAAAAAAGAACAACGAGGCGTCGTAATCTGAGGTATTCCCTCCATTTCATTTCGAGCGATGAAAGTTCCGCTCTCGTCACATGGAAACACCTGTTCAGCATTTCGCATCGCAACCACAGTGGGGCAGGTTGTGAGTCGTCAGGTTTTTTTTTTTTCTTTACACATTTGTTTGATAATGATTAGGGAGAACACCACCCCACCACTCGCACCTCGTTAACATTCCCGCCTGGCAACAAAGGGAATTCTTTTCTGTTTCGAATGGAAATGGAATTCGATTTGGAGCAATTGCCGAATTTATTTTTGGAACATGTGAGGAAGAATAGTTGAGCCAGTGATTTGTATCTAATGGTCTTTTAATGAATCTTTGGGTTTTATATTTAGAATTGTTCCAAATTTAAGCAAGCAAAACGCAAATTAATGTTTAATATCTCAGAAATAATTTAATTTTAAACTTTTCAATTGCTGCTGAGTTTAAAATCTTGAGTTTATTTCTATCAAATGGATAAGAACGTCATTTTTACTTGGTCTCTAATAAATTTTTTTTTAGTTTTACTTATAAGTAATACAATAATTATTTCGTTTTGAAAGTTAAATAAAACTATAGTTAATAGTTAATTGTTAAGATAAGCTTTTCTTTATAAATTCTATTAAAACATGTTACTAACATTTGAGTAACATTTCTAAAAGGACGACAACGTTCCTAAATCTATAAATTACATTTTAACTTAAATTTGTTATCATCGAATCCGACTAAACTAAAATTTTTCCCAAAGATTGTCCATTGATAAATTTAAAAAGGTGTCTGCCCCATTATCGTTCCATTACCCTTTATATATTGGTTTGTCAACAAAAGAGATTCACACTGAGTTAAACGTTCGCATAAGGCTCTCGCAGCGTTCTGGGCCATCAAGGGGTTAAACAGCCACTTGAAACGAGGCAACATTGTTGCATCCATCCATCAGATGCCGCCCCCTCCCCAAATTGTATCCGAGGAAAAACAGCTCGTGGCGTTAAATGGAAAAACAAACAAAAAGGCCATAGACTGCGAAATATGTGGAAATAGGTGCTAAAAATATGAGCGAAAAAAAAAAATATTACGCACAAGAATGCAAAAAAATTAGTTCCAAGCTGCAAGTTTTTAGCAAAATTTAAAACAGCTTTTTGTTGATAGATGATAAATAGCATAACGTTTTTTTGTTTAAGAGAAGATGATCTTTTTAAACGCTTTATATAAGTTTCACTTGTGGCTATCTGGCATCTGCTATCTGGCTGGCTGCGTAACACTTTTTGGTTCGCATGCAGGCCTTCTTTTTTTTTTACCGATAATTTATCGATATCTATGAAAGAGCACGCTCTTTTAAACCGAAAGCGTTTCTTTTAGTTTTTTAAAACTATTAATATTTTTTTTAAATAATAGAAACGATAAGATTTTTAAACACATATATTTTTTATAATATTTAATTATTATAATGTTCTGCTAAAACAATTTATAAAATGTTTAATATAATTTCTGATCTTTTGATAAAAACTTAAAGTTAAACTATTCTTATTTTCAATTCTAAATTTTATCGAAAATAAATCTTTAAGATTTAAAAAAGATGATCTATTATTTTTCTGTGTGACGACAGAGAATTTTTAAAACTGTCTGGAAAACATGAATTAAATCGAATTTATTTCATTGAGTTTAATCAACACGTGAGAAGAGAACCGAAGACTGCGTTCTCTCGGGTCTTTTTTTTTTGTGTTCTCTGAAAGCGCGTGAGAGTTAAAATAAGGAAAAAATGCCACGCGCAGCAGAGTTTATTTTTAAACAACAACAACGCATTATAATAAAGAGACAGCAACAACAACAGCAACGACTAGTAAAATAGTCGCACATTGATAGGCGATGCTTGATAGCAACAACGAACGAACTCGCCAAACGACTCAAGGGGCGGGGGGTGGATGGGGTGGGGGCCTCATGGGAGGGGTTTTCGGGGGGGGAGACCGACGATGGCCGTATAAAAATCAACTTCAATATTTGTGTCTATTTTTAGACACAAAACGAAGCGATACGAACGCATGACCGTTGAGTGTGTGTGCCATGTGTGTTTGCTTGTGGGGTGTGTGAGCGCGAGAGAAAATGAGATTGGGAGAAACGAAGAGTCACAAAGAGATAGAGAGCAAAAGAGAGCTTGTTGTAATGCGCCGGCCAACGATCAGTTGCAGTTACACGTACAACAATTACAACATTTACGAGTACTGCAAAATTCTCTGACCAACATGTGTATGTTTTTGTAGGTTTGTGTGCGTGAGACGCCAGACAGACGAAGCGACGTCAGAGAGGCGTGTGTAGTTGTTTTTTTTTTAATACCCACTATTATTTTTATTAATACTTGGGTATATCACATCTATTTTAAGCTTCCAAAATGTCCCTACAATTGTTCTGGTTACCAAGTATACAGTTTTATTTTTTATTATGTTAAATTATTTTTAAAATATAACTTTAAAATTAACTTTCAAGAAACTAAAATAATATAGTTTTCAAAAAAATATCAGCACAAAAAAAAACACTAAGGATTTTTATGATAAAGGTAATATTAAAAGTTTTGGGCAACGATAAGGTTTTAAAATGTTAAAATTATTTTTCAAACGTTTAGTACTTGTTTAATATAAAAGTTTTATCAATTTCTTGCCTATTTATACTAAATAACTTTATGAGCAAATGTCTACTTTAGATTTGAAAATAAACTAAACTCTAAAATATAGCATTTCCATTATTTCAAAACACAACTATGATTGTTATCAACTACAGAGTAATAAAAGTTATAAAAAAATCAGTTTTTTATGGTTTTTAATCATGGAAACTTAATTGAACTTACAAATCGGTTCGAGTTTATGAATCAAACTCTTAGCAAATTCCCACAAAAATTCCATTAGCAATTTGCACATTCATCATAATAATAGTAATTATAAATAGTTAACAAATAATTTGCAATTATTTCATCATCAATTAGAAAGTTGTGTGGCGCCTAGATTAGCACACTCCCACCCACCTCCCTTCCCCGCACCCACAAACTTTCTTGGGCATCGAATTTCCCAAGCGAAGGTCAAGCTGTGTTTTTGGTTTCGTTACATTTTCCTCACTCTGCTGTAGTAAAACGAATTATTTCCAGTTTTTACTACATTTTGTTATTTTTTTTTACATCACAGCGAGTAAGTGCGCAGCGCATAAGGCGAAGCTCATTTTAGCGTAAAGCGTGGCTTTTATGTAAGCCACAGGGGATGGAAAGATGGACGGGGGCTAAAAGCCCCCCCTATATGGCGTATTTTCAAATGTAAACGAGACGAAAATAAAAAATATAATGGAAATGCATGTTTGTAGACAGTTTTGTGTGCACGTTTATTTAGCTTCGAGCAGGTAATGCATTATGAGGAAGTGAACGATGATTCAATCTAGAAAAGGTGTTTTTACTTATGTATTTATTTAAAAAAAAAATTGTAATTTAATTTATTAGCATGTGTTCTTGTTAGTTTCAAACAGCAGTAAATTTAAACAAAAGATCTTACTGAATTATGAAAAATGGAAGTACAATATATTGCAATTTAAATCAAATAATGACTCAAAGTTATTTTTGAAACATTGACGAGTCTTTTTTACATTTCCTTCATCAAAACACTTGAAACAGAACTCTTTAAGCTCATGCATTTTTCCCACTAAAATGAATTAGTAATGTAAATTATCTTTAGCTCCAAGAATGGCAACAACTGTTGCTGATAAATAAAGAGTTCCATTATCTGAAGATTAGAATCATAACAATGTGCCTGACGACAGTATCACTTAAGACACTTTTACTTACATATATAAACTAAAATTTAAAAGAATTATTTTACTACAAAATAATCACAAATTGTGTTTAACAAAAAATGTAGAAGGTATTAAGGCATTTCTTAGTTCATTCGGTAAATCCCCTTCTTTATCTCCCTTCGCAATCTGTTTTCTCAGCTGCTGGTTTGGTTTCACATCCAGATATGCAGATACATTTGTACAGATTGGCTTGACAAGTGGGTGTATGAGGTTCAATTTGGTTCAGATAAATACAAGAACGCAAACACAGTAGATAATTTAGATAAACAGTTGTTAGAGAGTAGGGGCAGGAGTAAGTTGGGTTGCTTGGCCACCAAAACGATAAGGCTGAATCCCAAACGGAAGTGACAACCGCGTCAGAAAGTTTTCGAGCGTAAAATAATGGCACAGAAAATGCTCTCCTTAGTAGGTCAAATACGTCAAAAGGCGACAGGTTCCGAAAAACAAAACAGGCAGCAAATTTAGCCAAGGCGAAGTAGCAAAAGAAAGATATATATTATTTGGCACATGTGAGACGGGAATGTTTTTGACCTTGTGGCAAAAAATAAATACAAGAATTTTCAATATTTTCGTTTATCCGCAAAAACAGTCTGCAAAAAACTGGAAATCGCATAAAGAAATTGATTTGGGCATGTTAAATGATTTATTATTTAATTATACCGAATTTATAGATGTTTTTGTGATGAAGAATTGCATTTAAATTAATTTCAAAGAGTTAAAAGGGATCCAACATTTTGTTTAAATATTTTGAAAAATATGTTTGCAAAAGCTTTTTAATTTGCCATTGGAAATCCGAGCAAAAACCTCGAGCAGGTGTCCGATAATTTCTTTATAATTGTTCAGTTCAGAAATCCGACAGACGAAGACAGATATACCTTTCTCTGTGACTTTGACATAGATTTCAGCGACGCTTTGCAAGTACACAAAAACAAAACAATAACAACAAAGTTGAATTCTCAGTTTGAGTTGTCTTCCTCTATTTTGCTGGCCACTTTTTTATTCATACTTTATTATTGTTGATTCTGCTTTGAATGTATATATAAATGAATCAACTTCGATCGAAGGAGAGTGAGTAATTGACAAAGCATTTCTTGGTTCGTTCCTCCCATTACGGAAGTTCACTTGTCGAGGTCATTGGAATCCAAGAACGGGCCCAACCGCCCCATTTCCCATTTTCCGGCTCCTGTTTCGGGGTTCTTTCAATTATTCTAAGTCGGTCAATGCCAGGCACGCGTCAACTTAATATTTCGATACATATATACGTTTTGGTTTTTTGGGCCCTGCCTTGAACGCGATTTAAGCACCACATGAGGTAATCACACACATTCAGTGATATTTATACCCATATAGTTTCATGTTTCCAGGGGGAATTGGGATTGAGTTAAAGGCAAAGGTGTCTCCTTCTTCTTATCGGGTGACGCATTGTTCCTGGGTCTGGGGTCTGGAACCGCTGATCGGGTCGTTGCCTCTGGGAAACCAAAAGCAATTGCAGTAAATCTGTCAATTGCCTACACACATGCACACAATCACTTGATATCCACAGAGGCGGCTGAGTGAAACATTGTTCGATATAAATGAAGGCCACAAAGTCAGGGAAAGATTCAGCCAAAGCTGCGAAAATGAAGAAGGAAGACTCGAGGCAACCTCATGTGATGAGTAAAAAGAAGAGAAGGGGTTGAGTAGGAGAAAAAGTTCGGTGACGAATAAAAACTATCGCTAATTATTTAAGAACATCTTCAAATAAAAAGAATTTAGGTATTTAATTTTTTATTAATACTATCAATTTGTTTTCTGTTAAGAAAGTAGTTACTAATGAATCATTAGTGAAGGTTGTGATTTTTTATTCAGCGAAAAGTAAGTTATCAAAAAATTAAGGACCATTTCAAATCAAATTCATTTTATGTTTAACATTTTATTTTGCAGTTACAATTAGGGGAGAGTGGGGATAGGTGAACCATGGGGATAGATGAACCAGTACAAATATTTTACCTTCTGACATGTTTTTGGCACCATTTATATGTGTGTTGTTACTTAGTCGTTATCCTAGCCTCACACGCCGCACAATCGCGTCAAACGATTGGTGTCGTTTTTATCGCTAATCGAAGTTTCCCCCGCTTGCAGCTTTAATTGTGACCTAACGTTTTCTAGGAAAAATTCTATCGTTCTTCATCAGTGGCATTGAACTCCTAAAATTGTATTTTATCGTAAGTAGACGCAAATTATGATATTTTCATGGATTGCTGACGCAGTTCAAGTATTCCATGTTTTCTCCAAATCACTTCCAATTGGCTTATGACTTGTGGGGATACATGAACCAGTACTTGTGGGGAAAGGCTAAACCACGAAAACAGACGACTCGAGGAAAAAACGAGGAGGAGTATCATTGCCACTGACTCACCGCAGAAAAATTGATCGCCAAAAGCACAATCAAAAGACTCAAGAAAACCTTCGAAAAAATAAAAAAAAAAAATAAATAAATAGCAAATTTGTAATGTTTTATTCCATGCTGTAAATGTGCAATGTTTATATTTGAACAGAAAAAAGGCATAAACGAAGAAATAAATTACACTTTTTTTATACAATTGTAGTTTTTGTGTTATCCTGAAAGGTGGTTCAACTATCCCCAGGGGTGGGGATACTTGAACCATTCGAGACAAAATTTTAAAATGCTCATAAAAGTTCAAAAAACGTGACATATTATTTTCACAAAATACTTTAAATGCAAAGGAATGAATGCTCTTTTAGATTCCTATAAACAGCAGACCCTAACGTCGAATTGTTTAGACATAATAATGTTCAACAAAAAAAGTGGTTCACCTATCCCCACTCTCCCCTACAATAAAATTCTGAATTTATAAATATACTTCTGGAATGTTATTTTACTTGTTTTCAAATATTCTATACGTTTTTTTCAATTTTTTTTCCAGTGACCACTATATTATTTTCGAAGGAAGGGAATTGTTCCAGACGTTCTGCATAAAATATTCAACTTTATAGGGAATTTTATGATTACTTCTGCCCGACTAATTGGCAGCTTGGACAGTGGCAAATTAGTTTCCAGTGTGTGTGTGCTGAGTACGAGTTATGAGCTCAGCTCTTGGACGATGACAACATTTGACCATGGGGCCAAGTCGGTCATAAGAAGTTAATGGAATTTATTTTTGTCATTAAAGCTATTCAAATGTTGCAAATTAAAACGGAAGGAAGGAGAATTTATATTCCAGATGCTTGTTGGACGCAAGCAGCGATTTATATATTTTTAGCAATAAACATTCGCTGATTTCAAGCGAATAATGATGATTAATCTGAAGATGTACACCGTTTAGATTTTTGATTAATGAAGAACCAAATGTTTAAGATATTAAATATTTTTATTCTTGTCGTTAACTTTATTTTAAAACACAACCAACTATTTAAAAGTAGAATTCTTATTTATTGTAAATTATGTTTGCATTTTACTCGAGATACCCTCTGAATGTTTAAGTGCAAAAATATATAAGAAAATTGTTGAATGATTAAAGATAAGCTTTTATTACAGCTCATAAAAAGTAAGTACCTTTTTTAATATAATCATTTTTCCTTTCAGTTACGACCAAGACCCCTTAAGCAGCTGCAATTTATTTATTATTCAATTTCAATCTGGAAAAATCCGTCTTCTTTTATATAAGGTAAATTGATCCACAATTGCAATTGTTGCGACAGCCCACATCGAGTGTCATTCAGCGAAGACTTTCCTTTTCATTAGACAGGGCTAAAACTGGTTTTGCCCACTCCTTTTTCTTTCTTTCTTTATGGCCACTTGTCCGATGTAAGTGACGTAAGTGGACCGCTGCCAGGGGAGTGGGGAAAATGTGGAAAACCATGGGTGAGACGCCCTTGGGCCCAGTGCATCAATCAGTTGCTCTAATAAAGAAAACATGGACAAATTGTCTGGCCGAGGAAGACGAGATGGGGAAAATGAATGTGAAATGAAGATTGAGAGGGATGGAGGTGAAGTTGTCAAGTGCAGGCCGTTTTGGTCTTCTTCAAGTTGTTGCTAAGCCGACAAACACAAACACGAACAGACCATTTCCCCAGTATGTACGAATGTATGGGGAAGCATTACTCATACGACGCATTGTCACCCCCCGGAACCCTCTTCAGTCTATGGCCCTGTGTGCTGGCTATTTTTAATACCCAAGCCACATAATTCATTGTAATTTGCCTTTTGCTGCCACAGTCTGCCCCTTTTTTACATTTTCCAGTTGCATTTCGTTGGGGAAAAAAAACAGAAAACAACAGATCGTTCAGAAACATGGGGAGTGAGAAAAAGGGGCGGGGTTGCAGGCACTTGAATCGCTCCTCGTCACACGCAAATGCGCAATCTGCCAAGAATATAATATACACCAATCTTTTGTATCTGCTGTATCCGCTGTATCTGCATCTACACATGTTTCACTCGCCTTGACTTTGGTCCCTCTCTTTAATCTCTTGGCATTTAAAAAAGATCCCCCAATTTTTGTATGCATTTCCCTAGTTTAATCAATCGGTTTTAGCGGCAGCAGCAGCGCATGCAAAACCCCCAAAAAATGAGTCATCCAATAAACTTTTTCTATGGCAAACAAATTAGTCATCGGCCTTACGGGGGCACCAATAAAAACAAAAACTGTCACCAAGTTTTTGCTCGAAAAACAGTTGTCGATGAGTTACTTTTGAAATACTTTACAAAGTAAAGTTAAATGGGTTGCGATTATAAATTTACAGCTGGTAATGAAAGTTCTTTATGGTACAAAAAATCGATATTAAAATAGACAATAACACGTAAGACTTTGTCATTTGTATTAGTATTTATTTAAACTAAACCAAATTGAATACAAAATCTAAATTAGGGACTGTTCCATATGCTATAAAAAAATAATTTTACAACCATGAGCAAATAAAGAAAATTCTAGACTAATTGTGACACCTACCCACAATTAAAATTCTTTAAATAGCAACTTAATTGGTTTAAGTATTATAAATAAGCAAATTCCAGAGGAAACTATTTTCGTTATATAACCAAATTTAAAAGCGAGTTAAAAAATGTAGGTTTGAAATATTTAAACAAATCTAGTTTTTTATTATTTAATTTAACCATCAAAGTAATTTTGTACCATTTCTTTTTTATTTTATTAGTTTTGCAGTGTATGGCAATTGAGTAAACTGTTGAACGCTTTAAAACGAACTTAATTAAAGCGACCTTTTGTGTCATGAACATGTTGTTGTAGCTGTGAGCCACCGCCCACACATAGCCACTCCCCCATCGCCACCCCCTTTTCATCAGAAACCACAAAAAAAAAATACACCGCATTTTCTGTGCAAACATTCCATGGCTAATTTCATTGATGAATTTTTATTAAATAAATTATTATAATGAGGTTTACCCTCTATTAGAGGTCTTTCTCCTTTCCTCCTCCGCCATCTCACTTACTTTTTACGCTTCCCGCCTAAGCAAGCAATTCCAGCAAATGGACGCAACAAATTTGCAAACAAACAAAACTACAAAAAATAAGTAAAAAAAAAAAATGAGCCAACAACAAATTATTTGAGTGGCGAAATTATTTCTTGTGCTCGAAAGAGACGGCGAAACACAACGAGAAAGAGAAGGCGGCGCGTGTTGGCACTTTAGCGGTTCAAAATGAACCTGAAACTAGCCCTAGACGATAATATTTTCAAGGGGAGGGCCAAAGGGGAGCTCTCGGGCCATCGGGCATTCTCAAAACTTGTTCAAACAGCGTTTATGCGTTCTAAAAATAGTCGAATGCAAACCAAAGGCAAAACCTCGGCTCTGTCTCTGTCCATAAATAACTTTTGGGACCGTCTTTCCGGACTTAATTGATCAGGTCTTGGGGAATATGTAGACAGAGCGGCAGCGTTTTGTGTTTAATCGTGTAAATATTTGATCAGGCCAATACTATATTTGAGATAAGACCAAATTCCAAGTCGTAAATGGGCTAAAACCAAAGTCACAAGAAGTTTTTGTGAATGAATTTGAAGAGGAAAATGGAAAAACCGATAAGATAGGCCCAAATACATTTTCCCAACCCACTAATGCTTTTGATTTTATATATAAAATTGTTGCTTGAAAATTCAAATTAGCTAATACAATTGAGTATAATTCAACTGACTGAATTTCTAATACATTCTTTTAAAAAAATTGAATTTCTTTGATTTAGACTTAAGTAAATAAGTAATTGATAAATTTGATTTCAGCAGTTATTTTAAAAGCGAAATTACGTTTTAAAATTTCCACAAGTCTATTAAAGTATAACTTTTCAGTTAGAAATAAAGAGTGTATTTTTTCTTGTGACTCACCTTTCAGTCTCGGATTCTGCATTTGGTTGCTGTTGTAGCTGTTGGATTTGCTGCTGCGTTGCTGCTGCTGTCGATGTGGCTCCTGTTGCTGCTGCTGCGGCTCCGGTTGCAACTGCAGCTGGTGCAGTTGTTGCTGCCGCGGTCGCTTGTTCATCGGTCAAGGTCAGCGCGTTTGTTGTTGCCTCGCCGGTGGCCACAACATTCGTATTCGTTAGGTTTAGATTACTATTATTGGCACTAGCACTCGCGATATTTGTTGCCGGAATCGGTTGCTGCTGTTGTTGTTGCTGCTGTTGTTCCTCCTGCTGCTGCTGTTGCTGTGGCACCATCAGTTGCTGTGGATCGGCAATTGTTGATGGAGCACTCTGCAATTGCAGCGTGGGAATTGCTGGGGGGGCAGCCACCGATGTTGCTGGCGTGCCTCCTGTTGCTGCTGCTGCTGCTCCTAGGATGCTGGTCATGTGTGATAACAGCGGCAATGTCTGACCCGCTGCATTGGAAGTGTTTGAAGTCTGTTGTGTTGGTGCAGTAGTCACTGCAGATGTTGCTGCTGCTGCTGGGGTTTGCTGTGGGGTAGATTGCTGTGGGGTCTGCTGCTGCTGCTGTTGTTGTTGAGGAAATGGCTGTGAGACTATCCCGTCTATCTGCGATGTTGCTTGTTGCTGCTGCTGCTGTTGCTCCAGTTGGAAGTTTGGAGCCTGCCCGGCAGCAACAGCTGCAAAAGTGGGCGCGGCCTGGGGCGTCAGTGGTGCCGGCGACAGTGGCTGCTGCTGCTCCACGTAGCTGGTGCTCAGCTGCGACTCAGAAGGTGCTGCTGCTACTGATCCTCCACTGTTGTTGTTGTTGGTGGTGGCAGCACCAGCAACCTCTCCGCCGTTTTGATAGCTGGAATAACCTCCGGGCGGCACATCCATGGCCTCTTCGCGTTGCTTCAGCTGCTGCAACGTCTGCTGCAGCTGCATGGCTGCCGTGCGAGCGTAGTCTATGTCCCCGGGTGGATTTGGGGAACCAGCATTGGCATTCACGCTGTCGAAGAGTTGTTGCTGCTGTTGCTGCTGGGCCTCCATGTGCAGCTGATGCATCCCGTGCACCACTGTTGCAGGAGCTGTCATCACCCCACTGGGCACTGTGGCACTGAGCTGAGGCTGTTGCTGCTGCTGCTGCGAGGATTGCTGCTGCTGAGACTGCTGCTGCTGGGATTGCGACTGTTGCTGCTGCTGCTGCTGCTCGGAAGGATAGTTCCAATTGGCATCGGTCGAGTTGGCCTCCAGGTGATTCTCATTCAGCTTTTGTGTAGGCGGCAGAATCATGCTCTGAGTGGTTTTGTGAGGCATCGCTGCCTCTGGCCCACCAGCAGCACCTGCTGCTGCGGATGCAGTGCCATCTGCATGCGCATCGGAAGTAGAAGAGCCAGTCTTTTCGTTGTTGTTACCACCATTACCCACACTCGAGTGGTCCAGGTAATCCATGCACATCCAGCGACCCCGCTTGAACGGCTCTGTGGACTCTATTTTGACCACCTTGAACCGCTCGCTGCGATGTTGCGTCTCCTTGATGTCGTCCTTCTTCTTGGTGCCACCCGGTGTCACCGCACCACTCACCACATTAATAATGTTATCCGACACGTTCACCTGCACATTCTGGATCGTTTGGCCCAGCGAGGGACCAATGGGATCCACCACCACGAGGCCGTACTGTGAGCTCGTCGGAATCACCGGTGCATTCGTGCTGAGGGCGTTGTTGGCATAGTACACCTCCTCCTTGGAGAACGTGTCCTCGGACATCGAGGGTGTCTCGTTCTCCAGGTCCGTTATCCGACTATTGTCATCCGTGTGAGATTCGTCCAGATCGTCGGCCGATTCGTCGCCAGTGTCCCCAGCAGCATTGAGCTTTGGATGGCCCACCGTCACCGAGGTGATCTCGAATGAGGAAGTCGTCTTTGGTTTGCGATTGGTGGCTCCACCAGCGGTTCCCGAGGAGCCTGCACCACCACCACCACCAGAAGTGGCTGCCCCAACTGTCAGTGAGGCATGTCCTTGGCTGAGGCTAGTCTGTTGCTGCTGCTGCTGGTGGTTGTGATGCTGGTGGTGATGGTGATGATGATGATGGTGGTGATGTGGCTGATGGTGATGGCTGCCGGTTGCTGCTGATGCTGATGCAGCGGCACCTGCAGCTGCTCCGCCCACTGAGCGTGCCCCATTGTTGTTGGGCGAACTGGCCTTGCTGCTGGCGGTGCTGTTGCTGCTATTGCTGCTGCCCGCTGGCTGCTGTTGCTGCGGGTTGCTGCTGCCACTGCTGCTGCTGGTTGTTTTAGGTGCCAGCGATGTCGAGGTGGACGTGGCCAGACTCGAGTTGCTGCTGGCGCGCGATACCGAACTAGCTGCTGCTGCTGCCACGCGACTCAGCGAGTTCAAGCGCAGACTCTCACTGGTGGTCCGCTGCAGCGATGAGTTGCTCCCAGCATTGTTGCTGTTGCTGTTCTGGTATATGTTGCTGGGGGGATAGCAGACCGCAAAGTGATGGTTGCTGGTCAGCGAGTTGACCTTGGTCAGCTTGCGTATGTTGCCGCCGTTTCCGCCCACACTGGCTCGAGCTGGTGCCAGCATGGAGTTTCTGCGACCAGGATTGTTTCCCGGGCCGGAATTTGAGGCAGCCGGCTTGAACTTGGCGTTCACCGTGCGATCAAACATGTTGGCTATGCTGCTGCGATGCTGCTGATGATGAAGCTGCTGCTGCGTGGGACTGTTGCTGCTGGTGGCTGCAACTGTGGCTGCCGCTGCTGCTGCTGCTACTGCAACTGCTGCTGATTGCTGGCGTCGCACTATAGGCAGTGCTTCCTGTGAGTTTTCCGGCGACGAGGCCTGCGAGTTAGTGGGCGACTGATTAGCTAAAGTCGATGTGGCTGAGGCTGCTGATGATGTGACTGATGTGGCGGCTAGTGGTTGCTGCTGTTGCTGGTGTTGCTGATGCTGTTGCTGCTGCTGTTGCTGTTGGTGACCGGAATCTTCGCTGGCCGCACTTTGATTCTCGGCCATAATCGAATTGGATTTCAGCGTCCGCAAAGTCTTTAGCAAATAATCCAGGATTGCTGACGATTCTTGGATTATTTGGGTCACGAAAAAAAGAGTTACGATTATACCACCTCCGGTTAGTTGGTAAACTACGGGTTATTGTTTGTTTTTCTTTTGTATTTATTAATTATTTAGCCAGTCTAACTGCGTTCTGTCAGTTGTTGTTGCTGTTGCTGTTCGCCCGCCAATTCGAATGCGATTTTTGATGCACTGGCCAGCCGACGACGCCGATGCATAATAGCGGTTAGCGTTGCGTTGTCAGGTGCCACCGACTGCCAACTGATCCGATCTTGATCCCGTACTATACCCGTACCGCACTATATAGTGTTCCGTTCCGTTCCGATCCGATCCGATCCGAGGACTAGCGACGATCGCGACGCGACGCAATTTGAACCAAAACTGAACCGAACCGACCGATGGGTAATGCGAAACTCTTGTTTTGTATTATTTCTTTTTGTGTTTGGGGGGAGTTGATTTGGTTATGCTAATAAATTGAAATTTATTTATTTATCCAGGGGGGTGGCTGGGTGTGGGTGTTGCTTGGGGGCGGTTATAATTCGCCTTTCCGCGTTTTATTAGCTGCAGCATCAACAACATCAACAGTAACAACAACAACACTGGGCACAAGCGGCGGTGACAGCGCCATCTAGCGCTTGACTTTGTTTAGCGGACGTTTCAATTTTCGCCACTAACACTAACACACACGGAAAACACTCACGCACACGCGCGCCCCCTTTCTCACACACACAGGTGCATATGTGTTGTATACAGCACAGCTGTTTTTTGGACTCAATTTTGATGTTTTTTTTTGAAAATGTACTTATTTTGTTGTGTTGTTAAAACTGGGTATCACACTTAAAATATTTCTTAAGAATTATGAAAATATTTTGGTGATTTTGGTTAACTAAGGATTTGATTTATGTATTTTGTTGCACTATTCTTCTTCGTCATTTACACGCTCACGGATTTTTTATTTGGTTTTTGGCTTTCTTTCGTAGAATTAATCAATTTCTTCGGTTCAGTTTTACTAGCACATTGCAGTAAATTGTAGAAATGAAATTCCTGTGAAATAACAGAGCAGAACAAGAACGACAATCAGAATTAAATTCAATTAACATGGATGGGAGGAAAGCAATATATACGAACATTTGATCAAGAACAAACATAAATATAATTTTCTATTATTTGTTTATTAAATTAAATGCACACGAAACGACGCCGGCCACGAAGATCGAAAAAGGTAAATAATTGCACTGAACAACGCGACGTATACGTAATGAGCGAGAGCCAAGGCACAAGAAAATGGGAGATACAACCCCTTGTGGAAAAACATTTGTCAAGAGTTCATTTGGGTAATTAAGTGCATTCAAATTATACTAAAGCATTAAGAGGTTTGCTATTACATAATTAATTGGGTACTTGTGTCAAAATAAAAATGGGACTCAAAAGCTTTATGGTTTAGCATTTAAAGTTTTAATTGTTGAACAATTCATTTTCTGATAACATTTAAAATATATAAGTCAAAATGAAATTTTAAAAGAATGATTCTAATTTTTAAAGTAATTAACACAAGGACAGTGGACTCTCAAAATCCCAACAAACACCAGAACCACAAAAAACCCGCCTTAAAACCCTGTTCCAAAAATAATTGTCCTCTGGTATAAAGGCCTTTATGAATGTTTTTGTTTAAAATATCAACCTTTGCTTTAACATTTTTTCCTAATCTTTAAATTTATTAAAACGTTATATGATTTGATTTTTTGGTTCAATCATTAACAAAAATATATTGTGTAAAAAACTTGATAAGACGGTATTCCTCAAAATTGTCTATTAAAACATCTTTTTCGTCTTTAGTTAAGCCCAACCTTCAGCTTCTGTACGTTGGATGATTTCCTATAAGTATCTAGTTAAATTTCATAACTGCGTAGTTCATGTTCGTTTATTATCATCAATGACGATGTTTGATGATGCTTTTGTGTGCTTTTCATTATATTTCGCCTCCTTTTTTATTATTGATTTCATTGAGTTGTCTACGTTGTGGGTAGGTATGTACGTCGTAGTTTTGTTGAATTAGTTAAGTGCTACATTGGAAGTAGAAGGTTTGGGGACGGAAAGGGGGTTTCCTTCCGAAACAACGAAGAAGAAAAAACCAATTGTTTATTTTTAATAACTTTTTTATCTCCTTTTCTCTTTTCGCTGATCACTTTATTTACTTTTGCATTTGCAATTGAATATTCAAATATTTATTTTCTTTTGGCATTGATTTTTTTTTTTTTTGCCTCACTCATTATTTAATCGATTTCGTTTACGGAAATCAGAAATGAGCGCGCCAACCAAAGAGAAAGAGATAAAAAGGCAGCCACGAAATGTTTCGCGAAAAAAACGTTGCCGAAAAAGTTTGCAAACATATTTGGGCACACGCGCAGTTTATTTTTTCGCACTTGTGTTCGTTTATAACCGTAAGCTTTGACGATCATTCATAAATTGCGTGGACTGGTAAGAAAAAAAAATGTTGTTGTGTGTAAGCAAGCACAGTGGTCACTTAATAAGAGTTCTTCACTAGCACTTCTAAAAAATTGTAAAACATGATAAATATTTAAATCAAACATGACAATTTTTAAAGTAAACATTGAGAAATCACGTTTTTTTATTGTGACTTTCGATTATATAATTCTCAATATGTCGGGTTTTAAGACTATGAATTGAAACAATTTTCATTATTCATATTTTTTCTAAAATCTTAAAAGAAGATAGATACGATTTTTAAGTTTCTAATGATATATTCATTTTCGGGTTTAAAGTGATTACTGTAGTTGCGTTTGAACTCTGCGTGCGACCTGTTAGAAGGCACAATCAAGACCTTGACGTTGCTCTTTTATTCTCTTTCTCTCTTGCTTAATTTTGTTTTATTTCTTTTGCCTAATCAAGTTATAAAAGACGCAAAAAAATCTGATTATTTCGTGGCTAAAAGAGGGATTAGTTGAAATCCAAAAAAAAAGAGAAAGAGACAAGGCAACAAAATCTGCGAACCAGAAGAACAACTCAAACAACAACAAAAAAATCAGTTATAGGTCAACATTGGTCGAAGCACTCTGTCAAGGTGGGTTTTTTTTTTTTGGGCTCTGGTGTTTGTTGGGTTTTTAAGAGTCTATTGGCCTTGTTCTTGAGCCATTCAGGTGTTGACTGACGCTTCTTTTTTATCTTTTGATTATTGTGATCGTTTTTGCAAATTGATTTTAGGTTTGGGGCCAAAGTTCTCCAAAATTGGGAAATTTTATTATGAATCTTTTACCTTAATCTCTTCTGTTGATCTTGTGGAAAAGTTTAAATAGTCCACTTTTTTTTGACAAAATTAAGTTACTTTTATGTTTTTAAACGTTTTATGACAAATTCAAGAGCTAAGATTTGTAGTTTAAAACCATTAGTCAAAATTCAATTAGTTATAGGTCTCAATCCTTGCTAATCCCTACGCACACGCACACACACTCAGAAAGTACGACACACCTATTCAAGACAATTAGAAGGAGAAATATCCATTCTTATAACTCAACTTCTGGACAATAAACTTGGACCCCCCTTAACCCCCCATTCAGCCGATAATCAAAGTATCGTCGTAGGCACCAGATTTCGCACACAAACAAATCGACAAATGGGGGGAAGTAGAAATGGAAGGAGGACTTTTGCCTCTCTGCCTGCCTCAATAGCAAAAACAACAACAACAAGGAGAGCAGAGCGGAGATATGAAAAAGAAAATGAGAACTGAAAGTGCAGACAAGAAACAAGCAACAGAAGAAGAACTAATTGCAACGACAAAGCATAAAATCGATGGCAAGCCAACAACAACAAAAACAACAAATGTAATGAAAAGCAACTACAACAGATAGCACAGCAAGAGAGGGAGAGCAGGCGAATGCGCGTTGAGCCAATTGCAGTCAGAGAAAGAGAGAGAGAGCTCTATAAGAGCCAGAGAGGCAGCCTGTTGGCCCCCCACCCCCCTTCTTCCTTCCACTCCTTGCCAACTCCTTCTTTTTCCTTTCAACGTGGGCGCCTACAAGTGGGCGGGGCGAGCGGGGGCCGCATACCAAACAAACCGCAAGAGGAGCAGCGAAAAAAGTGCAAATTGGAGAGCGGCAGCCTTTCTCTCTTTTCCTTCTTCTCTCTCTCGCGGACAGCTGCCGGTAATCAATATTGATGATGATAGCAGCGCAGCAGCCAAAGAAGATGAAAAGTAAAAGCGAAAAAGGTCCCGGATTTTTCCCAGTGCATCAAACAAAAGTATAATTATATTAAAACCTAAAAAACAAAAATTTTCTTTAGGAAATAATACAAAGAAAAGCCACTGGTAAACAGAGCAAAAGCACATCTAAATTTTGGACTATCATTTTTCCTTTACTTTCAAAAATAATAAAGTGAAATTAACTATTAATAATATAAATAATAAAATAAACCAATTTAGGCAATCTAATAAATATGTAGTACCAAATCTAAGACAGTATGAACTGAAATTGGAAAAGATAATTATTTTCAAAACTAAACTTAACTTAAATCTTTCTGAATTGTTTACAGTGCACGAACAGAAAATCAATTAAAATCAAGTGTGATAATTGCATATAATTATTAGCACCAACAATTAAGGTACAAATCATTTTTAATCCTAGTGTTTAGCTTTCTTTTTTGTATTTTTACTAAAGTTAATTTACACTTTTTATAACATTTACGATCGGTACTAAATTATACTTTACAAAATTGGTCTTCTCTTGCAAAAAACCCTTTAAATGTGCAGCAAAATGGATTACGAAATAAATAAAGGTGATCAATTTAATACGATGTTTTAACTGTTATTTTAATGGCAACAAAGCATAAGCTTATGTAAAAAAAAAACCATAACAAGACAATATATACACAATGTATAAAAAAGAAATGAAAATAACACCTTTTCAATCAGGGACTTTCCTTCTCTATTTCCCCCATCCACAGGAACCTCCTCCTCTTCCCCTTTCTCCTTTCCGCAAGGAAATGATTCACAATGCAAAAAAAAAAGACAGAGGAAGAGGAAAAGAAAAGCGAAGGCGTTGTAGGAGGAAGTAAAAGAACCCAAAAGAGAATTAGGGAGCGAGAGAGAGGCCGAGAGAAGGCAATGAAAATGTTTATCAAACGAGAAAAGAGCAGCGAAAGGCAAGACGACGAAGATGGGGGTGAAGGAGATGAAGAGGCGGCTGCAGGAGCAACAACAACAAGTCAGAGATTACAATGACAATGCATCCATGAGATACTCAGATACAATTTGAAATCGAATAAAATTTTTCAATTGAGTTGAGTCGCAGAATGTGTAACGAAAGTGAAAATACCCTAGATAAATAGTTGTCAAAAACATTAAAGTCCTTTTTATTGTTTGAATTTATACAACCCAATGAACAAAGTGGAATAATTTTCTTAAATATAGTAAATATAATAAAAAATAGGAACTACTCCAAACCTGATCTCGTTTATGAAGCAGATCTTTTGCAACATTTCCCGTTAACAATATCCCAAATAAATACAAACCCATAAATTACTACATTGCAACATCGAGAACCAAAAGTCGAGAAAAACAGATTAAAACATTGTTTGGCAGACGTGACTGGCTGCACACGCATTCTTTTTTTATCCAAATAACCAAGAAGCTATCTAATATAAGCAAAAAAGATACATTTTTGCCAATAACAAAAACTTTGCTTTAAGCTTAAGGGAATCTTTAAAGTATCCTATTTCTAAACGCAAACTTTTAGTCCAGAGACAATTACAAAATGGAGCAGGATCAGCAGAAGTTTTTGCCACGCGGCAAAACAAGAAAACCAATCTGGCCTGAGGTTTATTTTGTTTGCCTTTGAAATCGGAGATCGTATGATGCTGGAATGATCATAATGATCTTTCAAGGGCAAGCGAAGCTAATAAGATTTATCGATAGACAATGTGGAGTTGAGAAAAAAACGGTGGTTTAGATTTTAAAAGCTTTTTTTTAAATGATCATACAACTGGATATCATTTTTTTAATTGTTTCAAAAATAATACAAAAATATTTCTCTATAGTTTGTAACATGTCATCTTTTTTTATAAACATTTGCCTAAATACTAACTATAAATTGTTTTATATTTTAAAAGCTGTGCAGGAAATCCTATTTGTTTTAAAGTGTAAAACCTATTGAAATTTTCCATAAAAATGTTCTTCGTAAACAAATAATGTGGAAGCTATACTTTTACTGCAGTCAAGCACCGGTACCTTATATGTACCTCTAAACACTTGTGAGTAATATGAGTTTAAACCAAATAACCTAACTCACAATTTTTATTATTCCAATTTCTATTGAAAATCACATAAAAATTTTGCCCCATAATATCGGATTGCAAATAAGCAGAAAATTGCAAAACGGCACAAAAACAACAACACATCTAACACTTGACTAAACAATCAAGGCGAAACAGAACAGAAAATAAACAACAATGCCGACCGACCAGCTGACATTATAAACAAAAGCCATTGGCAAAAAAGCACTCACAAAAAAATGTGAAGAAAACTGAAGTTAATCCAGTTGTTTTGGAGAAACAAGAACAAAAAGAAGCAAATCTAAGGTACAAAGTGCAAACTGCAATAACAACAACAACAAAGCGAAAGCGCAGAAGAGGAATCGCAAAAAGGATGGGCGCACACACACACACAAACAATTACGCGACAATTTTGCACTTTTATTGCCTAGAATTTCTTTGAATTTTCCTTTATTTTAAACATGTTTCGTTCGGTTTATTCCTTTTTTTTGGCTATTTTCTGATCGATTTGTTGCACTGTGCGGCGGCGGCGATTTTTTCCTTTTTGCCTCTCTTTTCTCTGACTTTTTCATTGCTTTTCCTTGTATTTTTTTTAACTCACACGGACGACAAACGAATTAAAATCACAATCGACTGAGCGTTTAGTGAAAAATAATAAAATAAAAACAACCGAACGGCGACAATTTAAAATTTGGATTGGATTTTAGTTTTTCGTTGCGTTTTGCTAATCGGACAAATGACAGTTTTGACAGTTGGCTGGCATAAGCAAAAAACGGAGAGCGCAAGAGAGAAAGAGAGCAGAGAGAGGGAGAGGGAGAAATAAAGGCGAGTGAGAGAATAAACGAAAAAGCGTGCATGAAAGATTGGCGAAAAAGTTTTGTGCAAAAAAAAAAAATGCCGAACTGTGTGTGGAAAGCAAACAATCGAATTCAACAATTTTTTGCACAACTTTCCGCCAGGGATTTTTTCTTTTTGTTTTCCTGGCAAAGGCGGCTCACACACACTCACACTCATGCACACTCCCACTCTCTCACTCTCTTAATCTGCGGAGAGTCGGCAATATCCACACTTTTTTTTTTGTTTGCGCTTCTCTCCGCTTGTCACATTACTTTTTGCAGCTCTTTGGCTTTTTGCAAATAAATTAATTTTTCAGCACATATAAATTTTCCATCAGTGCTTTTGTGCTCCGTTTTCTTATTCAATTTACACGCACACACAGCCGCAGCAGCAGCACACACACACGCAGACATGCCAGCTCGCTCGCTCACACACACAGCGAACGCACACGTCACACACACACACTCACACGCACGCACATACACAGTTTTTTCTTCGATTTTGCGCTGGCCTCTCTGCCTTTTTCACTTTTTTCGCCTCAATTTGAGGGCGGCGCGACTTGTGCGATTTTCCAATCGGTCCGCGATGCTTTCGGATTGCACCTGCCACGATCTGCGATTTTCGACCGCTATTATCAACAACAAAACGAAACCTATTCACCTTGAAATTTTTCTTGATATTTTACGGCAGCCCAGCGACTGGCCTTTTGCAACACTGGCGTCCGCTTCCAGCACTGCTCGATATTCCTCAAATACTCGATATACTCATATATTCCGATCAGTTCAGATGGCGCCAGATACGACCTAGCTGGGTTCTGGACCTTTAGCGGTTTGGAGTGAAGATGAAATGTTGCTAACCGCTAAATTTAGCGGGGTTTCATTTTGTCACGGTTTGGATAACATTTATCTGATAACTAGCTAGAATTAAATAGCCAGATAACAGCGCTTTTTATCGATTAAATACTAAACACAAATGCCCTTACTTTAGATTCTGAAGAAAAAATACCATAAATTTAGGTTTTACAGCAAAAATGTTCAAAATTTAGGCAAAAATGTTTGTTGTGGATAGAGGGTACATTTCACCGGCATTCCCGTAAATTTGGCGGGAATTTCGAATTTACTGCAGTGTTGGTTTTAAAAAAGGGTGTTCTATCCAAGTCAAAACCCGATAGAGCTTCAAGCGTTTTCCGAGTAGATGGCGCTCATTCTAACAAAGACCGTGAGTGGCGCTCTTAAAGTTTGGAGCAGTTCCAGATAAGCCCGTATAGGTCGCCAACAACTTATCGCCGTCAGATGTCGCTACTGGAAAATTAGGAAAAACTAAAACTGCGTTTGGCGGTCTGGCAGCACTGGTTTGTATAACGGATAAATCCTGGGATGGGAAAACGGTCGTTTTCAATCGATTTTCGGGAAAAGTCGAGCTTTCCCACCTTCTGCACGGCGCTGGCCACCCACACAAACACTTTTCACTCGCAAAAAATGCATCAGAAACGAAAAATTCGCGTAAAACTGATTTGGGCCAGATTAGTGGGACCAACTGGGAATGTGCGCAGGAATACCACCTGTTCTGCGGGTATTGGTTGGAAAGTTAGGTGGTCACACTATTTGAGCGCCCATTTAAATTTTAAACGAAATATAAAATTTTAAACATGGACTTGTTGAAACTGGTGAAAACAGGGAAAAAATGTTATGAAAAGTTGCAACAAATTTTACCATTTAACAATTCCAAGAAAGACCACACATGTTTGTCTTGACTTAATCCTACTTATGCAAACTATAGATACAACTAGTCCTTTATTCCGTTTATGTATCCCCTTAAATCCAAAAACAACTGTAATCTTTTAATAAAACTCATTGAAAATGTACATTGTTTTCTCTTTTATTTCTTAAATTTCAAAAATTTCTGATTTATTTGGCAAATTTTCCTTGCGGCTCGTGGATGTCAAAGCGAAAAGAAATCACGCTAATGATCGACGCACCCTCCACCAAAATATCTCACAACTGACCAGTTCGTCTGCGCTGGAACGTGTCCGGGATTAGAATTAATTCCTCTGACCCGCCCCGCCCACTTTCACCCATTTCCACCCACCGGTTGCAGGCGACACCCTCGCATCTGGACAGCGTCGTCTCATTTAAATTGCAGCAGGCAGGAAAAAACAATGAGCAAACACAGACGCCCTAAGGTCTGAGCACTGAAACTGAGGACTCCCCCAAAACTCCCCTTTTTCTTTCTGGCCGGACATGTTTTGTGCGTAATTAGTGCAGACCGATGCATTGCACCCTCGTTAAATGCGAAAGTCCTGGGCTCCAGTCAAGCGTGCTCCTCACTCACTCGCTCCCTTTGGTCCTCGCTGCCGAGGCATTTTTGCTTTTCTTTAACAATTTCCATTTGATTGCATTCCGAACCGAGGCAAAATGGCCCTCTCGAACATTCATTAGGGTGACCAGCGTCGGAGCTTAACTGTCATTTCCATAAGAAGCCCATTTGGTCAAGCTTACACTGAGCGAAAAGTGGGTTTGTATTAACAATATTGATTATGTAAATGTAATATATTTTGAGGTCATTTTATCGGACTAAACATTTCCTTTGATAGTGCAGTTGTATTTAGGGTTGTCAAAAATATATTTTTAACGGAAAAATATAGGGTATTCCATAAACTCTGGAGCCAAAACTTTGGATTTATTTTCTCTAGCCTATATTTTTCCGTTAAAAATATCATTTTGATATATTTTGATATATTTTTGACAATGCCCTAGAATTGTAGTATTTTAAATTTTTTGTTTCAAATTTACAAGTTGAATACATAACAATAATTTACATATATTTTATTCATCAAATAAGTATTTTTAAAAATTATGGAACCAAAAAAACAGAAGTACAATACGATTAGTTTTCAGTGTATTTAAAAATGTATTTTGCAAACTATAAACAATTTGAAACAAAGAAAAAATATAAATTTTCTCTTAACATTTTTTGGTTTACTTGTTTATAATTTGTTTCATCATTTAGCGTTGTTATGAGAGCCTCATTATTTTCTTTAGTGTAGTCTTATCTGAAGAAGAGGAAGCACAGTAACCCCCACCTCCCCCACACACACACAAATTCCCACCGCATATGCAAAACTTTGCCGTTTCATTTGAATTTCTTCACTTACGTATTCCACATCATCCTCTTCCCGGGACTTTCTCCTCATTTCGTGGCCCGTAATTATGAAGATGAATGTTCTTATTGCTTTTATATCCTTTTTGCGTGTATGTGAGTATATTGTGCGCCTGTGTATGCGAGTTTAGCCGCCGACATTCTCTATTAATAATGCTTTCAGTCACACTCTGCATACACGTTCGCTTGAATTTGTTGCCATTCGGACTGTTGGCACTTTTTTTTGGCTACCAAACCGTGGTACACTGTCCAAAAAAATTAGGGTAACGTTATATTTACTTAGGAAGTTAAATTCAAGTTGAAAATTTTTTGTTGAGTGTTACATAAATTATGAAAAATAATTAGTTTAAATTTGTACTGGTTAACCAATTTAATTGAATATTTAAATAATAAATATTTCAAAGTTTGCAAAAATTTAATATTATTTTTTTTCTTTTTATAATACTAAAGAATAGTTTTAATACCCTATTTGTCATAAGAGTTGTACTTCTGGCTCCGATAAAAAACCACGAAATTAGTTATAAAAAGTATTGGATTTTACAGGATTACGAATAATTTAGAAAAAGAGCTTGAAAAACTATGTTTAGTATCCGAAGAGCTTAACTTTGGCATGAAAAAAAAAATTTATTCGCCTTATACTTTTTTTCCTTAACTATTTTGCCCCACTGTGCCGCAGGAGGAGCGCGTGCAACGTGCGAAGCCTGCTTGCCTCCCACGCATCTCGTTCCTTTTCGTTTCGACGACGGCCGCCGCAATAATAAAGGAAAATCCGACAGGATGCTAATGCGTATTTAGTTATTTAGTTTGTGTGTGCTATGTGTTTTTGTGAGGGGAGACTAGGACTCAGGACTCAGGACTTGCCGCGTTTATGTTTGTTTTACGCTTCTGTGTGTGTCTGCGTGTGTGGGGGATGCAAAAAATATTTGCATATTATCGATTTTCCCTCCTTCCACCCAGTGAAATATATAGTGTACAGAATATACATAAATTCTGATAAGGGAAGAAATATCCTTAAAGTAGGCAAACGAAGCTCATCTTACATTTATAGAAACTTAAGGACATTTAAGTACCTAAGTAGCTTACTACAAACCCTAAACCGATCAATTTGTTTTTTAAATGGCAAAAAGAAACTCGAAACTGAATACAAAACGTGTCCGACAAACACAAAATGGCTGAAGTCCTTTAAGGAACGTAAGCCGCTTTCAACAATTTAAATAGAATATTTCTTTAGAGGGCAAAATGTCAAACGTGGAAGCGAAACGAATGCGTCCAATTAGATTTAGGCTGAGCCCAAAAAAAACTTTTCAATCAACCCCCAGACTATTTTTGCTGCGTGGGATTTTTGAACAGCTGCCTTGAGAAGGGGTGGTGAGTGGGAGTAGGAAAGGAGACTCCTTTCTTGGGTCAGTACAAGCTGAAATTATGAAAAGTAATGAACTGTAAATTGAATGGGCATTGTAAAGAAGAAATGAAGGCTAGAAATTATATATACCTCTAAAAAAACACAAATAAATATTCCTTTGTTGTCATAAATACAAAATAATAATACATAAACAAAATGGATTACAGTTTTCATTTGTAGAATTTATTTACCTCTTTACTATTGACTTTAAATTAGTTACAATTCTTAAGTATTTTATTTTAAATAAATAAATAATATTCCTTCTTGATGTCTTAAAAAATTATACTAAGGCAGGCTAATAAACTGATTTTTATGAGAAATTTATTCTCTAAATGTTTATTTTTCAATATTATTTCAAATTTTGATTTTTCGAAACTCTTCTTTGCCTAAAAATTAAGTTTAAAATTAATGTAGGTACTCCTTAATATTTTTTTAAACGAAAATTTGGTTTGAAAGGTATGTAAGTTAAAAAGATATATTTTTTTAATTTCTAGCATTACTCTATGGAAGCCAAAAGACAATCCTATTTTCACTTCTTCAAAAAAACCATGACAACAACAATCATATAAAAACATTAATACCAATCCAATAAGAATTATAATGCATTGCAAATGTCATAAATATCAATATGAGAGACAGGCGAAAAGAGTTTCGTTGCTTTTTTAGATATAAATTTCGTTTTAATGGCCGCAACTCAGTGAGCGTCTAGGCAGGATAACATGAATGTCCTATTTAAAGGATTAGCGCATTGAGTTATGAGCTAACAAAGCCGAATTGGACATTGCCACATAAAATATGTGTGTGTGTGAGAATTTGCTTTTTAAGTTAATTTTATTTTATGTCCCATCGCATGCGGATTGTCCACTGCGAAACGCGTTTCTTTTTTTAATGGTGATTTATCTGGAGGCACTGAAAGCGAAAGTGAAGGAGTTCGGGGGTGTAGGCTATATATGTATACTTTATATAGGAGGTAGCTTTTTTATGGCCACATCCAAGCTGACAAATGGCCAAAGGACTTTGCCATTAGAGGCTGTTGAATCGAATTCGGATCTAACGTGTTACATATTAATTGCCCATAATTTATCGCTGGCATTATAGAACAACTTTCCTGATTTGTGTGGTCCCCTCTTCCAATTTCGATTTCAATTCGATTCTGCTGGCTTTTCATTTTGCACAACTATATTAGGCGTACGTGAACCAAAAAACAATTTCAAAGCTCATTAAATGTTTCGCTCTCGCTACTTTTTTACCCCCAGCAGATCACAAAATTGATAAGTCTGGTCGGAAATTATAGCTTAGTATTTTGTACGGCTTCCTAAATGTATTAGGGTTATCCAACAGACAGATTTGTTCACTTTATTTAGTCATGGATATCTATCATCTGTAAAAGGTAGGGGTTCCTAAGTCTGAAGGGTGTGTAAGTACTCAATTTGTTGAGTAATTTCAAAACGTTATTTTTTCTAAATTATGGAATATTTGGTTGAAATTCAAAAGGTGTTAAATATATGTTTTCTCTTAAAATTCCTGAAATTGTATTTAAAATCTCATTAAAATCTCCAAAAAATGGATTTGGGTTTAAATGTTTTAAAAACCATATTTACAACATAATAAAAACTGGTTTTTCTTTGTTTTGCACAGATCTGTAATTAAGAGTTTATGTAAAAATAGAATAATAATTATTTCATAAATTTAAAAAAAAATTGGAAACGTGAAAAAAGTGATTAACAAAATTCCAAGACTAATTGTGTGATCATGGTAAAGTCTTAACATTATAATTAAGTCAAAAAAAACTTTTTAAAACAAATTCAATTAAATTTAATTGACACAAATAATTCAAATATTGTTTAAACAAAATAATACAACAAATTATTTATAAAAGAGTACTAATAACAGAATTTTCACCTAAATAATCCTTCAGAACGTTTTCAAACCATAAAATTATATGTGTACTTAAATGTCTTACTCATCAACCAAAACGCCCTTTCCAATTCGCATAAGTAATTTCCCTTTGACAGCTCCGTGCCTTTGTATTATGTTTTTATCTCGACACTTGGCAGAAATCTATTAGTTTCTGACTCAGAGAACTGAGGACCAGCCCTTAGTCCCCTTTTTGTGTAGTTACAGGACATGAGCAGGACCCACTGCATCAATCCTGGCCCAGACCCATGCACGTCGCCTGCATTCGTAAGTCTGCACATTTGTTTCCCTTTTGTGCTGGTGGATGGGTCTCCTCTTCTACCATACATTCTACATATTCACAATTAATATTCAAGCAACCGTTTCCCCCCAAAGACCTTCCATCTGATCTACTTGGGATTGGGTTTGGGATTGGACTATGCTACGCCTTCCATATCCTTCACGCCCCACGATTTGATGGGGTGCGAATTGCGATTCAGCAGGGTGCGATGTGCGATGCGACTTATCCACAGTGTCCGGGGCTTCTTCTTCGGGTTGGAATCGAGTTTGGCCGCATTAAGTGTAGACATTATTCATTTTTGATGATGAATTTCCATGTCTCGCATGTCTAGGGTTTTTCCTTCGCTTTTCCTGGCTGTGTGTGTGAGTGTGTGTCCAGTAATAAGTAATAAGTGCCGAGTTGAGCAAAAAGAGATGAGGGAAAAAAAGTAAAATAAATAAATCCAAGTGGGGGAGGCACATGAAAAAACTTTTAGTTCTGTTGCTGTTTGGCATACAAATGAGTTAAAGTTTGAGTGCGGGTGAGTGGGTGGGATATGGAAAAGGTTGGCAGAGGGGAAATTTCAGAAAAATTGCTACTTTTTTGGGGTCTTTTTTCCCTAAGATCGTGATGATGATAGGTAGAAGCTTAAGTGAATTTTGGTTGGTTAAAATTTGTGGTCTATCTTTTGGAAGAAAATTAATTTATTTGTTAAAATTAGAGAAACCATTTTATATAAATATTTTTGGGATAAAAGTGTATTACGCATACGCCTAGCCAAAAGAAATGAATGTAAGTTATTTAAATTTACTACTGAAACTACTTAATTGTATAAAGTACAAATAAAGTTATAATGAAAATAAAGATGATCCAATTTTTAAAAAAAGATAACTCTTTTGCGATGACATGTTTTCCTACATCTTTAAAATAATTTATTTTGTAAACATATTATAAGCCCCTTATCGTACTATTCGCTATTTGCATGTTAACAGTTTAATAAACAATTTTATAAAGCTGAAATTACCGTACAAAAAACTATACCTATTCTTTCTAAAAAAATATAAAATAAAATAAAGTAAAACCAAAGAATTATCCCCTTTTTTACCACTCCCTTTGTTGGCCATGTGCTCCACGCCCACGACATTTATCTCTGAATCAAGGCAATGACAGGGCCTAACCATTTGTGTCCCCTCACTCCGCCAGAGTTGTCATCACTTTCACGACGACGACGCACACAGAAAAAGAGAAAGGGAAAGGAGAACGTTTGGAGCGTGTAAAACTCATAAAACACATTAAATCCAATCGAATAATCGAAATGTCACATTAGTTTCTAAAATATGACCAGCCAACACGTAAGGAAGTTACCTACTCCAGTAACTTTTTTCGCCACCCCCACAGTTAACGAGAACACAAATGTGACCAACCGAAAAAAAAATGAAAAAGAAAAAAAACTCTTTTCAAACATCTTCCTCTGTCTGTGTGCACTTTTCCAAATGCCAATTTGGTCGTTGAGCATTTCCAAACCATTTCATATTCAACTTGGAGATACAGACAGCCCCCGAAAACACCTCGCATCCTCCGCTTTTTATGCCTGCTCGTCCTGTGGGTATAATTTTAATGGTCAAATCGCTGCTGGGGAATTGTCTCTGCCCCTCTCGCTTTCACTCCCCTGCTGAAATGGAAATTGCTTTTCCATTATTTCCATGTGATTTTGCTGGCTTTGCCATGAAATTGGCATTGAAAACGCATAAAAATGGGCATTTCGCATTTACAAATGCCTCGTAGAACCGCAAGATTTATTTTCACCAAGAGCTCCGGGAAAAACAGATGTATCTGAGAGCTTTAGATGAGTTTTGAAAAACTGAAATTGCTGTCTTGGGATTTGTTGTACATTGTTTACATTGTTCTTTTCTGAAAATTTTGCCCTGGAGGTATAAACTTTGGACTATAAGTCAGAGTATTTTTGTAACTTTGAGCTAGATTATTTAACTAATTAAAAAAAATGTGCAATATTTTGTACTATAGTAAAAAAAGATATGTATGAAAAGCATTAATCAAAAAAAAAAAACAACACACCAATAAAAGAAACTCCAATATGATACTAAAAATCTCACATTGAAACTAATAATTTGTTAATTATAACATACTTATAATTAACTTCACTTTTTGAGATCGTTGAAAATGAAGGTTTATGATTATAGGTTTTAATTTTTCAGGCTTTCAATTTTACACTTTCTGCCCTTAAAAATAATAATATGTTGGGTACTTTAAAACTAAACATTTTTTTGTTATTATTCTGTTTAATTATTTATAAACAAATGATTGCAAATATTTGTGTTTTTGGTTTTCCGTTAAAAAAAAAATTCTTGAACTCAAATTTATTATTTTAAATACCTTAAATCGATTTTGAAACGTTTGTTCAATGTTAATTTGTATTGAATTTCCATTTGGGACAGTCAGTTCCAAATGATTAAACTTCTGTGGATAAACCCATTAGGTAACCCAAACTAAGCAGCGTAAATGATTCAGCAATGCAGGAAATATGATTGATTGACCTTCTTATTCTGGCCAAACTCCTCGTTCCACCCTTTAACACTTGTTTAACCCTTTTGTGTGGTTAGTTTTCCTCAGCCTCCGCCAACTTCCCTCGCATTCTGCTTAAAGTTCATTAAGAAGTTTTGCGTGAGCCAAAAATGGCGTCGCATCAGAATCGTGACAGTGTGGAAACTCTGTACTTTAGGGTTGCAAAAGTTCGGAAGGCTGAAAGCATTTCTCTGTACGCTTAAATTCGGGGGAAGAAATCCGTATCCGCATCCAAATCCGAGAGTCCAAGTTTCCTGCAAAGTGCTTCAGACAGGTTAATGACCAAAAGCAGTTTTGCATTCAAACGAGTAAAAGGTCGAGAAGAGCTGCTGCAGCAACCCTCGCGCGAGGGTTGTCATGACAGACGAAAATCTAATTTACAACATGCAACTGCCACATCGAGGGGTGACTTTCGCCTCAATGAAAGTGGGGGAAAATTCCGAGCCAGAGAGATTAATTACGCTTTGGGGGCAGTTAATGAATGCTGCGCGGGGGCGATAAGGGGTTAATGTTTGCCCCGCTCAAATTACCGGGAAACTTTCCCCGATGAGCATGACAAAAATTGGAATTTTCAACTCGTTTCTTGCGGTCAGCATAACTTTTCCATTAACACAATGTCGACAATGATCCGGCAAATCGACGAATCCAAATCGGCAAAAGCGTAAATGAAAATTATACTTGATTGATTTCATATTAATTTCTATGAAAATGAATGGGAAAAATTGCATGAAAGATGATGTATGAATTTGTTTTTGTCACGATGACTAAAAGGGTTGAAAATGTTTAGGGGTTAGGATGGGAAAATGTGTCAAAAACATAGACTTTTTGTACGAACATTTTTTATGGTCAGTATTATCAAAATATGTAAATAAAATTAGATTCTTAACTTAAAGTACAGTACCTTTTAACTACTATTTATTTTACTATTTCTCTTCTCTTTTAAATATTTAATACATTGTCATCTCATTCATACATTGCAATAGTCTTAGGCACTCCTTGAAGTTTCCCGAAATATTAAGTAAATTTAACTGCATTATTTAAAATAAAAATAGACAAAAAAGAATTCAAAAATCGTTTAAAAGTGCAGCCGACCAAAAAACTCCATACTGTTATTTAATCAATTGAAATTATAAGTAATATATTTTCCTGAAATATATTTTGAAACACCAATCCCTGGCTGCTGTCTACATAATTTTTAACCAACCTTATTATTCCCCCTTCCAACATATATTTAAAATAAAATACACTTCAAAATTAACTAATTTAATGGCTCATATCCCAAGGACTGATTAGAAAAGCAGGACACGTTTTTGGCTCTACACCTTCCCCAACCCCAAAACCAAGTTAAAAAGCATCGAGAAAAATGTCAGCCCTGGAGCTTGACAAGCCAAGATATGGCCCATCAAAAATGTTCAAATGTTCCTTTTTAAATAAATGTCTCATTATGTGGCAGCCACGCCCTCCGCCCACCGCCCACACACGTGCCGCCTTCCGGTTTAGTTGGTAGTATGTAGTAGGAGTAGTAGTACCTGCCCGAAGATTTTTCACTGCCGACATGTGTCCAATCAGTGGCAACGTGCAACGAACCGTGGAGCAAACGAAAAGAACCTCAAAGTCCCACAAAATCCCAACCTCTCGAGTTGGACAATTTTTTCACAAAAAATAAAAGAAGGTAGAGGCCAAATTTTGCAACATTTTATTTACACTACACAGAGACACAGAGGAGAAAGTTGGAGTGTGGGCGCTGTGATTATTTGTCTTGTGCCAATATATGCCCTCCTGCATATAAAGTACAAAATACAAAATGAAGCCAAATAAAAAACACAATTTAATTTCAATGCTGATGAACCCAAGTTGGCAAGTTTGGTGTTGTTCTTCTTTCGTGTTTATTTTACCTTCCAAAATTTACACAGCTCCCGAATTGGGCCAGATAAATATTGGTTTAACTTTGTAATATCGACTGCATAAAAGAGAGAGGTACAGTTTTGGTTTAATTATTTATATATAAAGGTGAATCAAAAAGATACCATAAAATATGTAAGAAATAAATATTAATTAGTTGAGCTCTTTTCCTAATTCAATAATATAAAATTATTTAAAATCTCAGCGCAATTCTGTATGACTTTTAAGGAAATAAATTCAAGGTCGACACAAAATGACAAAAAAAATTAATTCTATTTAATTGTTTTATAAAAATATATTGATAATAAAATAATATATAAAATAAATTATTACTAATCGTTAGTATTGCGAAAGTTAACTAATTGGTTCAACTATTTTATAAAAATCTTAAAGAGAAGACACCTTAACAAAATGTTCGTAGGTACTGGTTTTTACGGTTATGTTCTTTTCAATATTTTGTATATAAATAAAATAAACCATTTTTTATCTCAGTTGAATATTTAAAAAAATTGTTAATTATTTAATTGTAAAAAAATGTATGATGATTTGAGTCATTTAAAACCGATAAATCTAGTTTGGATCCTTAGAAATATAGTTTTTTTAGTAAACGTGTACATTTGTTAACGTTTTTTATAACGATAATATTCCCATAATAAATGTACAGATGTGAAATAAGGGCTTATACCATTTGAGCCATGTTTCGTGAGGAATAGTCGTTTAAAATCGTTACAGCTTTGAAGTATTATCATGGTGGATAAAAATCGCTTTCTTGGCGCAATCAAAAGTTCAAGTAAAAAGTAAAATGGCAGTCCACATGTCAGACATACGCCACTTTTCGACTAATCAAAATGCCTTTTGAATGCCTGAGTAATCAACTTGGATTTTTCATTTTGCACCCACCTAAAAGTCACGAAAATATGTGAAAAGTAGAGGAAAATGCGTGGAAATTAGCACAGACTTGAATAGACACACGAGTGCCGAATGCCTGGAGAATGAGAATTAAAAGGGGATTGGATTGGATGGGTGACTGGGTGACCATCCAGGATGAGGATGGGTCCGAGTCCGAGTTTGTTTGGCCTCGAGATAAGACAGTTTACACACTTACGCACATATACTCACTATATATGTCAATTTCATTACTTTGTTGGTGGAAGGAGACTCTGAATTTCGTTCGTTCTTTCTTTTTTAAATGAACACAAAAAAGTGGGGAGAAAGCAATGCCAAATAGAAAGTTGAAACAGAAATTCGCCAACGTCAAATATTTGACTTTGTATTGTATGTGGTATATGTATATATATGTATGGTACATACCTTCTACACTTATATGTATTTCTGCTTGTGTCATGTGCGTGCCAATCAGGCGTGTGTCCTTTTTAGGACTTATATGAGCATTTCGGGTATTTCTTTCTTTTCTAAATTTTAAATTACGTTTGCTATGTGTTTTTTTTTTCTATTTTCTTGTTTTCTTCTCTTAGGGTCAATAGTTGTTGTTGTTGCCTGCTCCTGACACAAAACGCACATCAAATTCACAAGGACCCTCCAGTCGAACTTTCATTTTTCACTTTGGAACATTTTCATTTGATTTTCTTTTTCTGGTTTTGTGTACTTTGCAATGGCCTAAGGTGGAGATAGTGATGGAATATTAAGATATATTTAATGTTTTCAATGTTGGAGGACAAAAAGGAATAAAGGAATATCGAAGGTATATTTGTTTAAATTAAACTTGAGTTAAATATAAAAAACAAGCAGGGGTGCCAAAAAAAACTTGAGATATTACAAATCTCTTAAAAAGAAGTAAAATGTTGTTGTTAATATTTCTATAAATATACCTACCACATTTTTAAAAGAATAAAATATTGGAATATTTTAAAAGAAACTTATTAAAATGCATTTCATATTTGTGTTTCATGAAATTCTATTTCTTTGAGCTCTTGTTTTAAAATATGCTAAACTTTTCCATTTATTTATTTTTACTGCATGAATTTTATTCCTAAAATATGTTTTAAAAATACATAGTTAAACAAAAAACTTTTATAAATCATAGAAATTTCTGAAACCGTAACCGTAACCTAAATCAATCTTTAACTTTCTGCCCCCGAGCAATTCAAGGACTAAAGTGTTTTAGCTCTTGGAATAATTTGAGGCTCTTGCCACTTGAGCTCCCGGCTCATCAATCAACATCAGCAGCTCAAGTTGAATATGAATATGACATTTTTACGCAAATTACACGCCACTCGACAATTGGGCAAACAAAGGCCTTGGGGGCCAAAACCAAACGAAACATGGCTAAATCAGAGTTTGGGAGACGGGAAGCTGGGGGAGCCTTCTTCTGCTGCGAGGAGTAATCAAGTGAGTAAATCAAATTTGAACAGTTTTTCAGCTACTGACCAGCGGCTACAGTTGTGCCCCCACTTGCCCTTTTTTAAACGCATGAAAAATGATGGTCCTGCGAGCAGGACAATGGAGGAGGATCAAGTGTGTGGACCAGAAGAGTCGTCCCGGGACAGCTCGGTCATTCATCATGACACCCTTCGGCTGGAAGCTGGAAGAGACCGCCAGGACATCGTTCTCGTTTATTATGCAAGCTCATGCCAGAGTGCCACGGGGGCGTATGAGCGACGAAATGCTAATCTCGAGACAGGGGAGCCCCTCCTGAAATCCATCCCCAACTTGATATTAATGGAATCTCACAAGTGTCTGTCTCACATGCAAAATGGCCAGGGCTCTGCCCATGATTGATTGACTTTATGTAAATTCCTGGCAAGCCACTTACACCTCCCCCCAAAAAATTCCCCAAAAAATCACCCACCATCCTCTGACTGGCCAATCTAATCAGTGAATGTTTCTTTTTTTATCGTGCTCTGGGGTTCGATTCTTTTCCCTACACATAAATGCAATTTTTTATGGCCGCATATCGGGAATTGTAAAATCGAATTTGTTGTGAAAATGTTGCGACGGCCTGAAAAGGAAAATATAAAAAAAAAACACAATTCGATTTTCAATTGCGTAATGTTGCGTATGGAATTGGTTTGGTAAGTAGAGTTGGTAATTCGATTTTAAAAGTTATGGTTGGATATGGTATTTGAAAATCTTTGACAAGGGTCCTTTTGAATACAAGTTCAATTGGGGAGCACATGTTTATAGAAACTTGCAGCTGGTGTGTGGAAAATCATAACGATAAAAAAACAAGAAAGAACGCTATAGTCGGGTTTCCCGACTATAAGATTTGCGATACGCATTGCCTACATTCAAGCGCAATCATATTTAGCGCCCTATTCAAAAAAAGTTTGGCCTACTTTCGAGCGCAATAAAAATTTTAACGCACTTGAATACACAATTTCTTGAAAATAGCCAGATTTTCAAAATTTTTATACTTTTATAGATTTTTAGATATTTTCAATGCAAACAACATTTATAACGGCCACTTTTCTATAGCATTAAAACTGTGGGCAAAGTTTCGCGGTTTATGGGCGTAAAATGGTCAGGTTTTGAAACAAACTTGACGCCCTTCTTATAGAAGTCTGCAAAATTTGGTGGTTCTAGCTCTTAAAGTTCCCGAGATCTCGATGTATGTGTGCGGATAAACGATCAGACAGACAGAAGGACAGACAGACATTGCAACGTTTACAGATTGCTTACTCTTCGATATCGCAAATAATAAAAAAATTGTAAAATTAAGATGTTGCTTTATTTGACATTAAAATATTTCAAAGATTCACAACACTTTGCTTAGAAATTTTTTAATCAATGTATTTTAAAAATAAACTTTATGTATTTAAAAAAGGGATTTGTTCTTACCAAAAATTTATAACTAGTGACTATTTGGACACCGCTAACCTTAAAATAATGTGTAATACGCCATTATATATGAAATCTTATACAAGTTTCCAAATATGTTCAAGCTTCTGATAATAAGTTGGTCCATTCATTTGAATTTTCTATAGATTATTTTATTTATAGGAAACAATAAAATGGATTAATGTGTAACCTACGTGAGTGTTCATTTATTTGAGTAGACAATCCTTCAAAGTGATGCTTTTGTTTTTAATTAAAACCGTAGATTAATATAATGAAAAAATATTTGATTTTATAAAAAAAACCCTTTCTATTAAATATCTTTGGAAAAAATTATTTACACAAGAACTCTTTCTATTCAATGTCTTTGCAAATACAGCTATTCCAAGGATCAACCCACACTAATTTGATGAAATATTTTTAACAATTGTGCGTGCTTCGCGGACAACAAAAACAGGAAATGCTGAAATGTCACAATGATGCTGCCATCAGCATTCTCCACTCTCCATTCGCCATTCGCCATCATCATCGTGAGACGGGATGTGCCACAAGGAATAAAGACTCCCCAAATGGAGGAGCTTACTCAGATGTCATCTGCTAGTCCCCTGGATGATGGCAGGCGTAACGAATGGGAAACGCAGAGCACAATGGAGAACCATATGAAGGAACTGGAGGAAACGGGAAAAGAAAAATAAATAAATTATAAAATTATTTCAGCATAATAACATGTCAAAGTTCCCCCTTCAATGTTGCTACCCTTATGGGGTCGAGAAGGCGGAAAAAACAACACTGTTAACATGGAAAAACTCGCCCGTGGCCACACATACCAAAAATTATACATTTTTTGAGGTTATTTTTTACATTTTATTCATCTTTTACTACCCTCATGTGTCTGACGTCAAGTGCGTTTTTTTGTTGGTTTGGGTTCGGGTTTTGCTCTGGGTAATCTTTCATATGGGATTTACAGCCAGACACCCTCCCAAATGCTGGACATTTGAAATTTTTTACTTTTTTTGCGGCTAGATTGTTTCCACCTTCATGGACCCTTGCCCTTTTTATTTGTAAATATATTTTCTTTGGAAAGAGAGGAAAATTGAGTTCTTTGGAGGGTTGAGAATGAATTGCGAATTCGTTTTACATTAGAAAAATACAAAAAATCCCTATGAAGTTGCCAATTCGTTCCACACTCAACGAACAATATTTATTTAGCATTTATTTAGCGTTTCAAAAATGTTTCAAATAATTCGCATTTTTGGCTTAGAATTTCTGAAAAGTTAATGCATTTTTTATGGAAACACTTATTGAATAAATTTTTGTTTACACCCCATTCAGTCTCTAGGGGGATTTATCCCTGGGTTCCCGTTGTGACCCAAAGTGCTAATGCTGCCCAAATGGAATTTAAATCTATTTTGTATTAGTTACGTGCACTTGGCATATGTGAATGTGGTATTTGGCATAAAAGAGGGAGTTTCTGGGGGGTGAAACGTTTATAATTTGTGAGTTTAACATTCTTTGGTTTTGAAAGACTTTATTTTGATTGCAAGCGAATTTTACAAGAAATTGGGGGAGCTTAAATTTAACTAAATTGCTCAATTAATAAGTAACAAAAAAATATTATTTAAGCTTAATTAAAGTTCTGTAAGTTGTTCTTAAAAAACAAATAAAATTCATAATAAAAATAAAAACAAAAATGGTAGACTTGTAGACCAAGCTTTTTTTTTGTATCATCCCAATTCTTATCTACTTATTATAATTTTGCAAATGTATCACAACAGATGACGCATCTTGTAAATCTCTTTGTTCTTATTTATAATTCCATTTCCATTATTTATTCAAAGCTTAACATTTCCATGCGTTTTATTTGAGCTCTTAAGAGCATTTCTTATTTATGAACATAAAAACCGATGCAGCAAGAAAAGCTAACAGCAAAAAGTAAAATATTGAAGAGCCAAGCAAAATTGGGAAAAAAAGGAAATAGAAAGAAAAATCAACATAATCATCGATGCAATTTCATTGAGCAGCAATTCAAAAACATAGCCTCAGACAAGGGGAATGCCAAATGGACAAAGATGATGACAATGGATGAGGACAACGAATAGAGGGTGAGCTGGGAAGAGGGAGAGTGCCTGGTCAGCGCACTTTTTGACACACAGTGGAATCTACCACAAAAAAACAATAATTTAATTTAGATAATTAAATAGCTAAACAAAATAACCGAAATTATAATCGCGTAAAATATTTAATTTTATAGATGGTTCAACTACGAAATATATGTTGAGATAAAATTGGTACTAAAAATATTTGCATAAAACGATTAAGTACTCTTTTGAGACGGCACAAACTTAAAAATTAATTTAGTGTCTCTATCACAATATGTGAGTGATGTTGATTAATTTTTTTAACTCCAAACAAACAAAAAAAATCGAGGGCATGGTATAGTAAGTATAAACGAATAAAAATAAATATGAACTATAAATAAACATGAAAAATATTTCTGTTGATTTTAGAATGAACGAAGACAGACTATTAGTTAAGCATGCTCTCAATTTGACCGTTTTTATAAAAAAACACTATTTAAAAACTTTAATTTAATTTAAATAAAAATAAAATAATTTGTGTGCTCACTTTTTCTTAACTTTAGCAACCACTGTAACTCAGTAAGCAAATTGAGTTTTGTGTGATGCTGTTGCTTTTGCTTTTCACATTTGGCAGTTTTATTGGTATGCATACAAAGGCAGGCACACACACACACTCTCACACAAGCACACTGAGGTCCTTGCACACACAAACACTCAAGTGAAGATACATTTTATTACGCTGGACAGCTATTTTCAATATATTACCCGAAGCATAAAAGGCAAAAGCGCACTTGCCTCGGTCGCTGTTTGCTCTTTACATACGCGACGCTGAAAGGATATCTTTGGCTGTGTTAGTGTGTGTGTGTGCTTTCCATACTAAAAAACGCATAAATAAGGACCCGTCCGAGAGGAAAATAACGGTTATGTCTGTTGCTGGTGGTGGTGCGCCAGTAGCTGCGTCGTGGTGGTTTCATTTCCCATCATCACTGGTCCATTGGTGGTTGTTTTCCCTGTGCCTCCTGCTGCTCCTTTTTTTTTCTTATTTTTTTTGCTTTTTATGCATAAAAAGTGCTTAGCATAAAGTCGTAAAAAACGTATTTGCCGCCATATACAAGCGCACACACACAGGACGAGCGAGAGCCCATCGATGTTGTTATTGGCAGGATGCCTTTGGCCACGGCTTTAGCCGATTTCCCTGCTGCTGGTTCGACCGATTTAGATGCCCTCCCGATGATAAGTTTTGCGTTCTGCTAGTGCCGGTGCTTATTTGCGTTATTATGAATTTATGACACTTTGGCCAAGATGTACGACACTTTTGGGTTGGGTGGATGTTTCGGGTGGCACATCCGGATTGAGTGGGTGACTCGGTATTTTTCTGTTTGCCAGCAACACAGCGGGAAAACAGTTTTTCTAAATTAATCTTAAAAAGTAATTTATATTGTATTGTTTGTTATTTGCAACAATATTGTAAAGCATAGTTTTAGGCAGCAAAAGTTTGTACGTTAAATTATTTTGAAACTTTTAAGCATCTTGGCAACAAATAAATTGTTTTCGTCCTTGTGATTAATTATGTTAGCTTAAGTACTTCAAATTAAAAACTAAAAATTGAATTAAAAATGTCTATCAAAATATTTCCGCCACTTTAAAAAGTTTCTTTCAGATTTAAATGCAGTCAATGAATATATTTAATTTTCTAATATTTTATACCTACTCTTTTATTTAATCAATTAAATTGTAGGAACTCCTTCCATTATTTTCCCCAAGTTTTATTTTTTCCGGTGGATTTCCTTCTGAAGCAGTGGTAAATAATCGCTGCAGCATGAAAAATACGCTGATTCGCAGGAAAATTTCTTTGGTCGTGTGCCGTTTGACCATTTTCCCTTGGCTTTCCTTTGCTGCTTTTCCGTCCTTTGCCTTTTCGATTGCTGGTATTTGCTTTTTTATCTGCGCAAGGACTCAGCCATTTTTTACGCAAATCGTCGCCGGCACTCGACGCGCCCAATGTCCAGGCCTATCGAGCCAATAACCAGCTCTCCCAGCTCCTGGAGCCCGGAGAGGACTTGAATCAGCTTTATTGCGGGCATCATTATTTTTATTATTATGACCACTTACATTTCCCGGCACCCAACCACCCCCAACCCACACACAGCCATGAATTTCGGCCCTCTTCCTCTTATTTTTAGCCGCATGTGGGAATGTAAATGTTGCCTTGGCTTTGGCCTGTTCGTAGGGCTACCAAAATCGCGTAAATAACTTCAACCCATTTGTCCGGCAAAAAAAACAAGAAGGGGCTGCCCGGTCGTATATAAAAATAAATTGAATTGGAATGCTAATTTTATGTTAATTGAAAGAGGGTTTTTATGCAGCTGTAGATTTTATGTCCTGTTTTTTGGCCTCATCTAACTGAGTTCTATTTTTTTGGCGGAATTTGCTGTGGTCAGCAGATCCGGGGACATTTGAAGCATTAGCACTAAAAGCTTGTCATCAGTCGGTAATTGTTGGTGTAATTTTTACGCTGCGTTGCGCATAAAATTCAATGGCCAAATCTCTAATCATTTTCCTTTACTTTGCCGCAAATTGATAGTTTCGCCTAAAAGCAAGCAACATAAATTATTTTTTATTTGCTACTCTTATGTTTTTGTTTACAATTTTTTGTGCGGGTGTAATTTGGCCATAACCATTGAATTTACATGAGAAAAACAGACATTGCTTTAAGTAATTAAATGCTAAAATATTCCCTTACAAAATATTTTTGTCGTATTTCCCCAAGTTTTTCCGACTCTTTTCCGACTTCTTATCTTGCACGCACAGTCTGGAGAAGCTGTTTCAGCTTCTGCCCGAGGCACCACCAACTACAATCTAAGAGGATAAGTCCCATACCACAGCACATGCAAAGCAATGCCCCTTCTGCCCCAAAAGGAAAGTTTTACCTCCGAAAAGGGGGAAGCCCCGAGAGCAAAGAGTATTTTCTTGTTTAGTCTATCTTTTTTGCCGGCTGCATATACAGAGGAAAAAGCCACCGTGGCAAGTGACATAAAATCGATTTTATTTTCCCTGTCTGGGATAGATTTGGATATACATACTTACAAAACTTTGTGCATTATGAAAAATTTATATCTTGCACCGCCCCAAAAAGTGAACTCTGAAACTCTTGAAACTCTGATTAATTATTATTATTCTGATTATTAAACCTCTTAGAGAAAATATTAAAAGGCGTTAATAATCTGCAAAGTGATTTTAATATTTTACATTTTATGTTAAAAAATTACAATATTAAAATTAACTTCTCGCTATTATATTGCTTTTTTTGATTTTTGGTTATATAACTGAAATAGTAGACAAAAATAATTATTTTCCCACCATAGGTTCCTCAAAAAATATGAATAAACAAACAACACTAACAATAAGAAATAACTTACAGAAATTAAGTTAAACAAAAAGGAATTAAAAAAAATTTCTTTTTAGAAGCGTCTGACATTTTCCTAAAAAAAAAAATTGGTAACAATAATATAGAAATTCTGAAAACCTAAGTCAATAGATATCTTTTCTAAGCCATTTTAAAGATGGCTGAATTGGCTTAAACAAACCCGCCCATTTTATAAATTTTCTATTTCACAGAAAGAGAAAGCAAGCAAAGGCAGTTCCATTTTTTAGCGACGGCCATTTAAAAATTTGTTTAAATAGGCACAAACTCCAAACCTGAAACACCCTTCAATACCAATAAGCTTCCGGTTAACCCCGATCTTCCACCGATTCATTTGCATTTAAATTAAGGGTAGCATAAATTTACATATAGTAAGGGTGACCCCCACCCAAAAAATAACCACCAAATCAGCGCACATAAATCTTTGGCTAGTAAAAATTATACACATTTGATTAGTCATAAATTCAAATGCCGAGGAAAACTTTAGCGAGGAAAAGAAGCCATGAACCATGATTATTGTATGCATAATTTGGTTTCGTCGTTTTCCTCCCGCAATTTTTATGATTGTTATTATTATGCATGCAAGGCAAACAAGGATATATGTAGTATATATCTTCCTAACCAAGGATTTTGTGCAAACTTGGCAGTTCTAACGCTTCACTGGAGGCTGCGAGTGGGTTTGGGTTTCGGTGGTTCCGCTCGTGATTCATTGTTGCCGTTTTTGGCCCAAACTTTCTGCGCACCACAAAAGGTGAAAGCCAAGGAAAAATCCCGCCATATCCGACCCCCGACCTGGACTGCGGTGCTCATTAGCATCGAACAACCCTTAGTCCTTCATTGTTAGATTTATGTGCTGCGCTGTCATAAACCTAAATATGCAGCCATTTGAATAAGTTGATGGGGAAATGGGAATGGCCTCGGGCAAAGTTTACTTTACTGAAAGCTTACTGAGATTTCTTACTACAAATGTCCTTTTGTCTAAATTTTATTTATTAATTTTAGCTTGAGAACTAATTTCTAAAAAAAACACTTTTGTTTGAGCTAAAAATGTAATCAAAAACACAGCAGTGATTAAAATAATACTAAGTATTTAAATTTTATATTAATTAAATCATTTTTTAATAGAAAAAAACTGAAAGAAGGGATGTGTTTCCAGTTATCACAATCTTTATCACAAATCTTTGGTTTAAAATTGTTGTTTTTGTTGTAAAAATTATTAAAACATGAAAGTTAACAGTTTCAGGAAATAAAAAAATAATAAATAATTTTATTGCATTGTATAATTAAAAAGAATTTTTATCTTGTTTAAGTTTAAAAGAAAAAGAGAAGGAAAATTATATTTCTTATTTTAATTTCTTAAAAATTGTATTAAAAAAACTCCTAGATTAATAAAATACAACTAAATTAACTTAAACCAACGAGAAACATGATGTAAATACTAAAAAGTTTTATTTTATAAAGCTTGCAGTGATGTTCAAATACGTGCGAAATGTTTTTGAACTAGTCTATTAAAGTTCTTTTCATTAAAAACGTTTTTTATAGATCAAAGAACATATTTTTTTTTTATCATGGTTAAAATCTTTAACCAAAAAACTAATTTGGCAAATGTATCTATAAAATAAATGCAGCAAATTGCAAGGGGAAAGTTAAAAAAAATTGACAAATCAAAGAAGGGAAAAAGGAAGATTTTGAAGGAAACTGAGAAGAAGAAAATGGAGCCCGTGCCTGTCAGTCAAGTGAAAAAAAGGCATTAAGAACGAATTTTGTTGGAATTTACGCTTTACAATTTGTGGGCCAAAAAAGAGAAAAGCAAATGAAAGGAAATAAAATCAAGTAGGAAAAGTTCGACACTGCGTCCGAGTGTGTGAGCCAAGATAATGCAAGGAATGCGAACTGGAGTGGGTTTTCTTTTAGGGGGGAAGTACTGGACTTTGATTATAATTCCAACACCTACAAAGTGAAGCCGACGGAAAAAAAGGGAGCAGAGTGAGTGAGGCGAAATTGCGACGACGATTGACAGTTGAAAATATAAAAGCGGATTTGTGTCCATCCAAGTTCCATGTGTGTGTGGCGAGAGGGTGGGTGGATTCTGGGTGGGATTCACCCTTAGCCAACATGAAAGGGCAGATACTCAGAGACTCAGAGACCCCAAACCCAAGGCAAGGTCCTGTGGGAAGTGTGAACGAATGTTTTGCTGCAGATAAGCAAAATATCTGTAATAAGAAATTCTTTTTTATTTTCTCTCCTTCCGACTGAAGTGTTTTTTATGCCACACGTCCTTTCATTCATTCGCTGTTGTGTTTTATTCGCTTGCTTTATATTCAAAGTGATGTCCTGTGGGGCATTCGTTGTCCTGATGTCCTGTTTTTATACATCTGTGTGCGAGAATGTCCATCAGCCGCCCGAGATGCGTGCCTAAGACGATTTCTTTTATTATTTACGGTAGGTTTTTCCGCTGCGGGTAGCGTTGGGGAGATTGGAAATGGAATCGCTGGATAGAACAGACATATGTCTAATGCTCATTGTTGTATGTCCTTGCATTGTCAACGGCAAAAGGCAGACGAAGAGTTGCGGAAGTTTCATCCTGACAGCCTGGAGTCAGCCGATAAGCTTCACTAATTTTAGTTTTACTTTTTTGCAGGACGAAATAAATGCTTCCTATTCGAAACTAAAAGGTTCATGACCCAAGAAAATTGTCTTTATTGCCTTTTATTTTTTTAATCAGCTGAATGGAATTTACTTTTTTTTTAATGTAAATTAACGAACAGTAAAATCTAATAAAAATCGTATTAATACAATTTGAATTTTTATTTATCAAACCAGTTTATAGTTATTATTATTATTATTGTTAGTATTTATCTTTTCAGAATATTAGGAACCATATTCTCTCTTAACTTAATTTATATTTTTGCACATATTGCAGAGCTTTTAGTAAAAAAAGAGCAAAAGTACATAAGTACTTAATGAAGAAAATAAAACATTTAAAGAAATTTTTGTAATATATGTATAAACAATATAGGAACACAAAAGATAGGGGATTCAGATAAATCCGAAATTTCTACAGGCTTGTTTTCTGTGTACTCTTTATGGGATTCACCGTAAAAAACTAAGAAAAACAAATAATATACTAAATAGCACATTACTAAGTTAAACTTTCCTTCTCAAACCAAAAATTACCAATATTAATTGATGACTAAATTGCCTCTCACAGAACCAACAAGATTTTCCACTTAAATTTCACTATGTACTTCTGAAAAATTTGTAGGTAACAGAAATATATTTATTACTTCCTCAATAGCTCTTGCAGTCATGGCGTGCCCCTGATGCAAAACTGGAACAGAAATGAAATACATTTTTCATATGCATAGCTAATTGTTGGCGAAGGAAAACTCTTTTCGAGCATTTTCTGCATTGGTCAGTTTGCATGCGATCTGGAAAAGTATTGTATGAAAATAGAGTGTTAATTTATTGGTCTGGAAGTCCAGCAGCGATGACCACCTGTGGTGCCAAGCCCCCCGTCTCCCTTCCCGTCTCCCTGTCTGCATGAATTTGCAATATTTCACACTTTAGTAAATTTGCATGATGCACACCGTGCCACACGAACTGCGCTTAAGAGTCTTTCTCCGATCTGACTGCGTTTTTAATTACTTTTGAGTCCAGATTCAAGCTTAAACATTTCCTTAGAGACTACTGCGTAAGGCGTTAATAATATTTATGCAACCTACGCATATATATGGGAATTTGTTGTACAACACGAGGTTTTAGGGATGAGGATATGGTTTGCTGAAGACTTAAGCTTTGACTTAAGATATTATAGTATAATACAAATATATTTTAAGACCGTATTTATAAGTTCCGGACTGATGCTTTACTTGGAAAAAAATTTACAATGGTTTAAATTTGTACTAAAAAAAAAAGTGTGTTAAAATGGTAATGGTTGACACAAAGCTTAAGATTTAATATGACTTAAATATCTTTAAATAAATTAATAATGTTCCCAAGGGCTTATAATAGTTTTTTGGTAAATATTTTATAAAACAAATGTTTTTTATTTTGTAATTACCCAACTATTTAATCAAAGTGTTCTTAACTCCCATTTAAAATTATATTTACTATCCGTCCCAATTAATCCCATCTAGATATAATCCACCATGGACTGCAATAAGTTCCGGTACTATGCAAATAATCTGCCTAAGACTAAGACTTAGATGATCGCTATATCATTAACAGATACGGACACGCCCTCACGTATCTAAATCTGTAGAAGCGATTAACCAAACTACGGCTAACACAGCTCCAGTGGATGTGAAGATCTCGAGCTTAAATCTCACGCAAGGCCAAGGAGTCCAGCCTAACTGGATCGGTAGAGTAGATTTATTAAATTATTCCCACAGACATGTTATTACTTTAGTTAATAATGGGTTGTGGGCTACAAACTAATGGCCGAATGCCTTGTAAAGATACTTTTTTTATTTAAAACAAATTACAATTTAATGTGTTTATTAGTTAAGCATGTGGATTAGGCTTGGATGGATTTGCATGTTTGCTTCCAATAAAACTCTGCCTCAGTGATTTTTTCGAGGGCGTGGTCTTCGGTCTGGAGTGTAAATTTGAAATGTGTTTTTAAGTTTTACATATAAATAACTTGAACAAAAAAAAATGCACCTGACGTGAGTGTTATCATTTGCATGTCAAAGTCGCATTAGAATTAAATGCTAATAGTCGACTACCCTTCGTCGACAAGCCATTATCAATTTCCATTCCATCATTTCCGTAGTTAGCATAATTTTATGTCTTACTTGAGTATATGGACAGGTTCAGATAGTCCATCTTGGGCGGTATAATTGTGGGTTAGCTCTGACCTGATCTGGTTTGCTGTTTTGCTATGTTCTTTGTTGTGAACTCTTTTCACAATTTGTCTATGAATAGAAAATTTTTGAACAGAACTTTTTGTATAAATTCAAATGGGTTGCATGCTGGTTGCGATTTAGTTGGAACATCATAAATGGGAGAAGCCTTTGTTTTATATATTTAGTGTTTACATTTTTTTCGTGAGTTTGTTAATTTGTTATGTTTGTCTTAATGTTTATGAAAGTGCAGTTAAATGGGCGATTGTTCTTGTAAGTCTTGGGAAATAAAATTAAATTTTGTTGCTCACCAAAATTGTTTGTTACTTCTGGGAATTTCCTTTATCCCCATTATTAAATAATATCCTAATGACATTAATAGTCAAGTTGAGTAAATATTTTCTGTGTTTTAGTTACTGTTCCACAAGTGTTGTTAAGGCACATTAAGGTGTTTAATAAAATGTATATATTTTAATAAAAAAAAGTAAAGGAGTAAAAACAGTCTAGGATTTCAAATCACAAATAACCTTTAAAACTATTTTTTAGATGGTTGTGCAATTAAATTAGTTTGAAGAAAGTACCAATATTTAATGTAAAACGTAAGTATCTAATAAATTGCAATGCTATTAATTAAGACGAAATTGATATTTGTTTAACAAAACTTTTTCACTTTATTTATAGCCTTCGAATTCATAGTTTTAGTATTTTTCTTTCAATCGTTGAAATTCAATTTCAACTAGGTGTTTTAATACAATTTTCCTTTGAAAATTCCTTTAAAATTTCTCCCCTGAAATCCAACGAAAATAAAAACCAAATTAAAATCAAGATTAGCAATGCCATTTTATGATTGCAGCGAATAAATCAAGTTAAGTCTGCAACAAAAGACTCAAAAAGCGAACTAACTAAGAGCAAAGTCGTAAAAAATGGCAAAATTATGCCAATAAAAAAATTAAGTTCGAAATATTGTTATTTTTGAAAATTAATGTTAGTTTCTGCCTGCACACAGTGAATTATGCTGAAGAGCAACAAATCGCTGGGCAGGGAAAATATAATAAAATGGAAAATGAAATAAAAGAAATATTAAATAAATTATAAGGCGAAATGAATGATGTTTGTTTGGGTGCAGTTTTGCGTATCCGAGTATCTTTTGCATTGCCTCTTGCAGCAATTCCAGTTAACGTCTTTATTTCCTTGTTGTTGCCACAGAACTATTGTTTTTGTTGCTGGCAAGCGACAGCAGCGGAAATTAATGAGCTTAATTAACAACACGCAGGGCGGTGTGTGGAGTCGAAATGATATCATTGCATGGTCGTTGGGCTGAAATTTTTGGTGTTGTGCATTTTTATTGCCACTTAGCTAAGGTTTTTTTTACTATTTTTGCGAGTATTATTAGTTTTGGTTTTTACTGCCAATGCATGTCTATCGGTACAATTAAATTTGTTGCACTCGCTGCACAAAATGCATAAACAGTTGCTGTTGCACTTTTCGAGGCGGCTGCCTCTTCTGTTCACAAATTGACACGCAAATTGTTGCTGCCGCAGATTTCGACTCGAAGGCGGATAAGCATTTGCTTAAGGCCTTCAACGAGGCAGAAACCTAAAATCAAAGTGCTTATACATCTGTTTGCAATGTTTTCACTGCTAATTACAGCAAATTAGGAGAGATAAAGATCAGCGAGAAGAAATTAGGCTGCAAGCAATCAAATAAAATTAGCAATAAAATAAAACTAGGAATAGAGAAATAAATGTAAAGAAAATAAAATTCAGACAGGAAAAATTTTTATTAATCGAAAAAAATAGCATTTGAAGAAGGCCTCAACTAGATCGACTGCACAAAAAAAAAATTTTTTTTTTTGTAACAAAACTTGGTCACCGGTTTCTTATAAAAATAAATAAATAAAATAAAGATGATTTTCAATTATAATTATTATAATTATTTTTAAAAAACAATGAATATTAATTCCTTAAAAAAAAATATTTTATTTTTTTTTAAAATTAATTTTAAACTCATTAATAACAAACATCATTTTAAACAGGAACTAGTATTGACAACGCAGCCAAAAATTAAAGAATATTAAATTTAAAAAAATAAGTATAGTTTATTAAGTTCTTTTTAAAAATGTCCAAACTAAAATAATTATGAAAAAAATGTTTTAGCTCTAATCCAATCCAAATCAATCTAATCGGATCCAAGAAATGTTAAAATCATTTAAATGTTTAAAAATAAATATAGAAAACAACATTTTTAAATATGTTTAGTTTAAAGTTAAAATTGGAATTTGTTTTTATTTAATCCTCGGTTATGTAATCCAATCAAAAGCGTAATCCAATCAGAATCGTAATCCAAGTCAGAGTAATCCAATATTTAGATCCGTTCACAAGAGTCGTTAACGTGCGATTGACTACAAAGCCATGGCATCCACCGCTTTTTATACAAATTTGTTGCATTGGAAAGGTTTCCAATTTAAAGGAAACTCACAAAAATTTGAATATGCGCACTGAAATGTGCGCGACACTAATAAAAAACGGAAAATGAATCCCTCGTTGGAACGGTAAACGCTGATTTTTGGGGTGGCAATAGAATGGTTAACCAACCCTTTGATAAAAAAGAAAAATGTTCACAGCCCTGCATTTCCGAAAATTAAATCAACTTTGTTACCCCTTTTTTTGTATAAAGAAGTTTTTAGAACAACACAAGTGTGACCATGTGCAACAAATTCTCTAACCCCTTCGATTCCAGGCAACATTTTAACCCCTTTTTTGGAAACAGCCTCGACAGCACTCAGACTTTTAGTACATTAAAAAATACCACACCTATCAATCTAAAATAAAAATTTGTGAAACACCAAAAGTATTTTTACCTTTTGTTTTGTGGAATTTATTGTGTCTTTGCTTGCATCATTATCACATTTGCCAAATATGCATCCGTGCGCATGTCCAATTTCGACAATCTCCTGTGCTGTCAATCAAAATGCAAATAGTTTTACCTCATTAAAAGCAACTTGAGGGGCAACAGAGAGAAAAAAAAAATGCCACAAAGCATAATTTACATTTTCCAAACTGACAAAACAAACTTTTGAGGAGAGGCGCGCTTGCGCATTGCCAACAATTAATCGGTTCGCGTGAAGAGGCGAGGCATCGCATCGCCAGACCAGAGGTTGACTCGACTGACTGAGAAATCTGGTGACAAAAAGCGTAAAAACTACAAAATCAGCCAGCCATCATCGGACGGAAAGGGAGGGAGGAACTAGGGATGGAAGAGTGGTATGTTCTGATCTTGGGAAATAATTTTTTTTTTATTTAAAAAAAAATTTACTTAAAAACTTTGTACATACATATGTAAAAATAAATGTGTAAAAATTAATTTTCAAATTAAATTAACTAACCATACATTTTAAGCTAAACTATAATAATTTAAAGTTTGGCTTATTGTTTTATCAAATGGGGATAAAATTCATTTTAAAACACCTTTTATTAATATATAGATTAAAGGATTTAAGAAAAACATTTACATTTACATAATTTTTTAAAGTTCTGTGTTTATATACAGACTTTACTTAATAAATTTTTTTTTTTCTACTTTCTTAAACTTAGTTATGCCATCATTAGATGTCAACCAAAAATCACTAGGAACTTAAAATATGAGCTATTTGTAATAAAAAATTATTAATTTTATTTTAATTTTTTACAGGTAGGATGAACCTGGATATACAATTTTATTAAATAAAAATATGGGATTTTTGTATTTAAATTTATATAAATAAATAATAATATATATTTCAAGAGCATTTAAAATATTTTGGAGTCAGTAAAAGAGTTACTAAAATGTTTTTTTTTATTACTTTTTTTAATATTATTTAATCTACTCACAATTAGCTTTTCACGCATCCATCTCGAAACGTTTGAACTGAAAAGCTTGCATCTGTTCGAGACTTCATCGGCTGGCGACGTGTCGTTTGTCGTTTTCAACGGTTTTTACACGATTTGGTCAAAAACGTCAAACTGACTGACAGCTGCCAGCCATTCAGGCAGCTTCTGGCCCCAGGTAAAACAACAACAACAACGTCAACACTCAGGTGCAACAACACTTCAACTGCAATGTCGCCTTGTCGCCAACTTTTAGCTCTCTTTCACTGTGTGTCAGATTTAAGTTCGATCTTGCAGCTGTTGAAAAACAATTTTTCGATTGAATAATTTGCCAAGTTTTTTGTTTTGACTGGCTGCTGCTGCTGCTGCTTTGGCTTTGACTTCTGCTTATTAACGTACCAATAATTGCAATTGCAAATCAAAAATTTGCATAATTATTTAGAAATCACGAGGCTAGTTAGTCAGTTAATCGACCGCTGATTGGACTCCATTACCATGAACTAACTTAAATGGAATGCTGGTGAAAAATCGAGCACAAATCAAGATTGAGCAATGATTAATTGTTAATTTAGTGAACTTTTTACATATGTACCAATGTGCAGAGAAAGAAAAAATAGGCAAAAATATCTAAGAGTAACTACAGTATAACACTAGTATATCTAAGAAATTTATTAAATTAAAATAATATTCATACAACAAAATTAGGTATTAAAATATGAATGAAAAATTGCTCACCAGAAGCTATGCATTTTTTGTATCCTTAACTTTTTAATCGTTATAAATTAATATAAAAAAATAGCGTTTCAAAATTCAATATTGTTAAATTTTTATATTAACTTTTTTTTGTTCAGGTGTACAGCATAAAGCATTTCCGCTCGACTATTAATCACACTTGAATAATCCCGGTTATTATGCACACATTTAGAAATGTTTCACGGAGAGGCCGCTTAAAAATACAAAATCGTCCACAAAAATGTGCATTGTTTAAAATGATTTTCGCAATGCCCTGACGAATAAGATTTCCATTTGCAACGAATGTAAATTTTCCGTCACTGACTTTGCGCCTTTCAATTCCGAGTGAGTGAGTCAGGGGCCTCAATCAATTTAAATATCGCCTCAGACGATGGCAAAAAGAATGTTGGCATCTGACGGCTTCTGTTCGGTTCGTGGTTCGTGGCTTTCAATGACGCTGATGATGATGTGTTGAGGTGTCGGCGCTTTTCAAGATCTCTCGAGGAACACGCCCCAGTCGAGTGCATCTGATTCCATTCCAGATTTTGCGCTTATTAAAGATTTTTAAATACTGTAATTTGACCGAGAAGAAGATGGACTTGAACTTGCCGCTGGTAGAGTGCCAATTTATCAGAGATTCGTCATGGTCCTTTGCGAGTGGCTAATTTACAATATAATTGTCCTTGACTAAAATCCTTTTAAGCATTCTTATTTGCCATTATTGGAGCTGTGTGCTTATGCACAATTGATAATTGTTTGAGAACAATTACGACCAGATTTCCTTTTTATGCACATGCAATTTATGCAAACATTTTACTGCCCTCAATTGACTCGATTCGAATCGCAAACTTACATATTTGCTCTGCTTGTCATTGAACTGATTGTTGTGCCTTATAAATGTGAATGTTGTTTTTTAACTTTTGAGGTGTACATTGGCTACTAGAAGGCTCTAATAGTGACCTAGGTGTTCCGATTTATAATATCAATCAAAACTTGACATAACGTTTATTTTTCAAATACTAAAAAAGCATTGACTAGATTTATTACCCAATAAAAGAAATTTATAAAAATGGTTTAAATAATGTTTCATTGATACTTTTCAATTTCTGCAATCGAACATTTAAAATAAATGTATGAAATTGACTTGATGATTTGCCTTTTTTTGCTTAAATTGTTTGCAATGATGAAATATATTTTCTGGTGCCTCTAAAACGTTCATGTAGAATTTTACCTCGTTCCTTTAAACATTTTTTAAAATATTTTAATTACACTTCCGACCGTTTATTATTTGATTTAAAAAAAAACCCCCCCGTCCGTAAAATCCAATCCGGGAAATGTAAGAGCAAAACCAAATTTTGGGAGATATTGTTAAAACCCCCACTTTTAAAAGAAATATAATGATATGAGCCGTCTACCTTCCGAACCATTTTGTCTCTAATAAATAATAACGAAGTATAAAATTTTGCTACCTTATTTTTGTTTTGTTTTTTAAAGAAAATGAGTATCGCAAATCTTATAGTCGGGACCATTCTTTTTTTTTTTTTTTTTCCTTAAAATCCATGAAATGGAAAAAAATTAAAAATATAACTAATCTAAAAAATCAGATTAAAATACTCAATGGTGTTTTTTTTAACGTTGTTAAGAGTATTTAAGCATCACCATTTAGTTTACAAAATTCACCATTTCGTTTTGTCAAACTGGGCATTACGATCAAATGCACTTGAGAATTAACATTCGGAATGCCTTTAACAACTGATCGAGCTTTGGCATTTAATTGAAAGTCAACATACTTATGCAAATCCCAGCGGTTGGCCACCTAACGAGCCACCTCCTCCTCGGGACCACCTCCGATCACCTCATCTCAGTGGACTTGAATTTGCATAGAATGAGATTCGCTGAGGATTTTGGCCATGCTAAAAATTTGCATGCTCGTATAGGCCTTAAATGGGGAAAAAGATATGTGTATCTACCGGATACACGGATTCCTTGGGCAACAAACAGGCAATAAATTATGACAAAAGTTGCATTAAAATAATTTACAAATTAAACAGCAGAAATTACATTAAAATGAGTGAAAATGTGGCAACCAAGAAAAAAGCGGAGATTCCTTTCCGAGAAAGCCAGTTGGATGCCGGTGACCAAGCTGAAGACGAGGCCAGAACCGAAGACTGAAGACTGAATCTTCCGATGCTTCTGCTTCTGCCGATGCTGACTGATGTTAATAAGGCGTCTCATAAATTATCAAGGCGAAACGTGCTGAGAGACGAAGAAGAGTAGCTGCCAATGCCACTCCATCGGGTTTTAGCATTGAAGATGGCAGCGTGTTGGGTATTTTTTGAGGCCCCAGAAACGATCAGTTGCTCGATTTTTCAGCTTAAAATATTAAAAAAATATAAAGCCATATTTATACAAAATAAAAAGAAAAAATAATGCAGAAAAGACAGAAACAAGACCTTCAAAAACCAATTCCCATCGTTGGAGAAATGTAGACAATTCTTGTAAACATCTTTGAGGAATTATAAAACAAGCTTCTTTTATAAAAACTAAGAAAATAAAATTTCCTACAAAATTAACAAAAACAAGCTCATAATGGGAATAAGATTGATTTTCTTTTGACATAAAAATATAATAAATTACTTAGGTGATTTATTTTAACATTTTGAAAATTATCTTAAAACATGAAATGATCAAACCCAGGAATATTATTTTGAAAAGCTAATACCTAATGCACGATTTTAGGAAAATTGTATTTCAATGCTAACACAAATAATAAGTGTTTTAATTTTTATTTTGTTGCACTTAGAAAATCTTTGAAAATGTTAGTGAAAAAATGGGTTCAAATGGTTTAAACTATTGTGCCACTTAACTTTTTTTTGCCAGTTGATTAGTTAAGGTTTTCTTTACACTATCTTTAGCAATCCTTAGAACTAGTGGTTCCAATAAACCAGAAGAACAATAAAACCACTTACGAAAAATTTTTAAGTGATCGTCCGTGAAATATTTTCAGAATTTTAAAACTCACGATGCCATCGGCAATCTTTCTCTTGGTCTGACCATCTCATCTCATCTCCTCCGTCAGCGTTTTGTTGTTGTCTTGACATATGCAATGGCGCGCACAACACAAAAAAATTTACATTGCATTTATACGGATGCGAAATGCAAGACAAGCTCAAATGAGGCGGAGGTAGGTGGGATCGGAGATCGGTGATCGGGGATTGGGGATCGGGAATGGGAGATCGGAGATCGGGGATGGCTGCCACTATTAACGTGACAATTTGTGATTTGTGCTGGATGCTGCTGTGACTCGTTGGTATTTAGAATTTCTTTCTCAGTGGCAGCTTCTCAGCATCTCAGCATCCTGTTGCCTCCGATTCCGATGAGGAAAACGTCGCCAACGTTCTTGGGCCTGTTTTGCGGCTGCTCTGACGATGAATGCATTTAGATTACGGAATTATTTAAAATATTTTATTAAACAGCAACTGAGAGATCTCTCCTTAAGTTGCGACTAAATGCCAGCTGTGCGTGGTCAACGTAGCGGGGTATTAATTATATAAATTATTCACAAGTTTTTCCTCTGTCATTAATGAATGTCAACGTTAACGCAGTGGAAATCCAACAAAAATGTTACACCAGCGCCATCTGGCGTTCGGAACGGTTATCCACCTTCTCATCGAAGGGGTTGAAAAAGATCTAAAAAATGGAAAAACCATTGTGCTATGCAAAATTCAGGGACTGGAAGTGAGAGTAAACGTAAAGGGTTGAATGGTTGTTCATTTTTTATCGGAAGGGTGGCTGGAAAATCTTTTTTTATGGCCACCACTCAGTTTACTCCAGACTTTGAAGATGTAAGGACCCCAGTATACAATTTTTACAAAATACTGAATAATTTTTAAGGATATTTGTCAGACTGTTAAAACATTGTTCTAAAAGGGAAAAAAAAAAAGAAAAAAAAAAAAAAAAAAAATTTAAATTTTTTTTATTTGTAGAAGAAAGAAAAGGAGAGGTTTAAAATTTTTATTTAATTTTTTTTTTTTTTTTTTTTTTTAAAAAAAAAATTTTTTTTGGGGGGGGGGGGGGATGAAAGGGGGGGGGGGGGGGGGGGGGTGGGGGTTTTTTTTTTTTTAAAAACACAATCTAATCTCAATGGTAGGGGTAAAAAAAAAAAGGAGGGAGAGGGGGTTTTTAAAAAAGGGGTTTTTTGAAAGGGGGGGGGAAAATGTTTTTTTTATTTGGGGGTTTCAAAAATGTCTAGATATGTCCAAACGAAACCGAACACTTGTGGTAAAACCATAATATAAAAAAAAAAAAAAAAAGGGAAAAAATAAATTTTTTTTTTTTTTTTTTTTTTTTATTTTAAAAAAAAAAAAAAAAAAATAATTAAAAATAACTTTAAAATATTTACTTTTTAAAAAATAAAACCTTTTTTTTTTTTTAATTTTTTTATTTTTTTTTTTTTTTAAAAAATTTTTTTCTTTTTTTAAAATAAAAGGGGCCCTGCAGGCCCCTAGTAAGTATATTAAATAAATGATAATTATATTCTGATTAAAAATCAAAACTTTTTAGATTTTATTCACAAGTAACAATATGAAACTGGAAACTGTCTGTGTGTATAACTTAGAAACTGTGATGAATTCTGGCACACGAAAAAAAGGTGAGATATTGAGAAACATAAAGTAAATAAGACTTTAAATATTTTTAAGCTAAATTTAAATGGGCTGCATTCAACAGTTATGGATATGAATAATAATTTTTTGTGTTTCAAAAAGTTATATTGGTGGACAATTTAATAATGTTTACTAAAGTTTTGTAAAATCAGAACTTAAATGTTGAAGTCTAAAATTAATTTTGATTTTCCCCTAAATTTGTAAAATACTTATTCTAATACCACTTTTAAATCAATTTACTATTGATTAAGGTTTTTGAAACACAAAGCTTTGGAAAGACAAATCTTTTGATGTTCAAATTTCTTAATTAAATTACATCCACTACACATTTATTGCTAATTTTTAAAAGTCTCAAAGATCAAGGGTACTTTAAAATAAGCTTCTTATTTTACCATTGATTAGGTGATCACAAATTTCGTTTTCTGAAAAGCCAAAGATAAACTTCCTCATGAATGCTTTGCCACGTATCCATGACAAAATAAACAAATACCTACGAAGCACGCTTGCCCCAATCAAGTCGCAAAATAAGCATTGTTTGAACACGAGCCCAATGGGATCAATTTAAATATATATAATTTTTTCCGTCCCCCCTCAAAACAAAAACCTCGCCACGCTTTCAAATAAATTCAAAACTCAATCGATTCATGGGGTAATACCAAAAAATCTATAAGCCACAAACTTTTTGTCGGATCATTTCCGTTTTACAACCTGAACAAAAAAAAATGTTCAGTCAAAACTTGACAAATTAGACAAATAGAAAACATGTCAAAGAACTGAGCGGATCGAGCTGACTGTCCGCCCCAATTAAGCGGCTCAAATATATAATTTTTACCAGTCATGGCAAGTGCGTAAGACCGGTAGAAATGGAGGGGGGTGAAAGGTGACGAAAGGGGAAAGGGCGACCACCTTGCTAATTAGAATAAAGCCCCTTTAGAAACTTGTTTATTCATGATTTTTAGTAGGGAAGGGGCCATGAAGGTGGAGTTTTCGATCAGGTAAATGGTGGTTAAAATAAGGAAAATATTTATAGTTTTGGCATCTTGAATAGGGAAATATTTTTATGCTGATGTTTTTGACTATTTTTTGACTTATTTTCATTCTTATTTTTACTTTTTACATGTTTTTACTTTTAAAAGTTAGTTTCTATAATTTTTGGTTTGTTGAAAAAGAATTTTATATTATTTTTCCACCTTTAACTAACTAACTTTGTCAGAAAAATATAGAATTTATAATGGTAGGGCTAAGGTAAATTCATGTGTCTCCTAACAAACAAATTTTGAATTTCAAAAATATAAAAAACAACAAAAATATTGTTAGTCAACTGAAATCTAGCAATTTTATAAACATTTAAATTAGTTGTGAAAATTTGTATATGAAAATAAGCATTCAGAAATTAGTTTAATTTTTCTTTTTTAACAAACAAAAATGGCTAAAAGGTTACGCACACAACTATCTACTTCTGTCTTGAAACTATGTATAAAATATAATTTCAAACAAATTTAGCAGCAAGGGCGAAAGAAAAATGATTTTTTGTTTGCTTATGTTCACAGCTCCCCGATATTGATCAATGAAGGCTGGACGTCCAGAATCAGAAAAAAGGCGTCAAGTCATGCTTCCGCCTCCGAGAGAAAACAGGGTCTCCCTGAAACAAAACCGCGTCCCCATCCACATCCCCATCCCCATCCCAATAGAATTCAGACACCTTGTGTCCATGTCGTCCAGCTGGCGGGGCCGGCATTTGGTCGTAATCAAAATCCTTTTATAGCATTTACATAGCAACACATACAAATCAAGTAATGCCTGCTATTGGCCAGCTTTTTGTCGCGTTGTCTGTTAACTGGCCAGTGTTGGCCACCACTTGTTGTGCAGTTAGAGTTAGTCATTGAGACTTGGCTTGGGCCCCTGACAACCACCAGCCACCAGCCACCAAGTCATCGAGCCGATCTCAGCCCGATCTCCGATCCGATGCAGTCGATCGTGGGAAAATGATCGATTTCATCAGGCCCGGAGAAGTGTCTCTCCCTCGACTGCAGCCATGGAGTACATGACATCGAACATGCCTGGCGATCTGGCAAAACGCAATTGAAACGTGTTCATAAAGCAATTTTCGACTTTTTTCCACTCTACTCAGCCAATACAGCCAGCTTTCAGCTTTATGAAATGCATCTGACAGATTGTTGCCAATTTGGTAGTGGAGGCTTTTTGAATATTGATTTGATGACCGTGGAAAATGCGTTTTTTATTTACTGATTATGATGGATCGTTAGCCGTAGATAAACACTAATAGACAGTTAATGATTGATTAGGTAAAGCTTATATAAAAAATGGAAGGATTAGAAGAAAGACGCATCTTCTAAGAAGATAATCATTTTATTCAGAAAAAATTTTTTTATAAACTTGAATCTTACTTATCACAATTAAATATATATAATAATATTAACTTACTTATATGTTATACAAGAAATATTGTAAACTAATAAACAATTAATTTGTTCAAAAAGTTAAAATTAAAATGTTATTTTTACGCAACGTTTGTTTTTCAATAAGGAAAAATTTTGAATTTATGTTAAAATTATAATTTCCAACATTGTCCTCATTTTAAATAAAATCTTAAAAACAATAAGACTTACATATCTTCGAGAACTTAAATAATGAAAATATTTAAACATTTCAAATAATTATTTCATAAATGAGTTTACTTTTAAAAGCTTTAAAAAATATATTTATTTTCCTTTAAAATTTATTTCACAAGCCGCAAAAGCGCATTATTTTTCACATCATAAATATTAAAAAAAAATGGCCATTTGCATCATAAAATCATAAATTGAAATACAGCAAAAAAACACAACTTGCTCCACCCAAAAATATAATTCACATAAATAAAAGCACAGCCTTCTCAGCTCTTAAAAGTCAACCCAACCTTATTGGCAATGCTAATTTCTGTTGCAACAATTTTTGATGAATTATTTTGCCACTTTTTAGTTGGGCATGCCTATTTTAGGCATTTTTCAGAGCTCTCTCACCTTGTAATGGAATTTGTGTCTAATAGCTTCGTTAATTTATTTCATACCATTTATAATTAATTCTCTTTATTAGATTAAGAAAAAAAAATTAATGTATATCTGATATAATATTTTCTATATAAATTCAGGAAACTCACACAGCCAAAAGCGGATTAAGTGGATGGCAAAAATACAACAAAAACAAAAAACCGAAGTAAAGAGGCGCAAAAACTTGACCAGGCCAACGATGGCTGGTGGGGAATGGAATTATTATGCAGCAGCAATTACTCGCCAATTGTCGTCGCAATGAGATAGAGACTACGGACTACGACCACGACCACGGACTGGGAATGAGAACGGGAACGGGAACAAAAGGAGAAAAAGCTGTTCGAAAAGGCGATAATCCAGTCCGGGGAACGAGTGGAGAACCCAGCGGAGGATCGCAACGATCAAAAGCGTCTGGATCTTGGCCAGCAGCAGCAGCAGCAGCAGCTCAACGGTTTTGGCCCGGCCTGTTATGACCAAATGGAGAGGATCAGCAGCAGCAGCAGTCGCCCCCTGTGATTATTTTTATTATAATTGCGCGTTTATTGGCGTGAGGAAATGTTGCCACTCGACTCCATGGGGACACAATGGACACCACCGTCCACCGAGTGGACTGTGTGTGAGTGCATCAAATTTCATAATCAAAAAATCAAACAACAATTTCGTATATTTCTCGCTCTTTCTCCATTGCAGCCAACAGCTAACAGCTAACACAACTGCTAATGACGACGACACCTTGGCTAAAACACTCAACACCCCTCATCCCCTGCTTTGGCCACACTGGACATCTCTGGACACTGGACAATCCGAAAACATCCCACTAATTTTTCCATATATGTCCAAAGTGGTACACAAACGGCAAACGGCAAATCGGCTTTGATTTGTTTTATGTTTTATGTGAGGCAAACTTGGCGCTTGTTGTACAGCATTTTTGCGTTTCTTGAACGCAGTATTTTCCTCTGCATTTGCTGATCTTTGGTTTATAGAGCTTATGTATATGCCTTGGGGTTTTAGATAAGTCAAAGCATTATGCCGACAATACATGTAAAGAGGGTACTATGTAGGTTATAAATGGTAAATGGGGAATGAAAGCCACACATTAAAAAACGAAGGCTTTTTCAACAAAATTTAAGTGAGTTTAACGCGATCTTTTTTTAAAGTTAGTTTTGTACAGAAAGAAAAACGTTTTTTTTTCGTTTTAATATTTTTAAAATATTTAAAAATATGAAAAGTTATAAAAAAGGTCTAACAAATAGTGTTAAAATATATAACAACATTAAAAATTATGTCTAAAAAATTTTTTTTTAAATTGTGTTCAACAAAAAGTGCTTGTGTCAGGTTTTTTGTATCTTAGGACATTAAACCGAAACCTGACTATATTTAGGTCTTTCAAAGTGACCACAAATTAATTTGGACAATAGGTGATTAACTTTTTACTAAAAGATTAATTTTTGGAAAATCAATGAGCTTTTGAATTCCACAAAAAAGATCATAATGCAAAATTATTTTTAATCGTTACAAAAAATTTTAACAAAAAACTGAGGACCCTTTGTTGATACTTTAAGTTCTGTAAAATGCTTTAGGCTTTGGTCAATTATAAGTTGTTTACAAAGTCGGACATACGTTAACCCAAATTAAATAACAAATTTTATGTTATCCATATCAGATTTTCTTTACATTGATACAATACCTAATGGCTTATTTCCCACTTGACATATCTATGATCTCAACTGAGGCCTTACCTTCATTACCTCATCAATTATTTCCCTCAAATGCAATTCAATTAGGAAGTGCATTTATAACAACCCAAACCGAACTGTAAACTCCAATTTACCAACTTTTCAAGTAGTTTCAAATCAACCAATTGCCGTTGGCGCCAACAGATCCAACAAAGCCGTTAAGTTGTTGGAAATCTTCCCTTCAATAATTAACTATTGAGCTGAAAAGCAATTGAAAATACAAAAAATAGTGTTTTACAGATGGAAATCTTGAGCAATTTCTAAAGGCTGAAACTGAACAGCCAACAAAATGATCAGACTTCTCGAATTGAAAAATTGAACTTATTTGTAAAATTAATAAATTTATTCGGTATAGATGCTAAGTTAAATCTGATTGATTTAACAAAGTGGGGAAATGAAACATAGTTCTTAAAATATAAATAAAAATAAGTTATAGTCGCATACGCAACAAATGTATACCACCATATAAAAATAAGCATATTTAAAAGGGCCTTTTAATTTGATGAGGAAATGTTCTCCATAAAAAAATATGTATATTTTAATTCATTAATGCTTCATAAAGTTTATTGTATAGCCAAGATTATGGCCGCTTTAAAAAAAAATATTAAATTCAACGCAGACAACTTTGCCCGAGGGTGCGATTTGCTTAAAAAACAATTAAACAAAAGAAAAAGCGTTAATAAAAAATTAAAATAATCAAGGTAACTGCACGCCAATGGCTCATTTGTAATGCTCCAGAAGAATCTCGGGTGTCGGAGGAGGGAAAAAGTGGTAAGATGGCTCTCTAATTACATGGCCTTTTGTTGTCTGCACTTTGCGTTTTGCTGTTTTTGCTGTTTTTGCAGTTTTGCGGGTGTTGTAACGCGACAATTAAAGTTATAAAACTTTCTGTTTCTTGCCAGCCCTTTGCATAATCGCACGATTTGTCAACGAGCTGCGTTCCTCCAGCCAACCCTTTTCACATCACATTTAATTGTTTTTCCCTGATTGTTAGCGCTCCAGGTTTTTAATATAAATGCAAAGTTTTGGGGTTAACCAGTGGTGTTTAAATGCGTTAAAGAGAAAAATGTGCCTAGCATGGCGTGTCTGCAAGTGTGAAGTGAAGAATTGCCTTCATATGGATGAGATGCCATTAGGGAGCCAAAGGCAATCAAATCTGCATTTGTCAAAAGTTGTTCGGAGTTAATAAAAAAGTGGGAAAATGGATATTGCAAAGCATCTCAAGTAACTTAAATAGTTTTTACACATTAAGAAGGCTATTTTATATTTATGTTTCTTTATATTATAATAATTGCTAACAGAATCCTTAAGAAAAATTTTTAAGAAGTGGAGAATATGAGTAACTCATAAATAAATTATGTAATATATAATACTATAATATATTTTTAAAATTTAAAGATACTTGAAATTTTGAAAACTAAAAAAACAATGTATCGTTAATCATAAAATGTACCTTAAATTTAGGAAACATAAATGAGATAGCATTTAAAAACAATACAATTTAATAATTTGTATTGTAATACATTAAATTTAAGTACGCTTTCATAAGTAACACAGTGTCATAAATAAAAAAAATTGAAATGACAACTAAAACGAAAAATAAATTGTAAAAATATACAAACTTTTTTTTTGTAGGTTGAGTTTTTAAAAAAATATTAAAAAATAAAATTATGAGGTTTTAGGTTTTCTAACAAAGTTTAAAAAAATATAACACAAATACGCTCTCTTCTGTGCAAATTCTTAGCCTTCTTTTCAGTGAACCATTTAAGAATTTAGCTTCGGGGGCTAATTCTGCATTCACTAAGAATTTGTATAAGTAATACAGTAGCACTTCCGACAAAATACATCAAGCTTATCCCCTCTTTCAGGCCGCATTAAAAATCGCAAAATTGCCATTAACTTTGGCATAACAATCATTTGGTTATATTATGGCTCTGTTTTACCAATTATTATCAGATTAAACAAGGCAAATGCATTTGGCGTACAGCGAAATAGAGAGAGAATGCCATAAACCAACCAAATTATGGCAAATAAATATGGATGTAAAAGCGAGCACTAAGCAGTTGATTTGCAACAACTTTCTATGACATTTAAATGGAATACATGAAATTGAGCAGTTTATGTTGAACAAAACTAACCATCGGGATTAGACCATAAAGCATGCTAGAGTGCCCGATATCTCGTACTCCCAGTAGCAGTAGTATCCAAGTATCTGAGTATCTTAGTATCTGAGTGTGGTAGACTGTGCGTGTCAGCGAGTGTGTCTTTTTTTGGATTTACCCCGGACTCGGATGCGCCTTCATCGAAGAGGCTTCAGCTTCAGCTTCAACTTCAGCTTCATGGTGCACTGGGCCTAAGTTTGTTTGGACCATCAAACCAGAACGGCCGCCTATGAAGAATTCTGCCATAAATCATGGCCATAAAACTTAGCTGTAATCTGCGGAGAATACTAGAATACTGGAGTCTTGTTCCTGGCCTTTTTTGCGGAAGCATTGCAACTGAGCATAACTTTGATTGATAATGATGTGTCAATAATATGTGTTTGCAATTTTATGCTGACTGAATAATGTGAATGTAACATTGTGATGAAATGCCGCTGCTCAACTCATATTTAAATGCTAATTTAAACATAGATTGGAGTTCCAGGAACCAAACCAACCATGAGAATCCCAGGCCTAAGGACAGCCCATCATTTTGTAATGGTTGCTCCAGTCTAAGACAATGGAAATGTATTAGTTAGGAATTTAATGATTGTTCGAATTAAGATTGTTAGAATTTTTACTTAATTTACTAGTAAATATTTAAATATTTTTCAAATGGAAACTGGCTAACGTACAATGTTTAACAATTACACTGACCACGAAGCAAGACTTTGCAATACAAATACTTTTCAGTTAACATGAGTTGGCATGAGGTTTTTAAAAAAACTTTTGCATACATTTAGTCTCTACTAATGATTAACATAATATTAATGAACATAATTTTAAAATATTTAAAAAGAAACTTTATTTTTAATTAATTTGATAAATTTTTTTTAGTATGCTCAAGAGTCTCGGAAAAGTTTCAGACAAGCTTTTGAAGAATAGTTTCCTTGGTTGGAGATGTTTTTTCATTTGGTATCTAAATTTTGACAGCAAACAATAAAATAGCAATACAAATTGAACAGAAAGTTGTTACATTTTTTATTCACATTTTATTTTGTTACAAAACTATTAAGTCATAAAGCCAAGTAGATATTTTGACTAGAGTGTCTTTGAATTCTTTTTTTAAGTAACAGCAAAAAAAAAAAAGAACAATTTGATTATGTCAAGCTAAGCTAAGCTAATGAACTCTACTCCTTAGGTAGAGTATCCATAACTTCCTGGCCAGTGGTGACTGTGCCACAGCGGCAACATTTGAATGACCAAAAGCGCGCAATGCGTGGAATTTGCATTCAAATTGAGACTCGTTGAACTCGGGAGGCCGGCGCCTTCAACAAAGTGGAAATACCGCAGAAATGCAAACGACAGGCTAATAAGCCCGAGCGGACAGTTTGGAATGCCTGGCCGGACTCCATATGGTAAACAATTGGACCAAGCTCAGATCCAGTTGGCCAGGCCAACATTATGCATTATGCACGCGGGTCGGAGTCAAAGATCGCCGTTGACAGCTTTCTTAAACGCCGGCAAATTGACCAAATCGCCAGGTAAAATCCAAAATCCAGCCCGCGGAGGTGAATCAACTTAATTGCTGGCGGAATTGTGTCAGCGGATCGTGCGTCTGCGATATGCGATGCCAAAAACAATGCCCTTCAATGGAATCTACTACCTCGGGGCGAGTGCCCATGCTGAATGCTCTTCGGGATTCAATGGATCGCCGCTTACCTGGGAAATATTTTTTTAAGATTAATTGTTGATTAATTTATTTTGTATACCTCCATGTAAGCAGACTCTTTGAAGAGATGGAGATAAAACGGTCCCGACTTTGAAATAGACAACCATTTAAACAGCCCCTATTTAAACCAAAAGATATGATCTATAAAAGTATAAATAATGCGCAACATGTGGATGACTAAAGTATGTTTTATTTCTTTTTTTTTAAAACTAAACTATTTCAATTTTTATGTGGTTTACATTGAAAGAATAGTAACTATTTAATAATTGATGTATTTTTTGACAAGGTAATTATCCTTAAAATTTATTGCACTTGTCATATTAATATGTTTAAAAAAATAAAATAAATAATTTTAAAAAGTTATAGTTCAGAATTATTTGCAATAAAATCTAATATTTGCAAAATGTGTACCCAAGAAACGTTAAATATAATAAAGGTATGTTTGTACTTGGTAGAATTTGGGCTTTAACATTTTGTTGCTCAACGTTACTTTTTTTTTATTCAGACTTAGCATTTTTAAAATCTTATACAAATTTTGAATACAAATATTTTAAGTCAGTATGAAGTATAAGTCGCTAATTTGTAAATTTATACTGTTTGCAGGGTCCTTTTTTTAATAAAATTTATACATTTTTGAACTTTTATACACATTTTGAATTTAATAATATAAATAAATACAAGTTCCTTTGAATTATGTAAAACCCTTTTAATGATATTTATGTTTTCCAATACGACAACTCTTTATGTAAAATCAATAATATTAGTATTTTAGTACGATTTACGTCCGAAAATATTAAATTGGACGAATATGTTAAGCTGTCTTAATGATACAAAAAATTGACATGAAAACCCAATAAAAACCCCAGAAAAATATCAAGAAAAGCTATAATTACAAATAACAAATAAGCCTAACTAAAAAGTGCAAATACTACAAATTTACAGCGCGATTTAGTTAAAAGCCGAAAGAGGCCTAAAAATATCCCTCCAATAAGAGGCGTTGGCGAAACCAGTTTGCAAAACACAAATCCAATTGGATAGAGCCGGGCCCCAAAATAAATCCCCCGCGTAGATGTGACAGTTAACGAGCGATATGCAGGCAAAATGAGAGTCTATGCGAGCGTATCTCCCAGTTGGACAGAGGAGCACAGCAATAGCGACGGCTCCACCTCCAATTGGATTAAGCAGGCACACACAGAAAAAGCGATAATCATAAATTTAAATAAAGTGAGGGAAGCATTGGGTATGCAAGAGTGCGACAGAGATGGAAAACTAGTTAATTTGAATAACGCTTGTGTGAGTGTGATTAGTTGTCTCTTTTCTGCCCACGGTGGCAGCTTTTTGTGGATCCTAAGAGAGCGATCGCAACTTGTTGCGTTAGTATAAGTGAGTGGGGATCGAGAGAGAAACAAAGAGAGAATTGTCAGAGAGAGAGAATATTCGCTCTTTAAGGAAGCTTATTTGTTTTTGTTTTAAAATATAATTCTAAAAAATGTAAAGGTAAAAAATAAGCTTGAAAGAGAGCGCTCTCCGAAAACTGCAGTGTTGCAAGCGATTGCAGGTGTATCTGTGTGTGTGTGTGTGCGAGTTACCTGCCTCAGATACGCTCACACACAGATACACTCACTGCGCGAGTTGCATTTGTTTGAGTGCACTGAGTGGCTGCCGTTTGTTTACTTGCCTTTTGTTTTTATGGATTTGGCAAAAAACTTGTTGCAGCTCGCTGCCGTTGCCGTTGTTGCCGATCTGTTGCGCATCTTTAAGATACTTTTGGCGAGCTCGCCTCAGTTTAGTTCAGCGTTCAGTGGTTGTAGCTCAAGTGCGCGCGCTTCTCGGACTTTTTGCAACGTTTGTCCTCCGATCCGCGAACGAAATAATCCGAACCGAACCGCTCTGCCACCACCCCCTTTTGAAACCTGCCCCCCTTGCAAACCGCACAAACTCATCGCTCTCGCGTCGCGAATCTTTCTCGAGCTCTTTTGTGGCACAGTTTTTGCGTTTTAACGACGGCATTTGTGCGATTCGAGGCGCGCTGCGAATGAGACGCAAATTCCGCTTGTTGAAAAACTATTGGAAAATAGTTCTTGAAAGTGTGCACCTTTGTGCAGATCTAGAAAAGTGAATAATTTAAAAAAAAAACATATCACTTGTTCGACATGAATTTTAGTTTTGGTTTAACTTAAAAAGTTAGCAGTTGAAAGTTTAAAAAAAGGTAAATATTGTAAAGAAAAAAAATACACATTTAAAAAAAATTACATATTATGAGCTTGAATATAATTAAATCAAACTTGCTCAAGCTTATTTAAGTTTTACATTTGGTTTGAAGAGTGGGGATAACTTAAACACGTTTTCAGCAGTAAAATATTATAATAAAATACCATTGGAGAGAACAGAAAAATATAGAAAATTTAGCAAGAACGTCTGTTAATATTAGTTTTGAAATAGAAGGACAACAATTAAAGATAGTTCCCATAAACTAAATTAGAAAAAAAGAATACAATAATTTTATTTAAGAAATTTGCCGTACAAATTTATAATTTGTTCCATAGCAATTTAAAAACAGATTATTATATGTTACTAAACATTTAGATATGTTTACATAAATTAAACAAAAAATCTAAATAGTTAAAATGAGTGCCAAGCAAAAAGCAATTTATAAGCGAAAATTTCCGGTAAGGTTTAAAGGAGTAATTGAAACTTATTGTGAATTCTGTAAAGAAGACGAATGAAAAAGCTTGGAATTGAAAGCAGACATTTAAATACACATATCAAAATAAATAGGCTTTAAAAAAGGTGTTATTAAGGATCAAAAAAGGAACAATTTTTATATTTCGAGGTTCTTAAAATAATTAACTTTATTTAAAAGAAATTCGGTTGGTTGCAAAAATAGTTTCAACTCAATTTAAAAGTTCTATCATGGCCGGATTATGCGTAGTTTTTCGAAGAATATTGTTAAAAATTAATCAATTGTGAACCATTTGTCATCTCAAATGTTTTATGATAGTAAGTACTTCCTCAGGCCACCTGGACCTCCAATCATGAATCACACAATTAATCAAAACACTGTTGAATTTCACAATCCTAATCTATAATCTTTAACAGCCTTTAATAAATGAAACATTCTTGAATTTATGTTGCTCAGTTTTTATGGGGGTTTTCCCCCACCCACAGGGGTACATTAAGTTTGATTAGGTTTTTCTTTTTGAATTATTTTAGGCACAGATTGAAAGCCCCAAGGTTATTGAAAGTATATGAATTCTATAGCATTTAAACAGGGGAGATTTTGTTGTGTAAATATTTTGGAGTAAGGCGCCTTGAGTTTCAGCCGGGAGGTAAACAGAACCTGCATCAAAGTTTACTCTACAAAAGTTGAAGTGGTAATTCCAATACCTTTCGCAATATCGCTGCGTTGAACCGTCGTCATGCGATAAATAATATTGAAATTGAAATAAATACTGCAAACAAAGTGTAAGAAAAACCGATCGATTTACACTTTAAATATCTCCGTCTTGGGCACCCTCTCTCCCCCTCTGAATTTGTTTATTGTATATATCTATATCTATAGACATACGAGTATTTTGTTGCCTTATTGATAAGGCGATCGCCTCGATATGTTTTATTAGCATAACACTTGTGGTGTGCCGCTGTTTTGAGTTTGAGTTCAAGTGCCTGTGGACAAGTTGGCACTGCATTTCCTTTTCTTTTTTTCTTATTCAAATGCCGTTATCTGGACGGTCGTATATAGATAGAGATACAGCCATACAGATACCATTACCATTTTCTGTAACGATCGAGTGATTGATTATTTTTACAGTACAATAATAAATATTTGTCCGTCGTTTGTGGCCTGTGCGCTGCCTGCTTAGCCTAATTAGATAAAAATGGAATGGAACCTGCTCCTTCTCCTGCTCGTTCTTGGTGTTGCATTATCTCGACCGTCGACTTCGTTTTCCCATTTACCATATTCGGTTTGGTGCTCCTCTCCAACTCCAACTAAAACTGAACCGAACTGAACTGATTAAGCCAAGACGAGTTGGGTCTTATTGGAGTATATCTATATCTATGTAGACCCGTGTCGACAATTGCGTCGAAGCTGTTGTCTAAAAAGAAAAATGAGTTCAATTTGTTTGCTCTGGCCTGATAAGACACCGCTGCTGGCAGGTGAGGTGAGGTGTTGAGATAAAGTCACCAAAGAGCCTGTCACAGCCCCAGCACTTCAACCGACTTCAGCACTTTGCATATCATCGTCGACGTGTTCGACAATGGCATTTGCCCAAGCCCAAGAAAAACTAATCAATTGGATGGCTATCGACGATCCAGTGATCGGTGACCATTGTATGCTCTAATTTCAAGAAAGTGTATTAAGTTCAGAATTTTAATGTTTTAAATCGGTTAGGGATTGATGTAACTTTAAAGGATCTAAGCTTTATAATTTAATGCGGACTTTAAGGATCTAGTTGTAGAAGTTAATTCTACAAAAGTTTTTTAATACTTAATAAGTCTTTTAAAGTACATAATATTTTAATACGATTAAATAAAAACAGAATTATTTACAATGTTTTATTGCTTTTTGATTCTTCCTTAAAAATAAATAAAATTTGTTAAAGCTTTTAATTATCTTGACAATTTTCAAATGGATTTATTTGTTCTATAATAATGAAACTTTTGATAAGTTTTATTCTTAATAAATTATTTTAGTAGAGGACTTCTCTAAAACCTAAGGAAAATCAAATTAAAAAAAAAAATCAAAACGTGAACCATAATTGACCGATTCCTTTTTATTGATCTTTAAAGTTTGTTTTTATCTATTCTAAAATTATTTCTCTTTTATAACACATTTATGCTATTTCAAAAATAGTTTCTTATGTCAGCCCCTTTGAATCCAGATATCAATTGATTGAAATCTTATCAAGCCAGTAATATTCGTATATAATTAACATATGAATCGTTATCGCTATAAAGACGTACATACATAAGGCTTGACAAAAAAACCCAGTCATCGGCTGTGTGATAAGACTTATTGATTTCTTTGCGGTTTATAATCTAAATTCGTCAATGGGGTCCGGCATCACCTGCACCACCATCCTCTCGACTCGGTCCAATAAAATATAATTTGCAAAATTAACAAATAAGTTGAAGGCTTGTGATTAGAGTTTATTAAATTCACCTGATTTCGTTTATTGTGCCCTCCACTTTAGCTCACTTCACTCCTCACTTGAGTTGAGTTCGGTTCGGTTCTCCGTGGGGTAAGTGCCACGGTTCTAGGAATTCGCGATTCTTTCGCCAGGGTAAACAATAGAAACTCGAAATATGGGCTGATGTTAAGTCCGAACAAAGTTCATTTGGGGGCTTGTTTGGCTTTTAACACGTTTCACATTTCGCAATCTTTGGAATCGGTTTGCACCGGTTTTTTTTTTTTTTGATTCGATGTTTTTGGGTTAGGTAAGGTCCGGTGCGATATAACTTATTCAAGTGCCTTGATTTTAAGGGTGAACGATTTGGAGGAGTTGAGGGTTAAATGGGGGTATCAAAGATTGAGAATTATTGGAATGAATAAAAAATAAAACGTCTAAATTTAGTAATTTACTTTTAATATAATATTTTTTCGTTGTTTCGGTTTAAGAACACTAAAGTAATTCGTGTACGAAACCTTGCAAATTATTTATCTTCTATTTTAAAATTATTTTTAGACTTTTAAGTAGTGTCTTCCTGTAACATTACCAAGCAAATATGTTCTAATTAGAATAAATTTAAATCTCTGATATTTAAACACTTAAAATTTTAGTTTAAATACTTAACTTATTTCTTTGTCATTATTTTTCTAAGAAATTCAATTTATAAAATTGATTATTCTTTAAAACCTTGTTTACAATTATGGTATAATTTTATGGTATGATTTTATGGTATAATTTAAATGGTATAATTTTAAGACAATCACTACCAGATAGGTAGTACAACTTCCTGTTATTTGCAAGAAAGTAAAAGGTTTATATGATGGACAATTCTTATCAAGAAGTCAAGTAGAAGCGTGACAATATAAGCCAAATATCAAAATTCTAAGAACCACTTCCTTTTTAATAGATCTGACTTAGTCAAAGTTCTGTGCTTCCCCTTTATGGACCCTCTGCACTTCCTTGACTTGAGTGCTTCTTATATAAATCGATCAGTTAGTGCCTCGTGATAGCCACTTATTAGATCGACGTCTGTTCTTGAGAATCAGCCTGCCAATAAACGGACACAATAACAATTCAACGTGACACAAGAACAAAACCAAAGTAATAACAAATAAAATTTGTCACAAGTTGAAAACGCAGGAACAATGAATGCCATTCATTAGTCAATTACAGTAAGACCTGGCTAGTTGACAAACACAGACGGTTATCAAGATTGGGAAGGGGTGATACCACGAAATGGAAATGAGTCAAAAGCACAGGCAAGTGCCAAAGGGGGGAAATAATGATGATGTCTAGGTAGAAAGACAAATAATTTGTTTAGAATTAGGAATTTGGGGCTTCGGCGACAAGGCAATCAGTAAAGTGTTGCTAATTAATATTGAGCTGCAATGTGGGTTAATTTGTCTTAGTTGGTAAGTCACAAATTGTTTCATTTAGTGTTTAACATTCTTGGCTTACTTTTTTCTGGTTTTTTGTGGGCCAGAGCTAAGCCAACTTGAGCCGCAGCAAATCTCCCTTTGGCACTTTACGAATGGCGCCCCATTATTCATAAATATTATGGTTAGCAGAAGGGTGACAGAAATCGATGGGAGACCTCTTCTATTTGGTTATGCATTAAATGTAATTAATTTTGTAAATCCCCCAATATTTATGGACTTGCAACTAAACTTCTATTAGCATTTTAAGTCCACAAGCTAAAAATATATTTCTATTAGTTGTCAATTTTTTTTGTATGAATTTATCTACATATTTCTGTCTAGCGTAAGCCTTCCGCTGAAATTGATTAGCTAGGCAAGCGAAAATAAATATTCGCGTGAAATATATTTCTGAGCAGAGGAGGAGACCCACCCAATATGAGTGCCAAGGCATTGTCACACTCGTCTAAAGGTCACCCGCTGCTACCCATAAATTTCCACGCACCTTATCAATATTTACATCCAACTATGGATCGTGTGTAACCAAAATATTTGCAATGAATTTAAAATTCGAATAACAAAATATTTTAGGCAGTGACACGATTAAAGTGAAGTCTGACTTAAGAGCTTTTGATGTGCGATTTTTATGTGATATTAAGTTAATTTTTCTTCTAATTTTATTTAAAGTAAAATAATTGTATGTTAAGTTTTTTAAAATGTAAGAGTGGGATAAATTAAATTAAATCATTTTCTTTTATTCACTTGTAATTAGTCACTTGTTCCGTTAAAAACAAGTAATATGGTTGTGCAACCGAAAATTATAGCTTATGGTGATTTTTCTGCTGATTTCAACATGGATAAATCAATAATACAAAAATACAGCCAAATTCATGTTTTTGTTTTAAATAATTAAGGTGAGTTTCAATGCAATAAAATTTAATTGCAAAGGTCAATGTTGCAACCAACTAACTAAGCAACTTAAGATCCCTATCAATCTAAATTGTATAACTTTAAAATTAAAATTATCCACAAGTTGAGTAAGTTAACTGTCTTTAAATAATGGGTACAAATTGATATTTTTTCAGTGTCTTTAATTTATAAAAAAAAAGACATTCATTCATTATTAAAATCTATATAAGAAAAGAATAGTAATGTTTACATTTAAAACTCTACATACGCCTGACATAGTTTTCTTTGACTATAGTTTCCCCTGCTTAAACTGTAAACCGTCTAGATGAACAGTTTGTTCCCTTTAAGCACCAAAATAGGTTTCGTAATACGCTTATAGGGATAAATTTTGGTAAATATTTAACAATAGGGAGGAGAGAAATCGTTCGCGTCACTTTCCACATTTCCGCTGCACTCGGATCTCGGATCTAGATCGGGATCGGGAACTGAAAACTATTTCTACTTCAACAAAAGAACATGACTTGGCCTCAAGAAAGTGTTCTTTTCTGAACGCACATTTAAATGGCATTAGCAATTATGCGTGTTTAGGCCCCAAACATGAATGGAAATTTGTTCCTGTCGGTGTTTATTGTATGATTATTATTTTATTTTTATACGTACAAAATCGGCTACTGTTCGGTGTATTCAACTCTGTCTGCTTCTGCGTTTGTGGCTTAAATGGTCAAAAACATCAGGTAGATGACTTGTAATTACGAAGCCGAGATTGGAGTCTGTACGGAGTATCTATGTGTGTTTAAGTTGGGGAGTTTAATGCGTCGAAAGCGCTGAGGAGGTTGGAAACATCAATAGATGCACTGAGACAAATTTCACTAAACTACTGCCATTTTTAAAATTTGATTGAATCATATCTCCAAAAAATTTGTTCACCATTTGGTGGTTTATTATTGTTATTTTACTTTTTTTTGTGGTTTTATCAGCTATTGTATTAGTTAGGAACAATAATAATATTAAAAACAACAATATAATGCAACAAATTTTTTAAAACAATTTAAAAACCATGAAAAAATACAACAAATGTTGGAAAAGATAATCTTTGAATATTTTTTAATTAAAGTTATGACACGCTTTTGTTAATAAATTGTTGTTAAAAAAAAGGTTATGAATAATGGGGTGTGTTTGAATATTTTTAAAAACAATTTTTTTTGTTATATTTTTACTTATATTGGTGCTGTCAAATTTTATATGAGTTAAATTTTTTCTTTCGGTGCCGATTTTCTGTCTATTTTGTTCGGCTGACGATTATGAATATTCAGTTCGATTGCCCTGCTACCGTTGACAGACTTTGTCAACTGTTTAGGCCACCTTTGGCCCCCCATCTCCACTTGGCTGATAAGCAAAACAATAGTAACAATGAATTGGCATTTTCGGATTTTAATTTTTGGCCGCGTCATGTTATTGCTCTTGTTGTCGCCGAGTGAAATTTCAAGGCAATGAGAAGATTTAACTAAAATACCATAAACCGAAATTGAACTAATTAAAATGACAAAAAAAAAGCATGAAGAAAAAAGCGAAAAAAAAAACCCGGAGAAGAAGCTCACAGGGGTTTTCAACCTGCGGATAAACAGGTTCACATGTCCATCATACTTTGCGTGCGAAGTGATGAGTTTGCATAAATGAATTTTCTTCAGGGCTCGTCTTCTAAGCTGAAAATGCGATTTGAGGTCTTTGAATTTCTAATTGTTGCGGCTTTTGGCTTTCCAAGAATTTTCTACAGCTCGAAAATATTTTTAAAATTTATTTATTACCATGACAATTGCTTTAATATAATTTATGGCATGCCCATTGCGCCCCCACGAACGACACACCCTTTATGGCTAATTAATCTTCTTTGCCTAATTACAGACCAGCCTTTCGACCACTTGACCAACTTGCGGCTATCGGCTCTAATCAGAAGGTTCCTGAGCTGTTTTTCGAGAACTCTTTGACACTGATAGTGATTACCTATGTGCTCTATGCTGTTGCTGCTGTTGGCACAGTTAGCCGTAAACACTGATTATGCCATTGTTGCTAGCAAACTATTATCAGCAGCAACAACAGCAGCGGCAACATCGGCAGCAGCAGCAGCGTGTTGCTAGCAACAACGGCATGTTACTTGAATACAAAAGCCATTGCAATACAAATCAGGCTTGCAACAGCAGCAGCAGCAACAACAACAGCAACAACCAACGACAGCTGTCCGCAGCGGAAGCACTAACAATGTCAACGCCGACAACAACATCGAAATATAAAATCAATGGCGAGGCCACCGAAAGCGTTGCAGCATCCACTTTACTCTATCATCATCCGCACCACAATCATCATCATCACCATCAGCAGCAGCAGCATCAGCAGCAGCAACATCATCATCACCAGCAGTTACTGCTGCAGCAGCAGCTCCTGCAGCAACATGTGGCCAGCAGTTCGCCGCTGCAACATCTGAGCAATTTGTTTGGCCAGCATTTGCCTACGCACAGTCTGCAGCATTTGATTGCCGCCGAGTACTGGCAGCAGCAGCAGCAACATCAGCCAGCAGCAACAATTAAAAGCGAGCCAACAACTCAATCAGCAGCAGCAGCAGCATCGGTCTTTAGCTTCACGCCGCAGCAACACGTCAATTTTGCCGCCTCATTAGTCGCATTACAGCAAAATGATGCCCTGCCTGAGGCCACAATGGCAACAGCAACACCACCGACATCAGCGACAACAGCAGCAGCATCAACAGCAACAGAAACAACATCAGCAACATTGCAGGCGCCAACAGCAGCACAAGCAGCAGCAGCAGCAGCAACCATTGACGACATCGATGATGATGATGACGACAGCAACATCAGCAGCCACATGCAAAATGCAGGCGGTAAGTTTGATGTTTTATGATTATTTTGGCAGCTGCAGGAATAAGCAAGGGGAGGTTAACCAGTTTTTAAAAAATCAGTTTTGTTTTATGAGTCTATTGTATGAAGAAAAGTTACATGGGCAATACCAAATAAGATCATCTTACTTTGTTAAAGGTCTACTACATATATATAATATTTTTAAACTCTTTAACTCCTAACTTTTTAAACTCTTCGTGCCCTTTTTAAAAGCACTGGAAAATGAAAATATTTTTAATAAAAATAATATTAGTTCCTTATGTCTTCAATTTTCATTTAAATATAAACTTTTTATCACTTCTTCAAAACTTTTTTAAATCGGGTTTTTAATAGTATTCTGTTGTTATAAAAAAAATATTGAAGAATTTAAATTGCGATTTAAATGTGGACCAACATTTTCTGATTTATAAAATATTGTCTTAATAAATGCGTTATAAAATATTGTTCGTTGTTTGTTTAAAATATGTGAAACTCATCAAATCGATAAAGATATTATATTTTAAAAAATTTAACTGTTTACATTATCTTTATGATAACTTTTCTTTTTCTAATTCCCATCGCCTATTGAACTGTATCCTTTGATCACCCCTCGCTATTTTGATAATGCAAGCTCATTTCCATTTCCTGTCCCGATCACGCTTCGTTTTAAGTCTGCTTCGTTTTGATCCACCTCTCATCTCCGTTTTGGCAACGTGTGTGTCTTTTGATTTATTATGCGGCCTTTATTTCATTCATAAAATGAAATGATTATGCTGTATGCTATATGCTGTTTGCTGTATGCGATGGCTGCTCGCTCACACTTTCGTGTCATCTTGGTTTGGAATCATTTTCATATCATTAGCCTCATCAGCAGACACGTTTGCTGCATTGCACATCCGCACCCACCTTTTGGTTTTAGGCCAGGTTTCAGGTCCCTCTTAAACATCAAACATTAAACATCATCATCAGGCGCAACATTAACATCATCGCAATCGCAGCGCCCTCTCATCAGCCAATCGTCGTCTTTTGGCCCGACTTCTGTTTCCCTTTTCTTTATATATTTATATATTTTTTGTGTCTTTCAGTTTGCTTTTCACAAAATTGTCTGTTGTCTGCACGCAATATTCGTAGATATGGGGGTATTTTTGTTGGTTTAGGCCACCACTTGACGTGTTTGGGAAAAGGAAACCGGAATGAATAATACGTATATTCTGCGGTCGAGTTTTGAATATCTGCTCGCTGGTCTGAGAAAATTTACATGGCCCCTTAGCTCAGGAAATGAAATCGCATGTAGAGCAATTAAGCCATATTTTTTTTTGCTTAGGGTATTATGTAAATCGCTTAATGACCTTAAGTAATATGTGCACTGATTAATTAATCAAGAAATGAGACTGGAAATCTTTATAATGGAATTTTGATTTGCGGAAAGTATTAAAATAAACTTGCAGATTGTTTGTCAGCAACCAAAAATAATTAACGAATGGAATAATTTTGGTGAATTAGTGTTAATTAAAAAAATAACGTTTTTGTTAAATTAAATAAAAAATAAATGTTAACGTTAATAAAATAATAATTTCTAGGAAATTATGAGAGTCTCATATACTTTTTATAATAAAGGTACATAGTATTCTATAGAATATTTGATAGTAGGTATTACTATTTACTCAAAATAAACTGATAAGAATGTAAAACTCCATCCAAACCGTATGAAAATACGTACTTATTTTTTTCCTGGTTTAGCCAGCTTCTATTGAATATGAAAATCATTAATAACAGACCATAAAAGTGTTATAATCACGTCAGAGGTGTCAAAAGCGAATCCCCTTCCCCTTCGTTGCTTTTGGGCCAACCCACCGCCTAGACATCTAACAAATTGCCAGCCTCTGTAAGCACGTGGATAATTGATGAGCGGGGTGCCACAGTCAAGCCTCTGCCGACGGACTGAGTACCTGTGGCAGTGCCACCATCTCGGTCACACCTCCTCCTTCTCCCCTCCGGTTGGGATTTTAGCATAATTTCAAGTGCCCTCGAAGTGATCTCAAAGTGCTTTGTGTCTATCCCATAATTATGCCATTTGTACAACAGTTTTGAGCCTCTGCGAGCAGACGGCAACATCAAACTAATTTGAATATAATTTCATAGAAAATTAACCACTTCGTTCTCCTCACTCACTCGGTTATTTATTGCTTAATCCTTGTGGTTTTGTGGAGATTGTGGAGAACTCGTGCCCCGGTTTGTGTCTTTTATGCAAATTCTTTTTTAATAACCCAGCCAGCCAGTCGGCAGTCGGTGGGGAATGCTCCGCCAGCACATCTTTTGTTCGCTGCTCCACCTTGATTGCAGTCTGTCAGTTCGGCTATTGTATTTCCCCGGATCCCTCGGAGGCCTCTGACGCCTTCTTTTCGGTTTCATTCAGCGCTTTGATGGCTTTTGATTATTATTGAAAGTGATAAATGAAGATGAGTTCGTGTCCGCGGCGAGTGCAGTAGCAATTTGAACTCATCAAGCTGCAGCCAGGTGACTGATAGCTCTGATTGCTACCTGAAAAGCTCACAAAAGAACTGAAAGGTGAACATCACGTAAGCCTAGGAGTATTCAAAATAAGTGTTTGGGGAGAGAAAAAGTACACTTTTTTTTTAATAAGAGGTAAAGTTTTAAATGGACTTCAACTTTAACTTTATTATATTTTTATCATAATATTAAAAAGACAAGTCAAAAAATGATCATTGAAACTAAGTCAAATACAACAAATACTTAACTTTATTATTGTGTTTGCACATTTTCTTAAACCATTTAATCTATTCATAATAATTTGTATTATTATTTCATGATATTATTATATAGTAGCAGATTCATTTGTTAGCTGATTTCCGCCTAGAAACAAATATAATTAAATATATTTTAAATAAAATTTTAAATGTAAAATAAAATAATGTTTATTTATTTAATTGTATACCCAATTGTATACTACCAAGAACCATTATCAGAATTTAAATAAATTCACGTTAATTGCTAGGACTTAAGCAAGTTAGCTTAGGTAAGCTTCAGTACCTACCTAGTGCTAATTTTTATTAGAGCTCATTTAGATTGATAAAGTTAGTAGACCCCACATATATGAATAAATTTAGACCTGCATTATCAATATCGATATAACCGATCACCCAGCGAATTGAACTGATGATTTATTAATAGTATTAAAATAGACCCGCCGACTGCCGCCTCCCAGAAATCATCAATCAAATATAATTTATGAGAGATTCCGCATTCAGAGAGCTTTTCACAAGCGAAGTAGACAATTTCGATAAGCTGGTCGGGCATTAAAGTTCAATTCGTTATCCCATTAGGCCATTAGACGGCAAAACTATTACCGGCTAAATGCCCAGTTGGGCATTTGGAGTTGCAAATTGCTGGGAGAAACGTTCTGCCTGGGCCTCTTGGCTCCTTGGCTCCATCATTGCCATATAACCAAATCGCTGGCAAGAAAGGGCGATCATCAGCCATTTGGCCAAGTACACAGCAGCCATTAAAGCCCAGTCGATCCGTTGCGAGAGCTCTCCTCCTAACTACTTAACTTGGCTGAAACCGAAACCAAAACCGCGAGAGAGCTGACAACTGTCAGAATTTAATGGCGGCTTCAATTTTTATAACCAAAGCACGACTACCGTCGGTCGGTTTCGGTTTAGGTTTCGGTCTCGGAGAGCCAAAACAAGTCAAGTGGATGGAGATGGGGCTTTGAGTTTGAGCCAAGTTAAAACAGATTACGCCAGCCAATCTGACGAGAGGGCTGAGGCCGCAAATAAGAAATGCAAACGAGTTGGGGCCCCAGTTGTTGCCTCGAATGCAGATTTCAGAGGCACGATATCGGTTCGGTTCAGAGGGAGTTCCGTTCGCCGTTCGGTGAGGTTGTATGAGTTGTATGTGTGCAGCATGCAACATGAGTTCCCACAGTCGCCGCGGCGGTTGCTCTTTGGCAACGCCTTCGAAAACTGATGACGTTGTAAGGCAGCCGCAGCCTCCTCCTCCAGCTCCTCCTTGCCCCTCCAACTCCTACTCCTTTGGCTGATGACTCGGAGACCTCGACATGCATATGAGCTTGATGGGCGGAAGATGGGTACGTGAGTCACGAAATAATTCGGTTAAAAAAAATATTTAAATACAACTTAACGATTGAATTTGTTAAATTAATTTGCAAATAAAAAAATTTCATCTCTAAACCTACTCATATTGAATGACTTGCTTTAGATTTGACAGTTAAATAGTTTTCCAGTGTGACCATTAAAATTTTAAGGTGCAGTGTGGTCATGCACTCTTTTAAGGCAACAAATGAATACGTAGATACCTACTGCATAAATTTTAAGGGATAGATCAAAGAATACTTAACATATTTTGTTATATAGTCATAATTTTTATGAGCTCTTTGCCTGCTAAAAGAAAAAAAAAAGGAAATAAACAATACGACAAACATAGATTGATCAAAATTTTAAAAAACAATAGTGTAATAACTTGTAGGGTAAAACTTATAAAAATGTTTTGTTAAATTTCCCTCTGTTGAAAAATGTCTGTAATTTTAAGAGATCGAGTAGTAGGTAATGAAGCCCAAAAAGAGATGTAAATCTATGTGCAATATGCATTGTAATGTGACTTGTAAAACATATCAAGAATCACTACCAATTTAAACCATTAAGCATCCATTCGAACTTCCATTACACCCATCACCATTTCCCTAATTCCATTTAATGTACTTTTGCACCTGCCTAAACCTGGACCAATTTCAATATGCTTCAGTCACGCTCACATCGCAATGCCTCAGCTTTTGCGTTTTGGACCACAACCATAACCATCACCATCATCATCCACGCTCGTCTTCGTCGTCGTCGTCGTCGCTTATCTGGCAAAATTTGATCAACGTTTTCGCAATTCGGGAGCTCCGCCCCGAAGGTATTTCCATAAATATTCCTTGGCCCCAGCTTCAGTATTTTGCCTGGCTTTTGCTTCATTTTGGACTGTGCAGGTTTTGCTTTTTACTTTTTACTTTTATTAGTTGGCCAGTTGTCTGTGCTGTTTTGGGGCTGTTGTTGCTGTTGTTTTTGCTGCTGCTACAAATAAATTAAAATTATGCATGCTTAGGCATAGGGCCCTGGGAATTTGTTTTTTGTGGGAAAGCCTCTTTTGTCTTTGGCTTAACATCGATTTTTTTTTGGTTTTGGGCTGCGTCTTTTTGGGCTGAACTTAAACAAATATGTTTCGATGGGTGCAGATAATAATTTTTTGCACTGAAATTTATGTGTGTGGGAGCCGATCGTTTTTGGTCAAGAGTTTGTTATGTAAATGGGTGGGTAATAAAATGTACAATTATGGAAATGGTGGGTTTTAAGCAGGTTAACAACTTTTTCAATTGTTAAGTAATATTTTGTGTGAACTTATGATGACTTACAAAATTTTAACAATATGTTAAGTAATTGTTTTAAAATTATTAAGATGAAACATTTTTTTTTTGAGAAAAACATTTTAAATTATTAAATCAAATGGTAATAACCATTTGTAAATTTGTAATTTGCTGTTTTTCAGATGTAACTAATGGCTTAATTCCATTTTATGGGGAAAGCTCTTTGCATGGCTTTTAAAGTTTTAAATAAAATTGCATAAGGAATTGCATTTAATTCTATCCGAAACGAAAGCCATTCAGGCACGTTCGGGCAGTTAACTCAGTTTGATTGCTGGCCAATGGGCAGCAGCAGCTGGAGGAACTTCAGAGCATCGAGCTTCGAGCCTCAATATGTTTACCATAAAAAATGGTAAATTTGTGCTACGTTCTGTTTGAATTGAGAAGTGCAGTCTGCAGAGCCTGCAAAGCCTCCAAAGCCTGCATCCTGGCGCCTTCTTCAGAACGCAGCCGCTGAATTTCCAGCGAATTGTGCGCGTCGTAACTCATACGCCTCGTGGGCCTCGCAGCCAGCGATTTAATTTGCACCGCCACAGACTTCGCCTCCAATTAGCCATAATAAAGTTGAGACGTGATATTTTATTTCGTTTTCGTGGCTGTGAGGAAATTTGCCTACGTTTTGGCAGGCACTTTGGAGGGACTGTTTCTGTTTCTCATAAAAATCGACGTCGACGACTCTTTCCGCAGAAAACCCAAAAAAAAAAAATAAATAAAAACAAAAAGGCAGCTGGTCAAATTATATGCATAAATAATAATTTCAAAGAGCCAGGCCAAAGAGCAGCAGTCGCAGAGACAAAGGAATAAGAACTATAAATTTGTTTCATTTTCGAGAGTGTGTGGAACGTGAGTTTTTGGCCAGAAAGGATATGTTTTTGAGGGTGGGGGAATGCTCACTCAATGTTCGAACTTCGAAACCCTATCATTAGCATTTCCGCTTTTTATTATTGCTCAGAACATAAGCCATTGGGGCCATCTGAGAGTACCACCAGATGATCATACTTAATCATAATTTAAAGTCTTCGGGTCTCCGAGGATCTGCGGATTCGCGGATTCAAATTGCTCGAGAATCTCGCCTGGCTCTTGTCATATGAAAATTGCAGACCCATTAAAGGGAGTCGCGGATCCCGTGGGTCAGCTCAGCGGATATGTTGTTCCTTGTTCCTTGAAAATGTGTTCAAATTATCCCTGTGTGTGAAAGGGTGAGAGAGTTTTGGGTCAAATTATTATCGGTGCCCACAGTGGTTGGGGGATGATAATTGAGGCTATTTACATTTTCCTTACAGAATATGGTGAAGATTATAAAAGAAGATCGAAATTATATAGTGGGATAAATATTAAAAATTTTGTAGGTACCATCTATATAATCTTCAATTTTTTTTTCCTGTAATATTTGAAATATTTTATGAAATTAATAAACACATAAAATGTTTGTAAGTTTTATTTTAAAATTATTGTACAGCTAAGAATAACATTTATAAAGTTTACAGAATTGTGCTTAGGTAAATCAAGATAAGAAATAAGATTTAAATATATTAGAAAAATCCACTCCCAAATCTCTTGTATTCCTTTGAACCGTTGAACCACTGTCCCTATCTGAGTAAAAATTAATTGACTTTAGCCAAAAGATCCCGACAACATTTCGTAGGCAAATTAGCTTTGTGGCCTGAACAGAGTTTCCTGGGAACACAATTAACCAAGTTCCTTTTGGGCCGGGAGGCGTTAGACGGCAACCTCTTTTACAGTTAGCTGGCAAATTGAGTTTCGAACAAGGCCAAAAGCAGGAGAACCCGAAAAATCAAAGGACCTACCTGAGTTCCCGAGCGAAACACAAAACAATTTGCCAGCTATCGAAAGATTAATGGTCGCCACAAGGAGCTGGGGCTTCGGTAGCGATTGCTTAGACAGTTCCCGGTATTAATTTTGAATTCATAATTCAGGAAATTTCATTCAGGGAGCCAAACACTCCCCTGGCGGCAAACTCTTTTCAAATCGCTCTCACTCTTTTGTGGCAGACTGACCTTCAGAGTGTTTAGTGCAGGCGCCGACGAGGAGTCTTCAGTCTTTAGTCCTCGTTCTACACAATTCTACACACTCTCTTCCCATGACGCCGACTTTTATGAGGCTCAGTTTAACGCCAGTCTCCGGCTCTTTCCCTGGTGCAAAAGTTGTGCTCAACTGACGCTCTTGTGGCTATAAAATTGTGCCAACATTTTTATTACTTTTCAACACATTTTCAACGTTGACGTTCAAGTCAGTCAAGTCTTCTTTTTCCTTTGTTTAAGTGTTTTGACCACTTTTTGTATGCAAAGGCAGAGCGCCAGCTGTTTCTCAAACTGCCAAACAAATTTATCAATGAGGGATCACAAGTCCAACTGCGAATAGTTAAGTTAACAATATTTTTGAAAAAACTAAAATATGACTTGCCAAACTAATTTCCTTGAATCATTATTTCCAAAAACCTTATCATGAAAAAAGGTAGACTAAATTATCGCCAAGCACTTAAACATTTCTCAGAAAACTGTACAATTAATCAACTTTTTCAAAATCTACGACCAAGAAATCAATGATCGAAGGGTACAATATTTTACTACTACCAAAAATAATATTTGGTTAGAGACATTTTTAGTCCACTAGCAACATTAGTCTCACTATATTTTTAATTATTATGCATATTATTATGCCCAAATGATTTATGACACCTAAATGCGGGTAGTAACAACCGCAGCAGCAACTTGTAAAAAAAAAGTTAAAGCACACAGCAAAAAAATTTGGAGCTTAGATTCATCAAATTTTGTTGACCCCTTAAAAAATTCTTGTAACCTAAAATAATCAAATAAATTAAATTAATTATATAAATAGTTTATAAAGGTTAATATGTATGTTCGTAAGTATCCATTTTTAAAATACGGAATATTTTCAAATAGTAAAACTATAATTATTAAACTATTTATCAAGAAGATAGGTCTGTAAAAAACACAATTATAGACTTAAAATATGTTCCCACCTTGAATGTCAACGTTAGGTTATTTAATGCCTTATATGTACTGAAAACATATATTATGTATACAAATTTAAACTTAAAGGATTTAAAATAATTGTGTTTAATCGATAATATTTAATATGTCTGCCAATAAATTTGCAGACTCTCATTTGATACCATATTTTTATTTGTGTGCCTGGCTTGGTAAAAACGCCAGAGAATTGAATGGGATGAATGGGAAAATGAGGCGCAGCTAAAAGAGCGTACAAAGTACGAGGAGACCGCAGGTTGGACCTGTGCCCGACTGCATCCCGATCTGCAAGTTTTATATATATAGTGTGTACCCCTTTAGCCCCTCCTGAACCTGAACCTGGGCCGATCATCCATTGCCAAAGTCATGGGAACTTTTTTTCATTTAATTTGCATGGATCGTGCGGACGTCGTACGTAAGACTGACGACTTGGAATTGCCGCAGTGCCTCCACATCCCTCCCCAGCCCACTTCTGTAACCCCCTTCTCTAACCCCCTTCCGTGTCCCCTCCCTCTATATATGCGGCTACTTTGTGAGTTGTTGCTGCTGCTGTGGCTGCGAAAGAAGGACGCGAGTCATCATCATAATCAACTGCCATGGCGGCTGCTGCTGCCGCAGCTCTGAAAGCCTATCATTATGATTATGACGAATATTACTTTTGTATATAACTTTTACGCTGAGCCAAAAGAGATCTCCTCTCTCTCTGCATATATACACTTAAAGTCGAAAATAATGGCGCTCCAGAAATCTAAAAAAATATGTAAGTGTGGTCCTTAATATTTCAGTCTTAACTATTTAGTATTAATTAATCGTCAACTATTTACGGGAATAAAGGAATTTGAAAAATGTGTAAATTTTTTACTTAACGTTTTGGTAAATATTTTTGTAATTTTTACTGTTAAAGTGTATTTTACTGATAGTCTATCTGGAATTAAAATATCTTAATACTAAAGAGGTGGCTTAAATAATGTTTCTTTCAACAACAAATTTAACATAATAATACACCTGTAAATAATGACGATATTTTATATAGATTTTTGGAATTTTGTATAACTAAAAAACATTTCTGAACACACAAGATTGTCTGTTATTTTTTATAAAAAGATTAGTTTTGTTCACTTTAAAGTCGTCTCTTTAACCATTACGTTAAGAAATATCTAAATTTTGTGTAGATTTTACAATTCTTGTTAATCAAAATAACATTTTTATACTGATTATTAAAATTTAAAAAAAACAAAAAAAATTCTCAGTGCTACTTTTGTGACCCCCAGTGTATGTACATGCACACGGGCAACATGTTGCTGCTGATTCTTTTTGCATGTTGCTGTGATTGGTTTTAATTCAAGCCGAATGAGCCGGGCAGGTTCAGGCTCCTCTTTTGGTTCTTTTGGCTCTTTGGGATCTTTTGGCTCTTTGGGCTTTGGGAGATCGTCCAACAGAAGCGACCTCTTGGCCACAATGGAGGGCGTGCTGCAGCAGCCGTGGCAGCAACATCGGCCGATGCATATCTGAAATTAGTTTTGGTAAACCCTTGCGTTTCCCCCCTTTCGATATATTTTCTATACTGCCCTCCTCCCTCACCTCTCCCCTCCCTCGACTAATTAGCTCCTTTTCGGCCCTTGTGCGATCTCCGTACTGCCATCATCATAAACATCTGCAATGACAAAAAACGACTTTATAAAGTAGTAGGTAATTGTTATTTAACACTCTGGCAGCAGCCGCCGCTAGATGTCGCTGCAACTGTCGGCAATTGTCTGTCTCGTGACCGCTTCATTGTGGCTTTTGCTGTGCCACTGAAAGAAAATCTACATTAATATGAAACTAATTAAGCATAAGTTTTTGATAAGTTACTTACCCCAAAAAGTGTCAAAATTATACCCTTTGAAAGTATCAATTTGATACCAACTTATATCAACAAGAAACTTTTTAGTCGCTTTTCTAAATTTAAGTAAAATTTTAAACACTATTTTGTATTAACCTTACTTCGTTTATAAAATACTAATAGAGAATTTCTTATTTGTCCTAGCTGTATTTTAGTTTTAAATCCTCAATTGAAATTTTTGTATGTGTAAATGGTGGCTGGTGAATCAGTGTGGTCTGGTGGTCGGTGGCAAAACTTGTCCAATTCACCGACGCTTGCTTTTGTTGTGGCTATAAAAAGTTATTAACTGTTTCGCTTTTTTTTTTGCACCTCAATTGCAGCCGTAGACAAGCGGCAGACAGACTCCGTAAAGAAGTCAAACAAGTTAAAAATAGTCTTGAATAGAAGCATTTGTAGTTTTGGCTGCCCAAATAAAAGAAACTTTCTTGAGGTGTTTGCTCCCGGGAAAACGGTTGATTTATGAGTAAATAATAGCGATAAAATTATGTTCATTATTTGTATTGTGTTGGGTCTTTAAAGATTTATTTATATTTAGCTGATTGTTCTGGGTCAAACAGTTTTGTGATCTTTTTTTTAGATAACTAACTTGCGGTGTTAGTATTTTAAAAAACATAAGATTGAGGAGCAAACCATTTTTATAAGTCGTTTATCTTCAGATTTTTCTTATTGGTATATTTTATTAATATATATATATAATATATTTTAAATTAATGCAAAGAATATAAATAAGTGAAAAATAATTTTGGTTTTCGCCGTGTAAAGCAGTAAGAAGGACGTTTTTCATCCCTAAATAAATCAAATCAGAAACATCAAAACAATCAGAACCATTCCCGTTCCAATTGGAGGGAATACCACCTTAGACTTAATTCCTCTACCCAACGCTAGATGGCTTTCTGCAATGTACAACAAAATGAAAAGAAATTTTTTGAGATCTATCAGACTTTTTAGTTTATTCCCCCGTTTTATCTGCCCCACAAATCCACAGTTATAACAATATTTTCATTGGAAAAACTCCAACCCAAAGACCAACTTCTGGATAACTGCACTTGACTTGGGTCCTCACCTCTTCGTATCCACCTCCATGTTATGTTCAAAAAGCAAAACTAATTACAATTGACAGGCAATTGTGTCAGTCAGTTCCCCGGCATCAGCAACTACAACTCACTCAGCTGCTCAGCAAGTCAAGTCAAGTCACCAAGAGCAATTAGTTAAGCCAAAAGAACCCAGAACCGAAGCTGAAAAGAAGGAGCAACTAGCGAATTGTGAACTATAATTAAACATTTGCTAATTACCCCCCCGAAGTAGAAGAACGAGGGAGGGTGCAACCTTTAAGATGCTATAAAAAACATATGTTTAAACGCAATCTCCAGGCCAATATAGAATGACAAAAAAAACTAAAACGAATGTAAATGCACTGGAAATAAATTTAAATATTTAATGGAAAAAATTTAAATTTTTACAAAGACATTTTACTGTTTAAATCCTTAAATTTAGCTTAAGCCTTCTAAAGAACATTTTTTTTTTTGGATGGAAAGGAGTATTAAAAAAAAATAAAACATTAAAACTAAGGTTAGTTGAAGTTAGTATGAAAATGTTAGGTAAAAGGACTTGCTTTAAAGTTGTGCTCGAAGCCCTATTAAAAGCCCCTTATAAAAAATTTGACTACGAGACTAAGTATAAATTTAACAATAAAATAATTGAGGCCTTTAAAAATACATGCATTTGTACGATTTAATAAAGTTATTTTACTATGGAAAATTATATATTAAATTTATAAATTTTAAAATGTAACCGAAATATATTTTTAGCAGTGCATGTTGGCCTTGCCCCAAGTGGTGTCTAGTTTCTAGTGGCACCCCCCGGGGTCAGCTAATTGAACGCTTTTGGCCCCGATTGCCGTTGAGAACTTCATTTCGCGCTCACAGCTGGAGAGAAAGAGAGATATGGCCTGGAATCGATAGATTTCAGCTGATTTATAGGGAAATTTGCATATGCCACAGTGCTGAAAGGCAATTGCTCTGCCCCTCTGCTCCTTTACCCCCTCCCCTCGCCCATCGAATGGGAAACTCCAGTGCGAGGTTCGTTGCCTCAGTCTTTCGATTCGCAGACGTTCTGGCCTGTTTGAGCTCTTAAGTGGTTTGTCTTTCTCAGTGCCTCCTCCTCCCCGGACTTTATCTCTAGTATTCCTCTATGAATATGCGTTAATTGAACTTTTGCCGAGACAAACTGTTATGCGCCTGCAGACAAATGCTGTGCTGCCGCAAGTCTCAATTACAAAGCTCAGTTCAGTTTGGTTCAGTTCAGTTATGGAGTTATGAAAACGGCAGCAGAAACAGCAACAAATATTTGCGTATCTTTTGTTGTTTTTTCGGTCTGTTGTGCAACTAATTAGTGCGCAATGCATTGCACCTGTTGCTATCTGAAATACACTGTCTTTGTGACCGGGTATCTAATGTTATGTCAAAAAGTTTGACGCAATATTGGGTTTCTTAAAAAAAAATTCTCCAGTAAATTACCCTTTAAGTGACATCAATAACTTTTTAAATAATGGTAAAATTCTTAATTGTTGGTCTTTCAATATAATATTAAATATTTTAGTCTTCGAAAGAAAAAATGTTGTCTTTGTAAATAAATAAACCATTACAAAACTTTTTTATTATCCCGTATTGATTTCAAACTTTTTTGAAAGTGTAGTTTTCAAAAAAACAAGTATAGTTTTTCCTCTGCAAAATTTGTTAGTTTTCAGGATGTTTCAAAGTAAATTCTATGACGGTTTAATTAATAATATAAAGCTTACTAACTATTAGATTTGCCTTAACCAAATGTTTTATTTTACATCAACTTTTTATAATTTGAAACATTCAAAAAAACATGGTTTTATTTCATAGAAGACTTTGTTATATAACATAATTAAAAAAACAGATTTGTTTAATGGATCTTAAAAGATTTCAAATTACCTTGACAAAATACAAACTATTTTAAATAGCTGCAGTTTTAAGACAGTAAAATAAAGTTAAAAGTCACTGTCTTGACAATTTTACAACCCATTTAGGGTATTTAATCTGGTGATGATCCCTGCTCACCTTTGGAGCTCTTTTCGTGTTCTCGGCGATATTTTGCACCCGGGGAATGTATTTTGCATGCGATCGCCGCTTAGATGCCGTCGCTGATAATTATTTGTTGGTGTTCTGTTCTGGCTGCAAGCAATTTGCAGGGAAATATAATTTGTTGCTGTTGCTGCAGCTATTTTTTTTTTTGTACTCTAGCTACAATTAATTATATGTTAATCGCAATGCATGCTAATTACCCATCTCCCCTCTCCCCTCCCCTCTCCCTAGTAAGAGGTAACCCTGACTGCAAATATGCGTGCGTTCTACAACGAAAATGCAATTGTTGCTGGAAGCGCTGTTCATTCAATTGAAAAATTACAACTCTGGCTTATTTGCGTACATTTCGTGTTTTGATTGTTGCTACCATTTAAAAATATTTTTTTTTTCACTGGCTTCTCGCGTAAGCTTACATAATATGGGATAACTGTAGTGTAAAAGCCTTTTAATTCCTAGTATTTAGTAATAATGACAGTAAGCTTCTAGGGGGGCAATTAAAATGGCGTTGAAGAATCACATTTATCCGCATATTATCTAATCAAAAATCTGTAAATGTGTAAAAATTAAGCTTTTGGCCTGGTCGATTAAATCATGTGACACCCTTGAAATATATATATATATATATATATATATATATATTTATAGGAATTAACAAAAATGGGTGTTTAAATTAATTTTAAAAGTTCGAAAAAATTAAATTAAATTTTGAAAAATATTAAGGTTACAAATTTTAACTTTTACAATCTGTTATAGCTGTATTATATTGTCATTACAAGAAAGTAACTAGAATGGATACTTAAACTTATGCACTTTATTAAGAAATAAAGATTATTTGTTATACTCTTTAAGTATATAATAAATATTAGTTTAAAAATAAAATCATTTCGAAAAAATTAACCTTTGGAAGGCATTTAAAATTTTGTGGCACAGTTAATTGTATTCAGTTTTAAAACATACCCTATCGTCAACATTAAAAATTTTGAATTTTTTGTCATAAAACATATATATTTCGATGTTAGAAATTAAAACCAAGTAGATGATGAAATCGACAGCCATGAAGATCGTGCTGCTTAGCCTTCAGCTGTGTGACATTTCTATTTTTTCAAACAATTTCAATGTCAATTTGTTTTAAACCCGAGTTTAGAGACAGCCTGGGACTTGGTTGGGAACTCGAGTCCAAGATGAATGTCAACTAAGAGCAGCAAAAATGTTTTTGTTGTGGCTCGTTTAACGCTGTCAGAGGATCAGAAGACCAAGTGGTGGACGGTGGAGGGGAGTCTTAAAACGGACTTGTTGAGCGGCTTTTGTTTCAAGCTGAGCAAATTTTTTTTAGCTGCTTACCCCCTTTTCCCCCCTTTTGGCTCTCATCCGCTGCCGCTTTTGATTTTCTTAACTTTTGTGGCCGATTTTCGCATTATTATGAATGGATTGGATGGATGGATTGGCTGGATGGACGGATGGATTGGCTGGCTGGAAGCTGGGAGCTGGGAGGATGAGAAGACAGCCGAAGAAATCATCATAACAAGACAAGAACAGAGCCAAGATTTCTGATCCTTGACTTTGATCTTTGGCTGCCACATTTCAGCAGCGGCAAAGTTGAAAGCATTTTTCAATGATTTTTCGCTTTGTTTTTTGCTGACTCTTTGTTTTATATTTTAGTCGGTTTGACTGTGTGGCACGCATCCCCAGTAAAACTGTAAAGCTAATTAGGGGGGTTCTCTGCTGCCGCAGCCAGTTAAAAAATTTATGAAGTGCAACGAGTTTCTTTTTTTTTTCTTTTTGCATAAAGATATGGAAATTTTAGTGGCTGAGGAAGAGGGGAGAAAATATTGCGTGTTTTGCGGAGAAAAAAGTGCGAAAAACTCAGGTAACTAACAAAGCGAAATGGAAATATTTAAAATTTATTTAGATGGCATAGGAGTGAGAGAGAGGGGAACATAATGAAATTCAAATAGTTTGCCGCGTTTATTTCGATTTTGAAAAGTGTGCAAATAATAGTAATGAGTTTTGTTTTTGCGAATTGAAAATTACAGCAACTCATATACGCACACTCACACACGAGCCAAGTAAATTGCAATAATTGTGCTAATTGTTATTGCAATTATTGCTGGCAATTACCATGACTAATGTGGGGCAAAATGTTTGTGAATATTACGAGTACAACGACAGCCAGCTGAGTTTAAGGCAGTTGAATGATCCAAGAGCCAATATAAATGTATTTAAGAAAATGTTTAAGTTAAACATTAATACAAGAAGCTTAAAAAAACAATTTTGTTTAATTTATTAAAACGGAATTTAAAAAAATTACATAAATTGCTCTCTCTCTCTCATGGGAATATAAAATAAATCACTAAAAAAAAATACATTTTAAAATAAAATTAAATTAAACAATTAAAAAAAAATATTTAAGGCCTTAAAAATGCCCATACAGCAGAATATTTAACTTGATTTATAACGACTTCCATTGACGATCAATTTGCAGTTTTCCGAAATCAATATATTAGTGATTTCTTTGGCAGTCAGGACACCTGCACTCCCTTTCATCCTCGACAATTGGTCCTTATTTGATTTATGTACTTGTGCACTTCCGTGTTCCCCATTTCCCGGTTGCAGCATTGACCGACTGCCCCAGACAATCGAATAAAACCATTGGCTCAATATCCGGGTGAAAAGGAAGAAATAACTGGGAACCAAAAACATCAAAAAGATGGGAATCATCTTGAGGGAAGGGTGGAGGCAATTCTCTGCCTGGGTTTTTATTCAGTCCGAAACACAATTAAATTTCGTTTAATTTATGGAAGGCACTGAGGAAAATCCTTTGCAAAAAATAACAGAAAATGAGAAGAAAACTCCCCCAAAGACGGGCGACTTGTTTACATTCCCACGTCCCAGGACGCACCTTGCTGCATATTCAAAAAAAGAGGGGAAATAATAAATAATAATGAGTGCCCATCAATGGGATAATGCGAAATGAGTTTCGGATCCTTTCGGTCTCCTTGCTCCTTAGAGCAATCTCCGTTCAAGTGGAAGGCAATCCAGTGAAAGTTGTCCTTGTTGCATCCCGACTACCTGGTTTGCAAATTTGTAATTTTGCAATGCCCTTGCAGGTGAGGTTGCCTCATCCTCCATAGCTCCCACACACAACATTTTCCCAGACTTCTTAGGGTTGTTTTCCATCCAGCTCAATCTTATGCAAAATCACCTTAAGGGAAATTTGCATGGGAAAGTGTTTGTGCGGGTTCCTAAATGGAACATCATTCAAGGCTATTGTCCAAGGGATTTATCCTTGAGCAGGAAAGTGCAATTTCATGCAGACAGGTTGATCTCAGTCTTTTCAATCGAATGAACACTCATCAGTTTAGGGATACATTATTTATGCATGCATAACAATGCAATCAGTAGTGTTAGTTTTATAATTCAATCTTAAAAGTGTTTAACATAAAATTAAAAATGTTACTAAAAATAATAAACAAAAATTTAAAACACTGATTTTCATTTCTCCAGAAAAATACAAGCACTACCTAACTATGTTGATGTTAAAGTAGTATTATTTGTTATCATAATTTCAAAAAGTGTCAAGAGTACAAATTTATTTTGGTACCAAAATAGTATTTGTATTTAAAAAAAATATATTAAATGTTATTTATTCACATCTTTTAACATCCATACATTATTTGATTTTTATAGTCAACGTTGTAAATTAAAATTCCCATTTAAAAGGCAATCTCAGCCACTCCCCCTTGAGGCCACCCCATAATTATTCACTTAACACATATCTCAGCCAAGCATCTAAATTAATAATTTTTTGCTCTGAAAAACGAAGAATTGCATTTAAAGTAAATAATATTTTTCTGCTCATGTTGCAGGGCTCATTAATTTTGCTTGTTAACATTTTTAGCTAACAAATTTTCGTCGGCGTTTGCCACATTGCCAGACGAAAACCATTTTCCAAGTCGAAAAACAGCTGTTAAGGCAAAGGCATTTGCATGGCTTTCACTTTTGTGTGTTTGTGTGTGTGTGCCAATGGAAATGGAAAATGTGGAAATTTGTCGCAAATTACTTTCACTCATGTATCGCGTTACAAGGAAGTCAGCGACGACAGCTCGAATTTGAATGGAAAACCCCCGAAATCGACATTGAAATCGAAATTCTTTCGCAGGACACCCCCAACGAAAGGGGGAAAATGTGGAAATGTTTGCATGTCAAATTCAGTTTCCAAACAAATAGAGGGAGAGCAGCAGCTGCGACCCGCAGTGGCCACAAGCCTTTGACACAAAAGTGAAAGGATGTTGTCGTCGGGGCAGGATATTCGATCAATTCGACGATATGCGTGTGCCGGGCCGCCTTTAATGATGATAAATGCGATGCTATGCGATGCGCTGCCATTGGAAGCTGCAAGTTCCGCCACATTTGAAAACATTCTCTGTTTTCAAAAAAAGAATCAGCGACTCACTCGACACAAATTTTAAAGCAGGGTCCTTTAACCCTAACAGGGATCCGGGGATTGGGTTACACAACAGGGACAATAACAAACAAGGCGCGCATGCGCAGCACGCTCGAAATCAGGACTCGAGCGAAAGGCGCATCCTTTTCCCAGCACGCGCTGCTTTCGATTTTTTTGTGTCCATTATGATCACAATGATATCTCTTCCGATACATAGCCTCCAGCCCCCATCCAAACAATTTTTTATTGGCCCTCGGGAGTATCTAAACTTTGTTTTTTTTTTCGCTTATCATTCATGTTCATGCAAAATAGGGTTGAAAATCCAAGTACATATAGTTTTTAATTTTTTTTTCATTTTTGAGCCATGCCCACATTTGATGATCGCATTTTCCACCCCTTTATTGCGCATTGAGCAGCTGCCATTAAAAAATTCCCTTTTACTTTGCGCGCTCAAAATTTGGTACAAAATCTGCAAAAATCGGCAAGTAATTGCCTGAAAAAAAATCTCAGGGTGACAAAAAAAATGGAAAATCGAATCCGCTTAAGTGACATTTAACCTCTTGAAAATATTTCTACCCACTTTTTGCACATTTTCGTAACGTATTTTTTGATGGCAAAATAAAAAGGATTTGATTGCCACCAGCATTAAATCGAGTGTTTTCTTGGGAAAAGTTGATTTAAAATTGTTAAAGAACTGGGAAACTAAAGAAAAAACCATTAAAAAATTTGGCAAAAATGGCGGGTTCTTTGGTATCGTGTGAACTTTTGGAAAAAAACATTAAAAATTTTGCTTTTCTTTATGAACTCAAGCGGAAAAACAATATTTTGGTTTTTTATATTTTTATAATTAATAAACGCATGAGGAAAAATGTGAATCTTTTTAATAATTTTTAAATCTTCAGAAATATTGTTTCAAGTTTGTACACTCTTTTAAAAATAATTTATGTTTCAACTAAACACAAATGAATAATTTATTAAACAATTTCCAAACATATCAACCTTAGCCTATAATTTCCACAGACAGTAATTGAAAAATCCTCCATAATTACAGACTTGCAACACATTTTCACTTCATTTGCAGCGGTGCTACAGCCAATTTAAATGCAATAGAAATAAAAATTAAATTAAATATATGTATTTAATATGAATTTACGCAATTTAAGACCATTTTATTTGTGTTTGCTTTTATAATTTGCGACTTGGGCCAAAACCAAATAACCGCAATTACAAAACGCAGTAAAGGGGGGGAGGAGGGAAAGAGAGGCAAGAAACTGAGGCGTCTCGAGCGGTTGCACATGCAAAGTATGAAAGGGAAAGAGACGGGGATAGAGAGGGAGCGGGACGGGACAGGTGCCTGGTACGAAATTTATGCAAACAAGCAGCGAAGTGTAGAAAGGCGTGTAAAAAGCGGGGGCGTCAAAAACGAGGACGAGTGCAAACGCACTGCAAATTATGAGCGCTAATTGTGCTCAGTGTATGCAAAAGGAAACGTTGCGTGTTAAGAGCACATTAAACAGAGCGAGAGGGAGGGGGAGAGTGAGGGGGAAATGGGCGCATGCGCAACCGTTATTTAAATGAGAGCTAAGCTCTGAAGATTTGCTGCCAGTGTATTTTATGCATGGCTTAAATACATGCATTGGGCGGGCTCAACAGCAGCAAAGATAATTGGGAATGACAAAACACAGATCATAAAAAAACGCTTAAAATAAACTTAACATTTGTAAATACTTTTTAATTTATACTTCATATTTACAATTTTTTTTTTAAACATTTATAACATATACAAAATAAATTTATTTTGTTTTCCAAGCTTCATAGTTTACAAAATAAACAAGTCCCCTACTCCCAAAAAGAACGTATGAATTTAATTTGTTTGTGAATCTTTTATTGTTATTGCAAGTTACGTAATTAATTGTGTTTTTTTTTAGAACAAGAGGTGTAGTACATTGTTAAAGCGTGTAACCATTTACATTAAATACTTAGTGTATTGATTCAACGAACATTTAAATCGATAAATGCAAATGGAAATTTGCGTAAATTTCTTAATTTATTTAATTGTGTTTTTTTGACTCGATTCTCCACGTCGACTTGGAATAACAATAAAATGTTAAAAAAACGCAAATTGAAATGTGTTCTGGTGCAGTGTCATTGACTTAGTGCGTTAGTACCATTCGTTCCAATCAGAGTTAACCGAAGAGGAAGGCTTAAAGAGTTTGCGGCTCGTGTAAGACTTCTTCGGAGTACTAGTCCAATTTTGCCTCCCGTTGCTTCCCGGGGATGGGCGGGGTTTCGAATAGTCCCCCATGTTGTCCTTCAGCGACTTAAATTTTTTCGGTGTGATGCTGCCCCCACCACGCGTAAGTTCAAGTCTCTCCAGAGGACTCTTGATATCGGATGTTGCGGGAATCTGAAGTACCAAGCGGCGTCCGTCCAAAAAGACGCCGTGGAGCTGCCTAATGGCCTCCAGGGCGTCGGAGCGAAGCTCGAATATTACGGTAGCCGTGCCCAATGGGCGACCACGGTGATCATAGTGTACGGCCGCCTTCCGAATTTTCCCAAGGTCCACGAACAGTTCTTTCAGATCCTTGTCATTAACACCATAGTCACAAATTTGAAACCATAAGACGGGTGGGCTTGGGTCCAGTCCTCAAAGGGCCCCGTTTGAACTTGACCTTCTGAATGGCTCCTCGACGTTCTTTGAAGAATCCCCCAGCTCCTTGACCTCCTTTAAATACTTCCCCACTTCCTCTTGGATAAGAGGGATTCCGGAACGATCGATCATCAATACTTCTGCCACTTAAGCGTTTTCGTTCCTCAGAACGACCCCGGCGAGCTCCTTGCTGCTGCTTTTTGATTACGTTGGGGCTCATTGTAAATATGTCTTTTATCCTGCAGATTTGTTCTAATATTTTTAAGAGGATCAAGTAAAAAAGTTGTTTTTAGGCTTACAAACGTGAAGTGAAAACCTTTCTGATTGACTGAGCAACTGGAAGTGTCACTTATTGTGGAAAAAACTTACGAAAGTCTATGCAGTGGCCTACTTAGATCTAAAATAATTTTAGACGATAGGAAAAATATAAAATATCGATACAAACTAAATTTGAATTTTGCCTACCTAGATCTAAAAAAAAATTCCAGCAATAGAAAAAATATAAACCATAGATAAAAATTAAAAACCAAGTCGACTAAGTCCCTATAATTTAAAATTCTAACTGCAACCTTTTTTTTTAATTTACTTTAATCACAAAAAAAGTAAAATTTCAAAAGAGTAAATTTTAAAACTATGATGCGTAATATTTCAAACCTCTGTCCAATATTATAATACCTCAGGATATTTACTATATAAAAAGTCGCAAAAGGAGAGGCAATAAATTCACGTTTCGCATACACAAAAGAGCAAAAGTCGCAACAATAATCACTTTGCCCATTGTGCCGCCGTTTTGTTTCGCTTCTTTTTGGTTTTTTGGTGCGTAGCCAAGTGATCACAATGGTGTAGTGATCATCATTCCCCGATTCTCCAGATTCGGCTTTGTCTAGAACCGGGTTCATCTTCGCCTTCCTTGATTTTCCTGGCCGGTGTTACAGTTACACTTTGTGTGCCGAAATCCACGCAGCGGGTGCAGTTGCATCCATGGGACAAAAGCCAAATTGCACTTGGTTGGGTGAGGTCGATGGTCCATTGTCCTTTGCGCAATGTGCAGTTCCCACGATGTCTGCTCCTGTATTGCGGTATCCTTCGTATCCTTCTTCTGGATGGACCCCAGCAACACCTCCTTTGATTCCGCTAGCACCTGGATTTCGGTGGTGGTGGAGGAGGAAGAGAGATGGATGGACATCGATCTCTCGGGCAGGTCTCTCTCTCCGTCGATAGCTCCTTAATTAAAACCCCGGGCTGACACAAATTTATGACCGTAGGAGGATCCTTTTCTCGGTGCTGCCACTTCCTCGTAATTGTGCAATTGAAATGCGCTGTCATACGGCTAAAAAATCTAATAATTTCAGCGGCTTTGTTGCTTTGTGTTTAATGCTGCAATTCGTTTGTAGTTGCATTTATCCTTATTATATCCCTGGGCGGCTCGTCCTCAGAAGTTTATCTTTGGGTTGTGCAACAGGCGAAGATTTGTGTGCCGGTGCGAGAAATTGTAATCCTAAAATATCGCAGATCCTAAATACCTTGCGATAAAAACTAGATGACAGAAAATTCTTGGAAATGCTAAAATGTTGGATCACAATTTTTTGGCCTACTTGAGATTTATCTTCCCGGTATATCTATGTATTTCTTAAAGATCTTAAATTTGAAGTCTAAAATGTTTTTGCAATATTGGTCAAGATCATTAACTTAAAAGATTTTATTACATGAATGCATGGTCTGTTAGAATTGTACATCCATTTATTTTAGGTCTTAGATCTTACATTTTAAAAAAACAAATTTTTTTAAAATATTATTTAACTAAATTTTACTTCATGAGGTTACCTTCCCTTATTTAAAATTACACACATTCCCGCACACTTAGGCTTTCCCTTTTAATTTCCTCCTCCCCCTTTGAGAACTTTCGCACTTGAAACCCATCCATGTGACGCATTTTTTTAGTGGCATTCCTGAACAGAGAAATTACCCAGCAACAGGAACAGGACTATGAACACATGATGGCGATGTCCTGCCGTTATTTCAAGCATCAGTTACCCGGCGACATTTCAACGCCTTGCCATGAAAATATTTTTCATTTTTCCCCGTTCTTTTTTTTGAGGGCCACATGCCGAGTGCAGGCACTTCAGCCAATGAAATGTGCCCGGCTGGTTGCTTTTTTAAGAGTTCCCCCCTCCTGGGTAATCCCCATGCCTTTCTCCACTCCAGAGGCGAGGAAAATATGACGTTATCAGCATATTTCCAGGAGTGTGCGTATTGGGCCATCAACCCCTAGGGGCAAATATTAAAATGAAGGCAACGCAGCGTTCGTTTTTTATGTAAATCAACCCCTTTTTTATGGCCCACCAGAGAGAAGCTTATTTAAATGGCACTGGGGGTTGTGTTTTAGGAAGGGGTGAGTCATAAAAAAGGGTTGCTGTGATTCCATAACGGAAGGCTTATGTAAATGGCGGAGTCAACCCTTTGAGAGATAGCGATTTGAGCTTGTGATTGGCTCTCCAGCAGCGATTTAAATATGTAGAGACCTACAAAATGGTGTTTATTTAAATCGAGAATTTTCGCTGAGTTGGGGTTGAGTTACGATTTGTATGGAATGATAAAAATAAACTAATTGAAAACTAAACTAATTTTAGAACCAATTTTTTTTTAAAGCAGCCCTTTTATTTATCCTATTAAATCTGTACAAAATTACAAATTAAAAATTGGTTAACTCTTTAATAATTTAAGTTACGTTAACGAACATTACAACAACGACAAAAATTAATTTAAATATTGAAAAAATGTAATTTAGCCTTAATACATATGTATTCTTTCTAAATCAATAATCCAAATAATCAACTTGAAATTTCCACTTTTTCAGTTGGCAACTTTAAATTCGAGCCAAGTCAACAACATGTCGCGGATGCGAATGAAGACGTCCTAACAAGTCCGGAGGAGGACAAAGATGGAACTTTGACTGCTGTTGACACAAATATGCGCGATGTCAGCGCAAATCACAGCAGCTCCTTCGTCTCGTCCTCCCCCTCCTCGTCCTGCCCCGCATCACCCCTCTCCGAACTGGACGCAAGGACGACACGGGACAAGAAGCTAACGCTCGAATTGAAGTTGCAATCGTGTGATGAATATGTTGAGCAGCCAAAGGATAAAGGAGCCGAACGGCTGCATCCAGCGCAGATTGCCAGCAACAATGCTTCGACGCCTCTGCAGTTGAAAGGGGAGAATGAGGCAGGGGAGGAGGAGGCAGAGGAGGAGCAGGAGGGGAACAAGGTCCTGGGACTGACCGGAGCAGCAGTTGCTCTCTATGGGCACTTGAACAATGCCAGCAAGGATGTGCGAGATTTAGAGCAGTGCCTGAAATTGCAGGACCCAAGTGGTGAGTACAGAAAGGAAATGATGCCATGAAAACTAAAGTTAAGAAGATTTTCAAGAAATGGAAAGAAAAGAATTTGGTTGAAAATCGAATTTCCATACTTTAACTTTTTAAAATTTGTTTACACTTTATTGTATGCAACATATATTCTATTTGAAACATGACTTTTTTTAGAAATAATAACACCTTTCAATTAATATTTTAAAAAACTTTAAGGGACCAAACCTTTAGTTTTATATTTTATAATCTTTTAAGGAACATTATTGCCTTTATTTTAAATACATTTTAATATAACACCCAAAACTGTGTACTTAACCAGCTATATGTCAGTAGATGTCTCCTTATCCACAATTTCTTTAAAAAAAAGTCATCCATATTTTCTTCAAAATCTATAAATCATTTCCCAATCGAAAGATTTAAGCCCCGTATTTAAGACACCAATCTCAGAATATTTTTCAGTCCTTGTTGTCAACCTTTCCAATTACCCTAAACAAATAATTCATTAGGCAACTGTCCTCTTCCCAAATCTCAGTCCAAGACATGCGAAAAGATTTCCGTTTTTTACCTTAAAACTCGTGGGAAACTTCCGCAAAAGAAGAACCGAAAAGAAGTACAGAAAGAGAGAACCACGATTTATGATTTTTTTGAGGAAAATGTGCAAAACAAATCAAAAACCGTTAAGAACCACAATCGGAGATGTAGGTATACTCAAAGTAGTAAGGAAAAGAAAGAACGCAATTAAGGAAACTCGCTATAAAACTCCCGAAAAAAAACAAAACGCAGAGAAAGTTTCCTAACAACCCCTAGGAAACACAAATTTTCATGCTAAAAATTGCATAAAAAAGCGGAAAAAAAACTGCAGTTGGGGGTAGGTAAACAACGCCTCGCATATGCATATCTCAGGACTCGGTACTCGGGACTACCTGAGGTCCTGCCAATGTGTGTCCTTACTTTTGGGGTGTCAAATGCCAGCAAAGTACCGTAGCCTGTTCTTTCCAATTCCATTGTTTAGCCTCGCTCTATCGTATGTTTTTTAAGGAACATTTCCTTATCGAGGTAGGCAGACAACGCAATTGATTTCTGTTCTTTTCTACCTAAAAAAAAACATACAGGCTGAGGATTTCTGTAAGGACATAAATATAAATCAAAGAATGTCATTGAATGTCATCTTCGACATCGATGATTCGGTGCTTCATCATGTTACCCAAAACAAAGACAAAGTCTGAATTGAAGTTGCCATCGGAGATATGTAAAAAACCTTAGGGGGAAACGCGATGCCCAAGGTTCATGAATAATTCTGCAGCAGCTTTTCCTTTTCCCTCGTAAATTTGCAGTAGAGCTACCCGCTTTGGTCCATCCCCAAGTTACTCGATTTGAAATTTCCTATAATTTCAAGCAAAAATGTGAGCGGATTTCAGGAGATGCTAAGCTGCTGATTAAAATGAGGGACAAATTTAATAAACGCACACACACTCGCTGTGCTGGGGGTGAGTTTTCAAAAAGGGTGCAGAAACACAATATTCAGGGTCGGATGACTTTCAAAAATATGTGCAGAAATTATTTTTAAATTGCATTTAATACCAAGGAAAATAATTTAAGGGTAAATTGATAATTGAGTTTAATTTTAGGGATTTTGTAAGTGATTTAAAATTTTAACACAACTTTTTAAAAACATTTTTATATAGTCTTAAATTTTTTTTCAGCTTAAGTTCTTAAATAAAATTATTGCTATCAATCATCGTAACATTTAAAACAAATAAAGTATAATATACTTATATATATATATATACTTAGTATATAATTGGAATATTTTGTTAAGTTAAAGTATATGAATGTATCTTCACCCAAAACTATTCCCATAAAATCTCCTTATCTGGAAAATGTATAAACTTTCTTTTTATCCCAAATTCAGTTTCCTTTTCCCATTAATCAAAGCACTAAAATCTAAAAATCAGAAAACCCACAAGAACAAGCCCCAAAAAGGGAGATCTTACTCAAGTACAAACACATGCCAACATGTTTGCAGGTCCAAAACACTTTACGACTTCATTAGACATTTCACTTTTCATTATTTTCTCAAACAATTTACCAAGTACCCTCCAAATGGGCACAGAAAAATTCCCTTTCCTTTTCCTTTTTAATATTTTCCGGCTGCCCCAATAAAAATGTTGTTTGCCAGGTTCAACTCTTCTGGACTTTTTTGCCTTTTTTATGATCTTTGCCTACATTGACTTAAGTAATTCTCGGCAACGAATTTTCTTTTACGATAGTCGGCAAGGACGCTTCAAAAGAGGAAGCAGGAGGGCCGGAAAATAGAGGGAGATGGGAGATAGAGGGCGAGCCGACAAATAGTTTTGATATTTTTTATGGACACGCACAGTAGGCCACATACTAAAGACTCAGCTCAAGTCCACGCAAATAAAAAAGTCAAACGGTCAGCAAGTCAACAGCAGCAAAAATAAATTAACAGTGTCGACTAATTGATACCTTGCACTGGGTTAACTAATATATTACAGCTTAAAGAAACACCTTTATTTGAATTATAGGTACATTTTCTTTATAAATTTTTTTAAATTTATAGCATTGAATTAACATAAAAGATAATATTTTCAAAGTTTTGATAGTAAAATATAGGGAATTTTAAAATGTTTTTTCTTATTATGGACAGAAATTTTGTAAACAATTTTTTTTTACAAATTGTAAAGCTTTTAAAAGTAACAAAAAAATTTACAAGATTTAGTAAGATAAGAATTTAATTTTTACCAAAAAATAAATAGTTATTTGATACATTTTTGTTACGGAAGAAAAGATTTTTGTTATCAAGTTTAATCCTTTATTTTTTTAAAGTGGTACAACCCAAAATATCCGATTACCCTGTAGGGCATCCCGAACATTCCTTTTTTAACAGCTCTTTGCGAACGTGAGAGAGCGGATGACCAGTAGTCGAAGTGGACCAATGCCTCTTGGGCTAATTAACATGTAGACCCAGGATTCTGGCCAACAAACCGACTTTTTGACTGACCAACTGACTTGGTATCTAGCGTTACCAAACGTATCGAATGTTTTTTATGATTTACGTGGAAATCGAGCCCGAAACGCATCGTAAAAAAGATGGCAAGGAGCGCGAAATCCTTCGGGCTGAAGGAAAACTAAACCGAACCGAAGAGGACCCTAGGTGGCTATCATTGATGGAATGGAAGCGTTTAACGCTTGTCAGGACCCAGTCACTGCTTCTTCTTCAGCGTCCTCCCTCTCCATCAGAATGTCAGAATTCTTACCTGTATATAGTTTTTGACTTTTTATGACTTTGTAACAATTTTTTATGATTTTTTTTCATAACAAAGAGATGTACGTATAAAAAATTATATGCGTATATTGTGCATTGGTCAGGTAGTTGGGCTAGTTTTTTTACATGGGAAAGATTTTGTTACTGTCGCCTTGGAAAATTTGACTTTTTCATTGTAATTCGTTTGTCTTCACAGTTCTTGGTAATATAAAACTACATTTTTTCAATATGCATAAAAAATGTATTAGGGAATATGATCCCCACGTTTTTAAGACTACTTGGGGGACAGGAATTTTTATGGGAATAATTGAGAAACATAATTTTAATTAGGTTTTCTGTAGCACTTAAACCTGATGTTTTATTGATTTAGTTTTCCGAAATACCTAGTCTTGGGGATATCGGTAATGTTTATTTCGATATATTCATTTAGCAATTGAATCGATTAATAATTTACTTTTTAGAGAAAATAAAAACAAAACAAAAACGCTTTTAAAAAGAATTGTGTTGCAGTTAATATGTACATATGTTTGCTATATAATATATAGCAAAAATCATTAATGTACACGTTTTTTACAAATGTGAAATTTTCGTCATCATAAATGTCCCTGCTTATCAAATTAAAAATAAACATACAGAAAACCAAAACAAATCATAAAAATAATAAAAAGTACAGAAAAACGGAAATCTGCCAAGACCAAGAAACAAAAGCAAAGAAGCCAAAAAAAAGAAAAGAAAATGTTGCCAAGTGGGTGGCAAGCTCAAAAAAGGAGATGCCAACTTTCCGAGGGGAAGTGGGTGGTGGGTGAGTGGGTGGTGGAGGGGCAGGGGAGCTCCGCACATGTGTGCATACATAAATGGCAAATAAAATGCGAAAGCGGAGGCGAAGCGGGAGGCAGAACAAATAGCGAAATCAGAAGACGACAATGCTGCAAATAAAGAGTGTAGGGAAAGGGGGGGGAAGATGGTGGGAGGATGGGTGATTCTGCTGCAGTCGACGTCGACGTAGCTTTAAAATATTTTTACATAGCTCACACACACTCACACTCACACTCTGGCAACATTTTTGACTCGCCAATCATAAAATAATATGCATACACACACACAGCCCCAAAGAGCGCGCCCGTATAAAAAATCCATTGCCATTTGAAAACCAAATTTAAATTTTAAGCCACACCCCAAACAAGCGCACGCATCTCACACACACGTACAACAATGGAGCCCACGAGCAGAGTGAACGAACCACAAACGAGGCTCCCCCACCACCCCCCACCCCTCACACACACATAGTGTGGCACAACAATTTTAAAGCGCATAAAATGTGTGTGTTAGTTTACAATTCACTCGCGCACACACACTGGCAAATCACTCAAAACGCTGCTCTCTCTCAGCCAGTCCAACTTCTCCTCTCCACTCCAATTGGACTGTGTGCGTGTGTGTGGAACGCATTTCTAATGCTAGAGAGAGAGAGAGCGACTTCGAGCGCGCCCCAAAGCTCCAATGCGCTCTCTCGCTCTTCTGCTTTCGATTCTGCCTTTTGCCCCACAATTCTTCTCAGCTGCAGTCGACGCGCAAAAGTGGAACCAGTTAAACGTGTGGAGCGCATCGCAAAAGCGGCTGAATCGCGTTTTTTATCACGTATACGCCACCATTTCCCCAGGCCGTTTTTTACTCGATTCGGTGCGTGTGTGTTGGTGTGTGTGTCTGCCTTAAAAAAAGGCAAAATCAACCCTTAACGCTTTTTTAGGGGTGTTGTTGCAACAAACACAGTAGCTCAGTTTTCAACTCAAAATCTTAAACGCCGGCTAAGGGAGAGGTCTCACTGTGTGGGAGAGGGAGCGAGAGCGAGCCCTCAGAGAGCCAGAAAGAGAGAGCAGTCAGCAGACCATCATCATCATATCATCATCATCCAACAAACCCAAACATTCAGGCCTAGAGCGATTATCCGTTAGTTCGCTGAGAGAGGTATCCTGACCGCTGCGAACGCTTCTCTGTTGTCAGTTTCACACGAGACACGAACGCGTCCACACGAAAGCGGCGCTTTTACAAAAAAATATATGTTTATAACAAACAAATACAATACCAATTCAAGACACACCAAATAAGAAACATTTAGAAACACCAGTGCTTAAGTGAACAGTGCACAGAACATTGAACATACTAAATATCGCATATAAACATTTGCATTGCATTATTGAGTTGTGAAAATGGTTATGTCGGAGCTACGTTGGCACACCGCTAGTCCCGAGGATAGTAACAACTCCTTGAAGCGCGATTTGCTCAAATCCACACCGACCAGCGCCCGCGAGGCCGCCGTTCACATAATGCAGAATCGATGTAAGTTAATGTCCTATGAACAATTAGTTTTCCCATGTACAAATCAAATCAAATGGTTGTTGAGCGTATATTAAATAATATATATTTATGTTAACATTACAAGCACTATCTTGAGAACATTGGTTTCTTTTAAATAGCGCTCGAAAAGCTTGTAGTATTGAAATATTAGAATAAAATGCTTTATAAAAACTTCTTACTTATTTATTTATGTTCTATTTTACTAGTGCTTTATGAACATTATTTTTAGCGTATATAATATACGAAGAGAGCCAAGTTAAGTTTTTTTCAAACTTGTAATTTCATTAAAAAATAATTTTGATTGCTATTTCATTCCAAATACTTGCATATTGGTGTTAATATATCATAATATCCACTTTTGTTAACTTAAACACTTATGTATCTTAGCTTTTTAAGATTGTATGACAACATTATTTTATTTAAACCATGTAACCAAAGAGTATTATCATTCTTTCCGTACCTTGAAGAAAAATATTATTCTATATTTTTACTTCATAACTAAGCTTTATATAAATAATTACTTCAACAAACCAAAAACTCTTCAATAAACAGTGCATCGTCTACGTTTAGAAACAACACTTTCAACACCACTTTCCAAAAATAATGATTTTAATAAGTTTATTCAGTCTTTTATAATGAAGTTTATATTAATAGGTAACAAAATTGTAAACTTAGAAGATTTGATTCTATTTTAATGCAGTCAAAGGCAAAAACAGTTCGAATTTAAGTTTTTTTATAAAATGGTAAATTAATAATATTATTATGATAACGCTTAACAGTTTTTTTTTTATCATTCATGTGATAAAAACTAGGTGATAAAACAAGAAGATTCAATTATTCGTCCAATAAGAACTTTCCGGAAAGAAATTCATTCCAATGCTTCTGAAGAACCTCCTTCTGATTTCCCCAAGCAATTGTGCCGAGTCTGCCTTTCACCATTGAATCACTAAGTCAGCAGACCTCGTGAAAATTACCATCACTGAATCAGGTGCTCTGCACCCACTAAAAGCCTAGAACAAAGAAAACTGCAATCTGCTTATTAAAAATGAGCACTGGCACAGGTGTCTCTGCCATAAATATTAACTCCCAGCGACCCACTTAAAGTCGGGTCTCAAGAACCAGGCGGCGGTGGCGGTGCCAGGCGAGAACTGGAAACTAACCAATGAGCACTACAAATGCGGACCATAAAAATATTTATTAAAGACGCATTTCTTGCACAACCCACAAATATGACCATGTAAATGGGCAAGGGGAGAGGGGTGCTGAGGTGCTGAGGGGCTGCGACTGGTGGCGATGGGCACTCAATGGAACCGCTTGGCCGTTGTAAACAATACTTTTAGTTTGTTGCCTTATCAACTATCGCTTGGGAAAGCGCACCAAATGCGGGGCAATAAAAAAGCGCATTTCGATGACAAATATTGTAAAAAATTGTCGAATGTGGCATACAGAATATGCGTAATAATTCTGATGAGTGGTACAGGTACTTAGAAATGAGTTATGATTGATTATGTAAAACCTGACGAATGGCAAGTGAGTAATTTGGTAGTTTACTTAGCCAGATACGCAGGTGACAATGGAACATTCTAATGAGATTGACGTAAGATGATAAAAATTGGGAATTTTTAACATTAAAGAAATAACACACTATTTCTTCGTACACCTACACTTTTTCTTTTTGCCTCGTTTCGAGCACGTGACGCAAGTGATTGGTCTAATCTTCAGAACTAACTATAGCTAATATATGTCTCATGATATTCATATAAGAGTTTACCTTGTACAATACGATTTGCTTATCGCTTATCGCTCACTTATCGCCCAAACCAAAATCGAACTAACATTTTGCCCACCTGCACAACATTTTATACTAAAAGATTCCAAGAAAAAGTCCACCTCTAAGAGTAAACAAGTTTCGTCATATTTTGGGTGATTTTAATAAATTAATCGGAGCCCTCAGAAACAGAATGGTGCCTCCAATCAGTTTTAAATTAATATATTTGGGCGATTACAGCCGTCGCAATTGACGACAATGTCCAACTTGAATAATAACATTATTTTTAGTCATTGTCCATGAGCTCATGCAGTCTTCTTGTATTTGCTTTCCCCACTATATCGTCTTATCACCTATCGCCGCTATAAAAACCGATCAAGAAAGAGGGCGTGTGGCCGCTGGCTCAAGTTTTTATGGTTAATTCTTGGAACCCAAAGGAAATTAATGAAGTATCGATTAAGATTTACAATTGGAAGCGGAAATTGATAGAAAATGAAGACAATTTTGTTTTGCAAAGCAGGCAAGGTGATTACCAAAAAGTCAACAATGTTTATAAACCAATGAGTCTTTTAAATGCAAATTTGTTTATTTAATTTGCATTTGTTTTGATATAAAAAGACCTAAACTCATTATTGCAAATAGGGCTGTTTATCAGTTTTGATAAGTTGTTTTAGTACTAAATATATATTCATGAGCAACAATTAAATTTTTTTTAATATTTAGAAAAAATTCCATAGCTATCCTTAGTTCATCAGAAGCCTAAGAGGAGACTCTCCTTAATTGTTTTTCCTTCTCTCACGAATTTTCCTAATCAAGCTTTCATTTCGCCGCATCTGAAGCTTTCTCTCTCTTTGCGATTTTGTTAGTTTTGTTTTGCTACGAATATACAGGCAAAGACAAAGGCCAAAGAGCACGCACATTATGTTTGCTTTCCCTTCATTTTGTTATATTTTATTTTATTTATTTATGTTATTTTTTCGGCTACTTTTCGGGGGGTTTCCAGCAGCCCAGCTGCCCAGCTCCCAGTCAGTCCGAAATGGAGGGGTCAAGAGTTCAAGACACGCAGCTTCCGCCGCCGACAACGACCAACGACGACCGACGACTCAATCGATAGTCAGTCTCAGTCTGCGCACGTGATGGCCATATAGCATATATACACACACACATATATAGTAAAGTCTGTGCTGTGTGTGTGCTTATATTAGCCACCCCCAGTCGGCCAACTGTCGAGGTCATTGACTAATTGTGTGCGCCACACAGCCCACTGTATCCGAATCTGACTTCCCCCTCACGATCATCATAAACCGCCACCCCCGCTGGGCGATTCTCTAAAATTTTATTTATTTCCCATTTCCCTGCCGCCGGTTGGGGGTGTCCTGTGTGGTTTTCGCCAATTTTCTCTGCCAAAAACTGTAAAATTCTGAAAACGATTCAAACGCTGCTCATTTCACTCGTGCTGGACACGCGCTAGGGTGTTGAATTTCCCTGACTCCTCCACCTCCACGTTACATAATTTATGTGGCATTTTAACGCCGGGTTTTTGTAAAATTTTCATTTACCTAACTCGACTTCAGTCGGTATATATGTATATATATTCAGGATCCGCACATATGCCGCACCACTTGAGCTGGCAGCAGTTGTTGCCGCTTAATTAGCGGGCCAAAGGCGTGGCCCAAAGAGGCGACAGAAGTGTGCCAGAAGTGAGGGAAGATTGCGGCAGGAAAAAGGGAAGAAACCCATTCCACATAAACTGATTCATTGAGAATAGGATCTTAGGTAGCGAAATCGAATGGGAGTCATTAAATTTATTGGGTTATATGTGGTCTGAAGAAAAGTCATCCAGGAATATTAAATGATTTTAAAGTAAAACCAATTTTATCAACTAAATATTCTACAAATTAAAAAATCATGAGGAATTAGGATCAGAAACTTTAAAACTTTGTAAATTTATTGTCCATAGAAAAAACAAGTTTGTTCCTTTATAAATATTAAACATTAATTTAAATTGATATATTATGTTATTTACACTACAGGATAGTATTGAAATATATCAAACAAGTTATACAACCCATATAATTAAATGGCAATCCTTGATACCTTTAAAAAGTACACAAGCACACAAATTGTTAAGATTAAAATATGGGAGAAGCCTTATAAAATTTGGATAGCAGAAGACCAATACAATTATTAAAAGTTAAAGTAATTTTGTCAATATTTTTGTCAGAAATCTTAAATTTTAGAAAAACCCTCTAGATCCGGCCCCTTAACCCCAAGCTCTTAATCTCTAATGCACTTTAGAAAGGACACCGCACTCCACTCGTAAATTAGCCAGCGAGGCCAAACAAAATTCAATTTCTCCAGACATAAAAATGCAGCCAGCACAAATGTTGTCTGCTGTGCCCAACTCCAAAATTCAAATCGTACACGGACCAGGTGTTCTGTTCCTTGAACTCCATTTCTCTGGACTCTGGCTGCCCCTCGACGAGGACCATAAAAATATCCTTTTATAGGCAACGGTGTCGATGTCTGGACTGGCCATTTGGTCAGTCTTGGTCTTGGCTACGCTACAAAATGTATATCGATATCGATTTTGTGTATCGTAAACTTGAGCATTTGCTTCTTTGGAAAATTTGTATTTGCTTCTTTCGTTTTATGCCCGCGACGTGGGTTATTTAAGTTTTAGCTTTAAGTGGTCTCAATTTACTCAGGTCTAAAATTTGTGTTTTCCCTTTTATTTTCAGATATCAGTCGCCTGTCGCGTTCGCCGTCGCCACTGCAATCGAATGGTAAGTGTGTTTGTCCTTTTTCCCCATTTTTGAGCATCAGCTGTTGTCCGAAAACGATTTACGAGATTTGTCCACTTCAACCAGATATATATATGTACCTATACATATTTCTGGTATGGAACATCTGCTTGGGGCATCTCGGTTTCACTAAATCACTCGCGTGTTTTCGGTTCTACAAAAAGACAATAAACCGGAGGGAATTCGAGTATCAACCCTTGCCTGCGACAGCCACGCGCTGGAACCTAGCTAGGATATATATCTGGGTTAGGGTTTTGGGTTAGGGTTGTTCTGTTTTTCTAGGGAGACCCACCACTCACCCCTCACACACCAATGGCCTGTCAAAACTTTTGTCACAGCCCTTTCGGTGGCTGTGATTTAACTGAGAAATGGAAAAGGGGAAGGGCAAAAGGCGTCTTTAAGTTGATTGTGATGTCTTATTAAATGGGTGTTTCGACTTAACAGCTTCTTAAGTAGTTTCTGAGGTGACAATTGGGTCTGTCAATTCACTCTAATTGCTCGCTTAGAAAAGAAGGGTGAGACGTCTTTGGGTGCATTATAAATTTTTGATAGATTCATAAAACCTTCGATTATTATTCATAACTCGTTCCTCGACGGAGGCTGCGTTCAATTTGCAATTCACACTTTTCAAATTTCATGGACTTCGTTAGTCACGGTCCGAACAAAAACCAACTTCAACCTTTTCTGGCTCCCTTTTCGATATATATTTTTTTTGCCACATTATTGACAGCATTTCGCTTGATTTGAATTCGAATGTGTGTGAGGGAGGCTGTCTGTGGGACTGGACACAGTTGCTGTGATTTCTTTCACGAACATGAACATATATATTTACATATATTTTATGCAAAAATTATTCCGTTATGCCGGCCGTATGTGGGAGCGCTTTTAGGGTAGCTCAATGTGCAGTCAAACTGGCCATTTGGCTTTTTTTTTATTGGTTGTGCTAAATGGAACAGGAGCGTGGTTAAAAGGGGGTTTTCCTATAAAGTAATGTATACTTTTCTGGGATAAAGAATAGATTTTAACATCTTCCTTAAATGCTTTCTAATTATAATATTTTTTCTAATATTATATTTTTCAATTATATTAAAATTTTATAAATAATTTAAACCATTCCATACAATTTATTAACTTTATAAATTTCAAAAGATTTTACCACTTAATAAATGAAAGTTCAATAACTACCTTTTATAGATTAATAACCTTATGCATTTCAAATTAAAAACCTCAATTTAGCGAAGGATCCTTAGAACCCCTCTTTAAAAAATACCCATCTCTACCCATGTCGATAGCTATTTACACAACACATACAAATCGAATTTGCACATCATCTGAATACCAAATGGACGCACGTAGCCCGTCCAAGGAGGAGAGAACAAAATCGTTCCTGGCCCGGGTTTCGGTCGCATATGTAAAAAGGATGACCATGTGGTCGGTCGGTTGGTCGGTGGGTCGCCCACTTGGACGAATAAGTCATCAAATTCACGTAGCACCGGGGATCGGGCATCGGGCATCAGGAGGCGAGCACAAGTCATAAAGTAGCCCAGGCAAACATATGCAAAAATTGCCTGCAGTGGACAGGATGTGGAAATTGGTTGGGGGACTTGGGACTGGGAACGGGAATGGGAATGCGAGAATGTGGGATTCGGCAGGGTTCCCAGACCAGGGGCCACTTCAAAGGGTTTAACTCCTTTGATTGCCATTTATGAGGGAGGATGTCTGGGTTTCTAGTTTGCGCAGCTTTAGCACAAAAATGAACTCGTCCTGTATTTAAATATTATTGCAAATCAATTGGCTCGAGCCGAAAACTCCCCACCCTGTTGTATAAATAAAATGCATACAAATAGCAAATTTATACAAATCGCTTGGCCAGGGCATTTGAAATGCTAAAATGCTAAAATGCCACTTAAAAGCAGCTAAAAGCGTCAGCGCCAAAATGAAAAGAAAACACGAGAATTCCATTTGATGTCAAGGTGGAACTATGTAAACTATGGGCTGTGGACCATGGACCACGGGCTCAAAGAGGGTGAAAAGAGCCGAAGACATTTTCGCATAATAAACCCACTGCGGTGGGTGGTCACGTGAAAGGCTTTCACTCGCAACCGAAAACCAACGGACTATGAAATTGAACGAAAATTATACAAAACGCTCGTGTGGCCTATGCTAAATTTATGCAAAAGGACATTCGAATGGGGAAATGGTCAAAGAAAGGCTTGAGGTCCCCACAGGGTGACTCGTTTTTGCATAGGGAAAACCCATTTTCCATGGGATTTGGCCAGTTGGTTACGCCTCTTTTTTGGCTTGATTGGAAAAGTATTGTGGCTTTCTGTGGAAAACGTTTTGCGTTGCTTGGGTGAATGAAGTTTTGAATAAATACTAAAGAAGTGAAATACCTGATACATTTAGTAAGATTATTTTAAAATTCAGATATGATATAGTTTAACTACATAGCAGTGTATATTATTTTGAAATTAGTTTTGAACAGGGAATTATTTGAAGATAAAACTTTTGTTGTTATTTTCTACCTTAAAAACCGACACCACTTAACTTTCCTAACCCATAATTTCCTCTCTATTTTATAGCTTCCGATTGCGATGACAACAACTCGAGTGTGGGCACCTCGAGCGATCGCTGCCAATCTCCCCTGAGTCCTGCTCTGTCCTTGACCCACCAGCAGGCCAAGCGCCAGCTGCTGTCGCTGCAGCCCCACCCGGCCCACCACCACCACAATCCGCACCACAATCTGAATCACCACAATCAGTACAAGCAGGAGGAGGACTACGAGGATGCGAATGGCGGGGCTTTGAATTTGACCAGTGACAATAGTCGTCACAGCACTCAGTCGCCATCGAATTCGGTGAAATCAGCGATTGCCTCGCCGGTTCCGGTGATTTCGGTGCCCTCGCCAGTGGCTCCCATGATCTCTCCGGTCTTGCACCAATCCTCAGGGGGAGGAGGAGCCACCACACCCACTTCGATGGCAGCAGCAGCAGCTGCAGCAGCCGCCGCAGTGGCCTCGTCGTTGGGCACGGGGATTTCCCCACTGCTGGCCATTCCGGGAATGTCCTCGCCCCAGGCTCAACTGGCTGCTGCTGGATTGGGTCTGAACAATCCCCTTCTAACGGGCTCCCTGTCGCCCCAGGACTTTTGCCCAGTTCCATCAGTTGCTGCAGCAAAGGCAGGTGGCACTGACCCAGCAGTTCAACAGCTACATGGAGCTGCTGCGGAGTGGCTCGCTGGGATTGGCCCAGGATGATCCTGCACTGACCGCACAGGTGGCAGCCGCCCAGTTCCTAATGCAGAGCCAACTGCAGGCCTTGAGCCAGGCCACCCAGCAACTGCAGGCGTTGCAGAAGCAGCAGCAGAGGCAGCAGCAGGATGAGCCACTGCAGCTGAACCACAAGATGACGCAATCCGGGCTGCAGCAACCACGCAGCTCCACGCCCCACTCGGTGCGGAGTCCCATTGCGATTCGCAGTCCGGCCAGCTCGCCCCACCAGCTGCACCACCACCACCCCCTGCAGATCACACCGCCCAGCTCGGCGGCCAGTTTGAAGATGAGCGGTATGTTGACCCCCAGTACACCCACCAGTGGCACCCAGGTACAGGGGACCACCACCCCGCAGCCCAAGACAGTGGCAAGTGCCGCGGCTGCAAGGGCAGCGGGTGAGCCATCGCCCGAGGAAACCACCGACCTGGAGGAACTGGAGCAGTTCGCCAAGACCTTCAAGCAGCGGAGGATCAAGCTGGGCTTCACCCAGGGCGATGTGGGTCTGGCCATGGGCAAGCTGTATGGGAATGACTTCTCGCAGACCACCATTTCCCGGTTCGAGGCCCTCAATCTGAGCTTCAAGAACATGTGCAAGCTGAAGCCGCTGCTCCAGAAGTGGCTAGATGACGCTGATCGTACTATCCAGGCCACCGGTGGTGTCTTCGATCCGGCTGCCTTGCAGGCCACCGTGAGCACCCCCGAGATCATTGGCCGTCGTCGCAAGAAGCGCACCTCCATCGAGACCACCATTCGCGGAGCTCTGGAGAAGGCCTTCCTGGCCAATCAGAAACCCACCTCCGAGGAGATAACCCAACTGGCCGATCGCCTGGGAATGGAGAAGGAGGTGGTGCGCGTGTGGTTCTGCAACCGTCGGCAGAAGGAGAAGCGCATCAACCCCTCGCTCGACAGTCCGACGGGTGCCGACGATGACGAGATGTCCTACATGATGCACTAGTGGGCCAGGAATCGGACTGCAGTGAGGTCACCTTTAGGGACAAAGACAGTGCAATGTGCGGAGGAAATCAAAGGAAGCTTAGCAACACTATGAGCAGGTGTGTATTTCACTTTAAAATTTTTAAAACATTTTGCTTAATAATCTAAAATTTTAAATTCTTATAAATGTTTGAATAAACTTAAACATTTTCTTAGTCAGTTTTTATCAATATTTTGTCGTTACCATAGAGTACATATTTGTTAAAGTTTAATAAATAATAAATAGATGTTCAAAAATATTAAATTTAAAGATTTTTAAATTTTTATTTCTAGTTATTTTTAAATGGTTACCATATCTTAACTAACGTTATCACTGTCTTTGCTTACTATCTTGCAGGTTCAAAGTCGCAAACACATCAAATACTAGCATAATTCTGTACTACGGATAGGTATCAACTCCTACACAAAATGGGGTTTGCTTATGTTAACTATTAATGGTATTTATTGTAATGTAATTGTATTAAAAATGTAACCCAAAATATTGCTTCTCAAGTGAAGTGTGTAGTTTAAATTTTGCACCAAAAGTTCACTTGATCACCAAAATTTTGTAGGACATAAGGAAATTGTATTTTTTGCTTTGATAAGCAAATAAATTCGATTTCTTTAGGTTTTTATCTGGCGTCTGTGTATTAATAACATTTAAGTACAGTCTCTGCACAATTTTCAAAGTCCACATAATGAATTCCTAGAGAATAAATTTAAAACTAAACACTTTCCACGTAACAAAAACACAAACAAGTAGTTTACTTTTTAAGAATATTTATTTTTCGCGTGAATACTGTGATAATCAATTTGAATGATTTTAATTTTAATTAAAAGAAAGAAAAAAACAATATAAACATACATTAGCTGTACTTTTGTATGTTATGGGCAAGTAAACTAACACAAAATAAAACAAAACATTAATTTAAATCTATCGTATTTATGTGTAAAACAAATTGAATTTATGAAAAACCATTTATAATTGTAAAATGTGAAAACAACAAAATTAGAATTTTTAAATGTATAACAAAAAAGACAAACAAGAAAATTCACACAACACAATGAAATAAACATAATTATTATACAAAATATTTGCAAAAATGTTTTATTTGAAAGCACTACCTTTTCAGGACTTTTTTTTACGAAATTTTTTCCGATTCTTTTCCCTCTAAACACAGAAAATATTTGAAAGATATCAATCACAAGTGAAGGAATTCGTTTCTGGAATTAGCTCAGCGGCGCATATGAAAGGGCATCACGAAGAATCGCAAGCGTCTGAAATTTTAATAAATAACAACATGCAAAACTGAAATTAATTCATGGAATTCAAGAATTCAAGAACTCAAGTGAGAGGGAAGCGCGTGCAGAGCTAATAAGAACCAGACACCCGCAGTACGGCAACTGGACCGATTCGATCTCATGACCAAGATATCAGCATGCAGATGAGTATGGGCATGAGTCCACATGAAACGAGGTTCCACTAGCTTTTAGGGGGGCGAACCTGGGTCACATCAAGTAGTACCAGCACTATCAATGGGAAGCCGACAAAACAAAATGAATTCACTGCGATTTGGGGAACGGCGGAGGAACGTCGTTAGCTGTCATTGTCGCTCCAGCTTTGAGCAATTAAAAATTGTTTACTGTCTCTGTGAGTTGGCAAGTCGAAAGCACAGGGAAAATTCGCTTAGCTAAAAAAAAGAAAAGGTTAGCCAAGTTAAGGGAAAATTTATTTGTAACGAGTTATGAGTTATTTAAACAACTTCTAAATTAGGCAATGAAATAATTTATTTAAAAAAATAAAAAGTATTGCATGTTATATAACATTAACACCAGATCCAAATTTACTATATTTTCCTTTGGAAAATCTTCTTAAATAAATAAAAAGAACTCAATATATTGTTTGTTTTTTATTATATTTATTTTGCTATTTTCTTTGTATTTAAAGCACAAGTTCAGCCTAATTCGTAAAAATTTGGGATTTAACTCACCTTTTTTTTCAATCTTAAGTTTAATTAAAAAAGAGATAGGATAGGATTTCACTTGACTATCATTGAATTTTTACAATGGAGACTTTATTAAATTATTTGTAATGACATCTTCGATCTGTTCTGTTCTTCACATAGTAGTACCCACTGTAATTCATTAGCAGGGCAGAGGCTCGACACATACGCAAATGATGTTGAAAGCAGATGCAGATGCACCTCCCATCGACCTCCCTGGTACTCGTAGCGCTCCTCTTCCGCAGACACTTGTTTGCATGGAAAGCGCATAGTCATCGCGTGTCATGTGGAAATTTATACTATTTATGGTCTGTTTGTTTGTAGTCAGATGGAATCAAATGGAATGGGAAGAGCGTTGGGCTTGGAATGGGGTGGGATATATGAGATATATGGGGTTGGGTACTGCGATATGGTAGCCCTGGGCACTTAAGCCTGGCTTTTGTCTTCTTTTGCCCTTAATTTTAATAAATTCATGGAAAATTGCTGGTAATTACGGGACAAGCGACGACGATTTCACAGGAATTCTGCGACTCAGCCCCGCCATTTCCTTCCAAAAGAAACACAGCTTGAGATGGTAAAAATTTGCATATAAGAAAATTGAAGCTCGTAAACCCCATTAGCGCGTACAGCTAACATTGTAGATGGATTGCGATAAATCTTTTTGGCCCCTCGAGGGCCTCTTAAACTGATTCTGAGTCTGAGTCTGGGTTCGGGAGACCCCCAATCGGCATTTCCCAGGCAACTTTCTAAGCAGCGCGAAATTGTGAATATTCATTCGGGTGCAAAGTCTGGGGCTAAAGTTCTACATGCTTAAATCAACTGAATTATACAAATTAAAGCACATTTAATTACCGCCTCCAGATGGTGCGGAATTATAGCTTTAAGGTGATGGGTCGCCTAAGAACCACTTCGCTTTTCCTCCATTTAAATCTCCGATATGACGAGCTTAACACCGTCTTCTTGTCATGCAGTGGCATCAAAGACATCAAAACTAACCTGAATGAGGCATAAATTTCAACTGAATCTTTTTTATTTGCTCTCTAACTTTCTAGTCGCGAGCTACGGCTACAAAAAAAAAAAAATAAATAAGGAGGAAAATTTGCAATGCATTGCATTTTAGTTGGAATTGCTTAATTTATCAGTTCAGCACACAGTTGGCATTTCCAGCCCGGAAAATGGAAAAGGGGGAGGCCGGCGAAGCACGGAGCCCATGAATATGCATTGTGGAACTTGCCTCTGCCACATACTTTTAGTCGGACATTTTATTTCATTGCTGCATATATACCCTGATTTTATATTTAATTTTTTCAAAGAAGGCCTTCGGTCCAATACTAGGAATTGTTGGGTGGTAGGAGGGGACTGCCAGTGAACGAGTTAACAATTACAAATTAATATGATTCATTCAGGGTTCGATTTATGCAGAAAGCTAGGAAAGCTTGTACCCAGAGCTAGTTGAGTTTTTTAAATGTAATCACATGTAAATTTTTGTCGATCTAACAGGTCGATCAACATTTGGTTTAAGCTTAAATCCTTTTAAAGGGGGTAAAATAGAAACATATTTAACATATTAAACCGAATGCAACCCCTTCTCTATTAACATTTTGTTGGAGCGGTTTCTGGGGCCCCCTGATAGTAAAATGGAGAATATTTAATATTAATAGATTTATTACAAACGCTTTCTTATTGATTTAACCCAATATTCCTACAGCTAAAGAAAATTCTTAAAACAAACCAAGTTCCATTTCGTGGTTTAATGGTAAGTTTTTAAAAGTTTTTATTATCTTTTGTAAATGTGTTTATATCGAACCTAACTAAAACAATTGATTTTTGGTAAAATAGTGCCAAAAATGGAGATGGATAAACCAGGTTTAAAATATTACATAAATAATTGATTATTTAATCGTATTTTTTATTGCTTTTTTTTTTTACCTGCATAAATTTTTAAAACTTTTACAAAAGTTAGTAAGAATATTCTGAAAAAAGTCAATTAAAAATCCAAAACCTTGCGTTCAGCTTCAGTTAACCAATATCATGAGTCACAACCGCATATTAACTTCCATCCCACCCCAGTCAAATCAATAGCTAACCCAATAGCCACCAATGGTGACCTTAAAATCATACAAAGAACTTGGAATTATTACATTTGCGTGTGCCTAATGAATGCAAGTGCAGACCACAATCGAATGCCAAAACTCAGCGCAGGTGTTCTCCAAAAGCAAATTATGCAACTTTAATTTGCCTTCGACAAACACAAAAAAAAAAAAAAAAAAAAAAGTGAAACAAAGAAGCCTAATTAGCATTCGGCCAATGCAAAAGGGAGCCAATTTGTAAATTATATGAAAAGGTCGAGCATGCAAGTTAACCACTTCCCGTTCCTGGCTACCCCACTGTGCTGGTCATTAATTAAAAATTAGTTTTGTAAATATTTTGCTCGCCTTTTTGCGCAATTCGGTATTTCTGATGTATTTTCTTTGTTTATTCCTTTGCAAATTAAATTGTTTTATAACGAAGTGTCTGTGGGTTGCGAAGCGCAAAAGTGGCGCCGAACCCTCTCCTTTCTCCTTCCTCTGTTCTTCCGGGGCAAATGGTTAACTTCTTGTGATGCACTTTGCATGTGATCATGCAATTGCATCCAGCGGAGTGGGCGGTCAAGTGGGCGGGACGGGGGATATTATTTTTGAATTTAATATACGACTCGAGACTCATTAAAGCTCGTGGCCATAGAATGTCTCTGATGCCCAGCTTGTGATTGTTAAGGGAACCGGAATCCGGCAAAGAAATGGAGATCCACTTACCCCCTTCGACTCTCTTGGCTGGGTATGTTAATATCGGTTGGAGAAGGAAAAGGGGATTGAGTAGCTGCAACACCTACTTTATTACAGGTTGCACAAATATAATGCAGCTGGTTTTATGCCTCTTTGAGGTAATTCTTCATAAATGTACAGTGGGTCAAATGGTGAGTTGATCAGTAAAAAATAAAATAATATAAAGACAAGATACAGAAGTCACTGAAAATTTTAAATAAGTTGAAAATGTTAATAAAAAGTATGCATTAAAAAAATATAACATAGTTTTTTTGGCCTTTGCCAATTGAAAATTAGATTTTAAAACATACTCAAGTAACCAACCCTATTCGGGAAATACTATGGCCCTTTCTTTTTTTTACAATCTTTTCAATATTTTCAAGCTAATTATGTAACTATATTTTACTACTAGATAAAACGATTATTATAAGAAAATTATTTTCTGTGTCTCCTATTCTTGCGTAATTTATGATTTTGAAAATGAACCCTCGTAATATTATTAACAAATTAGTAGAAATGTTTTAATTTTGGGATTCTTTCCTTTTCAATTTTAAAACTAAACAATATTTTGTTTTTTTCCACTGTGCAGCTACACAAATCGAGTCGGTGCATTATGCCAAGAACTATCAAAATCTTATTAAATAACAATGTAATGGCCAATTCGCTGGGGCCCAGCGGATCGCGTTAATAGAAAACATCATCAAAGCGAACAAATATACATTTTATGATTGCGATAATCAACAGAGACACACCAAGAGAGGAACGTTTGGATATGGTCAGTGGGTAGGTGGAGAATTATAATACATATAACTAATTAGTAAATATCATTTGCAGCTCGGAATCGCGTACATTAGATATAGACACAGGCCATGCAAAGACATAAAATCGGGCTAAAATCTGCAAGCTACAATCTTGCAGTGCATGAAGAGCGCAGAAAAAGAGCTCACACGCAATCCGAATGGAGGGAATTATAATATCTCATTAAATGCACATTAAACCCGATGTTAATTGTATTTCCTTGTACCTACCATGCGGGATCCATGCAAATCGCCTCTTGTGGGTGTTTGGCCTGTCAACCGAGTCCGATCAAGGGATTCTCTCACAGAACACCACTTGATTAAAGATTTCGAGGGGCAGGGGATTTTTGTTCTCATCTCGTGTCGGCCGACATGAAACCAATTAAAGCTGCGAATGCACTTGCCACTGCAAGTGTCATAAAATTTAATTTATTTAAATTAAGACAATGGCAAAAAATTTGCGTTTTTAATTGTCAAGTGCGGACGGCGTTCGAAGCGGGTATAAATTTGCCTCAAACAACTGAGGAAGTAACGTCTTCATTTGGGGTTTTTTTCCTTTTTTATTTTTTTTTAGCTTTTTTTTAAAACTTGGGATATTGTTTTTAATGAATATAACTAAACAATGTTAGACCGTAACACTTATAAATTTTTAAATTTAGATTTTATACCTTTGATGTGTTTAAAAATTGGTTAAAATTTTTTTTTAAACACCCTTTAAAATATATTAAAAATTTGAATGTTTGTTTTTAAGGAGTGACTTTGTTATAATAGTTTTTTGGTTTGTTCCTGACATATTTAGTGAAATAATTTGGTATGACTTCAATATTTTTGATTGCTCGTACGGACTATAGAACCATTAAATCTATCTCCAACGTGACAATACAACTATCACATGGAATATCCTTTTCCCCCCCATCACTTTTGGCCCTTTCAAATTGCAGGCGTTCGAGCGGCTTCCAAAATCAGAAGATTTTGTTTAACCATCCTCAGCGGACAATACTCGAAAATGAACAAAGGCCGCTCGAAATGCGCTGGCTGAATGCAATAAAAATTAAATAAAGTCATCAAGTCTATTTACAATTTTTCGAAATTGTTTCATTCAGTGCGGGACAAAAAGCCATTGTCAAATGGAGCGTGCAAGAAGAGCGAGTAAATCAAAGAAGAACAGCAGCCATCGGAGCGGAGACTGTTGAGTAATTTAGTTCAGTTCAGTCTATTGGATGACCTATGACCTGCCCCTCAGTATGTGTGTGTGGGTCGCCCACAAAACGCTTCCAGGTGCAAATACTGATGGCAGTTTGTTTCTATCTCTCTTCCAGTGATTTATGATGAGTTTTTGTCTCGCATTCTGGTGAAAAATTCAGTTTGAAACCAACTGCCCAACTTTGTGTAGGCGTCCAAATAACACTCGAGGTCCTGGACCCATCATCTGTGGTCATCTCTGTTTCCCGATTCCCGAATATCATCCCCCATTTTGCGGGCACAATGCATCCTGTTTGACCAACGCACTTTTGGCACGCTTCCCAGCCCCTATACCATTACTATCAATAACCCTACCCAGAAGTCCTTTTGTTCCTTGCCCGTACTCCCACTCCAACTTCCCGAGTCCCGAATCCCGATCCCAGCTAAACGCTCCGTTTAGGCTGCCCTTAATTTCTCGAGTGGCGTGGCATTAACCTTGACTCCTCGGTCCGGTTCGATCCTTATCGCGATTGCCTTTATTGTTTATTGTGTAACATTCATCGAAAGTGCTTTGTCATTCCCGCGAGAGATCGGAAGAGATCCACAAAGACAGCGAGGGAGGGAACCGAGTGAACTGAGGGTGTTTCTGGCCCCTCGATTACGTATTTCCTCTGGTTACTGGTTACTATACTATCGGTATCCCTTCGCTTTGTTCGTTACAATTTATTATGACATTTGGCGCGTGTTGAAAGGTTTTTATACGGGGGTATATGGAGTGTGACCATGTGGTGCGGTGACTGAAGATCGATTTAAGTGTGAGATCCGTTAACATTTATTTTTATTCCATCTTGTAAAACTAAAGATTTTTGTTTTAAAATATATGTTTACCTTTTCTTTATTCGAAGAATGTCTTTCAGAATATCTTTACAAAAAACCAATTCACAATAATCCGTTGTCAACTAAAATTAACATGAAAAGTATATTAAATTTATTGCCAACTTCTTTTTGATTATTTAAGTTCTGAAACATTTTATTTGTAAAGATTGTAATGATTCTAAAATATAATTAATTAAAGATAGGTCAAGGAAAATTTTCTATAAAAATATATATATGATGAATAATTTTTATTTTGAAGTGCAAAAGAATACATTTCGAAATCAAAGTCGATTATTTAATGAACTTAAAAATCTATTTATTTTAAAATTTATTATAAATTTATTTACTTTTAAGGATATCCGTATTTAATCTCTATTGAGAATTTTCTACAAAGAATGTATCACCCGAAAAGATCTTCCCATGGCCAACAAAATTATTAATTGCCAAAGTAATTCTTTAGGCCAACGGCAAGTGAAGTTGTCTAACTTGCAATTGGTTTCCACTTGCCAACTTCTATACTTCTCGTTCCCTTTCCTTTATTTTTTTTTTTTTTGACTTCTTCACACACTGACGCCCACTTTTCTGGAGCACCGCCCCATTTATCAATATTCATTTAGTGTCGTCGTCAACTTGTTCTTATTGTTGTTCTTGATGCTCCGCCTGTTTGATGATGATCATTAAACGCAGGGGGGAGGGTGGAGGGTGGAAAAAATTAATTGACGGCGCATAATGACAGTTTATCTGGAAAAAATTGTTTGCCTCGAGTGTTGAGTTTTAATTAAAAATTATTGGATTACTTTGTTTTGTCCCAGGCACCTCCACCTCTCTCCACCTCCAACTCCAACTCCGCTGTCGCCTTTATCGCAGCCCATTGTGGTCCTACTTGGCTATGCCTAAGTGTAAGCCAAAGCATTTCATCATTTTAATGATAGTCTAAGAAAAAGCTAAGAAACTTCTGCGAGTGACAAAACAATTTGCGAGGCAGCTCAGGTCTTTCCAGTTGCCAGTTGCCAGTTATACAGTATGTATACCCTATCCTTAAAGATGGTTTGGAGTTTGAAGGGTGTAACTGGCTTCTGGAAAATTATTATGGCAGATGGAATTTGCAGCACAAGGCGTTGGATTAAGTTGCTCTTTGGTGTAATTGGTGTTAGCCATTGCCAAATAAAGCTATGATTTTTTACACTTAAGACATTCTGAGAAATTTTTAATTACCCATTTGTCACTTCGGTTTATAGCTTGAAGCGCTTAGAAAATGTAACACATTCCTAATTCTAATAAAAAGTGTGTGTTAGAAATTATTTTATTATTATATTTTGTAAAAATATTACAAATATCAAAAAATAATAATTTAATAATTACTACTTACTACTACAACTTATATTTGGGAAAAGAATGCACTGTTTTTCAGCTATTAAGTCAGACTACAACATTTAAATTTCAACTACTAGAAAAGAAATACAAAATAATGTGTAGGTTGTCTTACATTACATTTCATTTAAATATTATATTATAAATATATAAAAATTTTATTAATGTTTAATTCAGAACTTAGAAGTGCCGCTTACACGTTGAACTAATATTCTTAGAGCATTCTTATTTCTTTTTAGTTTTTTTTTTTTTTTAAGGAGGTATACATAGAAACATATAAATCGAGCGTGACATTAACCTAAAAAGTTAACCAAATAACAAATACCGAAATTTTAAATTTTAAACACGATTTTGTGTAAATCCAATTTTTAGGCAAAACTTCTTCATTAATCCGAGGGCCTGCAGATAAAATCGAAACTCCATCCTTGACACTGTCCAATGATTCCGTTTGGTGACTCGTGATGATCCTCGGTTATGGCCACGTTGACAACCTCATCATCATCATCATGATGTTGGCCATCGGAGAGCGGCTTTTGCCTTTCTTGACTGCCACTGTCGGCCGTATGATTTTTGATCATGCCTGTGGCTCTCCCCTTCCCCTCTTGGCCCCTCTTTATTGTTGGCTTTGGTTTTGGCCTTAAGGAAGCCATTACACGCATATATTCAGCAGGCAACAAGATCTTATGAACTGCAATCATTTCTGCCGCAATGTCTCTCGATCTGCGATCTGACTCGCTCTGTCTCACTCACTCTGCTCCCCGTCTCTGTCGCACTTCTGTCGTCAGTTGTCGGTTACGCTTTGTTGTTGCAGTTGTTATTTTCGATGGCCGCTTGTAGATCGCACAATTTATTACAACAAATTTAAATGTCTTTGCCTTGTGTTCGGCATTTTTATGGTGTTTCTTTTTTTTGTATTTTGTACTGAACATGCAGATGGAAATTAAAGCGCATATCCCATTGATTGTATTCATTTTGAAGGTTTCAAGCATTGACATGAAATGAATATTTAAACATGCAAAATTATGAATTATTGAAAATGTTCTTAATATTCAAAAAAAAATAAATTACGACTTTTACTTTTTAATTTGGTCTTGTCATGTGTTGAATTTTTCAAGAGATCATTTTTAAAAGGTAAATAAACGGTAGCGTATAATTTTAAAGCGGAGAAATAAAGTAAAAGTAAAAAAAAACTTAAATCTTTCATTAAAATTTATCCATATTATAAAAAAAATCAAAGTTATAACAAATTAAAGTAAAACTGATAATTAAAATCAAAAGTACATTAAAATAGTGCAGTAATATAGCAATAAAATGAACGCTAGAAAAGAATATACATTTTGTGTTGATAAAAATTACATATATTTAAAATCAACGCAAGTAGAATTAAAAATTATATTCTTAAGTTGCATGAAATTTATTTTGTATTAATAAAAATTCTTTAATAAATATTCGGGGACAAAAATGTGTTTTTTTATATTTAGTTTAATTTAAATTATGTTAGTGATCAAGGCGACTTAAGCCTTAAAAACAACTATGGGTAACACAGCGCTCCCCAAACGACATCCACATAGACGCACTCACTCCGTCTGTCAATTTTCGCTACGGCTTAACAATGGAGAGCTTTGGGCCGAGTTGTGCATAGTTTTTAAACTCAAATTAAAGCACAAATTGCTACCGCAACGAGCGACTTCAAAGGCCCAAAGCCGATGGGGGCCAAGGGGACAACATCTCGGAGTTGGAGTCGGAGGTGGATCCTCCCAACCAAGCAACCAACCAACAGTAGCCCAAAAGATTTGCGTTGCTGCTGAGGCCAGAGCCCAAGTCCCTCCTGGCCAGAGCCCCTCACAGCCTCACAACACAGCATTCACATCCATCAATTTCTGACGCTTTCATCAAGCGGCAGCGACATTTGCCACAAAGGAAAGGAGCGGAGGAGCAGAGGCCATGTTCTGATTATTGTTGCCACTGTGGACCGGATCAGGTTCTGCTCCTGCTCCTCCCCCTCCTCCATGCCGCGCATTTAAATTGTCGGCGGGATCCAAGCGTTTTGCACTAATATCCACCAAAAGCAGCCAGTCCTTCCTTGTCCCCAATGCATTCCTTCTGTTTCCTCCTGTTTGCAGCTTTTGTCTTCCAGCTTCGCGGCTCACTTTTTGCGACTTCTTTTCATGTGCCATTGACATCTTTTCGTCAAAGTCAAATCATTCATTTTGCCGCATCAAAATGCATAAATATTTTCGGCTTTCGGTTTTCGGGGCTTTCGGGTTATAGATTGAATTGGTAGTTGATTGTTTGCCGATTGTTTAGCTTTGGTTTTGGCCTTTTGCTTTGACTTTGCTTTTGCCTTGCAGTTGTCGCAGCCGTTTCTTTCAGCGGTCCAAAAATTTAAATCGCCAGCATTCTGGCTGCTGAGGCAGGCGAAAGTGCTGCACAGGGTTGCCAAGTCGATTAATAAAGTAGACTAGATTTGTTTTTGGGAAATTTAATTGAATATGCTATTTGTATCACAAATATGAAAATTTTAAACATTTCAATGAAAGAGAATTTATAATTTCTAATGGTCAAATTTACCAACAAAATAGTAACAATTCCCCAAACCATGTTTACAGTAATTATTTGGAAAAGTCAAACTTTTTTTTAATGGTTTCTTTCGCCAGTAAACATTTTTAGTTTTACCGTTCCAAACTTGAGTTTATAAGTTAAATTGTGTTTTATCTTGTTTAACTTATTGACTTTAAGTCAATGAACCATATTTTATATTTCTAACATAAGCCATGAATATACACTAAAAAAAAAAATTTTAGGAATAGACACAGCCAAATTTGAATTATTAAGGGCACAATGGACTAAAAGAAAAGTTGGATTTTGGCCTAAATGATTATTTAAGGCAAACAAAGGAATCTACTATCCGAAAAAAGTCCAATTACCTTAAAAATTATTTCTAAGGGGCCTAGGGGTAACAGGTGACCCACGCACGAGCCAAAATGGCCCGGGCCACTTCCTAGCGGTGTCGAAAGAACATTTTTTTTTTTTTTTTTTCCTCCTTACTTAATAGTAAAAAACATTTAACTTAGTTTTTAACTTAAGGAAACTAAAAACTAAAATTGGAGCACACACACTCCTTAAAAAGCGTTTAGAACGGCGGCACTAAGAGAAAGCAGATGTTAGGACTCCGACAATCCAAAGGTCAGAGTTCGACCCAGTGGAGTCAAATGGAATGTAAGTTTTATAAATAATACAAATGTTTAAAATAATATTCTCTGCTTATAAATCCATTCAACGAGTCAATTCCAAGCAAACAATAAAAAAAACAAAATAAATATTTTTCTTTTCAAGGCTATATTTGGACTAGATTTAAGGATATTATAGCCTTAAATGTCATACTTAAAATAAGTCATATTCCTAAGCAAAAATAGTCCATTTTACCTTATTTTAAGTCCATTTTTCGGTATATTAGTCCATATTTTTTCTGGGGTAGTAGTTTTTTTATAAAAAAATTTTTCTGTTTTTATAGCATCGTTTGTCAATAAATATTATTTTTTTTCCATGCTTTAATTGAGTTAAATAGTTAAATTGTGTTTCTAATTACGAAACATTATTTTTATTTATAACATAAACTTTTGCCACATGACAACCCTGACAACTACCGCTAGAAGCTGCAAGCCCTCGCCGATGACGATGACGAAATGCCAAAAGCAGATACAGATACAAATACAGATGCAGAGATACATCAAAGAGAGATCGATGCTAATGCTGGCGATGCTCTATCGCTACTGTATTCCGCACCGGAATCCTTGGGCCCCACTTCATCCTTCTCCCCATCGAAAGGATTTTCGGCACCGCTTTGAAGGCCGATCGTTGTTGGTGTTCACAATGCCATCAAAATTTAAATAGCAAACAATGAAGGAGGGGCGGTAAAAACGTAAAAACGTAAAAACCACTGCATTCCCCTATGTCTGCGACATTTTTTCTGACCCAAAAGATTTCTCCTTTTTTTCTCCTTTGCTTTGTTGTGGAATTTTTGGCAAATGCTTTTGTCTTGCAATTAGTTTTTGTGGCCTAAAGAGTCTAACGGTATTCCAAATGCTTAACTGGCGATTTTATTATAATAAAATACAAATACAATACCGAATGTCAAGGTCAGGAGGAGCAGTGGAAGATCCTGAGTCTGTGTTAACTCCCCGTTTTTTGATTTATGCGACTGTGAAAATATCGAAGACCCACAATTACAGGGCCTCCAGAATGACAAAGATGAAAAACGAGCTCGATCCGCGGCTATGGAAATGTGATAAGCTATAATTAAGCGACCGAAAAGGATGCGAAATGCTGCGAGCTCCATTTGCGGGGCGTGGCATATGCTAAACAACATGCAAGGGGCGTGCGGACACTGTAAGCAAATTTAATTTATACAATGCCATGCCAATATGCAAAGAATTAATTTGGTATTGCTGCGGATAAGACAACCCTGGGGGCGGAAGGGCGGAAGAGGAGGGGGAGGGGCTGGCTGGATACCAGAGGGGGCGTGGCAGTCGTTTGGCATTTCAATTGGATAAAGTGGCGCCCCGAACTGGTTTTCGAATTACCAATTGGCATTTGGTTAATCCTTGGCCAAGAACAGAAAAACATGGTTATGCTTAACCCATTGTGGTCGTGGAATTTATGTTAAGGGAAAATTAAAGCCTTAACACTCTTTTAATAAATGTATTTTGATTGAGATCGCTTGTTAATTTCAAAACAGATTATTATTAGGGTTTTAAAATTTCTCCACAGCTTAACATTATTTTTTCTTTAGTACCTACTTTCCCAAAATTTAAATTTAAATAACCTTATTTTGTGATATCTTAATATCTCCAACGATCACACAAAAATGGGGTAATATGAAGTAGTTTCATGTTATAATATCCAGTTTTGAGTACATTAAGACAAAAAAGTAAGGTAGGTACATTCAATTAAACTTAATAAACAAGACCCAACAGGATATGTTAGCAGTAGATATATGGGTTAATCATTCAATGGTTGTCTTATACGGGTTTTTACCTCCTGGTGACCACAGAAATTATGTACAAACATGCAATATGTCATAATATTTATTGTTTTTTGATCGGCACACCCCCTGGCCATAGAGCCATAGAGCAAGTCCCCTAACCGACGACAACAGACGTAATCGATCAGGTGTAGAACCCACGGCAATTGAGTAATAATTCATAAACATATTTCCACTCGAAAGAAATTAATTTGCTGGCCAAGTTCCGTCTGGTTTTGTTTGGTTCAATGGGGACGTGTTGACGTTTGTAATGACAACAACTGTCAATCAATTTCGGGTGTTCCAGTAACTACATATCGTAGTCTTATTGGCTATGCCCAATTATTCATATTGTTCCAATGAATCGAAACAAAAAGCCGTCAGCTGTCGCGGTCGTAATGGGAAACTTTTTCCCTCTCGATTTTCCCTTAATCGCTAGCGGATATATCCGTTACTTAGAGTCACGCATAGGTGTTTTGAAAATTTGTTGAAAATTGATTCAGTGGAAACGACAAGGAAATGTTAAATAATTAACAAACAAAAAAGGACTTTAAGGAAATACAAATAAAAAAAATTAAATACAAAAAAAAACCCATTGATAGATATTCTTACCAGTAGTAAAACGAAATTCCGTTTACTTATATATTTCCATTAATAATATCCACATTTCCATGTCAAAGCCATTTCCCCAAGGAACTTGTTCCTCCTTTATTTATGTAAAAAAAAATGCAAATCATTTCCCATTCTCCCCAACGATTCCATATTATCCACTATTAAATGGCCAATTGAATTCCGAAATTCAGCATTTAAATGTCTGCTTTCAAATACACAAATTTCTATTTGATTAATTGCACGTTTGATGGAAGAGAAGTGAAAATATTTGAGAGTCACGGTGAAGTTGTTTATTTTTGTTGGTTTGAGACGACGAATTCAACTGTCTGTATCTAACGACATTCACAATTGGCTGACTTTCTTTTAGGGTTGTTTTTCATTTGAATACGGAAAAAATTTGATTTGATTACATTAAAAATAAGTAGGTCTCATTAGCCGCTTTTTTGTAATTTTGCTAATTTGAATATGAAAGGTGTTGTGTACTTATAATAAGAGTGTCATAATATCTTGTGTCATTTTCTTGAAACCCATTTTCTATTACCTAAATTTAAAGAAAAGTATGGAACGCGTTATGTATTTCTTTATATTTTTCTAATCCCCTCATAAAAACCTGTTATATATTTCTTTATATTTTTTTTAATCCCCTCATAAAACTGTGTTAAATAAACGGCCAGTCCTGAAGTTCTCCATGTCATTCCATCATCAACATCGAACACACCTAGATGACACATATTGAATCACCTACGAGTTATACAACCTATGCATTCGTACCCACATATTTACTTAGCAAATTAACTAAAAAGCAAATGGAATAAACGAGTTCTGCCTTCGGAGGAGTGGGAGATGTGAAATTGAAATTCAATATGATGAGCGAAGCAAATACAATTCGAATACAAATAAATTGGAATGCGATAAACGGTGCAATCAAAGGTGGAGAAGAAGGGAAAACCACACCCCTGGAGACCCGTGGACTGTATTTTCACCAGCAGGTCCTGGCCATGCGATACTTTGTGACAATTAATACGCTAAACGATGGATGAATCGACGTCGGCAAGGACGACAGTTCTCACCGGACTGGTTGGGATATAGTTAAAAAAATAAAAAACAGAAAAAAAGGAGCACGCCTCGCAGGCTGAAAATTGCCGCAGGACACGCGTCGCGCTCGTTTGCGCAACTAAACTGAAATTAGTTGGTAAATGATGCGACTCCACCCTCTGATAAAAAACAGATAAAAAATGAAACTTAACGCGGGCCACAAAAAAAGAAGGAAGGAAAAAAAGGGGGTGGACGAGGAGAAACCGCACGACGACCACAAGAACGCATCGATAATGACTGTAATAAGGATTCAATGATTGTCGTGGATTTTGTTTTATTCTATTTTTTACCGACTTGCGCCACCCTTTTTTTTTTATTTCTGTCTCCGTTTTTTGATAGGGCACCCATTCAGGGTTGCTTTCAATCCGAAACCGAATCGCGTTTGCTTCATAGGCAGGGTCATCCCTGATAAATCGCGTTTTTGCATGAAACTTTAGCAATGATGTCAAAATTTGTCAAGGAATGATTTGTACACCCTCCTGGGAATATTGTATTTTTTTCGGTTACGCATGCTCAAAATGCAAATCATTTTTTGCCTCATTTTTATGGCCCGTCATTGATATTATTATGTGAAATTAATTCTATGGGAAAAATACAGAAAAGTCTCGCAAATAAAATATATAAAATTTGTGCTGTCTTGGGAATGTTATATCAAAATAAAACAATAAATTCGTTATATTTAAAAAGCTGCTTTGGGACTACGATTTTAAAATAATTTAAATAACAGTGACATTTTTTCGGAATAAATTTATGATTTGTCCCTTTGTAGGAAATTAATTATTTCTGTAAATTTACTTTACGCTTTGTTTAAAATTTTAGGACCATTAAAAAATTACCTAATGCATTAAAATTAATTAGCTGCAGCATAATATTTTCATTTCGTATCTTTTGCGATCAATATTAATTAATAATTAATTTTCATGTTCCCTTGTTGAAGACTCTTATCAATCTGCTTGCAATATGATAATAACTGCATTTTAAATGCAATTTATGTAATTATTTGTCTTTCATTAAGTTCGACAAACACTACAAGATAAACAGCGACAAGCGAGCGGCAAACAAGCGACCAAGGACCAAACAGGAATAAAACCGAGAAGAAACCCATCCGCAAACCACAAGACGCGTCATTAGAAGCCATCGCAAAATTGCATATCGAACGCTCGAAACGCATAAATTAAGATCCGACCAGTCCCAAGTCGGGGCAAAAAGTGGCAAGCCCAGCAGAATGCAGATACCAGATACAGGAGTCGACAATGTCCATCGTCATCATCATTCTCAGTGGATGGGTCTTCACTTCTTGTCGCTGGATGAGACTCCAACTCCAGGATGGACTGCTCGATGGGATGACTGCGCCCAGAGAGCAGTTTGTCATTGTGACTTCGGCTACAAGACTTTGATTAACTAGTGACGAGAGTATATTAGCTATATTGTAAAGGCAAATTACTTGCATCGAAATTTAACATATTCGTTCAATTGACAGTTTTATATAAAAATGAAAGAAACATGTTTGCCTAAAAATATCTTCTTATAATTTTTTTTTCAATGACAATATCCTTTGTTTAGACATTTTTAAAATTTTATTTTTTAAGTTTATAGGAATACTAAACCGAATTTGTAGTATTTGGACTAAAATGATTCATCTAAGAATTTTTTGTTATTTTACTACAATTATTTCAAGACAAATATTTTTTTTCTTTCTTTTTTTTTAAAACATAACACGACAATGACTTTTACAAAATTTAAATGATTTACTATCACAATGCATTAGATTATAAAATCTTTAAATAGTTGTTTTTAAATTCATTAGTTTTCTTATTTATTTTGGTTGAATTTTGAATTCTTTTTTGTCGAAGTGCTTGAATTTTTAAGTAAATCCACATATAGCGTCAGTGTTTAAAACCTCTATTTAGTAGAAGCTGCTAACCTGCATTCACTGATTTCTCATAAATAAGTCAAATTAATTTTTAAGCTGACCTCCTAATTTCCTTATAATTTTTTATAGAGTGTCTTAAGTTTGATTATTCCAATTTCCTGGGAACACCACCTGCAATGTAAATTTGCCCTCTGGTGTTCGCTTGGACCTCTGGAAGTTAGGTTCGTTTTTCTGGCACCACGAGAGCCTTGCATATTTATGTCTCCTCCGAAGGAAGGTTGGATCCGATGGATGGTTGAATCGGTTTGATCGGAAGGATGGAGGCCCAAACCCGACTCCATCTTGAATCTTGGCGGTGCATGCAAAAGGCGACGAGACAAAAAAACTTGATTGATTGGCCTGCCAACGGCGACAGATGGGGGTTGGGGGGTTAAGCAAAAAGGCAGACAAAAAACCAGGGAATGCAAAAATCTTGGGGCAGCGCATATAAAATGGCTGACTCAAGTGCAAACTTGAACTCAGACTTTACGATGGCATTTCCGCTTGTAACCAGTATCAAAGTGCACTTAGACTTTGACTTCCCTTGTTCTAGCACATGGAATGTGTATATTCCTATCGATTTTTAATTTTCTACGGGAAATCGTCGCTGTATTTCCAGGAATTTCAATATTTGTTATTTATATCAGTCAAGAAAAAAAAACGAGATAAGCGATCGCCGCATCGTCACCTGTGGAAAGGTGCTCAGCGTAAATATCATAAACAAATAAGAAAGAATAAATTTAACAGCAACAACGACCGAAATTTGTTTATACATCGATAGCAATTACACTCACTCGGTTCCGGAAATTATTAATTACTTGTTCCCTCGCCTCCCCCTCCGATCCAATTTGAATTGAATTACGCGCCCGATTATTGTGTGCATTATCAGTTCGTCGGCTGATACTCCGTGTATTTGTATTTATTTAGGCCACGATGACAGGTTTGTCCACCTCTTTCCCGGCGTTTCTTTAATGAAATCATGTCCCATTCCCAAAGATATTCCCTTCTATATCAATTCATTCTATAGCATGTCGTTCACATACAATCGGTCATTCCTTGTTCTATCTTCACTTAACCTTCTCATTGCGTGAAATTTGAATTCTTAAAAATTTTGTAGTCACTTAAAGATAAGGAATACTTTACAGTGCACAACCAGACGCGTTTATTGACTTTGAAAAATGGGTAAATTCTATTTTGCTTATCGTATTGGGTTTTTCATAATTTTTGAATATTTATCGTTGATTCTGGGGTTAAATTTCTACTGATAGGCAAAGGTAGTAAAGTGCTCACTTGTTTATAAACTTTTATTTGAAATGTCCTAAACTAACTTTTAAAAAAATTTAAGATTATTTTCCATAACGGAAAAGCTTAATATCTTTTAAATTCAAAAATCCTATTTAATCCTGTTTAATTATAGGTAAAATACCATCCCTAGTATACATTTATTTATTTTCCTGAAATTAGGGGTTCAACAAGACTTTGATGGTATACAATTTTATTTAAATGACCCTCATAACAATTATGCATTCAATTGAGGGTCGAGCCAAGTATCCGAAGCCAATTAATTAATTAAACCGTTGATCAGCCCACGCAATTTGGATCTGCCCCTCTACCCATTTTTTACATAAAACAAAATGCAATGAGAATTTATGGCCCCTGAGAAGTCGATGTTGTCAACGAAATTTGTCAAAGCAAATCAATAGGCACAAAGTGACCCCGCTTCGATCTCTCCAAACACCAAATAACAAACACACATTAAATGTGGTTCTCAGGCAGGCCAAAATGGTTAATTGTAACCGACGCCCAAAGGAGGAGGTCCAACGACACATTTTTCCTAGGGCAGAAGGGCACGGGGAGTACGACGAGCTCACTCGAAATCGATACGGAACAACTCGGCTGTTGTTTTGCTAATTATTCAATTGAAGAACGTTTAATTTATTTCAATATAATCGAATTGAAAGATCGCTGCGAACAAGTCGAGCCAGATGGAAACGAGGAATAATAAACGAAGGAGTTGAGCTGGTGAACAGAAGGCCAGATGAGGAGGCTCCCACGAAAGTCAAACAAATTAATTTAAGGTTTAATTGGTGATATTGAGAGCGAAAGGGGGAAAACAGTGGTGTATACATATTGGGGCTACAAAGATAGATAATAATTTCTGACACTACAAATGCTACTAAATAATATATTAAATAAAGGTTTTAAGACATACATATTTTAAGGCCTTAGTTATAAGGTAAGCTAAGAGGGCGCAGACTAAATATTCGCAAAACTATTTTAAAACTTTTCCAAATTTTGTAAAAAAAATGTAAGACGAGAAGCACAAGAAAATAAGAACTATTTCAGATAAACTTGAACTACCTAAATTTGTCTTTTTTTTTTTAATTACACAGTTTAGATATTAACTGAAATAATTACAATCCCTTTTTCGACGTCACTGCCTGGCGCTTCAAAGACTGTCGCCCTTTCATTGACAGAAAGATGCCGCCCACTTGAAATGCAATAAAGGAAGACAGCGAATTTAAATTTGATTAAAACCAAGCGGAAAATTTAATTGCGAAAACTGGAGTTGACTTTAATTAAATTTTCATCGATTTCGATGGGAAACTTTTGAACGGTTGGCTTTAAAAGTAAATTAAATTGATGTGGGCTTAAAAAAATTGGGTAAACAACGAAATAATACAAAATATTTGTATGTCACAAATTATAACTTAAAACAAACTTAAATAATTAAATAGAAACAGTAAAAACAAACAATAAAATCAAATTGATAAGAACATATCTTTAAGATAACTTATAATATATATTAAAAAGGACCTAAGCGGTTGCCCACTATCAGATTCGAACCAGCCCTATAAAAAATTAAACAAGAAAACACGCTACGCAGTGTGGCTTTTAGGAAACCATGCTTTGTAAAGTTTTTGAATACCCAGATTTTCAAAATTTGTAGATAACTGTGTAGATATTTTCAAAAAAAACAATTATTTTGCCACTATTATAAACAAATTTTCAAACAAACTTGATAACTTAATAACAAAATTTGCTTCCACTTAATCGCAAATTAATTCAGTATAATAAAAACGAAATCTTCCTTAAAGCAATAATTTTAGAAAAATATTAAACAGTCGTCGATGAAAACATGTTGTACACCTCATGTCAAAGCAAATGGCTATAAGGTTAGGATCTTGAATGGTATGGCGAATAGCAATTAACGAATCATTTTAATGAGCGTCAACATTACGCATAAATTAATTAAAAGCCCGCTCCCATTCGCAGTGACAATGAAAGCCAGAGTCAAATCGTAAATGTTTTCGTTATTAATGCGTTATTGGTCGGCTGTTTGGCAGGCAAGTCGTCGGTCAGTCCACGACAATTAAGCATATATGCACTTGACGCTATGTATTATTATTACTATGTATCACTAATGTATTTACGATCAGCACAAATGTGTCAGCAATGACAACCGCCATCCAGTCAAGTGGCAATGGGGCAAAAACCGTAACACGGCCACACAACATGACACAAAATTTAATAACAGAAACGATTTCATTGTATCTTAAGTGTCGCTGTATCTGTATCCCCCTCTACATGTGTCTGTTTGAGGTGAAGTCATTAAATTTACAATAATGCGTACAATAACTAAAAGCGTATTAAAAGCCAACAAAAATAGACTAAAGCTGGCCCAGAGATATCGTCGTCACCCACCGAAAACAGAACGATATGGCCAAATGAAAAAGATGTCAGTTGGGAATGATAACACGAGAATAGAATTTTTTGGAGTGAATTTGGTTGTTAGTGATGGGACAGTGAGAATTATTGGTAGGAAAAATCATTAAGATGGGGAAAAAATATAATAAAGTTAGCAATCTGAGTTTTTTTTACAACTCTTACAAAATATCATAGGCTAGCTACATTAGTTTTAGAAAAGTCAAATAAAATCAGAAGTTTTTCAGATATACCGCTAAAATATTTTATTTTTCAATTACCAATATCCATATTTATTTAAATTACCAACCAAAATTATTTTATTTTTCATTTCAAGAGTAACGTTCTCCTCTCTAATTTTAAAACCTTTTACCGATAAGCATTGTCAAAACGCAGCCATAATTATTTCCTTTTAATTCAATTACGTGGTACATCATTTTTGGGGAAATGATTTGATTTGATTTTGTGAAAATTAGAATTGTTAAAATTGTAGGCAAACAAAGATTGGTAAATACAGTCAGCGATCAAGGAACATAAATTCATTATTGACAGGCGAGGAGTCTTTGTGCGACTGAATGAAGGTTATCAGTAAATTAAACGGTGATAAACCCCACTGGAATGCTGGTAATTTGTTAAAGGCTTCTTACGCATGTTAATTCTGGCTAATCAGGGAGAAGTGAAACACACAAACAAAAACGAGCAACCGAAAAGTGCAAAAAAGTGAGTATAAAAAATCATTTCCGATACGTGATCATCGCATATTTATCGCCAGCATCTCACTGCTCTGCTCTGGTCTAGGCCATTAACAGGCCCAACTTGGCCCGTAATGAGGCCAGAGATAGCAGAGATACAAGATCTGGTCGAGAGTGGGAGTGGGAGTGGGACTGGAAGCCACTCGAGAGATGGGCCCCCTCGATATGGTAAGCACTCAAAACTGAGCTGCACTTGCAGAGCCGTCTATGCAGAGCAGGATCCGATATCCATCCGATGGCTTCCTCTCCAGCCTCCAGCTTCCAGCTTCGAGCTCATCTTGGGGCTCCTCAGCTCCTCCATCGCCTCAGAGATCGCTATCTGGAGGAGTACGCGAAACGCGTGCACGAGCTGTCAGATGGCTTGCACTCCTCCAACCGAAACTTTTTCACCATCGTGCACTCATTATGATTATGACTCGCTCATTGTGTTTTTTGTTTTTTCGCAGCCTGGGTGTAAAAAGTGGTGCAAGGAATGCAGCTCTGTGGATGGAGCATTAATTTGTATACCTTTTGTCTTTGAAAAGTTTTAAAAGAAACGTATTCTATAAAGTTGTCAAAAGCCGATATACTTTTTAAAAGTTATTTAGTATTACGTGTTTTAAAGACTCTACTGTCCATAATTGTCCATCACATTTTTTTTTTGCTTGTAAATAAGCTGGTTAAATCGTGAATTTACTTCTCTGATGATCATTGTTTCTTAATGTAATATTAATAAATTTAATAAAACATTTAAACCAGTTTTTTAACCAATTTGTTAAGACACTACCAATATATGTTTTCATAAATAAAACGTCTTTTATTAATTTAAAAGAAATTAAATTAAATAGTTTTAAATGATTTTGCTTTTATCTGAATAAAGAACGACAGTTTTAAATTTATTTAACAAATATTGAATTGTAGCTAAACATTTATAAGTAAGCTCTCTAAAAACCGCTCGTTTTTAAGGACAAAATCATAATGAAATATTTCCTTTTCCCTAAAAATAAAGCTTATAATAAGCTTAAGAGCTCTAAGGCACAGTCCACAAGGAATCCTTTTAAGCAAAGCCATGAAAATAACTTTTAGTTAATTATCCCAAATAATTCACTGCATATCTCTGATAATTTTCATAAATTCTATGGCAATCGTCTAGCATTTTGAGTTGACAACTAATTGGCGCAGTCCCCCTCCACCTTCCTCCATCCCAATTAATACTAAGGATTCTTACCTGAACTGAACTAAAGTAAACCAGAACCAGAACCTCAACCAAAAAGAAGAAGGCGCAGACAAAGTACGAGTATAAAAATGCTTTACAAGTACACAAAAGTGTCATTCCATCACTCACTTAAAGTATTCATCCATTAATTGCCCGAAAGCCATTGCCCAGGAGTTTGGGAGCGGAGGATGGGGAGCGGGGGATCGGGGGATCCGAGGACATGTCGATGTCGCCACCAACTGACGCCAGACGAGGACACCAGGACAGCCAAGTCGGTGCGACTTTCAAGTCCGAGGCGGCATCGCTGGCAGCCATAATGCAAAGAGGAGCTGACCAAGCTCCAGAGGCAATTACCATGAGTTGGAGTTGCAGTTGACGGGATGGAGATGGACCTGAAGATGGAGTTTGGGATGGGGCAGGGCAGAGCAGCAGATTTAAATCAGACCTGCGACTGCTTTTTGCAGTGACATCAGCTGGTGATGGGCTCGTGATTGAGGAGGTCTTGAAAAAAATTAATTTAAAATATTTTGTGCAACGCTCAGTTTTTATAAAATTATTTTATTGACAGATGAGAGAGCACATAGGAATCTTAAAAACAGCTTAATGTTTTTAGTCCCTAATTCTTCGGATACAAATTATTTTCAATGTATAATTTTTAACAATTTTTGGAATCAAGGTTAAGTCAGAAATTCAGCTAGAAATATTTGGTGTGCTTTTGACGTTTTTAATTATTTTTAAATTATTGTCAAAAAATATTAACCTTAGCTCTGGAATTTATTACCACTTTTATAAATTTAAATATTATGTAGGTATTTAAAAAACAAAAAATTATATTAATATTTTTTTTTAATCTTGATTTCACGTATGAAATTAAATTTAAAAATTCTAGTTTACTATAAATTTACTAACATATTACTAAATATATCGCAGCCAGTAAGAAAAGTTTTTAAAGATGTTGAGAACTTTGAACCTTATGTTTTTAAAATATTTCATATGTATTTAAGTTTTTAATTTAGGTGGATCCAACCTTATGCTTCACATTTCTTAAAAACCATGCCACGCCCGCATTGACTTGGACTTAAAACATTGCCCAACCGATATCCATGGTCACGATCTCCTCCCTAGCTTTTCCACCGACGGCCAGCGACATTGACATCCCGACTGGACCTGGATCGTCTCTCTCTATCCCCCGACTGACTGGTGATATTCAAAGTAATTGCTTGAAAAATGCAATAAAAATGTACAAACAACAACAAGCTGGCAGGAAAAAAAAACCTAAAAAAAAAAAAAGAGAAGCAAAGGACGGCAGAGAGAAGTATACAGAAAGGCCGAAAGCAGAAGAAGATGGTGGAATCTGGCTGGGAACGCCTGAGTATGTGAAAAAGTACAATTGTTATGGTGGCATAAAACTCTATATAAGTGGACGCCGGACCACTGGACACTGGAAGAGCAGCAAGATGCCGACGATCCCCATACGATGACGACCAAGACAGCTGAAGACTTTGACAGGCCGAACTCCGGAGCTCTGGACTTTGGGACATCAGGACATGGGGACATGGGGACATGGGGACATCAGGACATCGGGGCAAATGGCGCGCAGTGATTGGATGCATATCAAAGTAGACAGCGCGGAACAATGAAAGGCGGCAATCTTGGATGGAGTGTAACTCCTTCTAGATCCCCCTTACCCCTATCCCCTATCCCTAGCTATCCATCCCCATCATCTGAGGCTCTGTTTTGGGTTTATTTGGGTAACGCCTCTGACTGCCGGTGATGAATGTTGCGTCTCTGATTCGTCCAGGGAATGGAAAGCATTCCGATTCGAATGGCCAAACAAAAGTGATTCTGTCACCAATGGATAAAGTACCTTTTTTGAGTTACAGATAGAAGTAAAAGTGTACAAAAAGAATTATTGCTGAAAGCCTTACAAGTTCCCGTTTCTTCATAAATATTAACAGCTTAAAATAAGTAAAATTAAAGGAATTACCGCATATTCATAAATGACAATTTATTATGGTAATATGTTTTTAATTATATTGTTTTGCTATATTTGCAGAAATAAAACTACAAAAATATTTAAATGAGAAAACGTTAAAATATTTTTCAGTTTTATCAAGACCGAAAAAATGTATCAAAAATATTATAAAAGATCTAAAAAAAAGGAATATTAAAATAAGCTTAACCTTCAAATAATTCTTAATAAATCTTAGGATTAAAGGATTTATCATTATAAAAATCAAACTTTAAAGTAGTTCCCTCATTTAGCAGATTTAAATAGAGAAAACCTAAACACTTAGCAAGGATTTTGTATGCCTATGGATGTCAAAGTCAAATGCACATTTAACCTTTTAGCTCGGTCAACTCACAAAGCGAATTTCACACCGCAGGCAATTATGAAAGCAGTATTAATTTCATCTGACAATAAGCGATTATAGAAGGCGTTAAGTGTTTAGCACCTCTACTCCTCCGAAGAAAAAAATTGAGCTTGACCCAGGCTGACCTGACCCACCAAAAAAGTATTGAGGGCAATGTTTTAGCGCAACTCAAAGCGCGACGGGTTAAATGAAATGTAACCAGACGGTTTACATAACGCAGGACATTTGCCAAATCGAGTGCAGTCGATGAACCCCAAGGAATGGATGCCCAGATACAAAGATACACATAAGCAGAGATACAGCTTCAGATACAGAGATACAAAGATACAGGGAGAGTGAACGAGAGCGACTAAGTGCCCACTGCTAAATACTCGTACTTGCAGTTTTATGAGCCAGCGGAAAAAGTGAAAACTGGCTGCGAAAAAGGAAACACAATACAATTGGACACAGTCGGTGGCCAAGACGCAGGAGTCAAGGACATGCCACAAATCCGGGCAGACAACGGGGCGGATGAGGGGGGTCGGTCATAGGGGGGCCGCGAGAAGGTCAATGAAAGAAGCCAGAGTGCAAGTGAAAAATTCGCGCGAAAAAATATAATCAAGTTTTGCAACGAAAGTGAGATAAATAAAGGGTGGAAGAGGTCACTGAATGCGGGTGGCACGTTATCGAAGTCAACAGTTCGCGCTTGTTTTGGTAAATATCTCTCGTTTTTTGGTAGCTTCTGCTCTGGGCCGAAATCCACTTGCCGACGGCTTTTGTATCCAGTAGTTGTTAAGTGTAAAATAATCGAATTTTAGTTTTAGGTACATACAGAATTTATTGGCATTTTGGGAGTAATTTCATAAATTGTATATTTCAATAATAAAATTTAAACGATTATGAATACCAAACCAAAACAAATTTGTAGTAAGAACTTTTAGTAAACATTTTACAGATTAAAAAAAAAAGAAAACTCCTATTCCTAAAAGTTTATACCTTTATTTTCGGTCAATATATATGTTTTAAGTAAGTTAGAAAATAATGTATTTAAAAGCTTATGGTGTAGGGGTTTTTTTTTTGATTAAAGAAGTTAAGTAACATTTTTAAAATAAAGCCCAAAAGGCACCATTACAAATATTGCATGAATTTAAAACAAAACAATTTTTTTTTAAATACATTTAAAGACTAGATGAACCATTTATGTGTTAATTTTTGATTGCAACTTATATTTATAATCAATAAACGTGATTTTGAAGTCTAATTCACCCAGTTTTAATTAACTTCAACTAAACTGATTCCAAGCCGCATTCTAATCAAAAATTATTAAGTGCGTGCCCAGGGAAAGACCATGAATGAATGAGTATGAATAAAAAATGGAAGAAAAAAGTGGTACTGCAAACACGCAAAGGAGGAGGAGGCGATTCGATGCACAGTAAGAGTTTTCGCGTCTTGGAGGCGACGGTCGAGCGCATGACTCGTAAATAAAATTGTAGCCACAAGCAAACTCAGTACCGATCTTTTGGGGAACACTGAAACAAATAATTGTGTACCTTTATAAAAAAATAATTTATATGGGTGGTATTCAACAATCAGAATACATTTTAAAAAGTATAATAAATAGGTTTGCAATTATGTTCATTGACATTGTGATTAACGATTTTGAGGCAGTAGTCATTAAAGACAATACATAAAATAAATAGAAACAAATTGTATTATTGACATCGGAACATACCATTTAAAAGCAGCAACATTAAAGCTACGTCGGATTAAATAATTTTCTGCAATTTACCATGTAAATTCATTGTTTAATATATGTAAAAAATTTTTAAATACTTTAAAATACCTTCGTTACTCTTTTATTTGGCTTACTAATCTAAAGTTAAATATTTTTTTTTCAGTGACTTAGCTTTGGAAGCGGAAGCCAGCGAAGATCGGACCGCACAGCAGCCAAGACAGCGAATTGGGCAAGGTTAGGATCGGCTTCAGCTCTTCAGCTCTTCGGCCCCGGTAAATTGCTGGACTCCGTTTTGGTTTTTAGGCCTTATCAGATCGCTGGGAGGCTGCCTGAATCGAGGCCCAGATGTGCTGGCAAGTGCTCCTGATCCGAGGGGGGAGGTGGGGCCTTAATCTTGGTGTGTGGGAGCTGCTACGTAGCCATTTACACGTGTGCATCCTTCGGCTCTTTCGCTGGTGCGTGTTCCATAATATTTAAAAATCGCAAAAAAAGTTAATTGCAAACCATTTTTTGCTGGCTCTTTCATTTGGTTCGGTTTTCCCTTTTTTTTTTTTTGTTGCGTGCGCAATGGATAAATGATAGTGATAAGAAAGGCAACCGGAGAAAAGGTTAAGCGGAAACTTAAGAAGCCAGCTTTAAACTATTTATACTTTGAAATTATTCCTTGAAAATTTGATTTTAAAACAAATTATTTCATTGACAACGATTTTTGTTGACAATTTGTAACTATTTTTGCTTTTAAATATAATTAGCTTGAAAAGATTTTAAGTTACAAACCATTTCAATTATGATAGTATTTTAAAAAATGTGTGGTATTTAAAATCTTATAACAAATGGTTATAAGTATTAAAGTAAATTAAACCATTTTGATTTTTTGACATTCATAAGTCCAAGTGAAATACATGATAATAGCAGTAAGCATTACTTAAAAACAAATATATAATTTTTTACAAAAACTAGGGAAATAAAAATCAAAGGAATAAACAGCAAATAATGGTTTGCATTCATTCCAAGTAAAAAAAGCCTTTAAGATTTAACACAAATATATTTTTTTTACATAAAATTAATTAGCCATCACAGTCAAAGGAAAAGGGGTGCCACAGAAAACGTTCCCCCGAAGGGGTTGGAATTTTAAATAGTGAATTGGTTGGAATTTAATTCGGTTGGATCCGGGCACAACCATTAAAATTTATATTAAACCCCTGATACGGCTGGTCCCGATGCATTATGCCTAGTTTTTTACTCTCCTATAAGTGAACCAATGCGACCCAGAGCACATGGCCCTAAGGAGCGCAAAAAAAAAACGATAACAAGACAACAAAAACGAAGTAAATATAAAAATAAATAAACTAAAGTAAAGTGAAGTGAACTTAAAGGTGGGACCTGGTGGCGGGGGAGGACAAGGAGGAAGGCCTCCCTCCGGCGGAGGTTACTGCCACACCACGGATAGTGGTAAGTGCCGGGCTAAATGGCTTCCCCATTAAGGCTCATTTGAAATCAGACACGTCCGATTAAAATCTCATTTCTCACCTTGTGGTCCGTTTCGACTGCAGCTCAAATTGGAGTTGGGCTCAAGCTAAAGCCAAAGCTGAAACTGCGACTTCCATTTCGAGGAAGTGCACTCAAAAAAATAAAAGAAAGACATTAAAATTAATTTTTATTTTGTAATTCATTTTTATGAAGATTCTTTAATTTATTTAAATTAATTTTTTACTTTTCAACAAACTGTTTATTGTGTTCTACAAAGTTTTTTTTGCCTAAAGATGTGAAAAAGTAATGTCTTTAAAATCAACTAAGTAGGTAACTTTCAAAAACTAGTTTTGATACCAAAATGTTTTTAAAATATACTATAAGGTGATTTATTTCTTGGTTAAATAAATTGAGTTTAACGGAAAAAGTACCCTTAAAAACTCCCTTAAAAATAATTTAAAATTAAAGTTAAAAAAATAAACTACCATAAACTTCCTATAAACTTTGTTTTACACTTAAAATAAATTTTAATAGGTATTTTTTCTGAGTGTCTTATTGGCAGACTGGCAGTCAGGTATGGGGAAAGGTAGAGACAAAAAACAGCTGCAGAAAAAATCATATTTAGCAGGCGAGCAAGGCAACAACTTAAACTTCCAGTTCAGCCACCAAGGTGGCAGCAGCTCCTGCCATTGATAGGCTGCGATAGAGCCGGCCGAAGGTATTTCCCAAACATCCCGAAGGCAGTCACTATTTCACGCCTTTTTGCCACTTATTAAAATAGGCAAAATGTCTATTAGCCCTCCAGTGAGTCTCCCAGCAGGCAAACCAGCAAACCCAGCTCCATGTGGGTGGCTGAAAATAATAAAAAAAAAAAAAACAGGAGGAGGGGAAAAGGGGTATGGGACCAGGACTGGTAACGTGTCATGCTGCCAGCTTGGATTCTCATAATCATTTGGCTGGCTCGACTCTGGGTGTCTTGCTCCCAGATGGCGATCATTGTGGGCTTCATTTTCTATATCTACGATGAGATATCAAGGACGAGTGGAGAGACTGCTGGGGACTATCGTTTCTGGCTTAGAAGAACTTGGCAACTGTTTAAAATTAAATGAGGGTTAACTGGATTTTACTTTTTATAAGAAAAACATTTGGGAAAGACATGGGGTGTATGGGGGTAAGCTTAATTTCCAGTCCATAAAACCACAGTTTGCCCTAATTTAAAAGTGTTCTTAAAAATATTAAAAAATAAATAAAATAGTTTTAATTTAAATTTGATTATTTTATTTTATCTATTTGCTACAATACAAATTTAAATACATTTCGAATGTTTTAAAGATGAAACAGTCTTTTAAAATAAAAACGAACCCTTCTACCCATTCTCCTCCAGTTTAAACTCTCCTTTTAAACCATTAAAAGCCTTAATAATTTTTCTTGGCTTGTGCATCGCGATAAACACGCAAAATCCACTCCACACACACTCGACACCTTTTTGTTCTTGTTTCTGGTCCTTTTCCGCATGGCCAAAGGAGATTTGAGCCAAGCCACCCATATTCCGCAATGAATCGGATCGGCCGTTGTCCCCTTTGGGCTATTTAAGCAAATGATCAGCAGGCACAGAGCAACTGCCGACACGCAACTTCACCAGGGCGAGGACGACTCCTCTCCCCACCGCGCGAGTCCTCGGTCAAGTGTGAATTGTTTCGTGCCCAGAGCTAAGTTTCCAGCCAGATAAGTTGCAGGTAAGGCCAAAAGAAAAATCTTTCTTCAAAGTGCAAATTTTAAATACCCTTACATACATTATTTTTATGTGCTACTACTTAAATATCATTTCCCAAAACACATTTTGTCATACAGATAATTAAATTAAAATGTTAAGTTTACTTTAATATATTTTTAAAATTCTAAAAATTTTCTTAAACCATTTATATAAAAATTATAATGTATGCCATAAAAGAGTTTTCTTTGTTAAAAGTGTACCTAAACTATTTATGACCCATTTATGACCACTGTAATTATAAGATAAATATAATAAACCTTTGTAAAAGATGTAATATTTTATGTGCACTTGTTGTCAAAAAATATTCAAAAATATATTAAATCCATTAACCATAAACAAATGAAACTGAATTTATATAATAAAATTTATGTACTTAACAAAAGTAAAATGACAACATCTTGGAAGGGTATAAACCTTTGCTTGAACTTGCAGCTGCTACAGCTCAGTGCAGCAGGCTTTTTGCATATGAGAAAACGAGGGACCGAGGGAAACTGGCGAATTCTCTTGTGGTCTCTGGGCTGGCGTGCAAATTCTTGACGTTTTTTCCCACATTAAGTGCATTGTTTCGGGGCTACCGGGCTTGAATGTGGCTCGATGGTTCGTAGGGCAGCTGAGAGATCTGGCTCCATGCAAAACAGCTTGTTAAGCACTTGTGCCCCCAACAGCACAACAAAAACCACGGCACCAACAAGGTCTCACATTGTGTGCCCGACTTTTGGCTTGTGGACCTCTTTAGACCTCACTTCTTCTTCGGGCTTATTAAGCAAAGCATACAAAAAAAAAAAACAAGGTAGAATGGTTTATAAAAAGGTAGCAATTTCCGCGCTTAACTCGATCACGCATTATTATCATAATCAGTTTGGACAAGGCGGAGTTGCACTCGAGGCATCATTATCATTATCGCTATCATACTATCACACGATAAAGATTTTCGAACACAGATAGGTAGTTTAAGTTACGATCATGAGAGTATAGTAATATTAGGAGGATAGAAGGGATAAATATTACATAACATATATGAGGTAAAATTAAATATTAAATTGCGATTTTTATTTACCTCGAAATTATACTTCGGTATAACTTAAGTCAAAAACAAAAATATTAAATGAAACGCATATAATCCATAGGTAAATGTTTTTATCCACAAATTGCTTTACTTTAATACCTTCATAAATTAAAATTTAAAAAACACACAACAAATTAAATATTATATATTTTATAAAGTAAATCGTTACTTTTTCATAGTTAAATTATACAAAATAAGTTTTAATTTGTAAGCACGTAATATATGTGAACTTAGTACCCATCTACTTCCACTTCTGTTTTTCCACAAGCAAGGATAATTTTCTTATTAAATTCAAGCCCACTTATCCCTCATATATTTTAGGTCGCTTGCCAACGTAAAACACGAAAAGAACATTACTCATACGCCCTGTGGCGGCCTTCTGTTTAGCGAAATGAAATTTCTTCCTCATATTTCATGTAAAGAAAAGAGAAGCAACTACAAAATGAACTCAACTGAAGCACACACTCCACTTGAAAATTCAATAAAATAAAGGAAAAAAACCGAAGAAATTGATCAAAATTGAAAATGGGCAATCGCGTTGACCTCCTCCAAAGTCCCCTCCTCCTGTTTTGGCCCCTCTCCCACCAACGTAAACAAATATAGAAAAGTTTTTACTGATGGAGGAGCTGCCTTACGTACAGTTTGGTACGGGCTCATAAATATTTAAAAATTAATTTCACAATATGTTGAGGGCTCTGAGAGCGTGTGTGTGCTGGCCTGTGAGCAATTTTTCAATTTCATACTTAATTTTATGGCATAAATGCCAAAGTTTCAGGGCGGGAAGGAGGGGAAATATTTGGCTTATATAAGCTGCCATCATATTTTATAGTTCCATATGGGTTCGCATGTATGTGGGTGGTTTCTCTAAGGTGCAAAACTTGGGGCCAGCGTAATTATATACGACCTCCCACTTCGGGACAAGGAAACGCCTTTTATATTCTAAAAACTTGCACACAGCCATGACCGAAAGATTGTGTATGTAGAGTGGCTGTGGGGTGGTGAAAATGGGGCGGAAAAGGAAAAGCTTAGATGGGGGGGCACCCCCAAGAAATACCTTTCATATGTAGCACTTTGCTCCACAGTTATCGTATTTTATGTGCAAGTGCTTCGTTGTCCTGGTCCCAGGACCCCTTTTTTTCGGCTTCCCATGCACACACCACCACCCGTCCCCCTTTTGCCACCCCCTCAGGTCATGTAGTTTTGCTACATTTTCTGCACATTTGTGCAGTTTTTCATGTTCCATGCTCTCATGTGCACCAGCCAGGATATGAAAATTTTCCAAGCGCAATGAACGAGTCCTGCAGACTGCCTGTGTGTGAGTGTGTGTGTGAGCGTGTGCGAGAGAGAAACACAGCGAACGGAAGAGGGACAGACTGAGTGCATCTGTGTGCGCATTCAAGTTGGGAAAATTGTGCACTTACATTATCATAATGGAAATGCTTTTGACTTGAGTGACCAGGGTTGTCATAAAAGAAAGTAGGAAAAAGCTAAATTTAATAGAAAACCCTAAATGTTCGTGAAAGAATCTTGAAACCCTTTTATCGCATTTATTTCTTATATTATTATTATAAAAACTATAATCAATAAGAGTTTTGTTTATTTTATTTTTTGTTTGTTTATAACTGTTTTAAGAGGATTTTTAAACAAACATAGGGCAAAAACAATTTGAAACAAATTTAAAACCCATTTTTACGCCTTTTTTAAACTTAGCAGCTAATTTTGTTGTTTCTTCATACAAATCACTTTAATCACCAAGAACAGGTTTTTGGAAAACAATTTTAATATAGTAAAAATTTTTAAAATAATTTCAAATTATTTAGAGTAATTGAGTTTTTGGACAATTATTTTCAAAACGGAAAACTTATCTCTTTGCTCCATAAATTGTTTGAAACGGCATACAAACAAAAAACGGTATGTTTAAAACTAAAGAAAAATTTGATTTTGTGTCAACCTTATGGACTTAAATATTTAATTTTTTTAAATAAAAATATATTTTAAATGTAATTGCAGTAAAACCTTTGTAATCGAACTTTCCAAACTCAAAAATCTCTTTTAATTTTAAAGTATTTTTAATGAGGAGTATAAATAGACGAGAAAGCAGTTCTTTTATCTCTTAGGAAAAGTATGGATCCCTAAGACCCCAAGAATTTTGAATTTTAATATGGCGGCAACTCTGTTGGAAGCACCTCTATTTTGCAACTCTGTACGTAAATGCAAGCGAAGCCAACTGTGCCATGACCCTACCCCCACTGCCTCCACCTCCCCCTCTATATAAAGATATATAACATCCCGCCCACCTCCCTCCTTTTGGAAGCCCTAGGCAGCCATTGTATTCTGATTGTGCGCCTTACGGCCCAGGACTCCTCCAGGGCTTCTATGTGTGTGTGTGTGTGTGTGTGTGTGGCGAGCGTGGAGAGATGGAAAAATATTATTTTTCATAAATTTTAAAATATACCAGGGGCAAAACAGAGAGAGCGAGAAAGAGAGAGAGAGAGCAGGCGAAACTTGTGTGTGTGCTTCTTTTATCCTGCTTCCTCTGTGTATAACGGTAAATGGCAGCCATACATGTGTATATACATACATACAACGAAGGCAAAGTAGAGGAAAATGTATGCAACATTTTACAATGCAAAAGCCATTTACTTGCGGACCAAAGAAAAGCCAAGGGAGATGGAAAACGAAGAACCTAAGAGAGAAAGAGAAAAAGGAGTGTGTGTGTTTGTGTGCGGCAGTCAGCATATGAAAAATGAAAAGTCACAGCTGCGAATCGAAAAATAAGAAAAACATACCGTTCAAATACAGCCTTAAAAGAGTAAAAAAAAAAAAATGATTTCTCCTCTTTGTTTCGCCTATATACATCAACATGTACCACCCGCAAACTCTTATATACACATAAACATTATGGGAAACTTTCAACTTTTATGTCGCCTCGTCCTCGGTGGGTAATGTAAATAAAAAGAGACAGGAAATGTTTGCGATATGTATGAGCACAAAAAAAAAAAAGGAAAAGTGCAAAATTCTAAAAAGTTTCCACAGAATGTGGGCAGGAACCATAACTTAGAGAGCCGTCAGCTTAGCTTTGTTGGTTGGTCCTTAGGTGCTCGCCCTTCAATATGAAAAATGAGCCAAAGAAAGGGAGCTGAAAATTTGGGCTGGGATGGGTGACATTTTCAAGTTTTATGGGGCGTATACGGAATGTGAGGAGTGGAAAATGTGACGGAAGCATTCAAAGAGCAGGCGATTTACTCAGAGAGTGGGGTGTAAACTATGCATATAATAAAGAACTAAAGAACTAAATAAAAGGCTACTGCCATTTTTTTTTATATTTTTTTGCAGATAATGTAATGTTATTCTATCAATGATTTTTTAACCGTAGTTCTAACATTTTTAGTTTTTCAGGCAAAAATTTTTAATATTGAAAAAAATTTGTTTATTTTATTAAGCTTGAGGTTTTTCTTCAGATTTATTTCATTTCCTTTTTTTAAAGATATCTAAAACGTACGATACTAACTTATTTAGAAAACATTTCCCTTTTTAGCACTCAATTTTGAATTTTACAATTTTTTTTGTCGACCCAAATGTTTTCACATTATTAAAAAGGATATATTTATTAAATTCAAATAAAAATTGCTGGTATGTGTAAACATTTCAATGTTGTTTTTGTATGGTACAGAAAAATAAGCCCTTTAATTTGGTATTTTTATCGTATGAGGTGACTGTATTTGTTACTTTGATTTTCTTTTTATTGATTCAACGATTTGATAAAGAAAGGCTTTACATATCTGTTTAAAATTAAAGTTTCCGATGAACCTAAAAAAAATTAATTACTTTTTTTCAAAAGTCCTCCATTTGGTTAATTTTGTCCCCCCGTAAGCATAACTATCTTTAGATTACCTAACAGCCTTCCCACAAATAGCTGGACAACACATCCGCGAACCTACCTCGACAAACTATTCCATGCCCATCGATTAGTTGGGTTTAAGCATCCCAAAAACAGCGACATCTTAAATGCTTACAAAACACAAAATACAAATAAACAGAGGAGAAGAGGGGAGGAAGTGAGGGGAGAAACACAAGCAGACAGGCAGACAAGTGAATAGAAGTAGAAGTGACAAACCAAAAATAAAAGGGCCAAAACAAGAAGGGAATTTCCTCTCGGCGCTAATCAATGAAATTAAAGTTGCGGCCAAGGCGAAATAACTTTAAGGACTCACTACAGAGGGGGTGGGCTAACAGGGGGGTGGGCTAACAGGGGGGGGTGGCATGTATAGAATAGTCAGCGAGACGCTGCCAACTTTAATGAACGGAAATTAGCAGTCGCTGTTTGTGAAGGCAAAGTCAAAAGGTAAAAGCCCTCTCGTCCAGCATCTCGTCCTACGGCGAATTCGGACATACCAGCTCTCTTTCGCCGCGAGCAGTCCACAAGCATGCGCCACGGAGAGCGCCAAAGCTCCAAAGCGATTGGCTGCCGGCTGCCCACGTTGAGTGTGTGTGGGTGAGTGGGAGAGAGCGGGCTTGTGAATATTTCCCCACCTAAGATATTCTACCTTCTTCAGCCTCTCTCTCTCCCACTCTCTCTCTCTCTCTCTCTGTTCAGGCATAAACAAACCATTTTGAATAAAATCAACAGCGGCAAAAATAGCAACAACAACAGCATTGTTGCAACAATGTGGATCCCAAGTTGCCGAGCGAGAAATATCTTTTGCTGATGCTGGTTGCTGCACGCAGAGAAAATTTAGAGCTGCAGAAAACGAATGACGAACAAATACTAAGTAAATTAAAAATATTCCCTACTTTATTTTATGTTGTAAGAAAAATATTGGTGTGTTAAATATACAAAAATGCTGGTTATCTATGGGGCTTTAACTAATATAAAATTGAGTATAAATTAAAAGAAAACTTAAATCGAGCTCTATTTCATGATTTCACTTTTTTAAAATATACCTTAAACACTAGACTTACACTTTATATTTACTTAAATATTACAAACAATTTCAATACTATATTAATTTCAAGAAAGTCATTTAATTAACATTAAAATAGGTACCTATATTAAATTTAAAATTAACATTCAATAATGTTTTTAATTCAAAATGGAAAACAATTATTTCTGAGTAATTTCTAAAGTATCTTAAAAACAATTTGTTTTATTTGGAAAATTAAATTTTCTGTTTAGGTACAGTTAAATATTTTAATTGAGTTAGTTTTATAATTTGATAAGAAGTATGCATGTTTAAATTTTTAAGTAAGTTTAACATTTTCTCCCAGTGCCTTGTTACTAGCTTCTGCTGTTGCTTCTTCTTCCTTTTATTCAGCTAGTAGCGCTCTTCTTCTAGCTGCTTTGGCCTGGTCAAGTTGCATTCAATTGCAGTTTTTCAGTTGCCACTCCGTTGCCCGTTTGTCGGTTGTCGTCCTCGCGACTTTTCTTGTTTTTTTTCTCGACTTTTTGTCCAGCAGTGTGTGTGTGCGTGACAGCAACAACAACAACATCTGAGGACGCCTCTTGTAATTATTTTAATTTATGCGTTTATCGCTTTTTGCCTTTTGCCGCCGATTTGTGGCCGCTTCATTGGCTTGTGTGTTTCTGTTTGCTCTTTTACTGCATTTGGTTTTTGTTTTTTGTTTTTGCCTTGACATTCGCATTTTGACAGCGCAGCGAATAATTCTCGGTTCTGCCATCATTGCGATGTCAATTTTTTTTATTTCGCTGATTTTTTTGAGTCGATCCACGGGGCGTATGCGTAACGTGAGCTGTGCAATAACGTTTGGGAAGTGCAATGCCGTCGGAACATATTTATTTAGAGAGAAATGCTTTTAGTTGCATTTGACCTTTAATTTTAAATGAAAATAAACCTTCGAAAAGGGTAAAATGTACTCTTTGCATATGATTATTTTACTTAAAATAACCAGGTGCTTAAAATGTTTGTTGAACACAAGCAATATTTGGTTTTTAAATAGTTTTTCACTAGTAGGTATTTTAATTAATCTGGTAACATTTTCTTCGGTATTAAACATTTTATTTTATTTCTATGTTTAAGATTTCTGTTTAGATAACATTGCACTAGAAAGAAGATTAAAATTGAAAACCTTAATACAAATTTTGTTGAAGAAATTACACAACATTAAAAAATAGTTCTTAGACAAGAAAATAAGTCAATTAATTTTTGTACCATCTTACCTGATAAACACAAATCTAACAAATTTCGTACTTTATTTGATTTAAAATTTTAAAATATTTATTCAGTTATTTTTTCCATTCTAAAGGAAATTTTCATGCCTTCCAAAACTACAAATCAACTTAGGAGCCCCCAATACCATTACAATTTCTCCCCTGAGCGGCAGTCAATACATACATAATTCGAAATCCGATAAGAGCCACCCACCCCCCACATACATACATAGAACTTACACACACACACAGGCAGTCGTATTCCACCCACACAATACACGCTTTTGATTTTAAAACCTCGTGCAAAAAAAAATATAAGCAGCAGCAGCGAGAGAAAGAAGAAAGAAAAACGAAGTCAAACGCCCACACACCACCCCTCCACCTGTTTTATAGCCCCCCCTCCCCCTACCACCCCACCTCACTCACACAATCGCAGGCGACTCTCTCTCCAACATCTTCTATAAAAAAAAAACCGTATATTTTTTTGTACTCGCTTGACATTTTGTGGATACGTCGGACGTCGTCGGAAGTCGTCGCGAACTTGGCTTCTTTTTGCTCTTTCTCTTTTTTTTTTAGACTGTTTTTCTTTTTTTACTTTTTGCCCATATCTCCTTGCGCGTTTTTTTAAGTCAGTCGTTTGTCGGAAGTCAATCAAAAAGCGTGTCTCGGAGAATTGTCCCAAAAGGCAGAGAGATCACCTCACCTCCTCACCTCACCTGCTCACCTCCCCCCAAAGAAAGGGCGTGAAGCTGTCGCGGTTCTCGTGGGCAATTACAATTTATAAAAGTGTGGCAAAGTAAACAATTAAATTATAATTCGTGACAGGAGGCACCAACTGAAAAAGGAGAAACAAACAGTAAGGAGGTGCGCCATCATCATCATCCGGACCGAGTAAGTGCACCTACATATCTCTATATAGTATGAGTGTGTCAAGGAGCTTGTCTTGTAACGCCCACACTCAACTGGATCACTCAAGATCCACAAACAAGAGAAGAGAAGTGAAGTGAAGAGAGCGGAGCATGGATTCTTCTGACTTGTCAGATTCTTAATGAGCTTTTCTCCTCTTCTGCGTCCTTAATTGGCCATGTATGTTTGAGGGCCAACAAGTGTCCCGATATGGCTGACTTTTTGAGTCGGACAGGGGAACTAAATCCATCAGATATCCAAACTTTCGCTTATCCTAACACAATTTTGACATTAAAAAGACTAGTTTAAATAATGAAAAAAGACGTAACATAAATTTAAAGTTTAGGTTTATAAATTTTGTTTACATGTTTTTAAATAAAATATGAAATACACACCTTAATCTTTTTTAATCTTATACTTCCTCTGATTGTAGGTCCTTATTTATTCCATTCTTTTTGCAATCTTTGTAATACAAACTAAGTTTTTTTTTTAAGTCAATATTTTTAAGCATTACAAGTCAAACTTAAAATCAATTTTTATTTAAAAGGATTTGAAAAACTTTGTTCGATATTCCTGTTTTGAATTTAAGCTTGTGATACTTCGAAAATGATTTAAAAAACTTTGTTTTGGAGTTTTGGGTTTTTTAACTTAAATAAAATAAAAACAATCTAAATAGCAGCGCAATTGAAAAAGTAAACCATTAAAAATACCGCACTCAAGTAAGACATTTGTTCTCGAAATCATCTTAAAATTAAATCAACATAAGATTAATATCAGAACACTTTTCGCATTTTTCTCATTTAAGTAACAAGAAAAAATGTATTCGGAAATGAGCAACTTTTATAATATTTTAATGCAATCTTAGCTGATTTTAGCTTTATGTATCAACCTTGAGCGTTATACCAATAGTATCATAGATATCCCACGCATATTGTTTATGAGCCCATAACTGCTCCACTTCTGGCCACGATTCGATAATCACGCCAAACAATTTCTCAGCCGAAAGTCTAGCAAATCACATCATCAAACTGAGTTCCCTCATATCTTTACAACCGAACTGTGTTCACCCAATGGGAAATTATAAGAACACAAATTCCAAATTGGAGACAAACCATCGCAATGTTCGGTATTATACGATATGTGTGCGATACGATCCCAAGTGGAGTAGGCAATTGAGTTTAATTTTAAAACAAGATAAAGTTATACAAAAATAGCCAAAAAGCTCCGATATCAAAGCAATAAGAAATTACCGGCTCGATTGGGAATTATTGAAAGTAGCAGCAGTGGAGCAGTGGGGAAAAAGTAAAAAAAAAAGCGACTGCATTTAGTCGGCAAAGGCTTTTTGATGTGGCCGGTAAAGTATAACGATTCTTGGCAATTGGTTGCTGACATGCAAAGAACATAATTTACCGACTGGCAAAATTGATAAACAATCTTCGTGTGGCACTTTGGCTGAGGCCAATTTGCCGTCGATACTGACAACTCAATTGATTTGTTTACAAGTGCCATTAATGTTAGTTACCCGGTGCCGCCGCCTCGACTTATTCAACTTATAAATGTATGTAAATGCCCCCTCACCATCACCATTTCCATAAACTCGATGCACTTTTCAGCGCCGTATCTTATCTGCAAAGTGACTTGTTGTTCGGGGCATTTGATCGTCATCGTAGTTTGTTCTCCTCCTCGATGTAGTTTAATTTTCCATTTATATTTCCTTTGATTTTGTCGCCTTTGGCTGTGATTTTTACACTCCCACCCACCCTCGGTTCCCTTATCACATTCGTCTTCAATTTGTTTTCAATTTACAACAATTTCGTTTCAAGCCACATTTGTTTTCTTTACCTTTTTTGTTTGCATAATAATACAAAGTTTAGTTTTTAGTGCCCTTTATGGTGTCTACTGTTGTAAAGTTTTATAGAACCATTTTAGAGTTGTGGAAGCTGATTTGTCTGGCCATGGGAAATTTTAAAGAAATTGTTTGGTTTGGTCATAAGATAATTTTAATGGGTTTAAAAGCACTAAAAAAACACAAAAGATAAATATCGATATTGTAAAAAAAAAGGCCTGTATTTAAACTATTAAATTTTATTAATTGAAAAGACTAGAAAAATTAGAAAATATAACATTTTTAAAGTTTAAATTTTTGTTGTTTAGTTTTCAATAAATGCTTTCATTAAGTAAACCTACTTTTAATTATTTAGCTCAACATCTAGCTATATAAATTAATAATAAAAATTATTAAAACCGTTAACCAGTAAATAATGTATTGAGAAATCATTTTGCTGAATTTTAAAAAGCTTCCTATAATTTTTAAAAATTGTAGGATATTAAGCTAGTTTTCAAAATATTCCAACTTAATAATAGAATAAGAAGGTATTTTAAAAAGTTTTTAAATTTATTTTGGAGAGTGATTAGAGGGGTTTATAATTTTTAAGCCTACCCTATATTTATTGGTCTTCCATATTCCCCCAAACGCATATCAAAATACAAACTTGCTAATCGCAAAAAACCACAGACAGACCCACATTTGTAATCATGGCCCAGTTTAACCAATTAAACTAGCGTAATCTAAGTAACAAAGTCATATGCAAACATCAGTTCAATTTCAATCCAACTCATTGATTTCCACCTGCAATGCAAAGAGTTCTCACATGGAAGATAATGTGAACTGCACAGTTGTGCTCAGGAAAATCAATTACTTCCGCTATCGAGTCATAAAGATCGCAGCGTTATATATTTAATAACAGCTTTTTAAAATGCACTTAACAGCAAATTAAGCTTTCAGCAGAAGAAGACATATTTTTAATTATCAACCGTTTGCAGGCAACCGTGGAGGCAGGAACAGGAATATATATCGCCAGCGGTCCATGGGTCAATATCATAATCTGAGACAGCAGCAGCAACCGGAGCGGCAAACAAGTCGCCACAGGCAGCAAGGAGCAGTCGAGGTTCCCATAAATCAAAGCGACGCAATTTGCTGCTGACGAACTGCAACAAGAGCAACATCAACAGCAGCAGCAACAACTATGCCATTACTGCTGGCCAACACAACACTCTCCAACAATTCCCATCATCAACACTTGGGCACAACAGCAGCAGCCACAGCAACCATGTTGCTGACGTCGCCAACAGCAGCAACACATTGCCTTGCAACAGCACCAACAGCACCAACAACAACAACAACGGCAGCAGCAGGTGTTAATGTTCAAATTACTGGCCAAGGCGTTTCAGCAACTCTAGTCAACGATCAACTGGCAATGGCAGCAACATCATCAGCTAATTATGCCGCTAACGTTGCCCATTTGAATGGCTTTAACCCTAAAGACAACTGCCCACCAGTTCCACCCACCAAGGAGGCTTTTGAGGGATTGCTCCGCCTGCCGCACATCCAAGTCAAGCAGGAATTCATGGAGTCGCCGCCGGAGAGAGTCAACTGCAATCCCATGAACCACCACCAGCAGACAGCAGCAACATCAGGTGAGTTTTATCTTTTTAGCATTAGGAATATATTATAAATGGGAATTGAAGGGAGAATTTAAAGTTTGAAAGACACATATCAATTGTTTATTACATCATTGAATATTACATATAATATCAAAGTTTTTAGGGTTTAAATTCTACGTATCAAACATTTAATTCATGACCAGTCAAAGGTCAGTTTTTAAATAAACAAAGTCGCGATCCAATGATTTTTCTTTCAAAACCATTATTATAACTATATTTATAATTATAATAATAACTAATGATTAAATATTATTAGAGGTACCTTTAATCACAAAATATTTCAAAAATTAATAAATTAACCCTAGAGAAACTAGGGTAAAAGTCTCAGGTCTTAAGCTGTAAATTCTATAAACAGTTCATAAGAAATTGTCACCTCATACATAAGAATTAATACACCAGACCATTAAGTTCGGGCATAAACCACATAATATTTTCCAAATAAACATTAAAAACATTTTTGAATGGCCACTTTAACAGATTAAACTTATCCACCTTGCAAAAGCTTTTATCTACAACATTGAACCCCAAAAAGTGGTAACCCCATCCCCAACTACCGCCCAATTGCCCTGCTCAAGCCCTCCACTCAAATGCATATGTGTATTTAAAAACCCGTTAAGTGAAAAATGAGGTATTTACAACGTGTTAACAAGAACACGTCCATTTTTCATGGCCTTCAGCCCAAGAAACAAGCCTCAAAGAAAAGGGAAAACCCCTTTTTGCCAAAGAAAAAACTCGTGTGCCAAACGCATGCTTATGAGATTTTCAATTTTTTATGCATCGAAACAGATTTCATTTTTTTTATTGGCAAAGGGTCGTCGCCGTCATCTTGATAGAGCCGCAAAAAAAAAAAAGGATGCGACACAAGGGACCCAAGAGAACCCAGAAGAACCCAAGACCCGGGCTAATATTGCAACAGAGAGTGCGAACATTTATGAAGATTGAAAGGGTTGTCAAACACTTCATCCATCTTAAGGGGCAAAGGACACACACAAGGGGTTAAGGAGGGTGCCACACACACATCCTGTTGCTCCTGCTCAAAAACCCAACCCAAAAAGAGGTTGCAACATCTTGTTTTCTTTCGATTATTGAAATTGCCATTTTGTGCCGTTTGATGATCTCACTCAGGGGACTTTGCGTGACCTCAATTGTTTTCAAAGGCAACCGAACCGAAACTCCAATTTACCCACATTTAAATAGGACTCATTACCATTCATCTTCATATGTAAATCCATTTCCTCTGCACCGTCTTAGGAAATGTTCTCATGACATGCAAAACCCACAAAAAATCCAAAAACCTCCTTAAGTGCCGCAATTATCAAAAATTTAAAGTAAAACAAAGTTTGGGGAAGCCAAAAAAAAAAGACCAACACGCGACCGGAAATTAATGTCGATTTAGGCAAATGTAACTCACCGAGCGAAGTTGGTTTCTTTGATTAGATTTTCTGTTAGATATTCGTGATTTTCATCTTGACCCAAGATCGTTAGCATTCGAGGCGATCCATCACCCAAGTCTGAAGCAAGCTTCCCATTACGACTTGAACCATAATTTGCCATAAATGAGCCAACGCCATACAATGGCACATCTACGGCAGATACATCATGGGAAACGGTCTTTCAAGCTGATGGATGCAATCCAATGTCTTTATATAGATACTTTTAAGTAGCAGTATAGTAAATAAAATATTCTTAATAATTAAATCACATAACTTTCCCAGCGTAGATAATACGGTTTACATTGATTATGGAATTTTATTTTCTAGTTTTAGTAACTAAAATTATTTTACAAACAACTCCATTAGATATAAAACATCTTGATTTTAAGAGGGTCACTTATGTGATTAGTTAATAATTATTTTCAACTCAAGGAAATATATTTTTTTGTATATGTAATTTTAAAAATTATGATATATTTGTAAAAATACATTATAATATAAAAATTTGATGATCCGAGGTTAAGAAAACCAAAAAAAAACAGAAACATTAAAATTTAGCAGAGAATTAAGTATAGTTTTCTGCTCACTCTGGTCATTTTCGATCAAGATCTGAGGAAGTAAGACAAACATACTCCATTCCCCATACAAGGGTATTCAAAATAAGTGCAGTTCATGCAGCAAGTGCCGGAAATGCAAAGAAAAACAAATGATTTGAATGCATCCTCTGTCCCAACTTCTGCTACTGGGATCTGTGAGAACATAGGGCTAGGGCAGCATAAGGGATAACAAAAGGGAAACGGCGTTAAGAGCCCAAACATACATTCATTCACAGCGGACTTGGATTTATCTCGCCAATCTCCACCAGCGATGGAGATGAACTGTCAGTCGGAGGAAGGTGCTCAATGCATCGCCGCATGAATGAAAATAATTATGATAATTGCAACTGCCACGAGATGGGATGGGATGGGATGGTCTACGAATTGGGATAGGAATAGGGTCTTGAGTTCCCAACTAATTGTGGGCTCGCTGGCAACGTGAACCGCAGAAGCTGCGGATGATGAGGAAAACTCAATAAATCCATTGTTGCGCTTAATTATTGTAGAAATTCAAATTGAAATGGTCGGGTTACCTGCTCTTCTACCTGTCTTACCTGCCCTGCTCTATCTATCATTTATCTTCCAGAGATGCGCGAAATTTGAATGCTCAACGACTGCACCTGATCTCTCTATAAACGCATCTCCATATGATCTTTTGTTGATCTCTTTTACGTATAAACTTATATGTATATATAAAATGGGTTTTTCTTGTGTGGAAATTAGATCCTATTTGGCCCAGCGTGTGATTAGCGCGTCCCTTTGATCCGATCCACGCTGATGCGCTCGGCTGTCGGTTGCATTTGATTTATATTCTATATTCAATTCAGGTTGAGGTTCTCTGACGGATCCCAGACAGGTTCTGCCTGCCGCTGCAATTAAATTCAAATCAAACATTTATTTAAATTTTATGCATCGGTTGGTGGTTGATTGAATCACATTGAACTCCGATTTTCCTTGAGCTACTGAAGATGACTGCGATTCGCGATGGTTGGAAAATGATTTAATGGTAGAGGAAAAATTTAATTAATTGAGAAGACTTCTTGAATAATAATAATAATATAATACTTAGTTTTCATATTTTTTTGAATGAATAAAACCGTTGGTTTTACTGGAGAAAAAGTTAATATGCTCGAAAAGTTTGGAAAAATGTACAAATTTTTAAAGTCATTGTAAAATATTTAAATATTTTAATTTTGTTTGGCTATGCAAACATTATACATTTTGTTTCTAGCTGTTTTACACCCAAAAACAAGAACTCCTTAATTTTAAGAACATTTTTTTATAAACAAATAATTATGATACAGTTCTAAAAAGTGCAATTACTTCGGTGGTTAAATATAACGTTGCATAACATTTTGTAATCAACTTCTTTACGCATTTTTGAGTAGTATAGGATGGTTGACTTCTTCAACCCTTGCTGATGATTGCACTTTAAAGAAAACCAAACCGGAAAGGCGTCAATTAACCAAGAGCCGACTAATGTTCCCCACCAAATTATGCATCATTAATCAATAAACGGTCACGTTTGTTTAAATGAGGTTCCAGCTGACGCCGTCACATCTTCACACCTTCCACGCCGAAGGTTCAAGGAATCGCCGAAGAAAAACCCTTGCAACAGATGTGAAGTGCACCACTAATATCATTTTAATCGCGTCAAATTAAAGGTTCAATGAACAAACAAGTCGACAACCCCAAAAATTCCCAAAGTACTCAGATCAATGTATGGAAAACCGAAAATTACCTTGAGAAAGAGGAGGAACATTGCTCTCAAAAAAGAGGTTCCCTCGAGCCGTGTGAGGCGGCTAAGAAACTTAGATTTTTAATTAAAATAATTTCGTATGCAATTTAGATAATCGTTGGCGAAAATACAGAAAATCCAGCAGCCATAGGAAGCATCTCCAACGATCCATGCGATCCATATGCGATTTGTTTGGCTGCATTTTTTTATTTTTGGCTGGCCTGCGTTTTTTGGAGTTGGGGACTCCAGTCAGAGTTTCGGAGTTTGAGTTTGAGCTTGAGAGTTGGGGCGTTTACCCATGGAGGCGGACGCCACGGACCGCGGCCAAATAAAATGAAGCACATTTTTTATACAAATCGAGAGGAGGCGGCAGCATCGGCAGCAGCAACAGCAGCAGCCGCAGCAGGTTGCATCAAGATCCGCATGCATTTGCCCCGCTCCAATGATGCTTGCTGCTCCTGCCCCATCTGCCCCATCTGCGGTGGCTCCTTGTGGTAAAAGCACCACCGAAGCTGAGGGTCAGACGCTCACGCACCAACCACAATTGCAAAATATTTAAATTGATCATCTCCATTTAATAAAGCTAAAGGTTCAATGGCTGGCAGTGCAGTAGAGATGGCAGCGTGATAGCTGAATTTAAAGGATTTCTTAAGGGAATGAAACTTCCTTTTAAAATAAGTTTTCAAAAGGGAGTCCAGTCCTTAGAAAGTATACATTTTAAATGGTCTTATCTTCTAGCACTAACAAAACGTACACTTCGATAACAAAATTCTACTATTTATTTTTATCAAGATTGAATGAACAATATACCTTTACGATAACAATTTGTATATATTCAGATTTAAGTTAATAGATACCTTTACTAGGCAAAAAAAAATTGACATCGAAAGAAAATTCCACATTTAACTATTATTTAAATTAATTTTTATGGTTAACAATAAAAGTAATACATAACGAGTTTTTAAAGCTTAAAGTTGTGAGGAAAAACTAAGATTCTTAATTCAAAATGTCTTCGATGATACCTTTAATACTTAAAAATCTCTATATAATACACAGATGTTATTAGAAAACTAAAGGGCATTATGATCAATCATTATTAATTTTAACTCGAAATAATGTGTTCTATTTTATAATCTCAAAAAAGTTTTACATTTAGAGTCCAAAGTACGTCACGCTGCCATCTCTATTCCACAACTTCCACTGCTGCTGCCTTTTTGCTTCCTGCTAAGCTGAAAAAAAGTTCTTAACTTAATTTCGCAACGATTTTCATAATTCACCATGAACACCCGACTTGGCAGCTAGTGCACCGATGGATTCCTCCCGATCCCGATCCCTCATCCCTCTACCCAAAAAATGCCCAGCAAGTGCAACTGTTTTGGTAGTTCCTACTACCTGACTGTTGGCCCGGCTTAGCTTAACTTTTAGCTTGGCCTGCAACGACGCCCCTTTTGTTCAATTTCTGCTGCGATGATGATGATGAGGAGGAGGACGAGGACGAGGACGATGATGAGGATGAGGACGGTGGGTCAGAAAGTGAGAGGGGGTGGCCAGTTGAGGGGGTGATGGGTAAAGGTTGAGGCTGGATTATTGGCCAAGCGGCGGAAGCAGGTTGCCGTGGCATAAAACGCATTCTGCATGTAATTATGGAAACATGGTTTTGGCAAGTTGTTTGCACAGTACGCGACGTCATAGGGTTGCCAGGTCAACCTATGAAAATGAGTGGAGAAGGAAAAACTAATTATGATTGAAACTCAAAATAATAATAACTGGTCAACATTATATTTCAGCATAAGGTGACACTTTTTTTTATTTCATGACGGTTTTTTTTAAGGTCGGAACTTTAACATTTCAAAGCAGTAGAGGTGTCATGTTTATCTATAAAAAACCAATAGCACATTTTTTAGAACACAATAAAATCATTATTAACAAATTCAAAAATTTTGTAAAAGAAAATAAAATGTTCTGTCGACAAGATCTTTAAAGATTTATTTTTTCTACATGTTAGATCAAAAGATTTTCTCTTATTTAAAAACAGTTGAAAACATTTATGTTTAAAGAGCTTGAAGTACTTAGCTAGTAAACCTTGTTCAATCAATATTTTTATTTGCAAACATTTAAGTTAATGAATTTTGCAATGGATACCTGACAACCCTTCAGCGTGGCCATAGCTTCCACTATGGACCCAATCCCGTACATCACCCACCCAGCCTGAAATCCAGCCCCTCCGTTTCCCAGGAGCTTCCCGGAGGAGCAAGTTGATTTTTTATTACACCGTCTACGCCTTTCGAATTACTAGCGACAAGGCAAGCCCTCTGCACAATGGTTTACATAAACGGAATTAATGCGATCATGAAAGGGGATCGAGGTGGTCGCAGAGTCGAAGAGTCGAGGAGAGTGGGGCGGAGACCTGAAAAGATTACAAATGAAGGCTAATTTGACTGGTCCATTGTGCGGGGCAAAGGCAATTATGAGATAGAGAGTCTAGTGCAGTCTAGAATTTCCCAGCCCAGAAAAGGAGATTTCGCAATTTGATTTGCCTCGAAGACCACCTCCACGATCGGTTGTGTGATGTGGGTACAGGATTGCACTTTGCATTTCCAAGTGCACAATATCCATTAAATTAATGATCTATCTGCAGTGAGCATGAGCTGGATTTTTACGACCTGCCAGGAGTCAGGATTCCCGCTGCGAGGATGCAAAGGCAGCAGCGCAGGATCAGGATCATTTACCTGCCCAGCTAATAAGAGACCTGGCGCCGAAAATCCATAACAAATGCACGAAAATCCGTTAGGCCGCCGCTCGGACGGCCGAGATAAGTCCAAAGATCCTTAAGCAAATACATATCCTTAATATCCTTATTTCGTATGCAGGCTGCAGCCTCGTTTGGCTTCCTCTTTGACTTTTTTCCACTGGTTTTGTTCTCCGTATCTGACTCTCAAGTGACGACTAATGATAGTTGGAAACTGTTTTTCTTTTTGGGAAAAACAGAACATGGTAACGGTTTTCAGCTGAAGCCTCACTTTCTGCACCTTTTCTTCTTGGTCTTTTGTTGCACCTTTTGTTGGCCGGCCGAAAATGCCATTAATTCGTAATGAGAAAGGTGTCATCGCTGCAAAGTCAAAAGACAAATATTGCCGGGACTCGCCCACAGTTCAAGAAGCAGCTCTCCCAGGTGGGAGGTTCCTCCGGCAGGTTCTGCATCAAATCAATTAGTATTTCTGTTCTATTCGATTGCCATCAGCTGTTCCAAGTGGGGGGCGTTAGTTTAGTCCATGAAATATCGATTTTCTGCCGGCAGAAAAGCCACGAAATCGCTGATTGCTCTGAAGCACCCAAAAACTTGGGCTGAGTAAATGAAGTCGTCATCGCAGCGGAGTGAAACACATATTTACCTGGTACTTTAATTCCTAAAATAATTAAAAAAGAGATAAAATACAAAAAAAAAACTTGTTTTAAGCAAGAATGATTTAAAAAAAAACAATTATATGTTTTGTGTACTCTTTATACGTATATTGTAACTTTTTAGATTTTTTGGGAATTAGCTTAAATGGTCTAATCATTTTTTAATAAAAATTAGGTTCAATCTAAACACAATTGTAAAACTTAATAAATTGATTTTAAATGTAAAATTCTAACTTGTTGTCCATTTTATTTATAATTTTTAAAATTTGTTTAACAAATGTTAACTCACAATCTGTTTCAATAAGATATTTAGAGACTTTAATTGTTTAACATATTTATATATCTATTTCTTGTGAATACTTCCATTTATGATAACAACATACATTTTTCATTGACCTTCTATGGATCAAGTTTTAAAATTACTTCATTACCAAAAGAATTTCACCTATTACCAAATAAAACACAAGTTCTTCTAACACATTCAATTTTATTTCACCAAACCACGCACTTCTTGAGCGGATTCATTTCCGTGCCCAGTTTACAATTGAAAGCCTCACTGAACTCGGGCATGTTGCTCAAGGTGCCCTGAACCCGGAACTCGTCGTAGGCATGGACATCAGTCTTCAGTCTCCGGATCTTCTCGCCATCGCCCTTCCCATTGCACCAGGTTTGGGCAAACTTGACGAAGAACAGCTGTTTGTTGTTGAAGTTCACACCTCTTAGAGGTTTTTCCGACCACTTCTTGTCGCCAGTTTTCCGCTTGTAAGCATAGTAAGCCATCCGGGTGCCAACATTATCGGCTATATTGTCACCTGAGGTGAGAGTGCCATTGGTTTGCACTCCCATTAGAATAAATTTATTGTACTGCGATTCCAGGCAGCGATATCGTTCCTTGAAGTTCCTCAAGTGAAGCTGAAGACCACCAGTTGATCTTCTTGCCATCGTAATTGTACTGATAACAATAGGAGTCGAAGCCATGGGCCATCTCGTGGCCTATGATGTTACCCACTCCAGCGTATTTGAGGACATCGGGAAAGTCCATATGGTAGAAGGGCCACTGGGCCATTCCAATGGTGATGAAGGCCAGGTTGAGGAAATCCGCATAGTAGGCATTTACTGTCCTCGTGGGCATGAGAAGGGGAATCAGCGCCTTGTCCACCGAACGTAGACGTATCCTGGCCCGACTGCCCTCCAGGATGGCCAGGTTCTCAAACCAGTTTCCCGTCATATTGATATCATTGTAAACCCCGTCAATCACCTCCCGATGCTCCAGATCATCCGTATAGCCCACCAAAATGTCCATGGAAGCCAGCTTTGTTTTGGCCTGCGAACGAGTTTCATCGTCCAACCAGGTGTGATGGTCCAAAAGATCGTAAAACGTATCCTTGATGTCCTTGGCCACACTCAGTATATCAGCACGTCTCTCCTTGTCGAACACCTTCCCGATAAACCAGGGTAGCAGTGCGTAATTGAAATAGGTCTCCGACAAGGAGCGACACTCACTTTGAACTCCCCCAATTTTAGTTTGAGTTTTCCACAAGCCATAGAACTTGAGCAGCTCTCGCATTTTCACATAACTTCTCAGTGTATCCAGATTGGTCTGCTCTAGCAGATAGACCAAATCGTTGACATTATCCAGTTGATTGAGCACTGGCCAGTGGGACTCTTGGCTGCCATTGAAGGCCAGCTCAAAATATCGCGTCCAATTCAAGCGATCGTGTTTGTGTTTGACCAGGAAATCCTTTAAATTTAACTGCTCAGTTTCATTGAGTGTTTTGGCAACAGAAGATAAATTCCTCTCAAATTGTGTGAGGTTGGTAAAATTTTCCATAAACTGCTTAGCCTTTTCTGTATTCGAGTCCAAGCCAAACTCTCTGGTCATATTTTTCAGCTGCTCTTCACTCACGCCGGACAGAACTTTACTGGGTGTTGTGAGGAGTAAGTCAAACTTCCTGGAGGAAGTACTATAGTGCACTTTTAGAGGCAGCAAAGGATATATATCGTATTTGGACATGAAGTTGATGTACATCCAGTCGTAGGTGGCATTGCTATCCTTTAACCGATCGTCTTCGAGGTCCTGGACATACTGATAGCCCAGTGACAAGTTGGCCTTCACTTCCACACAGCTGGCAAAGAACTGTTTGGCCTTAACCTCCGCCGATTTGGTTCCATTAACACCCAGATCCTCCAACTCTCTTTTGGTGGCATTCTGTAGAAAGCCCTGGACCTGCTCGTCGATCTTGTGCTGGATAGCATGGAGAAAACTGGTATTCCTGGCCTCCTCCGGCACTAATTCCGCCTTTTTCCAGCCACCACAGCTGAATTCATAGAAGTTCTCGCAGGGATCAATGCTCCTGTTCATGGCGGAGAGAAGGAATCTCCCATAATCCTCGAGTAGCTCCTCACTGTGATTCGTGGCAGGTGGCAGGGAGAACAGATCGTTGTTGGCCAAAGCCCGTCTAAACGCGACGAAAACGAGCGATATTAACGTGGCCCTCAGAGCGTTGACCATGGTCCAAAACGAGTCGAGAGCAAAATATAATTAAATTGGAGTTGCGCGCCCGGCAGCAGACAGAAATGTTCTAAACTTTTTTGGCAACGCGCTTTGGCAATTTATATACAATCACGATCTGGCCAGAGCAAAAGGGGGAATCGGGTCAAAAGGGGCATGACGCTTCAGTGGGTTAGGTAATACACTCGGATTCACCACAGAAATCACATTAGTGGAACAATTTATGGTTCTACCTTTGAAACGGCTGAATCTTCCGCACAAATCTTGGCATTCTTCAATTAACCGCGATTCTCCAAAAGACCTCTTATCACTCTAGAAAGCTCTCGATGCCCTAAATGCTGATTTACCTATTTTTTATCGCTCTCCAGAGATCTCAACCTTTCGTCTCTTTTTTGGAGATTTGTTTGTTTGATTCTTTTTTTTTGTTTTTGTTTGGTGAATGTCACATGTTAATGACCCCGTTCCGAAATAATCGCCGCAATTATAATGCAAACATTTCTAAATGGTTTTAAAACTCTCTCATCTGCTGGGTTTATTTTTTATTTATTTTATATTGTTTTTTGTCTGTGTTACGTATTTCTCTGAGAATAGACTCGTTACATCAGTCAGTTGGGGAGAGGAAATTCGGGGAGAGGGGGACCTGGTGATAGCAATTGGAATATAACCCAAATTTAGTAGCAAAAATAGCTCCAGTAAAAACTGTGCTCTATTTCAATTTAATTTCAGGTAATCAATTTATGCTTTTTTTTTTGGCCACGTTTTGCTAAAAATGTAACACTCAACGAAAAAAAAGTACAATCTGCATGGAAATATTTACATTAGAGGCACTAGATCTGTTTTTAATAAGTTTTTAAACTAATCAAATCAAATAGACAAGGAAATTTAGTTATTTAATTAGTACTTCACTCACATAACATGTAATTATCACATTAAAATAGGTTTAAATCTAAATTTAAATTTTGTTTAAACTAAATTTGTATGAAAACCTTCCCTTTTTATGACCAATTTAAAAATTGTTAAATACATTAACTGCTACCCGAATATTATAAAAACCTTTAAGACTTCACACATTTACCCGACTCAATTCCATTGCCTGCTGTGTGGTCTCATTTCTCAATTAAAAATATTTCCAAAGAAAAATCATAAAAAAACCTCATTTCGATCAACCGAAAGATAGATATTCAGCGAATTTCCTTCGAAGGTATTGCGTAATTGAAAATGCTTAAAGGATCGGGAAAGGGAAGAAGCCAACTGCCTGTCACTTTTGCAGGGCTGCCCCTTTCCCTTTTCCTTGCCCCATCCCCTTCCCTTCCCCCGCTTTTCACTTTTTCTAATGTGTTTGCCAGCCGGTGCATGCAACAAAGGAGCACAAAGGATAAAGGATATTGCCGCAATGGGAAATCAAAGCGCATAGGATAGCAATAAAGAGCAGGGACCAGGTAGAGCAGGATGCGCGTTAATCGCCATGTTGCAGGTAAATATAATCGCACAAAGTAACAATGCCAAAAAACGTTGAGGAATGGAGGAATGGTGATGGCAGGAGGATCCCTTGGAGCGCCTTCGATTCAGTTGAAACAGCTTGCGTGGCTTAGGGCTGCGAGAGGCCAAAGGATGCACGGCTCCTGTAGCAAATTGAGCCTGAAAAAAGGATTTAATGTTCAGTTTTTTAACAATTGCGGCTTGTGCGGCTAAAGCAGCTGCTGCTCTTCCTCAGATGGCAACTGTGCAAGCAAGGACTCCTCCTCCTTCTCTTCATTTGATTGAAACTTTCACCTTTGGATCTTCATCTTTCAGCGAGAGTTTTCCCCTCGACAGATTGCAGTTTGAAAAAGGACCTTGACTGGCACGAGCATTCAGCCATATTGACAGGAGCTGCAAAAGGAATCATTTATAGAAAACAGGAAGCCGTTCCAATTATTGAAAGTCAGCTTTCTAACCCGACCCGCCCTCATTTCATTTTCATAATCCCCGGCACGCTTCGCATTCAGTGGTGACAATATATGGCTTTCAAAAGAAACCAAGTCAAGCATTTAAAATATTAAAACATAATTATGTATGTAAAATGAAGCTATGAATGTAATGAAGTTTATAACTAAAATTTTTAAATATATATTTATTTAACAGTTATTTGTTCTAGCTACTTATCATCTTAAAATTTTTGTAATTATATCAAAATTTGGCTGATGTTTCTTAATGAAAAAAAAATAATTGTTGTCAAAAACAATAATTAAAATAGCATTTGCAATTCCTTTCTCATTTATTCTTAAAAGGAAGATGAAATTAAAGCACAACTAAAAAATATATATATTTGTTTCACATGTTGGGAAAAATATTATTTGTTAAAATAAATAAAACAAAGCTAAAAAATCTTTTACCTTAATTTACAAATTCAAATATTGCACTACTTAGTTTTAATATTTAAAAACAATTTATTACTTAAAACAAATTTTAAAGCTGAACTAAATGATTAGGCTTGAAACCCACTATATTGACAACACTGTTCAAATCAGATGTTTCTGCATCATTTCCGGTGTGTGTGTTGTCAACCCTTTTTGCATCTTTAAGATGTCGCGTGGCCAGCACAAGCCAAAAGGGGTGACAGTGGGCTCAGAGGGTTAAACGTTGACTAATATTTTCCCCATTGTTATGCTAAAGAATCCGGTTCAATCTGTGTGCCAGTGAAAGAAAGAAGGGGAAATGACTTTCCTGCGGCTTTGCCGGCTTTGTTTTACCTGAGACCCCCGGGCCATAAATCAAATTAATACCCGTAACATCGGCTCTCTGATCCGATCTGACTACTGCCTTCAATCACAATTATCTGGGACTCGTGATTCGTGAACTTCTCTCATTATTCAGACGGTTTTTGGCGCTCTAATGAACATTTTGCGGTTGCCTAGACTGGACTTCAAGCGATGGCAATTGTATTTGATGCTTTTTCATCTCCACGCATCATTAGCCATAGGTCAGAGTTTCATTCATAAAGTGTTCTGATTTTTTCCTGTTGAGTGCTGGTGCTGGCCCATAAATGATCCACAATGAAGTGATCATGCGCCATACAGTAGCAGTTGTCGGCGAGAAAATAAGTTGTCGGGTAAATGTGAAAAGAATTTTGGGGCCAACATGGCGCCTAAGTTTTTTATGGGTAGTTTACAACCCAAATTCTAGGCACAACTGGGCGCGAGTGATTTTATTTGTAGGTAAACTTGTGTCAACAATATGTGATTTTAGAGAAAAAAAAAATTATCTGTGAAGCTAAATTGTTTTTATTATAATTAAAAATTCATTTATTTATATTTGAAAACAAATTTAAAACCATATGCACAAACTGTGTAATTGACTGTAAATAAAAATGTCAAATGACCTAGCAAATCGCGTTGTTATTGTGTATCTTAAATTTGAATTTACTCAATAAATTCCAAAAATTTAAACATAAATACAAGTAGGTAATAACAAATGCCTAAAATCTGTGTAGTTGTCTTCTCTTTGATATTTTTTCTTCTACCACCCACTTTTCCCTGCATTAGTACTTCCAAATTTCGACTAATAGAGTTACCCCATCGCTCAGCGAAGGGCGTGTCACTCCTCAGCCTGATGACGTAAAACGCCCACACTTCGATGAACAAATGTTCAGATTTCACTTCCTCTGCTCCTTATCTAAAAACTATAAAATCAAAATTATGTACAGATTTCATAATCAATCAAAGTCATAAATGAAAAGATCGAAAAAGATTGAAAAACGGATATGGCGAATAAGGCGGCGTACAACCCCTTACGAAAAAAAAAAACAGCGTAACCAAATGGGCTGAGGGTGCAGAGAGGGGTTACACAAGGTAGAAGGGCGTATCAAAGTTCCATAATGATGAGTAATTGATAGTGACATAAACGGTTTCCATTGGCAATGCGCTTTGGGTGAAAGGGGTTGGAGGAGCTGAATGAGGGCTGTTTACCATCAGAGGGGTGAAAAGCCAGCAAGTGTTGATAATGATATTGAAACCCCTTTTTTTAACCCTTTTTTAGCCCATTTTATCAGGACTTTTTTGGGCAAATTCTCACTTCATTTCGGTTAGTCTATAAAAATGCAATTGTTTAACCCTTTTTCTCTCGATTGCTCTGTGATTTATAGCAACAACGCTGGCAACAAGCTGTCGTGGCAAAACAATATTAAATCCCTGGTATCTAAGGCCCGCCGACGGCACTGCCTCTGCCACTGGATATCATAATTATAATAGCAACAACAGCAACAACAAGACAAGGATGTTGGGCAGCAGATGATGACTTCCGCATGTGGCGATGGTGGCCATGTCCATGGCCAGACATGTCTGCCAGTCTCATATTTTGGCATGGAGACAACGCTGGCATCTGTCAAACAGCGACAGAAATCCCTGCCAGACTTTCTAATACCGCTGCACGAAATTATGTTCCAACAACATCATTACCAGCAAAGGACAATGGGCACATTAATTAATAGTCTGCCACCCGGCTTGGTGGGGTTCCATCCTGCCCCCAAAGCAGAGACGTTCAAGTCGTTAACCCCACCGAAAGCAGCACAGAATCACCAGAATCACACGGGTGACCACTCCTTTGTGCGGCATTTCCATGAACGGGATCGACTCATTCGGGAGCACCAGCTCAAGCAGCAGCAACTGCGTGACGAGGAGGAAGTCCTTCAGGATTGCCTGGTGGTGGAGCAGGAGCAGGAGCGGGAGAAACCCCACGAAGCTCCATCTGAGCTGGAGCATAACCATCATTGGCATGGCATCGTTTGCAATGCCCACATTACCCCACCAAAAGCAGCAGCACCACCACCACAACCGCCTCCTCTGCCACCACAGCCAGCAGTCAGGAGGTCCTGCCCCCTGAGCTCCACCTCGTCCTCGACGCTTGTGGAGCCACCCAACAAGGAGCCCAGCATTTACGAGCAGCCAGCACCAAACGGTCGACATCGTCGTCCTGCCAACAAAGGTAAGTTTAATGCTCAAATTAATTGTTCAGAAGGGGGAGAAAAGGTGGGAAATGGTTAAGATTGTTGGGGAAATGTGAAAAGTTATTTTCTATATAAATGTGTGTTGATGTAGATGAAGGAGATTATTTAAGAAATTATTAAACCATTTTTAATTTTTAATATAATTTTGATAAGTTTTTAAACAAATAATTAACATTCAAAATGTAAGAAAAAAAACGGAAACAGAAATTTAATTTTAATTCTGTTTTGCAAAGAAAGTTTGGTATAACTCTGAGCTGTTTTCAAACGAATGGTGATCCATTTTATAAAAAAAGTATGTTTAAAATAAACTAAATTAGTGTTTACCCATTATTTAATTGAATTTTAGTTCAAAAACTTAGTCTTCTAACTGTCTTTAGAAAATGTTAAAACATATTAAAAACCCAGCCAAATTATTCAACTATCTTGCAGCATTTCCAAATCTTATTCATGGTCATCCAACACCAAGCACTTTAAAAGTAAGAAAATAAAACGAATCTCAACTCAATTACAAGCTCTCAACTGAATACAATACCTTCCACATTATTACCTACCCGAAACCCAAAAACCCCAAGCATAGAAAAGGGAAAATCCCCCTCAGAATTGACAACATACAAACTCCATTTAAAATCACTAAAATATTAATAAATTTTACAAAAGTGCGAACAAAATATGCGTGAAAATTCTCAAGTGCGCCCACGCAACCTTTTACAACTTTATTTAATGGAATTTAAAACCACTTTGTGCACCCAGTGGGTGGGAGTGGGTCAAGCTTGGGTCATTCGGTGGGTGGTTGTCGTCGGGTTGTTTGAAAAGGTTGCTTGCGGCGTCCAAAAAACCGAACCACAATTGCATGAGGTAACCTTTGACAGGGACACAACAAAAAAAGCGACAAAAAATAAAATAAAAAACCAACCCCTCACCGTCAAAAGCAACGGAAAATGTAAAAGGAAAGCTCTGACGCAAACTGGTGTCACTACCAACTGTGACCTGGAGTCCTGAGCGGCTTATGGCCAATTGAGCCCCGCCTCGGGGTTCAAACAACTCCGCTGAGGGTGGCCTGGCTGTCGTAAATCCAATAAAAACGCTTTACAAGCTGTAAAGCAAAGATCATAAATCCATTTTTGTTTTTTACCCACCACTTTCATTTAAATGCGATTTAAATTTTTTCACCGTCTTAAAAATGGTTGCGCCACAGCATAAGGGTTAAATTTGCATAGATTCTTCTTAAAGCTGGGGTAAATTTAGAATGGGCT